>LR738709.1:16486264-16499939 GCA_902687465.1 Secale cereale
AAAAAGGAAAAAAATATCGTACTTGAACAAGTTAACAAAAAAACATCCACCAAGAAATGGAGGCCCCCTTTTTCTCGAAAAAGTAGAAGAAACAGAGCCGCTGTACGGGCACACGGTGACGTGTCATGTTTTATGAATTTGAAAAGTCTCTTTTATCCTTCTAACCGCTTTCTGTGCCGCGACATCATCAAAGCAAGTACGCAATAGGGTGACATAGACGGGCTATAAGAGATGGCACATCAGATTTACGTCTAAGTGAAGGAGAGAGAAGAGAAATATGCTACAAGCTTACACTCTGCTCCAGCACGAGCTCCAACACCCCGGCCATGTATTAGCTACTCCCTCTGTTCCATAATGTAGTGCTTATAGATTTTTGCAAAAGTCAAACACTACAAACTTTGACCATATTTATAGAGAAAAGTAGGTACATCTAGAATACCAAATTCACATCATTGGATACATCATGAGTTATATTTTTAGAATGTACATGTTTGGTATTGTAGATATAGATTGTTTTCTCTATACACTTGGTCAAAGTTGGCAAAGTTTGACTTTCTAAAAAATCTATAGGCACTACATTGTGGAATGGAGGGAGTATATAGTACTCCATCCGTTCCTAAATATAAGGTGTATTAGTTTTTCAAAAAGTCAAACGTAACCTATGTTTGACCAACTTTTTAGCAAAATATATAAAGATTTACAACACTAAATATATAAAATATAAAAATATACTTCATGAGCAATCTAGTAATAATGGTTTGGTAGTCTATACATTGTTATTTTTGTCTATAAACTTGATCAAAGTTAGACAAGTTTGACTTAAAAAAAAAAGTAATACACCTTATATTAAGGAACGGAGATAGTATACTAGTATGTGTAAGTATTGTACGAGCGGACTATTAGGTTGGCTACAAACAACATGACAACTTGGTATAGTGGGTTGTTGGCTCTACTATTAACCATGCTCTGAAATGCATACAAGGAAAATATATCAACACATGAGCAATAAGACATACTCCCTCCGTTCAGAAATAATTGTCATTGAAATGGATGTATCTAAATGTATTTTAATTGTAGATACATCCATTTTGATGACAAGTATTTCCGGACGGAGGGAGTACTATTTTCCACTCGGATTGTTAAACAACACGAACGTCCAGGGAGTATAATACTGTGGCGATAAGTCTATTTTATCGTTTGATCTTTTGTCCGGCCAAAAAGCTGGACTGGTCAGGTGCCCGTGCGCGTGCCCCTCTGGACTCCACACAGCCATCCAAACCAAGGCGAAAACAAAAATAAATGCCATGTCACCGGGGCCCCAGCACGCGCGCCGTCGTGTCGACGCCCGCGAGTAAAGACGGCCGCCCCTCCCTTTGTCTCGCCTTTTGGGCCCCCATCATCAATGGCTCCCTCGACCTCCTTCTAGAAGCAAAGCAAAGCACCCGTGCCTGCCTAGTGGTGCTAGTGTATCGGGTTCCCCTTCCTCCCTCCCTCTCTCTCCCTGCCCGCACTGTCCCATCGCTCGCTTTCTGCTTTTCCCCCGCCCGCTCGGTGGCGGTGACGGTGGTGGTGGGGGAGAAAGTTGGAGGAGTAGGGGCCGGCGGGCCGGCCAGCGCACGGGGAAAAGGAGCGGCGGAGGGAGACGCACCGCACGCAAAGCGGCCAGCCCAGAAAGGCAGATATACTTTCTTTCTTTCTTTCTTTCTTTCTTTTCACCGCCGGCCTTCCCGTGGAGGAGTTCCGATCCCCTCCGTCCCCTCTCTCTCTTTCTCTTTCTTGCTCTCTCTCTCTCTCTCTCTCTCTCTCTCTCTCTCTCCAGAAGCAGGGGAGGAGGGGGTTCTGAATCTGATTTGGGCGCGGAACCACTGTTCCCTGTGACCCGATCCGATTCGATTCGATTAAGGCCGCTTCCTTTGCTGATTGATTCGGGTTGGCTGCTTCGTCTCCGGCGGCTCGATCTGAGGGCGAGTCAGCCGCCATGGGGAACTGCTGGGGCGCCAAGATCAGCTCCGACACCTCCTCCTCCTCCTCCCCTTCAGGTGCGTGCGTGCGTCTTCCCCCGTCCGCCTCCTCATGCTATTTCACATATCTTTTTACTACTCCCTACTGTACTAGCAGTACGACCAGTTCATAACTAATCTCTGCCCAACAAATCCTGAATGAAAAACAAGTGCTCAATCCAGCTTACGCCGGTTTCGGTCCAATCCAGCTGCTTCAACATAGGGCAAACAGCAGGTTCAATTAACTACTACTACTAACTTAATCTGGATCCTACCAAATAGTAAATCACTGGTCTGTGTTATTAACTCTCTACTTTGCATCTCTGCACTCTTTTCGGGAACTAAAACTAGAACTCGGTTATGCTGATTTTGTTCCATTTAATCTGCTTTAGATAATTGGGTCACCAAATTCAGTACAGCACAAACTTTAATTTGGCTCCTAACTAGGAAAATCCAGTCCCTCCTAGGCAAAATCTGTCGTGACCTTGGACTCTTCCTCTTGACCTGCTTCATGTGTACGGAATCGTGCCTTTCCATTTACGGCCTAGGGGAGAGGAAGCTTCGGATGTACTGCATGCTTCTGTTAACTTTATCTGACTTTTCCTCTGATTTTTCTGAGTGGCCAGTTCAAATCAGGCATGGAGGAAAGCTTGAATTTTGATGCTACTTCTGGCTAAATCCACGCGCTTCCCTTCAAAGTTATTGACTGTCCTGTTTTGCATGTTCAGTCTTCTTCTCTAAGCGAAACTAAAGGAAAAAAAAATACATATTTAGTCCGACCTGACTTATCCATGATGAACCTATTTTCTGTTCAATGTTAGGCAGATAATATAAATGATAAAGGGACATCAACTTATTTATTCTAAAATGTGATTGAATCATCTCTGAAACTCTGCACTGCTGAATGATGATCAGGGACAAATTCCAAGTATGCTAGTAGGAATGGGGCGGCCTTGAGCAGCTCCAGCAGCTATGCCTCTGCGGCGTCAGTGCCGCGGAGCGAGGGTGAGATTCTCGAGTCAGCAAATGTCAAGGCCTTTTCCTTCAATGAGCTGAGGACCGCCACGAGAAACTTCCGGCCGGACAGTGTGCTAGGCGAGGGAGGGTTCGGGTCAGTCTTCAAGGGGTGGATCGATGAGAAGACCCTCACCCCAACTAAGCCAGGCACCGGGATGGTCATTGCTGTGAAGAAGCTTAACCAGGAAAGCTATCAGGGCCATAGGGAATGGCTGGTTAGTGACAATTTTGCCTGCTGGAGATGGGATTTCTTGTTTATTTCAGTTTTGCGTTGTGTCTGACATGTCCTTTCTTTGGGACGCAGGCTGAAGTGAACTACCTTGGACAACTATCGCACCCGAATCTTGTAAAGCTCGTGGGGTACTGTGTCGAAGACGAACAGCGGCTTCTCGTCTACGAGTTCATGCCTCGTGGGAGTTTAGAGAATCATCTCTTTAGGAGTAAGTGCTCGACCTTTTACTTATCCTATTCCTATTATCCAGGTGTTATATTCTACAAGTTTTCAAGGAATGATGCTAAAGTGTCTGAACATTCAGGAAGTACACATTTCCAGCCGCTCTCCTGGAACCTTCGGATGAAAATTGCCCATGGAGCAGCGAAAGGGCTCGCGTTTCTCCACAGTGACAAGGCCAAAGTCATCTACCGCGATTTCAAAACCTCTAATATCCTCCTAGATGCGGTATACATATCCACACAGCCTTGAAGAATCTTTTTCTTTGTGTCCGCGAAACATCTCTATAGCTTGATCTGACAGTCACGCAATTTCTACCTCAGAACTATGACGCGAAGCTTTCAGATTTCGGCCTGGCGAAGGACGGACCGACGGGTGACAAGAGCCATGTGTCCACAAGGGTGATGGGGACATATGGGTATGCTGCACCAGAATACCTTGCAACAGGTAGGTTGGTTATTCCACTTTCACAATCCTCAGCTGCACAGACATCTTGCTGAAAATCTAAACACACACACCTGAAACGTGATTGTGTTGTCACTCCGGTTGTGTCCTCGACCAAGATGCCAAACTTAACTGATTTTTCGGCTACAACCTTTTAATCCTCAGCTGCACAGACATCTTGCTGAAAATCTAAACACACACACCTGAAACGTGATTGTGTTGTCACTCCGGTTGTGTCATCGACCAAGATGCCAAACTTAACTGATTTTTCGGCCACCTGCACAAATATCTGCATCATTTTGATGATCTGAAAACACCTACCTGAAACGTGATTGCGTTGTCACTCTGGTTGACTAAGATGCCGAACTTAAACTGATTTTCCGGCCACCTGCACAAATATCTACATCATTTCCATGATCTAAACACACCTACCTGAAACGTGATTACATTGTGACTCTCGTTGCGTCATCGACCAAGATGCCGAACTTGAACTGATTTTCCGGCCACCTGCACAAATATCTACATCATTTCCATGATCTAGACACACCTACCTGAAACGTGACTGCGTTGTCACTCTGTTTGCATCATCGACCATCATGCCGAACTTAAACTAATTTTTTCCTGCTGCAACATTTGCATGATCAGGCCACCTGACCACGAAGAGCGACGTGTACAGCTTCGGCGTGGTCCTCCTGGAGATGCTGTCGGGGCGGCGCGCGGTGGACAAGAACCGGCCGAACGGCGAGCACAACCTGGTGGAGTGGGCGCGGCCGTACCTGACAAGCAAGCGGCGCATCTTCCGCGTCCTGGACCCCCGGCTGGGCGGGCAGTACTCCCTGGCCAAGGCCCAGAAGGCGGCGTCGCTGGCGCTGCAGTGCCTGTCGGTGGACTCGAGGCACAGGCCGAGCATGGAGCAGGTCGTGGTGGCGCTGGAGCAGCTCCACGACGCCAAGGAGGGAGGGAACAGCCCTCGCGCGCAGCTGCAGAGGAAGCCGAGCAGCAACCGGAGCCTGCACGGCTCGAGACCGTCGTCGACCAAGGGGAACAACAAGAAGCCCGCTTCGCCGAGACCGGCTTGATTTGGTCGAGCGGGATCGCGTAGCATAATCTACTAGAGAGATGGGTTTGAGGTGTACTGTATGTATGGTATAATAGGGTTTTAGAGTGGTGATCTGCGAAGAGGCAGCCGGTTTGTGAATGTTTTGTGCGTGTGTTTAGGGCAGCTTCTGGTGTTGGTGTGTACATATATTGTATCTACCCGGTTGTAGCTTCTAGTGTCTGTATATGTAGTTCTTTTTTGTGTATGCCTGATTGCTTTGGTTCTGGGGCCCAGACTCCAGAGGTCTTGTGTACATCCTCTGTTTTTTGGTCAGATGCATGCACCCTGGACCCTGCCCTGTTAAGTCAAACTCTAAAAATATGAAGATGAAGAGTTGTCAGTTCATTATCAAATGTTAATAAACAATTGCAATAATATATGTAGTACCCTGTGTGTTTAGCAACAAAGCAGGTCATGGCTTCCATGGATCAACTGTTCTTATCTGACCATTTTCTTCAAATCATATACTCCAGTAGTAGTAGCACACGGACCAGAGAATGCAAGGAAAATCAGGCCCGTCATGCCGCGATCCGCTTCTCCTCGGCCCGCAAATCGTAAAGCGACTGTGCTCCGACCCCCGCCGCCGCCGGGCTCCTCCGGTCCGTCGGCGATCGCTGGGACGCCAAGATCAACCTCGACTCCTCCCGTCCCTTTAGGTGCGTCTTCTCCTTCTCCGGCAACTAGTAAAACTCAATATATACTACTACTAGTAGTACCAAGATAATACTATTAATATGGCGGGGCTGATCTGTTCCTTGTGTGGAAAACGTAGAGAAAATTATACGCCTGGACGGTCATGCTCCTTACCCCGTTTGTTGGTCTGACGATTCACGTATACAAATGGCATGGCTCTTTGGTCATCTGTGAGCCTGTGACTATCACCATGTCAGGCATACAGTTTAACTCCAAATAACTACATATATGTTGCAGCTGATGCATCTTCATATCTAGTAGGTCGCCACCCCGGGGCAAGCGCAGCTTCAAATCGACATAGCTCTAGATACCAATTAATATTAGAGCTAGGTCGATTTGAAGCCGCGCTTGCCCCAGGGTGGCAACAGATGAAGGGGAAAAAGTCTCCATGAGAGCTCGAGGTGAGTCGTGGAAATCACTGGCGGCGGCGCTTGAGTGGGGAAGACGCGACGGAGGAGATACAAACTCCTATGGGGGAAGCTGGGGATGAGATGTTACTGACCCTACCGTTTCTTCCCGGGCCCCCTTAAATATAGCACGGGGGTTGAAAGAGTTCCATACCCGAGGAATCGTCTGTCCGTCACGACAACCAGTCAAAGCATCGATGTGACAAGACATGTCAATGACCCTTCGACCCTCTGTCCCGTTGATGCCATCAATACCCTCTCTTTCCTCGCGGAACTGAACTTAACCCACCAATAGCATGAGGTGTCCGGAGGCTAAACCTCCGGAACACCGTGTGTCGTGGGGGATGGGGACAACCTCGCCTTCAATCATGGCAATAGAGCTTGGGGAGTTGGGATGCCACCATTGAACGGAGCACCACAGAGGACCAGGAGGACAACGAGTCTCGCGGCATCCCGCCTGAGGACGCGGAGGGACAAGGGGGCTACTAATGAGGAATCTAAAGATCAAGGACTTCGCCTTTGAAGCAATACTAAGGTTAGTACCATAAGGTTTTAAAGCGAGCTGCGCCCGCCACTGCTATTGAGTCTATCAGTGGTGTGTGGCCCCGCTCGCCACTGATGCTATGTTAGCAGTGGTGGGAGGTCAGTGGGTGGGCCCTCCACATCAGGGCCCACCACTAGTACACATTATGCGCGCACCAATGCCAGCCTGTTCTGCAGTAGTGAGACTGCGGCGGTGCATGGGAGAAGAAGAGGCGGCATCACGTGTACACACGGTTGCACTAATGCACTTGTGTGCGATATGGGAATATCGCACATAGTTGCCTTGACAAACTGTGTACCCAACTTTACACACGATGCTCCACAACAAAATGTGTGCAATGTTTCCTTTCGTCGCACTCAATTTCTTTAACACAACTGTGTGCCTAGTAGAGCATATAATTCGCCAACACAATCGTATGCGCTATCACAAGTTATCGCACACCATTTAGATTGAGCCAACCATGTGCGGCACTTCGGACATGGTGATCCTGTTTTGTAGCGTGCGTGTTGTTACCCCTTCATCGTACACAATTCATTGATTTCGATCATGTGCCATGTAGCCCACACTGTTGTGGTGATGTAATCGTTTGTGTGTCAGGAGTTATCGCATACAGGATGGACAACCTGACTGTGTGCCTGTTATCGCACATGACTCTTTTCAAATTCATGCCTGATGGATGAGCCATCGCGAACATTTGACTTTCTAGCACCTAGTTTGATTTTTAACGTGTGTGATACCTAAGGATTTGGATTTCGTTTTATGTTTTTTACCGGACCAGAATGAAATGGCCGAAATTCGGCATTTAAGATTTTTTTTCAAAATTCCAGAGAAAAACAAGAAACCAAAAATTGAATTTTGAAACGAAAATGGCCGAAAATCGAACCAAAAATGACCGAAATTTGCTCAAAATTAGGCAGAACAAGTGATCACGATCGAAGTTATTGCCACTGGCGACTCAATCGACGCCCAACTGCAGCCTTGACTTCACGTGGCTGCTATCCACAGTGTTGCCGCCGCCGACCGGGTCACCGCGTGTATTGGCACTGTCACAGCCGCAACCTGCATCCATGGGAAGGAGAAGGAGGAGTCCTTGAGGAGGAGGCTGGGCGGAGGCGGTGCTGCCCCACCTCGCTTAGGCTTGCCGCCTGCGCTGCTTGCAGCCGCCGCACACACGAATAAATGAAGAGAGAGGAAACATACAAACTAGGTTTGGGAGCTGGTTCAGATCGAGTTTTTATACCAAAAGAGCTAGACGTTGGCTAGTTTGGCACTTGGGCTGGGCTGGAAGTACTGAAAAGGCTGAAATATTTGACCGGGTCATACTCATACGGGGCACAGCCGAAATGGGCGAATTTCGGACGAAATCCAGTAATTCCGGACGAAATCCAAAACTCATGACAACGCCATAGGTGGAGGAGCTTAATAGTACTCATCATGTGTAGCAGTGTTTGGAACGTAATCACAAACCAAACTGCTCGTGATTCTGGATAAGACTGTAGCCATTAAATTATATATAGATCCAATCATTGAAATATGATGTTGCGTATCAACGGGATGCCTCGAGAAGGAGCGCCATATTGTGCTTTTAGTGTAGAATAGATAGATAGAATATTCCTCAGAAAGATCAAGTGCAACACATTTACCACTCATACTAGATCACCGGCAATACGATAATTAAGTCTCTTCCCAATTGACAGCAGTAATATGGTGATCATAGGCATGCTGGACAAATATGTTGGTAGGTATGGTCCAGTGGGGCAGGGACACGTCAATGCACAGGAGCCTCAGGTACATACATCGAATGGATCTCATGATCTATCTCTCACATGGTATGTGTGCATCTGATAAGCTAGAGATTATAAGTTCCATCTGAAAAGGAGGGAAACCGAGCAGCAGAGTCATGCAGGAGCACCATGCTGCTCCTGCCTTATCCTTCTACTTTTCCCCCATCTCTAGCTACCAACACCTAATGCTCAGCTGGGTCATACATAACATAATTAAGTTTAGTGTGTGTGTGTAGATAAGAGATAACTCTTGCCCCACAATTGGCTAGCACATACATCTACACCAGCCAGACAATCACCAGATGATGCGGAAGCAAGAAGAGTATGTAGCAGCTGCTGGGCCCGGTGGAATAATCAGATAGGGTCAATCATATGCATACACAGATGTCAACTACAAACATATGCACCTCAAATATGTGCAAATATATCTCTTTTCTTTTGTTCTGACCCAATGAGCCCCTACCACCATAGCTTTTGGTGATTTGCTCCCACAATGATCTGATCTGATCCTGACAAGGAGGTGCCATCTATCCACATGCACTTACCTTTTCTCCCCACTCTTTGAGTAGTGAGAAGTCTCCCAGAGCAAGTTCACTGCATGCTCATCAGGCAGTTGTGACTACTCATTTGGAGTTGTCAACTAAAGGTGCCATTGATCTGGTAAAAGCTCAAATTAGCTGTCCCTTTTTTTGGCGGGGAAAAGCTCAAAGTTGCTGTGAAGGAGACTGAAAGGAATATACCATATGGTAGCTAGTTCCGATCGTCTGCAAATAATGCAATCAGCCCTGCCCCTTTGGACAAATTAAGCCATGGATCACTAATACTTGTGACCAGCTGGCGCGAGCTTTCTTTCTTTAGATCACTCAAAGCTGTTGACACGGAGATGCTAGTTCGTCTGTAAATAATGCAAGCAACCCTTTCGACGAATTAAGTGATGGCTCACAACGAGTTTACCAAGGTAGCTCGGTTGGTACTTGGGACCAACTGGCAAGAGCTTTCTTTAGATCACCAGCACTGCCCTTTACCAGCCGAATGGAGCACCAGAAACTGAACTTTCCGGTCTCCTGTTCTGATTCTGCTCATGCCATTGCCATGTTCCTTTACTAGCTAGCCTCATCCTGTATGGCAGGCAGGTGGTGAGATGAGATAGGTCAACTGGGTTCCAAGCTCCCGGCCGGAGCGCTGACTACTGACAGGGAAAATGACTTAACCAGATCAATTGATATGTGCCTCCACTCCCTACCATACGCATGTATCTTCACTGGCCTAACTAATATACGTGTTCATTCTCACAGCCCATGGTTTCAACAGTTATATTCCTGGCTCCCATATGTCTTATCTGAGCTCTGCATTTAAATGAATTAAGTCAGGTCCAAATCACATAATAGGCCCATCATATTGTTTTTGGAAACAGGAAGGTATGCAAATATAGATCGGATCGGTGCAACTGTTCATGGGTCTTCACATGATTTGCAACCTATATATACATATAGATAGATAGGTAGGTAGGTAGGTAGCTACCGACAAGTACATAATGGCCACCAAGTGGTGTCTGGTCCATTAATTTGTGCATCTGCAATATTGTGTGATAAACACGCCCTACATCCTGCGTCCTAGCAATGTGGTCGTTCACGACCAATGCAGCCACCACAAGGTCTTCGTCATCCGAGGACGAATCGTCCGGTGAACAAATGAAGGCATTGGAAAAAAAATACTCATCCTCATTGTCCATGGTACGTTGTGAGAAAAGTGTCGAACACCTTGTGGTCGTGGTGGTGATGCGGCCAGGAAGACCACCTAGTACTGCCCAAGCAAGCAGCAAGGAAGGGTGGCGTCGATGGCGGGCGTCCTGCGGCCGTTGCAACGCATGCCGGAAGGTGTTGGAGTCGATGGGCGTTGACGACGGCCGTAGCTCCCCTGGAACTGGATGCGGCGAGAACCCCTCCGAAAACGCCGATAGAAACTCGACCGAAACTCGGGCGTGTGCCGGCTATGGCTAGCGGTGGTCGTGGTTTGGGCTTCCGGGCAAGGCAGCGAGGAGGCGGTCTGAAAATGTGCGGCGGTGACAGCTATGGTGGGCGGGTGTCGAGGCTCTAGGACTGGGGGTACCCAGGCCCGTCTACCTACGGCCCAGAGCGTGGCTCCATCGACGGTCTGGCGCGACCCAACTCAAGATTTCACGCGCAAGACCCTCACGAGGTCGCCCGCCTCGCGAGGCGAACTACATCAGGGTCTCCTGAGGAACAGCCTCCCGAGGGGCGGACATCTCTAGGCTCGACACCTAGCATCACGAGCCATGCGTGACGTGAGCCATGACCGATAGGGTCAGAAGGGTGCCACCAGGCGCATGCGAGGACAATTTCGTCGTGCTAAGGAGGCAAGGACGTACACGGGGAAATCTCCCAAAGGTTTCCAGTCCAGTGCAACAAGACCAAGATCACAGGCTCGGCAGGACGGAGCTCATCACCGAGCCCACCTGCATGTCACGACTAGAAGCTTTGCAAGCGAAGGCCACCTTTAGTCAGGATAGGGTGTACTACTGCCCCCCCCTTCAAAATTGGCCACTGTGATATCCCTTCCAGCCTAAGCCATGAGAGAAGAGGACCGGACCAGTATAATATAGGCCAGTCTCCACCATAGAGAGAGGTCGGACCTGATCGAGTCCTGAGCCCTCACGAGGCAGCTCACCCTTGTATTAGTTCATACTCATCCTCCTTGCGAGGCAATCCACCACAAATCAGGAGTAGGGTCTTACACCATAAGGTGGCCTGAACCTTTGTAAATCACCGTGTTTCTTTCTTCTCCCACTCGCTCGCTCGAGCACAATGAAGCATCGCCGTGGCGCGGTGTGCATCTGGTTGTAACCAAGCGGAGTCGTTCGCGCACGCCCAAGAGTTCAAACTTTCTTCGGTCTGCGGATCCCCGATTCCGACATTTGGCACGTAGGTAGGGAGGCGTGCTGAAGTTCATCGACTTCGCTCCAAGCCGTGCTCCAATCTCGCCGCGACGCTTCTATGGCCGACGATGCTCGCCCCGCTGCCCCCTGGAGCGCCGCTGGTTTCCCAGCCTCTACTCCCGACTTGCACCGAGTGAAGTGGCTGGTGTTGCCTCTGCGCTACGACGGCGCAACTGATCCCAAAGAGTTCCTCTAGTTGTACGCCCAGAGCATCCTACCGGCAGCCAGCGACGACAGGGCCATGGCTAACTGGTTCCCTATGGCCCTCGCGAGTGCCCCGCGCTCTTGGTTCCACGGCCTCCCAGAGGCCTTGGTCTCCTCTTGGGAAAAGCTTCCCGGTCGGTTGATGGTGCGTTTCGTGATTCTAGGGCCCCACGTGGTCGCGTGCATCCTCGGCGGATCCTAGGCGCCTGCATCTGGGCATCATGCCAAGCAGCTCTACCACCGAGAGAACGTTGTGCGGCCCCGGCCAGAGGCTCCGTGGCGCCACACACAACCTGAGGTCGCTATCACCTTCGACTCCAGGGACCATCCCAAGTCTGCAACTGGCGCCGATGTGCTCCCCATGCTATGCACGCCCACCATCAGCAATGTGTCAGTCACCAAGACCCTCATCGATGGCGGCGCTGGCCTCAATGTCCTCTCGCAGAGACGTTCGAGACGCTCCAGGTGCCTTACGACCAGCTCATGCCCACCAAGTCGTTCTCCGGGGTGACCAATGGCTCCGCCACTCCCCTGGGACAGGTGCGCCTCCCAGTCATGTTCGGCACCCGCAACAACTACCACATCGAGCTGGTCGACTTTGACGTGGCCCGCATCGGCCTCCCTTATGACGCCATCTTGGGAAACCCCGCGCTCGCCAAGTTCATGGCGACGACCCATCCAGGCTACAACCGTAGTTGGAGACATGGAAGATGTAGTCCGAGCCCTCAAGCTCTCCTACAGGGTTGCGGCAGCCTCGCGCCCTGGCGCGGAAAATGTCCCAGGAGCTCCGGAGGCCGCACCAGCGAAAAGAAGCTGTTGTTCTCTCAAGACCGCGCCGAGACGAAGAGGGTGCCGGTCGACGTCGATGGCTTGGGCCCCACCTTCACCATCAGCGCCGGCCTTCGCCTGGAGCAGGAGGAGGCGCTTGTCGCTTTCCTCCGAGCAAACAAGGACGTGTTTGCATGGAAGGCGTCAGATTTGGCAGGTGTCCCGAGGTAAGTAACCGAGCACCACCTGGCGGTGTGCCCCAACGCCCGCCTGGTCAAGAAGAACGTGTGGCGTCGTGCACCGGAGAAGCAAACGTTCATTGTCTAAGAGGTGCACAAGCTGCATGAGGCGTGGGTCATACGAGAGGTGCGGCACCCGGAGCGGCTCGCCAACCCGGTCTTCGTCCCCAAGAAGGGCGGAAAGGAACGCATGTGCGTCAACTTCATGAGCCTTAACAAGGCTTGCTCTCAGGATCCGTTCCCGCTTCCTCACATTAACCAGATCGTGCACTCCACAGCGGGATGCAACCTGTTGTGCTTCCTAGATGCATTCTCGGGCTACGACCATATCAAGATGGTGGTGGAGGATGTCGAGAAGATAGCCTTCATCTCTCCATGCGGCGTGTACTGCTACACCTGCATGCCCTTCACAATAAGGAGCGTCGGCGCCAACTTCCGGCGGTTTATGCACATCACGCTGGGGCCGCAGCTGGGGAGAAACGCGGCCTATGTCGATGACATCGTGGTCAAGTCACGCAAGGCTAAGACACGGATTGAAGATTTGAAGGAAACGCTCGCCAACCTGCGCAATGTGAGCTTGAGGCTTAATCCAGAAAAATGCGTTTTTGGGGTACCCTCGGGCAAGCTGCTCGGTTTCCTCGTCTCCCACCGAGGAATCGAGGCCAACCCCGAGAAGATCAAGGCCATCAAGAAGATGCGCTCCACTCGGACCCTCAAGGAGATGCTGAAGTTGGTGGGATGCGTGACTTTTATGAGGTGCTTTATCTCCAAGCTTGGCGAGCGTGCCCTGCCCTTCTTCAAGCTGATGAAAAGGAAGGGTCCTTCGAGTGGACCCAAGAAGAGGATGCGGCCTTTGAAGACCTCAAGAGGTACCTGATGAGCCTGCCCATCATGGTGGCGCCCCACCTCCACGAGCCCCTGGTGCTTTACCTGGCAGCTACTCCGCACTCGGCTAGTGCGGCGCTTGTGGCGGTCCGTAAAGAGCGTGTTAGTACCCAAGGGAAGCCCTGTAGCCCCCACAAGGCCGTGGGGCCCCGCGAGTCACTTATGCTACTCGACGGCACGCCCC
>LR738709.1:16506206-16562985 GCA_902687465.1 Secale cereale
GGGGGGGGCGCCTGGGCCCCCCTCTCCGCCTCTGGTGCCCCCCTTTGGCATATATTTAGCACGCATCCCGAAACCCTCGAGGACGGAACCCTTTTTCGCGATCTCATCTCTGTTCCGCCGCCGCCGCGCTTCCAAGATCGAGAGCACCAGGAGAACTCTTCCCGGCACCCTGCCGGAGGGGAGAACCACCACCGGGAGCTTCTCCACCACCATGGACGCTTCCCGGATGAGTTGTGAGTAGTCTCCCTTGGACCATGGGTCCATGACCAGTAGCTATGTGATGTTCTCCTCCCCTCTTTGTTCTTCACCGATTAGACCTCGTGAGCTGCCCTACATGATCGAGGCACATATGTAATCTTTATGCTGTTGCTATGCTGAGTTTGTTGGGATCCGATGGATTATGAGATTATGTTCAGATTGTGTGTGAGTAATATATTTGATTCACCTCTTTTATATTATGTTCTTGAGTAATTCTTGCATGTTCTCCGTTGCTATTTATTGCTTTGGCCGAGTAGTAGGTAGTAACTCCAAGAGGGAACGTTATGCTTGATTGTGGGTTCATGCCCCTCGATGACTAGCTTGAGTGACAGAAACATGAGTCTAGGGGATGTGCTGTTGCCACAAGGGGGAAAACAACGGTGCTTGTACTTGCGGGTGCAAGGATTGTTTACTTTACGCAAAGTTCTTTTAATGCAGTTGTCTGTTGCTTTGAGTTTACACTTTGGGTGGGACTCGCAACTTAATACCAGCGAGATGTTCTGGATAGATATCTCAAGGTGGATGATTAGTAGTAGATGCAGATGGATTTCGGTCTACTTTCCTTGGCGTAGCGCCCATGCTTTTGAGCCTCTACCTTTCTTACAGCATAGTTAGCATTGGTTTGCGCACATAATCCTGTCAATTGCCCAGCTGTAATTCGTTTACCTCGCTTAGCTGTTTTATCGTCTTTTGGGAGAGAGACATCACTAGTGAACATCATTGGACCCCGGTCCATATTACCATCACTGATCACACCCGTTATTTACTTCCTATTCTTATTTACTAGTTGCAGTCATACCTATCACTATTATCTCTTGCGTTTGATCCTTTGTAAACGACAAGGCCGGAGGGATTGACAACCTCTCTGTACTCGTTGGGAGCAAAGTTATTTGTATCTGTGTGCAGGTCCTGTCAAGCAAAAGTCTCTGGCGCTATTGACACCTTCTTGTCGACCCTCGGAGTCTCACGGGATTCGATCCTTGGTATCTTTGCCAAGGGAAAATTTGCCGCTACGCTACATCTCAACCTTCCACTTGGGGTAACCAACGAGGGGCGAGAAGCCATCAGGCGGCGCTTGCCAACTTCGTGGCGGAGTGGACGGATACCCACGACGGGGAGCCTCGCGTGGACCAGTCCCTCTTTCCCGGAGACGAGGCGCCCGACGGCTGGGTCATGCACTTCGATGGCGCTTTCTCTCGACAGGGCGTGGGGGCCGGGGTCATGCTCGTCTCCCCAACCAAAAGCAAGCTCTACTACGCCGTCCAACTATGCTTCCAACATGGCGAAAAGGTGTCCAACAAGATTGCTGAGTACGAGGGTCTGATCGGCAGCCTCAAGGCCGCTGCCGCCTTGGGGGTCAAAATCCTCGCCATCAAAGGTGATTCCTAGCTCCTCGTCAACTTCTGCAACAAAGAGTACAAGCGAAAGGACGAACATATGGCGGCATACCTTGAGGAGGTACATCAAATTGAATAATGTTTCCTGGGCTTGGAACTGCAACATGTCCCGCACGGCGCGAACAAGGAAGATGACGACATCACCAGGCGAGCATCCCACCAGGAACCTCAAAACCCTGCCATCTTCGAGGAAAGGCTCTTCAAGCCGTCAGCTGCGCCCCCGGCTGCTAGCCCGACGCTGGTCCTAGAGGAACTACCACCCACGCCACCCACGGGCGCCCCAGACTGCGGCCCGACCTCTGGAGCCCGCCTACTCTTGGCATCGGAGCCTTGGGCAGGCAGTTGGGTCAAGGAGCTCAAGGCCTACCTCCTCCGCGACACCTTGCTAGAAAAGGACGAGGATGTGGAGCGCGTGGCTCGCCAGGCCACATCTTACTGCTTGCAGGACAGCGAGCTGTACTGCAGGCGCCCCAAGGACGTCTCGCTAAGATGCATTTCGGAAGATCAAGGACGCGAGTTGTTGGCCGACATCCACGGAGACTGCGGGCATCACTCCTCGTCACGCACTCTCGTGGGCCAGGTGTTCCACAATGGATTCAACTAGCCTACATCGCTCCATGATGCCACCGAGCTGGTCCGGTCTGGCGAGGCCTGCCAGTTCCACGCCAAGCAGATCCACCAACCAGCACATGGGCTCCAGACAATTCCGCTCTCGTGGCCCTTGATACGTCCAAAACGTATCTATAATTTCTGCTTGCTCCATGCCTCTTTTGGGTGATATTGCTATGTTATTTATACACTTCCATACACTTTTGATCATATTTGGACTAACCTATTAACTCAGTGCACCCCAGTGCCAGTTTCTGTTTTCTGCTGTTTTTGTATTTCAGGTTTTCCCGTCACGAAAACTGTCAGAAAAATCCCGGAAAAATTATATAAAAAATCAGCGTTCCGGAAGCTTCCACACGGCCGAAGTAGGGCCGGAGGGGGGCACCAGGGCTCCAGGCGCCCTGGTGGCGCGGCCCCCCTCCTGGCCGCGCCGGGGGGGCGCCTGGGCCCCCCAGGCCTCCGCTGATGCCCCCCTTTGGCATATATTTATATCGCGTCCCGAAACCCTCGAGGACGGAACCCTTTTTCGCGATCTCATCTCTGTTCCGCCGCCGCCGCGCTTCCAAGATCGGGAGCACCAGGAGAACTCTTCCCGGCACCCTGCCGAAGGGGAGGATCACCACCGGGAGCCTCTCCACCACCATGGACGCCTCCCGGATGAGTTGTGAGTAGTCTCCCTTGGACCATGGGTCCATGACCAGTAGCTATGTGATGTTCTCCTCCCGTTCTTGTGCTTCACTAATTAGTCCTCGTGAGCTGCCCTACATGATCGAGGCACATATGTAATCCTTATGCTGTTGCTATGTTGAGTTTGCTGGGATCCGATGGATTATGAGATTATGTTCAGATTGATCTTGAGTAATATATTTGATCTACCTCTTTTATATTTATGTTCATAAGTAATTCTTGCATGTTCTCCGTTGTTATTTACTGCTTTGGCCGAGTAGTAGGTAGTGACTCCAAGAGGGAACGTTATGCTCGATTATGGGTTCATGCCCCTCGATGACTAGCTTGAGTGACAGAAACATGAGTCTAGGGGATGTGCTGTTGCCACAAGGGGGAAAACAACGGTGCTTGTGCCCGCGGGTGCAAGGATTGTTTACTTTACGCAAAGTTCTTTTAATGCAGTTGTCTGTTGCATTGAGTTTACACTATGGGTGGGACTCGCAACTTAATACCAGCGAGATGTTCTGGATAGATATCTCAAGGTGGATGATTAGTAGTAGATATTGATGGATTTCGGTCTACTTACTTTGGCGTACCGCCCATGCTTTGAACCTCAACCTATAATTTTTGCTTGCTCCATGCCTCTTTTGGGTGATATTGCTATGTTATTTATACACTTCCATACACTTTTGATCATATTTGGACTAACCTATTAACTCAGTGCACCCCAGTGCCAGTTTCTGTTTTCCGCTGTTTTTGTATTTCAGGTTTTCCCGTCACGAAAACTGTCAGAAAAATCCCGGAAAAATCATATAAAAAATCAGCGTTCCGGAAGCTTCCACACGGCCGAAGTAGGGCCGGAGGGGTGCCACCAGGGCTCCAGGCGCCCTGGTGGCGCGACCCCCCTCCTGGCCGCGCCGGGGGGGGGGGGGGGCCTGGGCCCCCCAGGCCTCCGCTGATGCCCCCCTTTGGCATATATTTATATCGCGTCCCGAAACCCTCGAGGACGGAACCCTTTTTCGCGATCTCATCTATGTTCCGCCGCCGCCGCGCTTCCAAGATTGGGAGCACCAGGAGAACTCTTCCCGGCACCCTGCCGGAGGGGAGGATCACCACCGGGAGCCTCTCCACCACCATGGACGCCTCCCGGATGAGTTGTGAGTAGTCTCCCTTGGACCATGGGTCCATGACCAGTAGCTATGTGATGTTCTCCTCCCCTTCTTGTGCTTCACTAATTAGACCTCGTGAGCTGCCCTACATGACCGAGGCACATATGTAATCCTTATGCTGTTGCTATGTTGAGTTTGCTGGGATCCGATGGATTGTGAGATTATGTTCAGATTGTGTTTGAGTAATATATTTGATTCACCTCTTTTATATTTATGTTCGTAAGTAATTCTTGCATGTTCTCCGTTGTTATTTATTGCTTTGGCCAAGTAGTAGGTAGTGACTCCAAGAGGGAACGTTATGCTTGATTGTGGGTTCATGCCCCTCGATGACTAGCTTGAGTGACAGAAACATGAGTCTAGGGGATGTGCTGTTGCCACAAGGGGGAAAACAACGGTGCTTGTGCCCGCGGGTGCAAGGATTGTTTACTTTACGCAAAGTTCTTTTAATGCAGTTGTCTGTTGCTTTGAGTTTACACTATGGGTGGGACTCGCAACTTAATACCAGCGAGATGTTCTGGATAGATATCTCAAGGTGGATGATTAGTAGTAGATGCAGATGGATTTCGGTCTACTTGCCTTGGCGTACCGCCCATGCTTTGAACCTCTAACTTTCTTGCAACATAGTTAGCATTGGTTTGCGCACATAATTCTGTCAATTGCCCAGCTGTAATTCGTTTACCTCACATAGCTGTTTTATCGTCTTTTGGGAGAGAGACATCACTAGTGAACATCATGGGACCCCGGTCCATATTACCATCACTGATCACATCCGCTATTTACTTTACGCTTTTACTTACTATTTGCAGCAATACCTATCACTATTATCACTTGCGTTTGATCCTTTGTAAACGACAAGGCCGGAGGGATTGACAACCTCTCTGTACTCGTTGGGAGCAAAGTTATTTGTATCTGTGTGCAGGTCCACGTTGATTGCTAATATCTGGCGCCGTTAGCAGTTGACACCTTCTTGTTGAAACTAGGAGTCTCAGGGGAAATCGATCCTTGGTATCTTTGCCAAGGGAAAACTTCCGCTACACTGCATCTCAAACCTTCCACTTGGGGTAACCAACGAGGGGCGAGAAGCCATCAAGCAAAGTTTTCTGGCGCCGTTGCCGGGGACTCCACTCTTCAAGATAGGGGAGTTGCACGCTATCGTTTATCTTTTCTTTTTAGTCTTGTTAGTTTACCTTTCAGTTTTCTTTATGTCTTTTCACTAGTTTTGCTTAATGGAAAACAACAAAAATATGAGAGAGCTTTATAAGCTCTACCTTGCTTTGGGACATGATGTGTTTGAAGAGAAAATTAAAAAACCTTTGGAACTTTATTATTTGCATAACAATCATGATGGTGGTGATGTTATTAGTATGCTTTCTTTGAATATCAATATTGCTAATGACATGGAAAGCTCTAAGTTTGGGGATGACACGTTTGATGAACATGATACTTTTAGTCCCCCAACTTTTGAGGAGAAAATTTACTTTGATGATACTATGCCTCCTAAATACGATGATTACCATGATGGTTATGATAGTCTTACTCTCACTATTCCTAATAAGAAAGATTTTGCTTATATGAAGAGTAATGACACTTTTATGCTTTTGGATCATGGAAACAATGCCTTATGTGATAGTTATATTGTTGAGTTCATCCATGATGCCACTGAAATTTATAATGAGAGAGGGAGACATGGTTCTAAATATCTTAATAATAAGAAGTTTCCTCTCTTTATGGTGAATATTTTGAAGTTATGCTTGTTTTGCCTTCCTATGCTAGTTGCTTTATGCTTCAATAATTTATTTTCTTACAAGATTCCCATGCATAGGAAGCATGTTAGGCTTAAATGTGTTTGGTATTTGCTTCTTGATGCTCTCTTTTGTTCTTCAACTCTTATTCCTACGAGAGCATCATTAAAGTCTTAAGCCTATCTTCATGGCTATAAAGAAAGAGCTCTAGGGAGACAACCCTTGTTATCTTTGCTTTCAGTTTGTCCTTTCAGTTTTTAGTGGTCTTGATGTTTGTTACTACTGTAGCAACATCATTGTATCTTTACTTTTCAGCTTTGTGCCAAGTTTAGCCTCTGATTGCAAGAAAGTTCAAAAGTTGTGACGTGCTGTCCAGGAAACAGATTCTGTCCTTGGATAGAAAAATTCGTATAAAATCACCAGGTCATCTTTTTGGTCTGATTTTTTCGACAGCGTGCTCTATACAATTGTATTTCGGGCGTCTGTTCTGAGTTTTTTGATTAGAGTTGCAGAAGTGCCCCGAAAAAATCATTTACTACCTGCTGGTCTGTTTTTCACAGATTCTGTCCTGTTTTGCCTTTCCTTCATTTTGCAAACCTTGAGCTTGCTTTTTCTTTGCAAAAACCTTTTGGCAATCTTGAGAAACAGTAGACCTTCAAGAATATCCTTATTTCCAGCAAGGAACAATTATTTTATTAAGGGTACTAACCTCGCTAATCAGATTATGATGAGTTATGTATGAAGGGAGTTTTCAAGTGTGCGAGGGAAGATGATAAAAAGATTCAGGAGTGTCAAACGCTCAAGCTTGGGGATGCCCCCATGCACCCCCAAGAAATATTCAAGAAGACTCAAGCGTCTAAGCTTGGGGATGCCCCTGTGCATCCCCTTCTCCATCAACATTATCAGTTCGTCTTTCGTTCCACTATATTTTTATCACTTCATGTGTTATGTGCTATGCTTGGAGCGTCTTGCTCTTAGTTTCCTTTTTAGTTTTCTTTAGCTTTTCATAACGAGTCGGAACTCAGCTTTCTTTGTGTGGGAGAGAAACACGCTCCACTTCAACCTAGAACATAACATAGAATTTTCATGTCTATCCTTGCTGTGTGTGTTCTTTGTCTTTCAATAGGTACTATCATGTTCAGCTCTTAGTTTTCATGCTTATCTTTTTAAAGAGCTTTTGTTTAGTTGGTTGCTTGAACTCTCTTTAGTTATCATGCTTATCTTATTAAGAGAGTTTGCTTCTGTTGCATTGGTTGATATGTCTATGATAAAAATGCTATGTGCATAATGGTGCTTAGTAGTTCATGTTTTCTTATGGTTAGTCTCAAATAGCTGGGGGGTTCCCAATGTGTTATTGGAGTACCAACATGATTTGTTTGCCTATGATGTGGTATGGTTTAGTGATATATTCCTTCAAGAATTTATTTTGATTGACTTGGCGTATGTTCACGCATATTTAAGACTGTAAAGAAAGTCTATCAAGCCTTGATGATCTTTAATTTCTGAGTAGCGATATAACTACCATGCCTGATTCAATGTTGCTTTGTCGCTCTGCATGATTATGACCGTCATTGCTCTTTTAGTTGGTCACTCCCAGTCTTTTGCTAACCTTCGCCTGTACTAAGCGGACTGACTGCTTGTGCATCCAAATTCTTTTAAAACCAGTTATGCCATATGAGTCCACCATACCTTCCTATACATGGTATTTACCTGCTATTCCTAACGAAGACTTTCATGTACCATCTCGAAATTATTCAAAAAAAAAGCATTCCTATTTTGTGCCTCTGTTTTAGTTCATGAGGAAGTAGTAGTTAATTCATGATCTTTTTAAGTTGGACAAGCTTCACCCCGGGATTGCATGTCTAATGTGCAAACCCATAATACGAGAAGGAACTGGCAAAGAGTGCGCCCGGATCAAAATTAATATAACAAACAAACCCTCCTTCACGCTTTGTTCATGAGAAATCAGAAAACTTTGGCAGTGATAAACAAAGGAGATTAAGAGGATGTGATCGTCCTCATTCGGGAGCCGTTCCTCGAAACTTGTCCATCTCAAGAAGTGATTGAGTTATCTGCTAGCATTCGTTTACGGAACATGCATAATCTAAAAAAATATTTATTACCTCTATTTTTAAAACCAAGAGCTCTGGTACATGTTTTGTCTTTGTTTCTGACTACGGGTTTTCAACCTTGCCAACAAAAGCCACGGTTCGAGAGTCTCCACCTTCTTTTAAAGCACCAACTATTAAGAGCATGATTATCATTCTGAGTGTAATGTGCATTGTCCCAAAGTAGCATTGTCTTTGCATGATTGTGATATCGTTTATTCTGAAATCATTGTATCTAGTCATCACTTAAACCTTGGAGGTGCCCCTACATTTATGTTTTGCTTCACTAAAGGGGGCAAGCGAGATATCACTTTATCATATTTGCACACCATGCTCATTACAAATCTATTTGATGTTTCAGTATCATGTTGTAAAACTTTCAGTTCTTTGTGATTTTCTCATGAGGCAACTTAATTACTACAGATTCATTGTCTCAGTAAGCTTTTGTCATATGACTATGAAAAATCCTTATATGGTTAATAGCATGTCACCACAGAAATTATTCTTTTTATCATTTACCTACTCGAGGACGAGCAGGAATTAAGCTTGGGGATGTTGATACATCCAAAACGTATCTATAATTTCTGCTTGCTCCATGCCTCTTTTGGGTGATATTGCTATGTTATTTATACACTTCCATACACTTTTGATCATATTTGGACTAACCTATTAACTCAGTGCACCCCAGTGCCAGTTTCTGTTTTCCGCTGTTTTTGTATTTCAGGTTTTCCCGTCACGAAAACTGTCAGAAAAATCCCGGAAAAATTATATAAAAAATCAGCGTTCCGGAAGCTTCCACACGGCCGAAGTAGGGCCGGAGGGGTGCCACCAGGGCTCCAGGCGCCCTGGTGGCGCGACCCCCCTCCTGGCCGCGCCGGGGGGGGGGGGGGCGCCTGGGCCCCCCAGGCCTCCGCTGATGCCCCCCTTTGGCATATATTTATATCGCGTCCCGAAACCCTCGAGGACGGAACCCTTTTTCGCGATCTCATCTATGTTCCGCCGCCGCCGCGCTTCCAAGATTGGGAGCACCAGGAGAACTCTTCCCGGCACCCTGCCGGAGGGGAGGATCACCACCGGGAGCCTCTCCACCACCATGGACGCCTCCCGGATGAGTTGTGAGTAGTCTCCCTTGGACCATGGGTCCATGACCAGTAGCTATGTGATGTTCTCCTCCCCTTCTTGTGCTTCACTAATTAGACCTCGTGAGCTGCCCTACATGATCGAGGCACATATGTAATCCCTATGCTGTTGCTATGATGAGTTTGCTGGGATCCGATGGATTGTGAGATTATGTTCAGATTGTGTTTGAGTAATATATTTGATTTACCTCTTTTATATTTATGTTCGTAAGTAATTCTTGCATGTTCTCCGTTGCTATTTATTGCTTTGGCCAAGTAGTAGGTAGTGACTCCAAGAGGGAACGTTATGCTTGATTGTGGGTTCATGCCCCTCGATGACTAGCTTGAGTGACAGAAACATGAGTCTAGGGGATGTGCTGTTACCACAAGGGGGAAAACAACGGTGCTTGTGCCCGCGGGTGCAAGGATTGTTTACTTTACGCAAAGTTCTTTTAATGCAGTTGTCTGTTGCTTTGAGTTTACACTATGGGTGGGACTCGCAACTTAATACCAGCGAGATGTTCTGGATAGATATCTCAAGGTGGATGATTAGTAGTAGATGCAGATGGATTTCGGTCTACTTGCCTTGGCGTACCGCCCATGCTTTGAACCTCTACCTTTCTTGCAACATAGTTAGCATTGGTTTGTGCACATAATTCTGTCAATTGCCCAGCTGTAATTCGTTTACCTCACATAGCTGTTTTATCGTCTTTTGGGAGAGAGACATCACTAGTGAACATCATGGGACCCCGGTCCATATTACCATCACTGATCACATCCGCTATTTACTTTACGCTTTTACTTACTATTTGCAGCAATACCTATCACTATTATCACTTGCGTTTGATCCTTTGTAAACGACAAGGCCGGAGGGATTGACAACCTCTCTGTACTCGTTGGGAGCAAAGTTATTTGTATCTGTGTGCAGGTCCACGTTGATTGCTAATATCTGGCGCCGTTAGCAGTTGACACCTTCTTGTTGAAACTAGGAGTCTCAGGGGAAATCGATCCTTGGTATCTTTGCCAAGGGAAAACTTCCGCTACACTGCATCTCAAACCTTCCACTTGGGGTAACCAACGAGGGGCGAGAAGCCATCAGCCCTTCGCGGTCTAGGGCTGGACATACTAGGTCCATTCCCTCGGGCGGCCGGCGGCTACCTCTACCTCTGCGTCACCATCAACAAGTCCACCAAGTGGGCGGAGGTGGAACCTATGTGCACCATCCTTGCAGGCTCGGTCGTCAAGTTAATAAAGGGCCTCGTGAGCCGGTTCGGCGCCCCCAACCATATCATCACCAACAACGGCTCCCAGTTTACAAGCAACTTCTTCAGGTTATATTGTGCTAATCTTGGAACGCAGATATGCTATGCCTTGGTGGTGCACCCACGGAGCAACAGCCAGGCCGAGCGCGCCAACGCGGAGGTCCTTCGGGGCCTCAAGACCACGGACTTCAAAAAGAATATTGAGGCCTACGGCAAGAGCTGGCTAGACGAGCTGCAGCTTGTGTTATGGTCCATCCGCACCACCAAGACGAAGCCCACCGGTGAGACACCCTTCTTCCTCGTCTATGGGGTCGAGGCGGTCCTCACATCTGAGATCAAGCATGGTTCCCCGCGGGTCTTGGCATTCGACGAGGTGCGCCAGGATGCCTCGCAGGTGACTGATCTTGTGCTCGGCGAGGAGGTCCGCCGCCAGGCCTCCCTCCGTGTTGCGAGGTACCAGCAGGCCTTGTGGCACTACCACAGCCGCAACATCCGCCCCTGGACTATCGAGGGCCGG
Organism: Secale cereale; assembly: GCA_902687465.1. Lineage (NCBI taxonomy): Eukaryota > Viridiplantae > Streptophyta > Magnoliopsida > Poales > Poaceae > Secale > Secale cereale. The sequence goes on from LR738709.1 coordinate 16,517,053, forward strand.
AGACCTCGTCCTGAGGAGGGTCCTCTCGAGGGAGGGCCTCCACAAGGTCTCGTCCATGTGGGAAGACCCGTTCAGGGTTGCCCATGTCTCCAGGCCAGGCATCGCACGCCTGGAGACGGAGGACGGGGTCCCCATGAAGAACGCCTGGGACATCTAGTACCTCCGCAAATTCTACCCGTGACACTCTCACGTAATAACGAGTGGGGCTGTACACGCCCCGGAGTCTCCCCGTGCTCTGTTCCACGGCCTCGCGGGATCGCCCACCCATGCCCAAGTGGAAGCCCCATGCTCCGTGAATGTAGAATGGTCGAACAGTGACCATGCCCACGCCCAAGTGGATGCCCCATGCTGCGCGCTGGTGGGAAGACTAGTGTAGGCGTCGGACGCGGCAACCTTTCCCTATTTCTTGTAAACCAAGTTTGCAATTTTTCTGAATAAAGCTTGAAGTTTTTGTGTCTTTGCTCAAAGAAGGGTTAGGGTTTTTCCTTGCAATGTTTCCCTTACTGAATTTCCTCTGAAAAAGTAGCAACAGCTGCCTAATGCCCCCCTCCCAAGCGTCCCACGAGTGGGGCCTGGCCATGGTACTTGCGCATGGGCCAGCCCCAGCGGCATTAAGGATCCAGGCAACAATTACCGCTGGTCTGCCCCTATGCACACCACTTCACCAAGACTCTGGTGTCTGAGTCCCCGCGCGGCGCTCAGGAGCGAGCCAACAGGCACGCGTTTCCCTCAGTCTCTCGTCTCAGGGGTGATCATCTCCTGGCCTTGCCCGGGCATTGCGACCTAGCATACTAGTGAGGATCGACCCTCGCTCAGGGGATATGAACACAAAACAAGCACAAGCGAAAGGCAGCCTACGAAGGCACAAATATAGTTTGGCACATCATTAAGGAGTTCCCATCAACACCCTTTACATCCCCGCGAGGCCATACTCAAGTGTCAGCTGGTAAATAGAAGGAAGGCGGCCTAAGGAGATGCGTCGTCATCATCGCTGTCGTCAGTCCCGTGCCTCGGCTTCGTGTGGGTCTTTGTGGCTGTCGGGGGCGAACCGCGCGAGCAGATCATCTACATGTTGCTCCACCCACTCCCCAAGGCACCATGAGTATCCCTGGGCACGGGGGCTATCACTGCCTCGAAGTCGTGGTCGGAACGGAGATGACCCAAGACGCGCGTCGACGCTTGCGCAAGGAACTCACGACTTTCTTGTTCCACCAGCTTGCCCACCTTCTCCGTGCCTCCCTCAAGCCGCTCCACGATCCTGGTAAAGAAGGCGAGGTAGCTGGCGTCATCGGGCACGGGCGGGATGGAGACGCTCTCCTTGCAGATGGAGTTCAAGGCATGGCGAGCACTTCGCTCGAGGTCTCAGAACATCTCGGAGAGCATGTGCTGCAGGCCCCGAGCCCGGTTCGCCTCGTCCGCTCCCCGCTCGACGAGGGAAGTGACATCCCCTACTTACTGATAAAGGGATGTTAGCTCGGCTTCGGCCGCGGCTTGGGTACCCAGTGCGTCCTTCTGGCACTTGTCCGCCTCAGCCAGCTTCATCTCAAGGCCATCGATCTCGTCCTGCAGTTCTCTGCGAAACGGGCCTCCTGAAGCTTTAGTTTCTGGTGGTGGTCCTTGATGAGCGTCCGGCGGGCCCTCGCGATGCCCTCTTCAATATTCGCCCAAACCCTCGCCTCCCAAGAGGCCAGGGAGGTGCTGGCCCCTCCTTCGCGCTGGGCAAGCGAAGCTTCGACGGCTATTACTTGGCGCTCCATCGCCTTCAGCTGCTTGTACTCCAGACTCTGCTCGCACGACACCAGCGCCAGCTTCTACTCAAGAGCTTGGGTATTCTCCTCGCGCATCGACGGCCCCTCCTTGAGGTCAGAAAGGGCAGCTCCGCGTGACCGGATTTGCTGCTCCAGAGCAGCGTTTGAAGAAAGGAGTTTGCGTTCTCGGGCCTCTGCTGCTTCGCATCATCGCTCCGCAGCTTCAGGCTCCCCGAGGGCGCGCTCACGAGCCTCCTTTGCTGCCGCAGTGAGCCCCTCCTTCGAGCGGGCAGATTCATGTTGATGCTGGCTAAGCTTGACGACGACTTGGAGCTGGCACCACCCGCGCACCAAGTGTTGGTGCTCGCCTTCTAGCCACACACCGATATCGCGGAGCTCCCCATTGATCCGGTCCATCGCGTGCTTGGCGTCTCGAAGAAGGCCATGCCTGACGATCGCCCAGCCCCCCACGAGCGCCAGGGCCTGGCCAGGACCAAGCTTGGTGCCCCCACCCGAGGTCGAGGCACGACTAGGATTGACCGCGCCCGCAGGGGCCTGGAAGCTGGGCGGCTCCTCGGCTGTCCCTCATGATTGGGGAGTCAGATCCCAAGGACGCTGCACCCCTCAGCTGGAGGCCACAAGCATGCGGCTACCTCGGGCATGAGAGAGCGCAGGCACGGTGAATGCTGGCCCCGTCCTCAGCAGCTCAACCCTGATCTCGGCGGAGAACGTCACAGAAGCAGGGAAGCAGCTCATCGGAGGCCCCTCACGGGGAACCACGGCCGCCCCAGCATGTGTTGGACCGACCAAGACAAGTGCTGTCCCCGGGATCACCCCTTCCCTAGCGTCCTCGACGAGCGGAAATGGAGCCTTCCCTCGATCATGTTCGGTCGAGGCGCCTTGACCAAGTGAACCGACGTGGCGCCCCGAGTCCTCGGCTGGAGGCGGGGGTGGCGCCACTCGGCTCGGGGGCTCCTTCGTTTCCTCGCTCGAGGAGGACCTGCAAGAAGGAAGGGCCCAGGAGCGCTCGCCGCGCAGAAAAAGGGGGAGTCGGGCCACTTACTCATCTTTGGCAACCCACTTTGTCTTCTTCAACACCCTAGGAAGCACGCCCACATCACTCTCTCTCGGGGCCCTCTCCCAAGGAGTGCGTACCCTGGGGATTGTTGCCTGGAGGCTGTGCACACCGAACAAAGCCCGAGGGGCGGTTGCCCCACCCCTGGCTGAGGTGGAATCACCTGTGCCCGATGGCGTGGCAACATGACGTCGGGCAACCTGGAGAAGTGCCTCGCCGCCGCCCCCTTTCGCCGCGTGTGAGGGGGTCGCGTCCGTGAGGCCTGCCAGCACGAGGACCGCCAAGAAAGGGTTGCCTGAGGCCCTTCCTGGCCCTCGGGGACCAGCCCCCATGGTGAAAGTGCGGCATCCTCTCTGCGAGGTCCACCCTGCTAGTGTAGTTGTATAGTGGGTACCCCTTCTCGGGGAGCTCGTCTGGCATCCCACCGATCAGGATTCAGGCTACCTCGTCCAGCGTGTCAGGGGACAAGCGGCGTGTCGTCGTTTGAGCCGGTGAAGGCCCACATGGGGCGAGAATGGCGCCGGAGGGGAGCGATGGCCCACTGTTCAAGAAATCTTCCGATTCACCGATTAATCTTCCGATTTATCGCTAATCAGGGGGTGACCGATAAGATTATGCCTTATCTTTGCCGTTTATCTTTTGGACCGATTTATCATTCTGATAAGCGATTTATCGAGAATCTACCGATAAATCGGACCTACTCGTAATACTATGTTTGCAAAAACTATGTTTATTTATGTTTTGTGGACCTTGTTACGGAATCTGTACTATTGTCCTATTTTTTTGCTATTATACGAGGATTCAAAGGCTAGAAATCAAGGTAACACTTCTGTCAAATATTGTTTTGGTGTTGAATATAGCGTATTTTAGTGTTGAGAACCTGAGATTTGAAACAAATTATCCGATTAATAGTGGACCGATAAAATCAATTAATCGGCCGATTTCCGATTAATCTCTAATCCTTAGCTGACCGAGACCATAACGATAAGCGATATCCTCAACATTGGATGCGCCAATGGGTGAATTCCTTCACCATCATCTTTGTTGTCACTCCTGCTGCCCTCGGGCAAGTCAGCCTCTCGTGCGCCCATCCGGAGCTCACTGGCGCTGGTAAGGTGGGGATCTGCAGAAGACGGCTGAACCGAGCCGCATCCACATACACCCACTACCGTCAGAAGCCCTCGGCCTCATGCTTGATCTCCATGACGATGGCTTCACCCGCCGTCGAAGCCACGGCTTGGAGTGACATGCACCCGGAGCACTGGTCGGCGGCGGTAGGCCGTAAGCAGAAGAAGTGGCGGAGCAGCGCCATCGAGGGAGTTATGCCCACGAAGGCCTCACACAGAAAGGCGAAGGCCGAGAGAAGGAGGATGGACTTCGGGTCCAGGTACAGTGCGTGTACTTGGTAATGCGTGAGCACGACCACGAAGAAATCGCAGAATGGGGGAGCATGCCAGATAAGATAGCAAGCAGGTGAAGGGCGACCGTGGTGACATCCAGTTCAGCTCGAGCCCGTGAAGCGGGCCAAACCCTTGTCCCTTTTCCATTCATTGGAGCTCGACGCGATCATTGGGCGAATCTTGTCGAGCCCCTTGCGATTGATCACCGTGGATCGACCCAGGGCTAGCTTGGGTCCCGCTCGAGACTCCGCCACCGTCGAGCTTTTCTTTGTCGCAGGAGCCATGGAGTCAAAGGGGGGAGATCGATTCGAACACGACAAGGGAAGGGGAAATCTTGATCAAGAAGGAGATGGGAGATGGGGGCGCAAGAAGAACAATGATGGCCCCGCGGCGTGTGCCAGTCTTTTTGTCAGCCGAGCGGTTGCCGAGGCGTCATAGGGAAGTGGGGGCGTCCCACGCCCTGCCGTGCATCACACGGTGAGCCCGGCCCGCAGGCGGTTGGGGCCCGCATCGCTTCGCCCTCCCCTCTTTGCCTTCGCCTCGAAGCCAGGCCTTTCGCATCTTGGGCCTGGGGGCTACTTTCGGGGCTCTGGGACTGGGGGTACCCAGGCCCGTCTGCCTGCAGCCCAGCACGTGGCTCCATCAACGGCCCGGCTTGGCCCAGCATCAAGACTTCACGCGCAAGACCCTCACGACGTCTCCTGCCTCACGAGGCGAACTACATCAGGGTCTCCCGAGGAGCAGCCTCCCGAGGGGCGGACATCTCTAGGCTCTGCACCCAGCCTCACGAGGAGCGGGTGATGTGCGCCATGATGTATAGGGTCTGAAGGGCGCCAGCGAGTGCAGGCGAGGACAGTTTCCTCTTTGGTGCTAAGGAGGTAAGGACGTACGCGGGTTCCCAAAGAATCCCCAAAGGTTTCCACTCCCGTGCAACAAGACTAAGACCACATACTTGGCAGGATGGAGGTCATCACTGAGCCCACCTGCATGTCACGACCAGAAGCTTTGCAGGAGAAGACCACCTTTAGTCAGGATAGGGTGTACTACTGTCCCCCTTCAAAATTGGCCACTGTGGTATCCCTTCCCTCCTAAGCCATGAGGGAAGAGGACCGGGCCAATATAAATATAGGGCAGTCTCCACCATAGAGAGAGGTTGGACCAGTTCAATTTCGGAGCCCTCACGAGGCAGCTCACCCTTGTACTAGTTCATACTCATCCTCCTTGCGAGGCAATCCGCCACAAAGCAGGAGTAGGGTCTTACACCGCAAGGTGGCCCGAACTTGGGTAAATCACCGCTTTCCTTTCTTCTCCCACTCGCTCGCTCGAGCACGACGAAGCATCGCCCTGGCGCGGTGAGCATATGGCTGTAACCAAGCGGAGTCATTCGCGCACGCCCCAGAGTTGGAACGTTTCTTGGGTCCGCGGGAGAGAAAATGAGCGACTCTGTCTGCGACGGGCGGGCCATGGGAGGACAATGGGGCGCTCCCGCCCGTCGGCTTTGACGCAAACGCGACCGAAATTTAGGCCTGCAATGGGTCGAAAGTGGACTAAAAACACACATTTGTCCGTTTGCTCCCGTGCGTTGGGCCACGCTTTCTGTCCTTTACCCCAAACAGACACGGCGGAACCATTTGGAGTCGGGCGATGAAGTTGGCCTAAGTGATGGCTCACAGTGACTTTACCAAGGTAGCTCGGTTGGTACTTGGGACCAACTGGTAAGAGCTTTCTTTGGATCACCAGCACTTCCCTTTACCAGCCGAATGGAGCACCAGAAACTGAACTTTCCAGTCTCCTGTTCTGATTCTGCTAATGCCATTGCCATGTTCCTTTACTAGCTAGCCTCATCCTGTATGGCAGGCAGGTGGTGAGATGAGATAGGTCAACTGAGTTCCAAGCTCCCGGCCGGAGCGCTGACTACTGACAGGGAAAAGGACTTAACCCCCTACCATACGCATGAATCTTCATTGGCCTAACTAATCCACGTGTTCATGTTCACAGCCTATGGTTTCAACAGTTATATTCGTGGCTCCCATATATCTTATCATAGCTTCTGCATTTAAATGAATTATAAGTCAGGTCCAGATCACATAACAGGCCCATCATATTGTTTTTGGAAACAGGAAGGTATGTAAATATAGATTGGATCGGTGCGACTGTTCGTGGGTCTTCACATGATTTGCAACCTATATACATATAGATAGGTAGGTAGGTAGGTAGCTACCGACAAGTACATAACAGCCACCAAGTGGCGCCTGCTTCCACTAATTTGTGCATCCGTAATATTGTGCGATAAACACGTCCTTGAGGCAACTTCTTAATGTTAGGCATTACTGTTTATATCAGAGAAGCAAATCATATACTAGCTAGTAGGCTTTGAAAAAAGGCAAATACATATGTGCATATATTTTACCAATATATGATTTCAGAGAAATGGGCATGAATGTGTGTGCTAATAATTGTTATGATCTAGAGAATTTTGTCAATAATTTAGCATTTTAGTGAACTGGTTGACACTGAAAAGTTAATGGAGATTCTCTGCCATATTTCCCCCGTGGGGCTCACCAGGAGTATTGAACTCCCAGTACGTTTATTGCCAACATTTTCTTTAACGATTTAGGCTTTTGGTCAAGCCTATATATATGACTATTTATGAATCTATGATACTATGTCAGTGACGGATGGTTAGGATTTAGTGATTTGCTGGAAGTGAGTAGCGTCATCATGGGTGACTTTGCTGTTAAATTTCGAGTCAGGTCGAAGGTGGACGGTTTCGATTGGGCGCTCGTGGCAGTGTATGGGGCTGCGCAGCCAGAGTTAATCCGGAGTTTCTGGCTGACTTAGTTCGTATTTGTGGGAACGAGCATCTTCCTCTCTTGGTTGGGGGCGATTTTAATATCATTCGTCGCCGGGAGGAAAAAAACAATGATAATTTTGACGGCAGATGGCCGTTTCTGTTTAATACTATCATAGAAAGCCTGGACCTTCACGAGATTGAGTTATCAGGTAGGAAATTTACATGGGCCAATAATCTTCCTAATCCTACTTATGAGAAGTTAGATCGGGTTCTTACGAGTGTTGAGTGGGAACAGAAGTTCCCTCTAGTGACGGTGCAAGCACTGTCGCGCGAAATCTCGGATCACACCCCATTACTAGTTGATTCGGGGGAAGCCACGAACTTTGGTAATAGGCGTCCTTTCTCTTTTGAAACGGCGTGGTTTGATAGAGAAGGATTTATGGATCTGATTGCTAGGGAATGGGCGAAAGATGTCGGAGGACGATCCAACATCGATCGTTGGCAAAATAAGATTAGGCACCTCCGACGGTTCCTCAGGGGGTGGGCTAAACACATTGAAGGTATCTATAAGGCAGAAAAAGAAAGACTTCTTTTGCTGACTAAACATCTTGACATCAAAGCGGAGCATTCAATCTTAGATGCCAATGAGTTGGAAGCTAAGAAAATGGCTGAGTTAAAGCTGAAAGAATTACTTCGTGAGGAGGAATTAAAATGGGCTTTGCGGGCTAAAGTGCGAAAAATCATTGAGGGAGACGATAACACACAGTTCTTTCATATGATTGCGAATGGCAAACATCGAAAGAAGAAAATATTCCAACTAGAACAAGATGAAGGCACGATTGTGGGTCAGGACAATCTTAAGACCTACATCACAAATTACTATAAACAATTGTTCGGGCCTCCTGATGATAACTTTGTTTCTTTGGATGAATCGCGAATTCATGATGTGCCTCAGTTGGTTAACGAGGAGAATGAGATTTTGACTGCCCCTTTCTCAAAAAAAGAGGTCTTTGATGCAATTTCCCAAATGAAAAACGGTAAAGCTCCGGGTCCGGATGGCTTCCCAGCGGAGTTTTACAAAAAATGCTGGCATATCATCAAGGGGGACTTGCTTCCGATGTTCCAGGACTTCTTCTTGGGAAATCTGCAAGTGTTCCACCTGAATTTTGGAACGATTACGTTGCTTCCAAAGAAAACTGAGGCAGTTAGAATTGAGCAATTCAGACCCATTTGTTTGCTGAATGTTAGCTTCAAGATTTTCACAAAAGTTGGAACGAACAGACTTTCACAAATTGCGCATTCAGTGGTACATCCGTCTCAATCAGCGTTCATGCCGGACAGAAACATTCTGGATGGCGTAGTGGTACTACATGAAACGTTGCATGAACTCCACACCAAAAAACTTGACGGAGTGGTTTTTAAGGTGGATTTCGAAAAGGCGTATGACAAGGTGAAGTGGCCTTTTTTGCAGCAGGCGTTGCGAATGAAAGGTTTTGATCAATCTTGGAGAGAGCAGATTGCTTCGTTAACACAAAAAGGGAGTGTTGGTATAAGGGTCAATGATGATATAGGACATTATTTTCAAACCCACAAAGGTTTGCGACAAGGAGATCCGATGTCGCCAATCTTATTCAATATCGTCATTGACATGTTGACAATTCTCATCGGTAGGGCGAAGGAGGCAGGTCAGATAGGTGGCCTAGTGCCCCATTTAGTGGAAGGGGGTGTTTCCATCTTGCAGTACGCAGATGATACTATCCTTTTTATGGAGCATGATTTGGCAAAAGCTAGGAATATGAAGCTAGTGTTATGTTTGTTTGAGCAATTGTCGGGTTTAAAAATTAATTTTCATAAGAGTGAAGTGTTTTGCTTTGGGAGGGCTAAAGAAGAACAACAAGCCTACAAAGAGTTGTTTGGCTGTGACTTGGGGTCTTTGCCATTCACATATCTGGGTATTCCGATTCATCACAGAAAGCTCACAAACAGCGAATGGAAGACTATCGAAGACCGGTTTGAGAAAAAACTAAGCTGCTGGAAGGGTAAGCTTATGTCATACGGAGGTCGATTAATTCTCATTAATTCGGTTTTAACCAGTATGCCTATGTTTCTACTGTCCTTTTTCGAAGTTCCGGTTGGTGTGCGGAAAAGGCTAGATTTTTACCGATCCCGATTCTTTTGGCAGAGCGATGAATCCAAAAAGAAATATAGGCTTGCTAAGTGGGACATTATTTGCAGACCGAAAGACCAAGGCGGTCTAGGGATTGAAAACTTAGAGGTGAAGAATAGATGCTTACTCAGTAAGTGGTTGTTCAAGTTAGCTGGTGACACAGATGCAACTTGGGCACAGATTCTCCTCAATAAGTACCTTCAGTCAAAAACCTTGTCCCAGGTGACGATAAGACCGACAGATTCTCCCTTTTGGAAGGGGCTAATGAGAGTAAAATCAGCATTCTTCAACAGAGTAAAATTCATTATCGGGGATGGCACGTCTATTAGATTTTGGGAAGATACGTGGCTAGGAGAGACTTCTCTGGCACTACAATACCCATCACTTTATAATATTGTTCAACGGAGAGATGCTTATGTTGCTACAATATTAAATACCACTCCGCTTAATATCCAGTTCCGTAGGGCTTTGGTGGGGAATCGTTGGGAAGCTTGGCTTCATTTAGTGAGACGGTTGATGGATGTCCAATTGTCTCACAATCCGGACCAGATGCAATGTAGACTAGCTAAAAACGGGGTCTTCTCAGTGAAGTCCATGTACCTGGATATTATTAACACTAGTGTGATTCCTAGCTCGAAGCACGTTTGGAAAGTTAAGGTTCCTCTAAAAATCAAAGTGTTTATGTGGTTCGTTCATAAACGAGTTATTCTGACTAAAGATAATTTGGCTAGAAGGAATTGGTTAGGATCTAAACGATGTAGTTTTTGTGATCATGATGAATCTATTAGACACCTATTCCTTGATTGCCCTATGGCCAAAATCTTATGGCGGTCGGTTCAAATAGCCTTTAATATCAATCCCCCTAGTTCGATTAACATGTTATTCGGGACTTGGTTGCATGGGATTGATCCGGTAATAGCAAAACATATCCGAGTGGGAGTATGTGCTTTACTATGGGCAATTTGGAATTGTAGAAATGATTTGGTCTTTAACAGAACAACAAACATCCATTTCTTGCAGGTTATCTTCAGAACCACTACTCTTATCCGTACGTGGTCGCTACTCACTCAGACGGAGGCCAGGGAGCATTTGGTTACTGCGTCTACCCGTTGGGAGATGGTAGCTCGGGATATCTACAACCGGTTTGGATGGCGGTCATGTAATAGGATAGGTGTTTAGCAGCTTATCTTACTTTTGCCGGCCGGTTGTGGCGATCCATCTTTTTGCTCTTTTTTCATGAATTGTTCTCAGATTTTGTAAGACCTTTGTTGGACGGTTTCTCATCTAATAAGATGGCCGTATGCATCATTTTGATGCAGAGGCCGGAGCCCAAGCTCCTTTTCTAAAAAAAAAAAAAATCAGAAGGGAAAGATTCCCTAGCTACCTTTTTATTTAGTTTTGACAAGAAAAGATACTGGCCAATCGATCTTTTTGCATGAATATAAAAGTTGAAATAGTTCTGCCCATATGCATATGTATTTACACATGGGCATGTACTATATACACAGGAAAATAGAGGACCATGTGTAAGGAGGAAAAGAAGGGTTAGGCTTTTGCAAAAGGTGGTGGGTGCAAACTAGAGGAGGAGATGCAAAGGGAGGCTACTTTTCTCATGCATGGTGGGGGATCTCTCTCCCTCCAAAAGAACCGACTGGTCGATATATGGCTTGACGATCATTGATATTAAGGGTGAGTATCATTAACTCGTTGATCCATATGCAAATTTTACTTCATATTGCATGTGGCTCTTATGAGTTTCAGAAAAAATCTGAAAAATAATCTTGGACATATATAGGTTATTTCGTATTGTGCACCTGTAAATTTCACCCAAAATATGACCATATGTGACCTTCGTGAGAAAGAAAATACATAAGTGAATAGTACTATATGCTATTCACACACTATATGCAAATATGTACATATTTCACGAGTCTCGGAAGTCCCCGAGGGCAAATATGTACTCCCTCCGTCCGGAAATACTTGTCATCAAAACGAATAAAAGGGGATGTATCTAGTTGTATTTTACTTCTAGATACACCCATTTTTATCCATTTTGATGACAAGTATTTTCGTACGGAGGGAGTACATACTTTCCCATCACTCACACCAGTCTCGGAAGTCCCCTAGGGGAAGTCAGCAGGGCTAATATAAGTTTTCTACGTTCTTATTTATGCGTTTTATAAATGTTTTGAGCCAAACAAGCCTTACGCAATGGGGTCCTTGCATTTTATGTGTCCAAAAGATTTGGCATGTTTAAAACTAAGTCGATAGACAACCAAACCAAGGACATTACCAACCAATTTCGCACCGAGTGGACATATACAAGTCCGAAGAATTAGCATGTGAAAAATCAAAAAAGTGGACAGATCAACACCATGATCCTTTGCTTTGTCCCTAGTCCAGATCTTCACACTCAGGTCCCCTCCCTTTCTCCTCCGTTGCTAGCTAATCTTATCTGCATTATTGTGATCGTTAGTGGGAGGGAAGGGCCCCATTGCAGATGCTGTTGAAGCTCCTAGAACATTCCTTGCGAGCTGAACTCCCTCTTCTCATCTCCAAACAGTTCACTTCCCTTAGTTTCCACGTCTCAGGGATCAGCAGTTTCTCCTCCTGCGACCATGTAGCACCTGAATATGATAATATTGAGATATACATTATTGTGTGTGACCACCATTGGCTGCCACCAAGAGAAAGATCCAGGCTTGTAGTGCACGTCCCTCTCCATCACTTGTGATCGTGTAGTATGTGCACCTCCTCCTGCCTATAAATAGGAGATTGCGAGGTCGTCGTTCCAGCAAGCAAGAACTAGCCAGCACTAGCAGTCGTCTTCTTCTTCCACTGGTTTATTCTCCTGAAGGATCAATCCATCCATCTTGTCCTTCTTCATTCGACCTCAAGCTAGCACAAATGGTTCGTGATTGTGACCGGGAAGTGTTAATCTGTGCATCTTCTTGCATGTTATATGTGTCTCATTAACTCTGTGTTTGTTCGTGTGGTGTGGTGCAGCGAGGAAAAATGGAGGTTGAGAGGTCATCGTGGAGCGAGGACGGCAACCTGGTTCAGGACGCGGTGGACTACCGGGGTTGCCCAGCCAACAGGTCCAACACCGGCAGCTGGCTGGGAGCGGCATCCGTTGTCGGGATCGAGCTATGCGAGCGGCTGGCCACCATGGGCATCGCCGTGAACCTGGTGACGTACCTCACGGACACCATGCACCTGCCCAGCGCCGAGTCCGCCAACGTCGTCACCGACTTCATGGGCACCTCCTTTCTCCTTTGCTTCCTCGGCGGCTTCCTCGCCGACGCCTTCCTCGGCCGCTACCTCACCATCGCCATCTTCGCGCTCGTCCAAGCGCTCGGGACCGGACTCCTCGCGGTGTCCACCACCGTGCGCCATCTCCGCCCGCCACCCTGCGGGAGCGCGGCACCGTGCGAGGAGGCCACCGGTCTGCAGATGGGCGTGTTGTACGTGTGCCTCTACCTCATCGCGCTGGGCACCGGCGGCCTCAAGTCTAGCGTCTCCGGCTTCGGCACCGACCAGTTCGACGAGCGCGATGACCGCGAGCGCACTGCCATGGGATACTTCTTCGACCGCTTCTTCTTCATCATCAGCCTAGGCACACTTCTCGCTGTTACCGTCCTCGTCTACATCCAGGACCATGTCGGCCGGAGCTGGGCCTATGGCCTCTGCTCTGGCGCCATGCTCGTGGCCATCGCGGTTTTCCTCTCGGGCACCAAGAGGTACCGCTACAAACGGAGCTCTGGGAGCCCCGTCGTGCACATCCTCCAGGTGCTTGTCGCCGCTGCCCGGAAGCGCGGCCTCAAGCAGCCGATCACTGCCGCCGCGCTCTACGAGGACCGCCCCGAGCACGCGAGGATCAACCACACTGCCCAGTTCCGGTGCTTGGACAGCGCAGCTGTGATGGCCGGCGAGGAGGACAACGAGGTGGGGCCGGATGGGCGGCCCACACCAAACCCGTGGAAGCTGTGCTCGGTGTCCCGCGTGGAGGAGGTGAAGATGGTGGCGAGGCTGATGCCCGTGTGGGCGACGACCATCTTGTTCTGGACCATCTACGCGCAGATGATCACCTTCTCGGTGGAGCAGGCGACCACCATGGACCGGCGCATCGGCGGCTTTGAGATCCCTGCCGCGTCGCTCACCGTCTTTTTCGTTAGTGCCATCATGCTGACCCTAGCGGTCTATGACCGCGTCTTCATCCCGCTATGCCGAAACCTCACTGGCCGGCCGGGGTTCACCAACCTGGAGAAGATCGGCATCGGCCTGGTCCTGTCTATCATCGGCATGGTCGCTGCCGCCATCTGCGAGAAGAAGCGTCTCACCGTCGTCGCCTCCACGGCCACGAACGGGACCGCACTGCCGATCAGCGTGTTCATGCTGATTCCACAGTTCCTGCTGGTGGGCGCGGGCGAGGCCTTCATCTACACGGGGCAGCTGGACTTCTTCATCACGCGATCGCCCAATAGCATGAAGACCATGAGCACTGGCCTCTTCCTCACCACGCTCTCCCTCGGCTTCTTCCTCAGCAGCGCCCTCGTCTCTCTCGTTAGGGCCGCCACCACGTGGCTCGGTGACACCATCAATCACAGCCGCCTCGATTACTTCTACTGGCTCCTTGCAGTGCTCGGTGCCCTCAACCTGGCCGCCTACCTCCTATGCGCCATGTGGGCCACGCCGGCAGCCAGCAGCATGGCGGCGCAACCGCATTCCGCGACAGCAGCCGACGAGAAATGCTAGCTGACGCAGACTATCATTACAGGAAGTGCGTATAGATCCAGTGTGCGTGTGTGCAGCTTCCATGTAAGTCCATATGTGAAAAACATGCTCATTCCAGTTTCTCATTGAAAATAAGAAGAAAGAATCTTCTCCATTGTTGCTGGACCGTTTTTCTTTGCGTTTCATTATACCCCATCACGGTTATAACACTGAAGTTAAAGACGAGACATATCCTAGAACATTCGCATGATCACCAACTTGATATTCTCCCAAAACTTTTGAAAGACGGTGACCGGTAACCCATCCAATCCAGGCGCAGTGTAGGGCTTCATATCCAACACTTGATTGTGGACAATCTTAACTGCAAATTGTCCTTCCCGGTTAACTACATAGGGGTATGCGTGAGTGACTCTAGAATCCAGATTAGAGTACCTTGAACCGCTAGTAGAGCGAGTCAGGGCTAAGGTGAAGTCTTGGCGCAGAAGGTTTACCTCCACGGGTAGTAAAACCATCTCAATAACTCTTACCTACCTTCTTTGCCACGAAACTATCTTGCTTCTTTTGGCAGGGTGTCAACCATCTCCAAAAATGGGAGGATATCTGCATTCCCAAGGACTGAGGGGGTCTTTGCACTTTACTCTCAATGCACGAATGTTTCTCTCATGCTGAAAGTGATGTGGAGGATCTCGGGTGAAGAAGGGTGACAAAGATGCCACTAATAAAAGTGAAATATTTGCAGGGCCGCGCCCGTCCTAGCGTGTGACCCAAGGGAGTGGTTCCAGTTTTTGAAGTTTTTCCGGTGGATTAAGCACGAGATCTCTGTGGTATCTAGCGCCTCCATAGGTGATGGAGAGGGTACTCTATTCTGGCTCGACCTGTAGCTCGTTTCCTGTGGAGCTATGTTCCCAAGGCTCCGGGGCAGACCTCAGACCTGAGTGACTTCCTGGAGTTCCATGGTACCTGTAGATGGAAGAGACGCCTCCTTTGGTCGTGTTTTCTTTTTCATTGTGGCCTGAACCTTGAGGATGATTTGTAATAGTATGATTATCGAGAAGATATTTTTGCGACATGTTACTGACTTTGTCTATAAATTATTGAGTTTATGCAACAATGGCGACCACTTTGTAGGCGACGAGATAGGAGCTTGCTGTTTGGCATGCTTGACGGTCTACATGTGGTCGGTCGTCAGCTTTCATCGCATGCCTAGCCCTTTGCCATGTGGCGCCTAACAGACTTGTGCTTGCATGATGGTAGAACGGTTCGGCCAAGAGGGTCATGGATCTGAGGCACATGTCATATAGGTAAGTTCCATATGATGGAAGAAGCGTGCAAACTCTGCAGAGCGTAAAATAGATTCAAATAGTTGCGTCCTCAAGTGTGAAAAACATGTTTATTTCATGGAGAGTAAATGATTGTTGCACAGAACTCTACGTTGTTCTCTCTAAAAATCATGTGCCCTTGTTGCAGGAAGCTGGGACCGAAGGGGAAGAGAGCTATGTCCAAGTAAACTTTTTTGTTGGTGGTGCTCAAAATTCAGGGGCCTTGTTACATGTTGATGATGCAATGCAAGATGATTTAGATGATGGAGATGTTTCATGCCAGCAGCTGCCGCCCTATGTTGGCATGGTGTTGGAATCAATTGATGATGCTAAAAAATTCTACAACGACTATGCCTTCAAGTTGGGGTTTAGGACACATATATGTTCTTCAAAATTCACCAAGAAGAGGGGCCAAAAGAAAGAGAATGCAAAAGGTTCTTATAGTGTCTCCACGCTAGGAAGCCCAATAAAGCAGAAATAAGTAGCACCTCGAAGAGAATTGCAACAGAAAATAGCAACTCTAGTAGGTAGCCAAGCACTGGAATGGATGTAGAAAATGTCAGAAGAATAGGGTCTTTCTTCATGATTGTAAGGCCCAACAGCTACCATGGTTGGGTCTTCTTGGCATCGAATTTCTTGCCCATCGCGACAAGACATCGGGTGATCTGTAGTGGCCAGTGGATGTGTGAGAGTGGAGGATGATTGTGTAGAGGAGGATGGGAGCCCGACCGGCTTTAAAGCTAGTAAGCATCTCGGCCGCCACACCGATGTGAATGCGGACAACCAGAGTAGTCCTCTTGAATCCCGTGCTGGTCAAGTCGGTTATGGAAGCGGATAGATAGGCATCGTTAGAAGGCTAAAAGCATGTGCACTATCAGATCCAAATATTTACGGCCAATTTGATGTCCTCTTGATTCGGTGATGCGGCGACGTAGTCCCTCTATTAATTCTCCCTATGCAATCCTTCTTCATTATGGACGAGTTTTTGGTGACAGTGGATCTCTAATCCGGGATCTGTTTGCATGGGGTTGAAGCAGTTGACTGAGCGGAGGTGGCGACGCGAAGTACGACTGACAGTATGAGCGTGTGCGCTCTTACCATGTGCCGTCTTACGCTCAGGACACCTCTGGGTGACCTTTCTTCTCACAATTGTTTGATTATTTTTTGGAAGTATACTGTCATGTTAATTGCCGTGTTTTTACCATCATAACCTGGCTTTGTTTCCTTAAACTCCAAAATACTTCTGCAAATGGTAACCTGGCGAAAACATATAAGAGATGTGCCCAACGCGGTAAAATTCAAAGAAACCTATAGCTATGGAATGAAATAAGAGGTGCAAATTTGCATAAAATTTGGACGCAAAAATAATTTGACTCTATATTACAAACATAATTCTGTAAGCAGCAAATAAGCATATAAAATCTAAAAGCAGCAACTTGGGAGCTTGCCATGTCGAAAATCCAGGATGATGTCGTAGGGGTCTTCCCATGTGATTGAGTCCGCTTGGGGAGACCTCGATGGAGGTCAAGGACATCAATCCAATCCTGGCCCACCATCGAGCCGCCTTGATCGACAACGTAGCTGGACTGGATCTAAAACACGCCCGCTGTGAATGGCCTGATCTACCACCTTGGTTCCGTGAATGGGGCGATCAACTACCCCTGCATCGTCTGTTGTGCTAGGGTTTGGCTATGGAATGGGGAAGGGGAAGAGATATTGACGGAAAATGAAAGGGTGACGCCTAATAATCCTTAGACAAAGAGAATGGAAAGGCCGCACCCCGAGGTACTCACCACATGCACGTGGTTTCTCGAGTGAGACTGCATGTGCTGTAGAGAAATTATAGGTGGTTTCAAAATACCAACCCCTTCCAATATTTCTTGTACATGGTTTTGGATTCCAAACCATTGGAGCTTTGTATAGGAAAAATTACCGCCTACAGTGTAGTCATTACAAGAGACTTCATTTTGTTTGGTCACAACCGCTTTCGGGATGCTGCTAATGCATGTTTTTCTACTAGTATGTGTGTGAGATTTTGGAAGAGTTCCTGATTGCTTAAGGAATTTATTTGGTATATGTGAACTAGGGATAACTTTAGGCCACTATTGCAAATTTATATGGACTTTATTAATAGTGAAGTTATTAGACCAAGATTTGATTGATAGATTTACATAGAGTTCCATCTTCCGCTGAAATAACTACTGAAGAGTTGTTGATATTTCTGACTAGCTTTAAGGTGGAAGTGGTGGTTGCGCAATTATTAATAGTTGTGATACGTTGGGACTGTAAGATAATTCTGACATGAACAATTGAGTAGTTGAGAGAGATGATGCTAGAGAAGCTTAGACAAATAGAGGTGGAGGGACATCAAATTAAATCATCAATCTAGGGACCCATTCTTTTTTAGAACGAAGGCTCAAGAAGAGCCCAGCTTTGAATTAACAAAGTCATCAACTGGCCAGGATTACAAGATCAATCGCTTACAACGATAAGCAATGGAAAACAAAGCGACGGGTACAAGGAGCTCAAGCAAAACAACTTGAAGGCAGCAGCAGAAGGGAGCCAAAGCATCACCACACTGCTGCCAACACCCTACAGGACGACCTACACCAGCAGAACTAAACTAGGGTCTTGGTAGGAATGCACCACAGCGCAAGCTTTGTGATCACAGCCACCCTCGAAGACAGACATGGACCAGACCACCATCTGCTACTGCCTCTTTAAAGGGCCCCTACCCTTACATCCTGGCTTGAAGGATGCCGCATCGGCAGTTGGCAGCTCGGTTCACCCTAGAACCCAATGGTTGGCATCCAAGCGGCAGGGAGAAGAAACTAGAGTAGAACCGCAAGCCCAGGACACACTACTCATGAGCACTGTTGTCGTCTGCGACTCAGCCACACCAAAGGACGAGAGCTGCCGGCCACAGTCACAGAAGCAAGGGAATCACCGATAAGCGGATCAAATGCCAGGGTGGGATTCGCTGGAGCACATGGCTCCTACCAAATGGTATATCGTTGTCGCCGTAGAGGGGAACCCGATCCCCTCTCAACCAGGCTCATGGGCATCGACCCTCCGGCGACCTCGTCAGGGACCCTCCAGCCAACAGCCTATGAAGAAACAATGAAGAACCCAAACCAAGCTGTCTCCCGCCACCATCATATCCACAACCAAACTCTCTCGCCGCCCCTACAATCCCCGGATGGTGCCTCCAAGAATGGATACGACACGGATGTGCCGTCGCCGCCCAAAGCAGGGGACCTAGGCTTTCACCTAGCAGGGGACGGAAGGAGGGGGGGGATCCACACCACAACCTCCAAGGAGGGGAACATCGCCCAAGGCGTCGCCTTTGGTGTGACTGCCGCGCCGGCCAGGGGTTTCCCCCAGATCCAACCCCGCCTGACGAGATCCGTGCAGCCAGCAACCGGGAGCAGCGACCTAGGCCACTAGGATGGACATCCGGCGATGAAAGGAGAAGATCGGGGCGGAGGGGATGGGCTTCAACTGGCGATGGCATACCTGCGGGGAGGGATGCACACCAGCGACCTAGGACCGCCTTAGCCTCGTCACCCGCGTGACTGAGGTGGCATCTAGCCAGCACCAGCAGGGCGACCTGCCTCTAGGGCCACCCCACACACACCTGCCAGGGCCGCCGCCCCGGATGCCGAGGCCCTCCACGTGTCGTGCAGCCGCCGAATCCCCACTGCCACCTTCATCGGCGTCGAGCGCGTGAGCCGGAGCACACCTCAGGCGGTGGCAGAGAGGAAGGAGGGGGCGCAGCGGTGGCGACTAGGGTTACCCCCGATTCGCCTCGGAGGAGACGGCGCGGGGTGGTGGTGTGGGGTTGAGCAGGTCCTTGTGCTTCTTCGAGTACCTAGGTACCCGTTCTCCAGCTCGACATGAAGCAAATGATAAAAGATAAGAACGATATCAGAATGTATGCTGATAAAGGAACCGGTAGTGGAAATTTTTTAGAGAGAATGAAATTGGTACCATTGAGATTAATAGTGTCACTATAAATTTTACTAAGAAACTCGTAGGTAAGGAGGAAGAAATTACTAGACAAGCTGTAAATATTGCCCAAGATGAAAAAAATGATGCTTGACAATTAAGTTGTTAGAAGGAATTTACAAGTGGAGCTTCAAAAGCAAAATGAGTTACTATAGGAAGTGTTGCAACAAGTCATAAATAAGAGTGTAGCTGATAAGATTAACACCCAACGAGACAGGGTATTTGGCTCCTGGGCTCAATGAAACCTTGAATTTTCAAAATTGAAAAGTTGATTTTTTTTAAGTAAAAAACTGGGAAAAGTACACATGTACTTGCAGATGTATACTAATTTTGTGTAAAGTTTCATTATAAAAAAGTTTTCATGCGAGTTGTATAAAAAATGTGTTGTACTCATGGTTTACAATTTCGTCGAAATTTCTCGAAATTTCCGAAATTTCGACAATTTCGAGGATGGGCGAATTTTTTGCCTTTCGTTGAAGAAATTTCGATGGGTTTGAATTTCTATGTAAAAATAAACATGGATCGGCGAGAATTAACAAAGGTTACAGTAGCCCTGTGGTAGAGAGATTGTCTACTAATCAATAGGTTGACGGTTCGAATCTTGTTTACAACATTTTTTGATTATTTTTGCATCTAATATATATTTGCGGCAAAAAAATGTCCTAAATGAGATTCGAACCACGACCAACAGCATGACAGGCTATGATCAAACCATCACGCTAACTATGTAATGGTGCAAGTTGTGCGCTATCTGCTCCTTTATCTACCATTTAAAATTTAAAGTTATTTCAATTTAAATGAAAATTTCGTTGGTTTGTACGAAACAGTTTTCGAAATTTTCGAAATTTCCGAAATTTCGACCATTTCGAGGGTGAGCGAAATTTTTGTCACTTCGAAATCGTAAACCATGGTTTGTACTTCTATAGTGAATAGCACATGCGAGTTGTATAACACATTATTGTTTAGCATGCATGAAAATCTATTTAGTCCGTATATAGTCCATACTGAAATCTCTAAAAGGACTACATATGGAGAAAAAATAAGTGAATCTTTACTCTAAAATATGTCTATATATATACATCCGTATTTCAATATGGACTACATATGGAGCAAAACGTGTGAATCTACACTTTAAAATACGTTTATATATGTACATTCGTATGTAGTTCATACTGAAATATCTAAAAGGACTTGTATTTAGAAACAGAGGAGTACGAAACATAATTAAGTTCAGTGTGTGTAGATAAGATAGCTCTTGCCCTACAAATTGGTCGTCAACACGTACATCTACACCAGTCAGACAATCACCAGATGATGGGGAAATGAGTAGCAGCTGCTGGGCCCGGTGGAGTCACTCACATGCATAGAGAGATGTCAACTACAAGCATGTCACACACGCGCGCGCGCACACACACACGCACGCACGCACGCACACTACCTCTACCACCATTGCTTTTGGTGATTCGCTCTCACACTGATCTGATCCGATCTGATCATGACAAGGCCGTGCTATCTATATATCGACATGCACTTACCTTTTCTCCCAAACCTTTTGAGTAGTGAGAAGCCTCCTAGACGAACAAGTTCACTGCATGCTCATCAGGCAGTTGTGACTAGTCATTTGGAGTTGTCAACGAAAGGTGCCATTGATCTGTGAAAGATCAAATTAGCTGTATATTTTTTGGCGGGGAAAAGCTCGAAGTTGTTGTCAAGGAGAGCGAAAGAATATTCCATATGTTAGTTCGTCTGCAAATAATGCAATCAACCCTTTACTAGCCGAATGGAGCACCAGAAACTGAACTTTCAAATCTCCTGTTATGATTCCGCTCATGCCATGCTCGTTGCCTATATATGTCAAAGTGGAGCTCATTGCAGCGTGTCAAAGTGGATCGGCTGCAGATCGGTCTGTTCTTGGGGCACTTTTTCTGGCTACCCTGATGGTGAAATGGACACCCTGTATGGCAGCTGGTGATATGGGAAGGTCAACTGGGTTCCAAGCCCCCTGCTGGAGCACTGACTACTGACAGGAAAAACGACTTAACCAGGTCAATATATTCCCCCCACCCCTACCATACGCATGCATCCCCGCCTAACTGACCACTATTAAGATTCCACGAACGTACACTTATTCATGGCCAAAGCCTATTGTTTCAACAGTTATATTCCTCGCTCCTATATATCTTATCTAAGGTTCTGCATTTAAATAGATTATAAGTCAGGTCCAAATCCATGTCTCCGGCCCATCATAATCGTTTTGGAATGAGGAAGGTATATGCAAATACAGATCGGTGCAACTGTTCATGGGTCTTCATATCTATATAGGTAGGCAGGTAGATAGGTAGGTACACCACGACCACCAAGTGGCGCCTACTTCCACTATTTTGTGCATCCGCTATAAACTCATCCTTGATGGCGACTTTTTAGAGCATCTCCAGCTGCGACCCCAACACGCCCCCCAAGGCATTTTCTTAGCGCCGACGACCGAAAATCGGCCCAGCCGCGCCACCAGAATCTCATTTAGCGCCGGTTTGGGCCAAAATAATAGCCGGCGACCCCGAGCCGAACCCAAGCGCTCGGGATCACCCGGGGGCGCCGGCAGAAGCGAAAAGGGGCGTGGGACCGCTCTGTCTCCATTCCTCCCGTCAATCTCCTCCTCCCCTTCCAGCCTGCCGCCATGCCGCCGAAGAAGTATGCACCCTTCCCCCTCGCGCCGCGACGGATGCCACCGCCGCCGCCGCCCAGCCGAAGTAGAGGAAGCAAAGAGCGCCGGCGTCCAAGCCCCCGGGCATGACTAACACCGACTAGAGGGCAGAAGTTCAACGCCGGGATGCTGTCACCGCCGACCAGGATTTCAAGTACCTCCACATCTTCAGGCGGATCGAGAAGTACGAGAAGTGGGCGGACGTCCTTCGCACACTCGCCAAGGCCAAGGAGACGTACAAGCCAGACGCGCCAACGCTGGGCACGGCCGGAAGGCAAGAAAGGGGCCAAGAAGGGGAAACACGCCGAGTCGGCTACCGCACGTGTACAAGACTCCATCGAGCATTGCCTCGCCGACGCCCAGACCCGGGCCGCCCTGCGGGAAGAGAAGACCGAGGCGCGGTGGTCAGCGTTGATGACGAACAACGCCGTCAAACTCGACCTGCTCCACACCAACGTCGCCGCGAAGGAGAGGTACACCGACCTGGCTTTCCTGATGGGAGGGGCAGACATGCTCCGGATCGACGACCCACAGCTCAAGGCTGTTAGAGTTAAACACGGCTTTGTAATCCTAGTCCGATACGTGCTTTAGAGTCAGTTGCCGAGTAGGATAAGGATTGGCTAGTTTAGCTTCTATTTATACCCCTGTAACCCACGTTGTAAACGCACCAAGAGAAAAAGCAATACAAAGTATACGAAAGGCTCGACACGAGCCTTTGGCGATCTATCGATCAGTTTGTTTCGTTCGCAAGTGTTTCGCCGCCGACGCCGAAGTACACCGATCCATAGCAAAGCTAGCTAGCCAGCACAGCCGTATACATTCATGCACATCAATCAAGCAGTCTGTCTGCTTGCTTGCTGATAGTTGCACGTACGTGTGCACTGCTAGCGCTACGGTCTAGCGTTCTAAATCCAACATTTGGTATCTAGAGCCTCGACGATCTACGATCTACGATGGGGGACAGCGACGCTGAGTCAGTCAAGTCCAGCAACGGCGGTTCCAAGGCGAACAAGAACGGCAGCAAGGTGAAGAAGGGCGACAAGTCAGTAACCAGTGGTGGCGGAACAGGCGGCGCCAACGTATAGGCGCATCGCAACATCCCCATCCAGTACCCGATGCTCACCGACGCCAACTACGGCGTGTGGGCGGTCAAGATGAAGATTATTCTCCGGACTCTACGAGTGTGGGAGGCCATTACGGACGACGACGTCGACGAGGAATGCGACGAAGGTGCCATGGCCGCCATAGCCCAGTCTGTGCCGGATTCCGTGCTGATGACATTGGCGGAGTTCGAGACGGCAAGAGAGGCGTGGAACGCACTCAAAGAGATGAGGATCGGAGAAGATCGCGTCACGAAGGCTCGGGCACAAGTTCTGAAGCGCCAATTTCACAAGTTGCAGATGGAGGAAACTGAATCGGTGAACGACTATGCCATGCGTCTGACTACTTTGGTGGGAGAGATCCGCACGCTTGGTGCAAAGCTCGAGGAGACCGAGATTGTGGAGAAGTTTTCCAGTTCGGTGACTGATAAATTCACGTACATCATCGGCACGCTCGAGCAGCTTTACGACATCGACGACATGACCATAACGGAGGCGATCGGACGCTTGCGGACATGGGAAGAGAATGCTCGTGGCCGTCGGAAAGGCAACGGAGGAGGTAGTTACCAACTCATGTACTCGCGCGCAGATTGGGAGTCCCCAAGTAGCAAAGGAAGGCGCAACGTTGGCGAAGGCTCAAGTAGCGCGAAGCGCGGCGGACA
This sequence comes from Secale cereale, assembly GCA_902687465.1. NCBI lineage: Eukaryota > Viridiplantae > Streptophyta > Magnoliopsida > Poales > Poaceae > Secale > Secale cereale. The sequence continues at coordinate 16,540,761 of LR738709.1, forward strand.
AACCGAAGAAGGCAAAGGTAAAGGCAAGCCACAAGGTCGTGGTAAGGCCGACCGATCTAAAGAGCGGAAGCCATGGAACTTGGATATGTGTGAGGTCAAGTGCTATAACTGCAACGAGATGGGTCACTTTGCAAAGGATTGTCTGGAGCCTAACAAGAGGGAGATCAAGGCAAATTTGGCGAAGCAGGAAGACGAACGTCCAGGTCTTCTGATGGCCGAAGTTTGTGATCTCGTGGAGCCTAACAAGCGGGAGATCAAGGCAAATTTGGCAAAGCTAGAAGACGAACGTCCAGGTCTTCTAATGGCCGAAGTTTGTGATCTCGCACAAACGGTGGTTGTCAAACCAAGCCGGAAGGTGCTACTTCATGAGAAGAAAGTAATACCAAAGTTATCCGGAAATCAGAACGTGTCATGGTATCTAGACACGACACGGGTGCTAGTAACCACATGACGGGGTGCAAGGAGAAGTTCCTCGAGCTGGAATATGATGTTCAAGGCTCGGTAAAGTTTGGTGATGGTTCAAATGTGGAGATTTGCGGGCAAGGTTCTGTCCTCTTCGAGGGTCTCACAGGAGAACATCGCATACTCACCGGAGTATACTACATCCCACGGCTTCGCAACAACATCATCTCTGTCGGGAAACTTGACGAGAATGGATGCAAGGTGGATATTGAGAACGGAGTGATGACGATCTTCGACAACCTCCGAAACGTGCTAGCGCGCGTGAATCGCACGCGGAACGGGCTCTATATCCTGAACCTTGATCAATCTCAACCGGAGTGTTGGCTCGCCAAGAGTGATGATGATTCGTGGTTATGGCATGCTAGATTTGGACACGTTAACTTCTACGCCTTGAAGAATATGTCGAAGATGGAGATGGTATCTGGGATGCCGTTTATCGACCATGTTGATCGAGTATGTGATGGGTGCTTGGTTGGAAAACAGCATCGCAGGCCGTTCCCTGCTCAGTCTACCTATCGTGCAAGTGATGCACTCGAGCTGCTCCATGGTGATCTATGTGGCCCTATCACCCCAGCAACTCACGGAGGAAAGAAGTATTTCTTCCTTGTGGTAGATGACTACTCAAGATACATGTGGGTCGTACTCCTACGATCTAAAGATGAGGCGTTTGAAGCGTTCAAGAAGCTGAAGGCTGCAACGGAGATGGAACACAAGCTGAAGGTTCGCGCTCTACGGACAGATCGCAGCGGAGAGTTTACGTCGAACGAGTTCTACAACTACTGCGAGAAGATTGGCATAAAAAGGTTTCTCACGGCACCTTATACGCCACAACAGACGTTGTTGAAAGGCGCAATCGAACCGTCGTTGACATGGCGAGAAGTTTACTCAAGAGCAAGAACTTGCCGGGGGAATTTTGGGGAGAAGCTGTCTCGACGGCAGTCTATCTTCTCAACCGGGCTCCAATGAAGGCAGTGATCGGCAAGACTCCGTATGAAGCAATATACGGACGTAAGCCGAATGTGTCTCATCTACGGACGTTCGGGTGCGTGGCCCATGTGAAGACGGCGGAGCCGCATCTCTCAAAGCTTGCCTATCGTAGCACCAAGATGGTGTTCATCGGATATGAGAGGAGTTCCGGCACCAAGGCATACCGCTTCTACGATCCACGAACCAAGCATCTACGGATTTCACGCGATATCGTGTTTGAAGAAAACAAAGCGTGGAATTGGAGCGCAGCAGCCAACGATGCTCCAAACGGTAACATATTCACGGTTGAATTTCCAACTGATGATGATGCAGGGGAGGATGTCCAGGTGATTGGCAAGACGCCCATCCAAGGTGACCACAATGGCAGTGATCATCATGGTGTTGATACCGACGACGACGCGCATGGGTCGCAAGATAGCAACAACGACGCGCAAGACACGGGTAGAGATCTCGGCAACGACATCGAGAACGAGGCGCATAGTGATGATGACAATCAAGATGATGGTCACGATCACGACGACTACGCCGACGACGCGGATGCCAACGACCCGGCATCTACCACGCCCGAGACTCATCCGTCTTCCTCAAGTGCGTCGACGCCGACACAATTTGTGTCGCCTCCTTCGCAAGCCACAACGGATTCTTCCGGGCCTCGTCGCTACAAGAACCTCAAGAAAGTCTACAAGTACGCAAATCCAGTTACGCTCGAGTACTCCGATTTGTGTTTACTCGGAGTTGAGGAGCCTGCAAACTTTGTAGAGGCGAGCAAAAGTTCAAGCTGGATGCACGCCATGGATGAGGAGATGAAGGCGATCGAGAGCAATGGCACGTGGACTTTGGTAACCCGACATCCGAACCAAAAGGCCATAGGTTTGAAGTGGGTTTACAAGTTGAAGAAGGACACGAAGGGTGCCATTGTGAAGTACAAGGCAAGACTCGTTGCAAAGGGCTACGTACAACGTCGAGGAGTTGACTATGAGGAGGTGTTTGCACCGGTTGCTCGAATCGAGACAGTGAGAGTGCTCCTAGCTCTGGTAGCACAAGATGATTGGAAGGTTCATCATATGGATGTTAAATCCGCTTTCCTCAACGGTGATCTCACGGAAGAAGTGTACGTGGAAAAGCCCCTCGGCTATGAGAAGAAAGGAGAAGAAGGGAAAGTTTGCAAGCTCAAGAAGGCACTTTATGGGCTGAAGCAAGCGCCAAGAGCTTGGAACTCAAAGTTAGACCAAAGTTTGGTCTCGCGCGAATTCATAAGATGTCCCTTTGACGATCCAAAAGATATTCTTTCAAGCACTAAAGAACAGGTGAAGTTTGAAGACGCGACCAAGGAGGAGCGTCGACGTAGAGCTACTGACGAGCTGACGACAACAAAGACGGTCCCTAAAATGCTGCGAGAAACGACAAAAGCAATGTCCAGGGTAAAGCCTATGAGTAGTCGCATTTGGGATCCAGGTCGGAACTGAAGAGCACGCCATGTTTAAGGGGGTGAATGTTAGAGTTAAACACGGCTTTGTAATCCTAGTCCGATACGTGCTTTAGAGTCAGTTGCCGAGTAGGATAAGAATTGGCTAGTTTAGCTTCTATTTATACCCCTGTAACCCACGTTGTAAACACACCAAGAGAAAAAGCAATACAAAGTATACGAAAGGCTGGACACGAGCCTTTGGCGATCTATCGATCAGTTTGTTTCGTTCGCAAGTGTTTCGCCGACGACGCCGAAGTACACCGATCCATAGCAAAGCTAGCTAGCCAACACAGCCGTATATGTTCGTGCACATCAATCAAGCAGTCTGTCTGCTTGCTTGCTGACAGTTGCACGTACGTGTGCACTGCTAGCGCTACCGGAGGATTTAGTCTAGCGTTCTAAATCCAACAAAGGCGTGGTACTTGGCGGAGCGCGGCCTCATACTGAACCGCATGTCGTCCACGGCGTCGTCAACTCCAACGCCGACGCCCACAGTCCGCCAAGCCCAAGCGATGATGCCTCCATGATGCCCAGCAGCACAGAAGCCGCGCCGACGCCGCCCAACACTGAAGCCGCGTCGACGCCACCCGGCCCTGGCACGCCGACTACCCCGACACCGCCGGAGGACGACATCGCTGTTTGATGCATTTGCCTATGCGGCCGAACTTTCCATTTTGATTGCCGAACTGTGGCAACGTGATCGCCGATCTGTGGTGCTAATCGCTGGACTTGTGGGGTTTTTTTGGGAGCGGGAATGAACAAAGTTCAAATTTGAGACGTCTTGGGGGCGGCACTTGGGGTCATGGCTGGGACCTAGATCGCCCCCGGGGCCTAAAATTCGCCGGGGGAGAGCCCAAAAGAGCGCCGGCCTATGCGCTGGGGGGCCGAATAAGTGGAGATGCTCTTAGACATAGAGCTTACTATTTGTGTCAGAGAAACAAAAATATGCTGGTAGGCACTGAAAATATCTCATGCGCATGCGCATATATTATTGCCAATATATGGTTTCAGATAAATGCATGAATGTGCGTTCTAATTGTATGATTTAGAGAATTTTGTCAACAATAATGTATCCTTTTAGCAAACTGGTTGACACTGAAAAGTTAATGAAGACCCTCTGTGTTATTTTCCACGTGGAGCTCGCCGGAAGTATTGAACTCTAAGTGTCTTTATTGTCCACATTTGTTTTTATCAATTTAGGCTTTTGGTCAAACCTATGAGGCTATATGATTATTACACGAATCTATGATACTATGCTAGTGATGTATGGCTAGGATTTATTATCTATATTGAAGGGTTTGAATTTGGTAACTTGTCAGCATCATTAGGGATAGATTCCATAGCAACTTTTTATTGTGTTTTCACAGGAAAAGTTACCGGCTGATCGATCCTTTTTGGATGAGAATAGAGAAGTTGGAATAGCTCCGCTCATATGTATATGCATTTACATGGGCTTGTTGACGGAAATATGCTCTAGAGGCAATAATAAAATGGTTATTATTATATTTTCTTAATCATGATAAAGGTTTATTAGTCATACTAGAATTGTATTGACCGAAAACTTAAATACATGTTTGGATACGTAAACAAATACCGTGTCCCTAGTGAGCCTTTACTAGAGTAGCTCGTTGATCGAAGATGGTTAAGGTTTCCTAACCATAGATATGAGTTGTCATTTAATAACGGGATCACATTATTAGAAGAATGATGTGATAGCCAAGACCTAACCGCGAGCCTTGATGCATACAGTTGTCCTTGTATAACCATTTCCGATATCTCGAATATCCCAAACGCTCACTACAAGAAATATGGCAACTTGTGACCTTGACTATTGGTCACTGAACGGTCATTATTTTTCATTTGTGACCTTTTTGTGACAAAAAACAAATGATCAAAAGCTGGCTGTCGTAAACTGAAATTAACGACCTTCTCTGTGAGAAGGTCGTGGAAGGCAACGACCAAAACAAAAGGTCATTGATTCTATGACCTTCTGTTTTGGTCGCTAGCTGTCTGCCCAGGCCACGTCGGATCCGACGTGGCAAGCTGACGTGGCAAAATTGTGACCAAATAAAAATGTCATTGATAAGAATCAGCCCAGTCCGATTCAGTGTTTTCATGGGCCGAGCCCAACAATTCAGCCTATTCGTTGTTTTTTCTATGAATTTTTGGTCTGCTTAACGGGCCAAGCCCAACATTTCAGCCACTTATTTTCTAGGCCGCACCCTTTTACAGTTCAATTCTTGTTCGGGCCTCGGCCTTTTTGTGGTCCTTTTAAATTTTGGAACTCGGCCCTCTTATAGTCCATTTTATTTATTTTCGAAAATTAATATACTGGCATTGCTGAAACAGACCCCAACTATGTTTGGGATGTGGCCTTTTTAAGGTCCAGTAGTGTTTGGGCCAAGGACTCTTTCAGTATTATTGTCGGGGAAACTGATCCACGAACACCTATGGGACCGGCGGACCGAGCCCCTTTGGTTCGGCGGGGGCGAAGATCGCACGAAGAGCGGATCGAGCCGAAGCACACGAGCAGTTTACCCAGGTTCGGGCCGCAAGGATGCGTAAAACCCTACTCCTGCTTTGTGGTTTGTATTGAGTTCTTGCTCGGGAGCGCTGTGAGCTACAGTACACACCAGCAGCTAACGAGACCGAGCGTGAGTGTTCTCTTTTCTTCGAACTCCCCTCTACGTTGCGCATGGGCCTCCTTTTATATGCTCAAGGGGTCACCGACAGGTGGCAACATAGACAAGGGTAAAAATGGAAAGGTGTTGTGGTTGGTACAACTACCTGTACAGTGTATCCTACCTAACCCTGACGGCAGGGGACAAAGGCATTGAATGCCCGTCTGCGTCGCCCAAATAGTGCAAAAAGGGACCGTCAGGGGCGCCACCGCTTGCCACGACGGCAATCTTGTCAGCGCCGCTTGCCACTGCGTACCGCTGGCTGCACAGCCTCCCGCCACGTATGCCTGGAAGGGTCCCAGAGCGACACGTTGGTGGATGCGCTGAAGCGCGGGCACAGAGTGGTAGTTTGCCGCGGCAAGCGCCTTGCCGCGGTCGCTGTCTTGTCGCGCCCGGGAGCTTGCTGCTCACCGGGCCTTGCCGGGACGAGTGGCGCGTCGCGGCAAGTTCCTTGAGATGCCTTGGTTGGCCTTCCCGGCAAGCTCCTCTTGCTGGGGTCTTGTCTCCTTGGCTTAAATACTTTGTTCTTGAATGGCTCCAAAGGAACCACGGAGGACCTTGGCGTTCACCCGGCAAGCCTTGCCGCGGGATGCTGCGACTGCCCGTGCACAAGTTCGGGATACTAGGGTACCCCTACTCTAGTACGCCGATAGGAGCCCCCGGGCCTGGGCCATACACGGTGCCGAGCGCTGTTGGGCCAGGCCCAAAACAGGGCACGGGCACGCGCGGCCTGGGTCACGCCGTATCTCTCTCCGGATCCACCGCGCCCTCCCCAAACGGCACGCGTTGAATGCGGCGTCGTGGGAGAGATCGTGGGTGGCTTCTTTATTCGGAAAGGCGAAACGTCCGCCCCCTCCCTCCTTATAAGCAGGGGAAACAGGGGCAGTTCGCCCATCCGCCAGTTGCTACTCCAACCTCGAAAACCTCCGCCGCTCCCCTTCTTCCCAACGCTGAAAGAGAGCAGCGCTCCGCCCCCCATCGCCACCAGCACCACCAACGCCGTCGACCTCCCTCACCACTGATACGTCCAAAACGTATCTATAATTTCTGCTTGCTCCATGCCACTTTTGGGTGATATTGCTATGATATTCATACACTTCCATACACTTTTGATCATATTTGGACTAACTTACTAATCCAGTGCACCCCAGTGCCAGTTTCTGTTTTCGGCTGTTTTTGTATTTCAGGTTTTCACGTTTCGAGAACTGCCCAGAAAAATCCAGAAAAAATATATAAAAAATCAGCGAACCGGAAACAACACTGCGTCCGAAGGGCAACCTGGGTGGGGGGCCACAGGGGCTCCAGGCGACCTGTGGGCGCGCCCCCCCTTGGCCGTGCCGGGGGGGCGCCTCGGCCCCCCAAGAGCCCCCCGGTGCCCTACTTTGGCATATATTTAAAGGACTCTCCGAAACCCTCGAAACATGACTTCTTTTCGCGATCCCATCTCTGTTCCGCCGCCGCCGCCGCTTCCAAGATCGGGAGCACCAGGAGAACTCTTCCCGGCACCCTGCCGGAGGGGAGGATCACCACCGGGAGCTTCTCCACCACCATGGACGCCTCCCGGATGACTCGTGAGTAGTCTCCCTTGGACCACGAGTCCATGACCAGTAGCTATGTGATGTTCTCCTCCCGTTCTTGTGCTTCACTAATTAGTCCTCGTGAGCTGCCCTACATGATCGAGGCATCTATGTAATCCTTATGCTGTTGCTATGTTGAGTTTGCTGGGATCCGTTGGATTATGAGATTATGTTCAGATTGATCTTGAGTAATATATTTGATTCACCTATTTTATATATTAGTTCATAAGTAATTCTTGCATGTTCTCCGTTGTTATTTATTGCTTTGGCCGAGTAATAGGTAGTGACTCCAAGAGGGAACGTTATGCTCGATTGTGGGTTCATGCCCCTCGATGACTAGCTTGAGTGACAGAAACATGAGTCTAGGGGATGTGCTGTTGCCACAAGGGGGAAAACAACGGTGCTTGTGCCCGCGGGTGCAAGGATTGTTTACTTTACGCAAAGTTCTTTTAATGCAGTTGTCGGTTGCATTGAGTTTACACTATGGGTGGGACTCGCAACTTAATACCAGCGAGATGTTCTGGATAGATATCTCAAGGTGGATGATTAGTAGTAGATATTGATGGATTTCGGTCTACTTACTTTGGCGTACCGCCCATGCTTTGAACCTCAACCTTTCTTGCAATGTAATCATCATTGGTTTGCGTTCGTGGTCCTGTCAATTGCCCAGCTGTAATTTGTTTACCTCACATAGCTGTTTTATCGTCTTTTTGGAGAGAGACATCACTAGTGAACATCATGAGACTCCGGTCCGTATTACCATCATTGATCACATCCACTATTTACTTTTCGCTATTTTACTTACTATTGCAAAACACTATCTATCACTACTATCATATTGCTTTTAACGCTTTGTGAACTACAAGGCCGGAGAGATTGACAACCTCTCTGTACTCGTTGGGAGCAAAGTTATTTGTATCTGTGTGCAGGTCCACGTTGATTGCTAATTGCGCCGTTAGCAATTGACACCTACTTGTTGAACCTAGGAGTCTCTGGGGATTCGATCCTTGGCATCTTTGCTAGGGGAAAACACTTCTACATACTGCATCTTACACCTTCCACTTGGGGTAACCAACGAGGGGTTCGAGGCCCATCAAGGAGTATTTTCTGGCGCCGTTGCCGGGGACTCCACTCTTCAGGATAGGGGAGTTGCATGCCATCTTTTACCTTTGGTTTTTTAGTCTTGTTAGTTTACCTTTCATTTTTGCTTTAGTTTCTTTTATCGAAAATCACAAAAATAGTTATCTTGCTTGCTTGCTACTATGGGTTCCACCGAGAACACCAAGTTGTGTGACTTCACCAGTCACAACAACGATGACTTTATCAGCACACCTATCACTACACCTGCCACTTCAGCACCTTCATATGAAATTAAACCTGCTTTACTGAACTTAGTTATGAAAGAACAATTCTCTGGTGCTGGAGATGATGCTGCTTTACACTTGAACAACTTTGTTGAACTTTGTGATATGCAAAAGTACCAAGAAATAGATGGTAATATTGTTAAGCTTAAGCTTTTTCCTTTCTCCTTGAGAGGAGGAGCTAAAATTTGGTTTCAGTCTTTGCCTAGAAATAGCATAGATTCATGGGACAAGTGCAAAGATGCTTTTATTGGAAAATACTATCCACCTGCTAAAATTATCCAACTTAGAAGTAACATCATGAATTTTAAACAATTGGATAATGAACACGTTGCCCAAGCTTGGGAACGTATGAAATCTCTTATCAAGAACTGCCCTACTCACGGTTTGACTACTTGGATGGTTATCCAAACTTTTTATGCAGGCTTGAACTTTACCTCGCGGAACTTGTTAGATTCGGCCGCGGGAGGAACTTTTATGTCAACTACCCTTGGTGCTGCCACAAAGCTTCTCGATGAGATGCTGACCAACTATTCCCAATGGCACACCGAACGCGCTCCAACAGGTAGGAAGGTAAACTCTGTCGAGGAGATCTCCTCCCTCAATGAAAAAGTTGACTTGATCATGTCTCTACTTTCGAAGCAATCTACTATTGATCCTCGTGATGTTCCTTTAAATTCCTTGATTGCTCAAGAACAAGTAGATGTGAATTTTATCTCTAGAAACAATTTTAACAACAATGCTTATAGGAGTAACTTTGGTAACAATTCTAGACCGTTCCCCTCTAACTCTTATGGGAACAACAATGCTTATCCTAGTACCAAGAACTCCAATACTGAACTAGAGACCATGCTTAGAGATTTCATCACTACCCAAAAAGCCTTTAATAAGAATGTAGAAGAGAAACTACATAAGCTAGATGATCTTTCTTTCAAGGTAGACCACTTAGCCAATGAGGTAAAATTGCTAAAAATTGAAACTTCTCCTCTTAAGGAGAGGGAAGTCATCCCTATTAATGCTACTCAAGTATAAATTAATGAAAACATTAGGATGATGGCTAAGCTAAAAGAAAGATGGGCTAGAGAAAGGGAGGAAGAGGAAAGAATTAAGAGCCTTCCTACCCACCATACTGTTGCTACTATCCAAGTTATTGAGAATGTTCACACTCTTAGCACCCAATGTACTACTGGTCCCAATGGACCTATTAATGGTGATGCTATAGAAACTACCAACCAGGTGAACCTTAAGGACACCACTACCACTTTACTTGATGCTCGTGACCTTGATTTTGATAATTGCACTCTTACAGAAGTTATTGATTTTCTTCACAAAATGTCTAGAGATCCCCGCACTAGCACGCTTAACCTTGCCTTCACAGAGCATATCACTAATGCTCTCATCAAAGCTAGGGAGGAGAAACTTAGAGTAGAAGCCTCCATACCTAGAAAGCTAGAAGATGGTTGGGATCCTATGATAAAAATTTATTTGAATGACTTCTCTTGTTATGCATTATGTGATGTTGGTGCTGGTACCTCTGTTATGCCCAAAAGGATATATGATATGCTTAAATTGAAACCTTATGATTCTTGTTCTTTTGGTGTTCGTCTCGTTGATTCTTCCATAAAGAAACCTTTGGGGAGGATCGACGATGTTCTTATTGTTGTCAATGATAATTATGTGCCCGTTGATTTCACTATTATGGATATTGAATGTGATCCTTCATGTCCAATTATTTTGGGACGTCCCTTTTTGCGCATCGTTGGTGCTGTCATTGACATGAAAGAGGGTAATATTAAATTTCAGTTTCCTCTCAAGAAAGGGATGGAACACTTCCCTCGTAAGAAGGTCAAGTTACCTTTTGAGTCCGTTGTACGGGCTAGTTATTCTTTTACTCTTGATAAAACTTGATCTATGCATTATGCCTAGCTTAAAGGCATAAAAGAAAGCGCTTATGGGAGGCAGCCCACATGAATAATTTTTTTTGATTTTGTTGTGTCTTGATGTTGTTTACTGCTGTAGCATCATCATTGTATCTTTGCTTTTCATATTTGTGCCAAGTATAGCCTCTGATTGCTAGAAAGTTCAAAAGTTGTGAGGTGCTGTCCAGGAAACAGATTCTGTCCTTGGATAGAAAAATTCGTATAAAATCACCAGATCATCTTTTTGCTCTGAATTTTTTCGACAGCGTTCTCTATATAATTGACTTTCGTGCGTCAGTTCTGAGTTTTTTGATTTGAGTTGCAGAAGTATCCCGAACAGGTCAATTACTGCCTGCTGTTCTGTTTTTCACAGATTCTGTCCTGTTTTGCCTTACCTTCACTTTGCAAATTAAGAACTTGTTTTTTCTTTGAAAAAACCTTTTGGCAATCTTGAGAAACAGTAGAACTTCAAGAATATCCTTATTTCCAGCAAGGTATAATTATTTTATTAAGTGTACTAACCTCGCTAATCAGATTATGATGAGTTGTGTATGAAGGGAGTTTTCAAGTGTGCGAGGGAAGATGATAAAAAGATTCAGGAGTGTCAAGCGCTCAAGCTTGGGGATGCCCCCGTGCACCCCCAAGAAATATTCAAGGAGACTCAAGCGTCTAAGCTTGGGGATGCCCCCGTGCATCCCCTTCTCCATCAACATTATCAGTTCGTCTTTCGTTCCGCTATATTTTTATCACTTCATATGTTATGTGCTATGCTTGGAGCGTCTTGCTTTTAGTTTTCTTTTTAGTTTTTCATAACGAGTCAGAACTCAGCATTCCTTTATGTGGGAGAGAAACACGCTCCACCTCTACCTAGAACATTACATAGAATTTTCATGTCTATCTATGTTGTGTGTGTTCTTTATCTTTTAATAGCTACTATCGTGCTCTGCTCTTAGTATTCATGATTATCTTTTCAAGAGCTTTTATTTAGTTGGTTGCTTGAACTCTTTTTAATTACCATGCTCACCTTATTAAGAGAGTTTGCTTCCGTTGCATTGGTTAATGTGTCTATGATAAAGATGCTACTTTCATGATGGTGCTTAGTAGTTCAGGTTTTCTTGTGGTTAATCTCAAATAGCTGGGGGGTTCCCAATGTGTTATTGGAGTACCAACTTGGTTTGTTTGCCTATGATGTGGTATGGTTTAGTAATATCTTCCTTCGAGAATTTATTTTGATTGACTTGGCGTATGCTCACGCATATTTAAGACTGTAAAGAAAGTCTGTCAAGCCTTGATGATCTTTTGTTTCTAAGTAGCGATATAACTACCATGCCTGATTCAATATTGCTTTGTCGCTCTGCATGATTATGACCGTCATTGCTCTCTTAGTTGGTCGCTCCCAGTCTTTTGCTAACCTCCACCTGCACTAAGCAAACTAACCATGCAATACATAGCTCATGGGAAAGTAGACTAAAAACTATTGTGGTAAAGAATATGTTGCCTATGTATCTTATTTCTTATGAGTTGCTTGCTGAGCGGTAACCATGTTTCTGGGGACGCCATCAACTGTCACACTTTTGTTGAATATCATGTGAGTTGCTATGCATGTTCGTCTTGTCTGAAGTAAGGGTGATTTACCGTGGGTTGAATTAATATGCATATTGTTAGAGAAGAACATTGGGCCGCCAACCAAAGCTATGCATCATGGTGGAAGTTTTAGCTTGGACCTTAATCCTCAATCTCTCATGAGAATATGCTTATGCATTAAAGAGGAGTCCATCATCTATTTTCTATGTTGTCCCGGTATGGATGTCCTCAAGTTGAGATTTATCATAAACGAGAAATCAAATGCGATCTATCTCCTTGGACCTTTGTACAGGTGGCATAGAGGTACCCCTTTGTGACACTTGGTGAAAACATATGCAATGCAATGATAACCCATGGGGATCCGAGCTAATTAGGACAAGGAGCGAGCACTATTAGTATTCGATGCATGAGGCTTGCAACTTATAAGATGTTTTATACATGACACATATGAAGTACTACTACCGTTGACACAATTGCTTCCATGATTTCAAAATAAAAAGCTCTAGCACTTAACCTTTCTTTTACCTTTATGTTGAAGCACCAACTACTGAGAGCATGATTGTCATTCTGAGTGTAATGTGCATTGTCCCAAAGTAGCATTGTCTTTTGCATGATTGTGATATCGTTTATTCTGAAATGATTGTATCTAGTCATCACTTAAACCTTCAAGGTGCCCTTGCATTTATGTTTTGCATCACTAAAGGGGGCAAGCTAGATATCACTTTATCATATTTGCACATCATGTTCATTGCAAATCTTTTTGATGTTTCAGTTTCATGTTGTAAAACTTTCAGTCATTTGTGATTTTCTCTTGAGACAACTTAATTACTATAGAATCATTGTCTCAGTAAGCTTTTGTCATATGACTATGAGAAAGTCCTATATGGTTAATAGCATGTCACCACAGAAATTATTCTTGTTATCATTTACCTACTCGAGGACGAGCAGGAATTAAGCTTGGGGATGTTGATACGTCCAAAACGTATCTATAATTTCTGCTTGCTCCATGCCACTTTTGGGTGATATTGCTATGATATTCATACACTTCCATACACTTTTGATCATATTTGGACTAACTTACTAATCCAGTGCACCCTAGTGCCAGTTTCTGTTTTCGGCTGTTTTTGTATTTCAGGTTTTCACGTTTCGAGAACTGCCCAGAAAAATCCAGAAAAATATATATAAAAAATCAACAAACCGGAAACAAAACTGCGTCCGAAGGGCAACCTGCGGGGGGGGGGGGCACAGGGGCTCCAGGCGCCCTGTGGGCGCCCCCCCCCCTGGGCCGCGCCGGGGGGGGCGCCTCGGCCCCCCGGTGCCCTACTTTGGCATATATTTAAAGGACTCTCCGAAACCCTCGAAACAGGACTTCTTTTCGCGATCCCATCTCTGTTCCGCCGCCGCCACCGCTTCCAAGATCGGGAGCACCAGGAGAACTATTCCCGGCACCCTGCCGGAGGGGAGGATCACCACCGGGAGCTTCTCCACCACCATGGACGCCTCCTGGATGACTCGTGAGTAGTCTCCCTTGGACCATGAGTCCATGACCAGTAGCTATGTGATGTTCTCCTCCCGTTCTTGTGCTTCACTAATTAGTCCTCGTGAGCTGCCCTACATGATCGAGGCATCTATGTAATCCTTATGCTGTTGCTATGTTGAGTTTGCTGGGATCCGATGGATTATGAGATTATGTTCAGATTGATCTTGAGTAATATATTTGATTCACCTCTTTTATATTTTAGTTCATAAGTAATTCTTGCATGTTCTCCGTTGTTATTTATTGCTTTGGCCGAGTAATAGGTAGTGACTCCAAGAGGGAACGTTATGCTCGATTGTGGGTTCATGCCCCTCGATGACTAGCTTGAGTGACAGAAACATGAGTCTAGGGGATGTACTGTTGCCACAAGGGAGAAAACAACGGTGCTTGTGCCCGCGGGTGCAAGGATTGTTTACTTTACGCAAGGTTCTTTTAATGCAGTTGTCTGTTGCATTGAGTTTACACTATGGGTGGGACTCGCAACTTAATACCAGCGAGATGTTCTGGATAGATATCTCAAGGTGGATGATTAGTAGTAGATATTGATGGATTTCGGTCTACTTACTTTGGCGTACCGCCCATGCTTTGAACCTCAACCTTTCTTGCAATGTAATCAGCATTGGTTTGCGTTCGTGGTCCTGTCAATTGCCTAGCTGTAATTTGTTTACCTCACATAGCTGTTTTATCGTCTTTTGGGAGAGAGACATCACTAGTGAACATCATGAGACTCCGGTCTATATTACCATCATTGATCACATCCACTATTTACTTTTCGCTATTTTACTTACTATTGCAAAAGACTATCTATCACTACTATCATATTGCTTTTAACCCTTTGTGAACTACAAGGTCGGAGAGATTGACAACCTCTCTGTACTCGTTGGGAGCAAAGTTATTTGTATTTGTGTGCAGGTCCACGTTGATTGCTAATTGCGCCGTTAGCAATTGACACCTACTTGTTGAACCTAGGAGTCTCTGGGGATTCGATCCTTGGCATCTTTGCTAGGGGAAAACACTTCTACATACTGCATCTTACACCTTCCACTTGGGGTAACCAACGAGGGGTTCGAGGCCCATCAACCACTTCCGCCATGGCTCCGAAAGCCGAGAAGGGGAAGGTCGTGAAGTCGGCCGAGGCGCAGCGGCTCGCGGCGCTGCGAAAGGAGCGGGCAATCTTCCCCCCCAAGCTCGCCGCGAGGGAGCTGAGGGAGTACTACTACCTCTTCTGGTCGACAGAGACGCGAGCGCATCCGCGCACGAAGGTACTTCCAGCCGTCACTTGGAAAATGGCTCCAAATGGATATCCGTTCTTCGCCTTGTTCTTCTACTGCGGGCTCTGCCCGCCTTTCTCTGAATTTTTCTGTGATATTATGAACACCTACGGGTTCCGCCTCCTTGACTTCACCCCAATGCTGTTCTGACCATGGCAGTTTTCGCACATCTCTGCGAAAACTTTGTCGGAGTCCATCCAAATGTAGCCCTTTTTCGCCACTTCTTCATGCCCCGAGTTGAGAGAGGAGAGCCTTTATCCGGCGGAATCGCCTGGATCTCGAGGGCCGGCAAGAAGGACGCTTATCTGGAGGGAGAGCTTCGCAGCAAGTGGGAGGAAAGGAGAGCAGACTAGTGCTGGGTTGTCGAGGAGAACCCGCAGCCGTTTACCGCCCGACGCCAAACCCCAGTA
Organism: Secale cereale; assembly: GCA_902687465.1. Lineage (NCBI taxonomy): Eukaryota > Viridiplantae > Streptophyta > Magnoliopsida > Poales > Poaceae > Secale > Secale cereale. The sequence goes on from LR738709.1 coordinate 16,556,018, forward strand.
GTGCGCGGCAGCGATTGGAGCAACGTGGCCCCGGAAGACGATAGGCTGAAGATTGCCGTCACCCGGATCCAACGCCTCAGGCTTGCCGGGCTCACTGTAGGCGCTGTTGGTGCAGATTTCCTTCGCCGCCGCATCGCCCCCCTGCAGGAGAGGAGGAGACCCGCCTGGGAGTTCAAGAATGCGGCGGATATCATGAGGCTGCGTCCGGGCCTCAACTTCAACTTCACTGTTCTGGAGCTCAACGCGATGCTCCAGGAGCTGTTCAAGTATGACCCTCAACATCCCAAAGTGTTCAGGTTGCCGAAGGACGTCGTTCCGTTGTGCAACAACTCCGCGCTCGACCGCATCCGTGCAATGATGCCGCTGTGCGACTCGCATGGGATTGTTCCAACTTGGCAAGAGCCTAAAGATGTCGTCGTGCAGGAGTTCTTTGACGGCTTGGTAGAAAAGCCGGTCCGCTCCGACGAAAAGAAAAGCCTTACTCGCGACACCACCGAGGCGGAGATGAAACGCATCGCCACCAGGCTGGAAGAGGCGGCGGCAGCTGCAGCCGCGGGCGAGTTTGGGTTCACCGTGGAGGAGGCAGAGGCAGCAGAGGCAGCAAGCCTTGCCGAGCGAGAGGGGCTTGCCAGCGAGGAGGAGCTTGCCGGGCATGACGTCGAGTCGAGCGAGCCCGCCGAGGATACGAGCGGCTCGTTGGAGATCGACTCCTCTTCCTCCTCATCTTCGGGCAGCTCGCCGCAAGCAGAGCCCCCCAGCTCCACCAAGGAGACGTCTCCGCAAGGCCGGGGATGTAGCGGAGCGGCAGACGAGTCGACAGCCGTCGCGCCGCGCGACACGCTCCACCGCGGCAAGTACTGTTGCTGCGGGAGCACCCACGCTGCTGCGGCAACTGGAGTAGGGTCCTCCCGGACCACCGCTTCTGCTCCTGCCGCCTCTCACGCCGCAGCGGCAGCTGGGGCGGGGTCGTCTCGGACCACCGCCACTGCTCCCGCCAAGCGGCTAAGGGAACCTACTCCTCCGCCTTCTCGCGCCGGACGTGAGCCGGACTTCGACTTCTCCGCGCTCAGATCCGACGAGGAAGAAGAAGAGTAAGATTCCTCGCTGTACTTATAGTTCTTCAATTATTGCTGTTTTGTCTTGTATCTCATTTGCTTTACTCCGAACTTATTCCTTTTCAGGACTCTGGCCCAGAGAGCGGCGAAGAGAGCCGAGGTCCCGGTGATTGTCATCGAGGACGAACCCACCGCGACAGCAGGGGGTGTGTCCGAGACCAACTTGCCGGACCCGACAACTATTCCCCAAGGCAGCCCCCAGCGCAGCCCCCAGCGTAAGTATATGGTTTACTTTCCGCTGTTAGGCGCGCATGGGTGCTCTTTCTTTGCTGACATCTTTTCTTGTTGGTTTGTGTAGGAGCAGAGCAGCCCCACCAGGAGTGCCCGGAGGCCGCCCCCGACATGCCATCTGCTTCAACTATGCCGCCAAGGGAACCAGAGGCTGCCCCCGACAAGCCAAGGGAGAATTCTCCGGCAAGGGGGAGTTCTCCGGCAAGGGAGAGTCCTCCGGCAAGGGAGAGTTCTTCGGCAAGGGACAGCACCAGCGCCCCCCCCGACGGCGGAGACCACGACTGCAGAACCCGGTGCAGGTAATCCTCTTGCTTCAAAACTTCCCTTGGGTTCTTCTTCTTTTGATCTTCTTTTTGGATATTTGCTTGACTTTTCTCCCTTTTGCGGCCGTCAGACCCATCTGCCGCGGAGCCGATGGAGACCGAGGTCGCTGGCGAGGAGAACACCGCCGAGGCCACCAAAGCTGCCGCCGCAGAAGCTGCCGAGGGGTCTGGCGATCGCACTGACGGCCCTGAGGCCGCAGCAGCGCCAGGCGCTATGCTGACCGCCGATCCCTCCGCCGCTGGCGCAGCGTCAGGCTCTGAAGAGCCCCAGCGAGGCGTCTATTTGAAGGCCGGCGATGGCGTCTTCATCAACCTCCCCTGGGCGTCTCTCTCCAGGGCGCCGGTCGAAGGAGAAAGCTTCGACGGAGAGGTGCTCGCCTCCGCTGGGTTGACGCTGGTTGACGCGCCGAGCAGCAGCAGCGGCGAGCCTGAGGAGGAGCGGCTGCTGCGGAAGCTGGTGTCGCTCTACCGCGCTCGGCAAGCCAAGCTGGAATCCCAGGAGGCGCTTGTCGCGAAGCCGGAAGCGGACATCGAGAAGCGCGCGGAGGAGCTCCGGGGTCTTAACCAGGAAGCTCTCCGGTCCCTGGCAGAGGAGCGGGAGCAACTCGCCGAGGAGCAGAAGGCCTTCTTCCTCGAGAAGGCTGAAGTTGAAGAGCAACAGCGGCTTGCCGCTGAGAAGATGTCTGCGCAGGAGGGCGAGCTGGCGCAGCGGAAAATTAACCTCGACAGCCACGAGGAGGAGCTTGCCGCGCGCGAGCAATCATTTGGCGGAGCCCTCAAGCAAGCAGAGGATGCTGCCGCAGCTGCCGAGGCTGCCAAGAAGGAGCTGGAGACGAAGGTGGCGCGGCTGGAGGCCGATCTCAAGGCGAGCGGTGAGGAGCTTCCCGTGCTCAAGTGTGAGCGGGAGAAGGACGCCCACAGCAACTCAGAGCTGCAGGTTCGTCTCGCTGAGAAGGGCAAGGAACTTAGCGCCGCCAAGGACTCCAACGCAGATCTTGAGTTGAAGTTGACCACTTTGACCAAGACGCTGGACGGCGCCAGGGAGCAGGAGGTGGCCCTGAAGGAGGAGATCAAGGCCGACAAGGCGCTGCTGGAGAGTGCTGCTGCCGCCCAGAACACTTTTAGGGAGACTATGGAGCACTGGACGGAGGGTCTTGTGAATGCTGCCGCAGACATCGACAGGGAGCTGGCGCAGCTGGGGATGGAGGATCTCGGGTATCCCTCCGATGAGAGCCTCCAACCCAGCGCCAAGCTCACCTTGTTCTTCAAAGGCGTGGCGACGGCCCTCCAGCGACTCCGGGAGACGACTCCAAAGCGGCTGGCCGACGAGTCGCGCAAGATCTGCACGGGAGCTCTTCAAAAGGTGTTGGTGAAGGTGGCCTTCCACAACCCGGGCCTCAACCTCACCAACGTCCTCAAGACCCTGCCGCCAGATGCTGATCTGGAGGCGCTCAAGGCCCTTGTCACACCCATTGTGGACAAGGTGAGTGGGATCAAGAGGATCGAGGGCGATCGCGCAGACTAGGCCGCCCATTTTCTTCTTTTCTTGTCGCTGCTGGCCATGTTATAAGAACAATCTGTTAGAGCCGCAACAAGCTATCTTGTAATATAACTCTCTTTTGGATAATGATTGCAACGTTATTTCCTTTACTTGATTCCTTACTTTGTATGTTTTTGCCCTATGCTTTTAGGGAACTTGCCGGCGCAGGCACCTTAGCCGCGAGCGCTGAGTGCGGGACGTCAGCAGCCTGCTGGTGGTGCCGCTACTGACAAGAAACCTTGTCGCAACTAGTCGCAGCTCACTTAAGTTGTTGAGTGGACTCGAAACAAAGTAAGGGCACAACTAGCTACGAGTTGGTTCCTCCGCGCACAGGTTTTCCATACAAAGTACGGTCGTTCAAGGAAGATAACTTAATTTTTTTTTTAAAATCTGATTGCTCAAACTTTGGCAACTTAGCTTTTCTGTTGTTTGCTTCCCGATAAGGCGAAACTTTCTTGAACGACGCCTGGTCCATACCATTATCCTCTCCTTTCCCCCCCGGAAAACTTGTGGGCGAGGGAACCTTCCTTTCCTTGAGAAAAAGAAAGAAGAGAAAATACAGATATGGAGCCTTACGGCTCGTTATTGCTTACCGGGGGTAGGTGCTACACAAAGTGTCAGATAACGCATGCAAAAAAAATAGAAAGCATGAAATTGACAAGATGTGCGGAGCACATGAGCTTTACTTATGCACAGGGTCTACGCCTGGCTTTGTACAAAGGATTACATGCAACAGCGGCAAGACTTGTACAAAAGGTGGTTGCCGGAACTGCTTCCGGCAACCGCGCCTTACGGGTAAAACTTACGAAGATGTTCAATGTTCCAGGAGTTGCTCACCGGAATGCCATCTTCGGTCTCAAGGCGGACAGCGCCAGGCCTAGTGACTCGTTTCACCCGGTAAGGTCCTTCCCACTTCGGCGTCAACTTGTTGGAATTCTTGGCGGACTGAACGCGCCGAAGAACAAGGTCGCCTTCCTCGAGACTTCTGGCGTTAACTTTGCGGCTATGGTAGCGGCGCAAAGCTTGCTGGTAGCGAGCAGCTCGTACAGCGGCCTAAAGACGGTCTTCCTCAAGGAGCAGCGCGTCATCTTGTCGCAGCTGCTCTTGCTCAAGCTCATCATAAGCGAGCACTCGAGGTGACCCGTATACGAATTCGGTGGGGAGAACTGCCTCTGCTCCATAGACTAGAGCGAAAGGTGTCTGGCCAGTGGCTCGATTTGGCGTCGTCCTGATCGACCAAAGAACCACCGGCAGCTCCTCGATCCAGTTTCTTCCGCACTTGCGCAGCCTGTCGAAAGTCCTGGTCTTGAGCCCACGCAGCACTTCAGCATTTGCCCTCTCCGCTTGACCGTTGCTTCTCTGGTGAGCAACAGAAGCGAAGCAGACCTTGGCGCCAAGATCTTGGACGTACTGCATGAAGGTGCGGCTCGTGAATTGCGTACCGTTGTCGGTGATGATCCTGTTAGGGATCCCGAAGCGGCAAACAATCGACCTAAAGAACTTGACTGCTGACTGTGCTGTAACATTCCTCACTGCTTCCACTTCCGGCCACTTTGTGAACTTGTCGATTGCAACGTACAAGTACTCAAAGCCCCCGACTGCGCGGGGAAAGGGGCCGAGGATGTCGAGCCCCCAGACCGAAAATGGCCAGGATAAAGGGATCGTCTGGAGAGCTTGAGCTGGCTGGTGTATCTGCTTGGAATGGAACTGGCACGCTTCACACTTGGTTACTTGTGCAGTTGCATCCTGGAGGGCTGTCGGCCAAAAGAAACCTTGCCTGAATGCTTTTCCGGCAAGTGCTCTTGTCCGTCTTTCCGGTGAATATACTTCAATTTCACACCGTTGAGTCTTCTTCTGTACAGTGTGTTGTCGACAAACTGGTACATACTTGACTGCCGGGCTACTCTTTCCGCTTCTTCTTGCTCTTCGGGAAGTTCTCCTGTCTGAAGGAAACAGACAATCTGCTGTGCCCATGCTGGAGCTTGTGGCTCGACAACAAGGACTAAAGGCACATCTGCTGCTGCGGGAACATCCGCTTCTACGGCGAGAACCTGCGGCTCAGCCGGAGCTTGACGTTCCCCGGCAAGCTTGCCGGAGCAACACTTGTCGGGATCCTCTGCTTCAACGGAACAAACCCTAGGGCTTGCCGGAGCAGACTGCTCCTCAGCACTCTTGGTGTTGATCTTGGGGACCTTCTTGGCGGCGGCTTCGGGAAGCTCTGCCGGAAAATAGTCACCAGAAATCAACTTCCTTTTCTTGCTCTGTCCAGTTGATGGCGTCACAGACGGTTGAGTCAGCTTGAGCACAAAAATCCCTGGTTCCACAGGTAACTTAAGTGCGGCGCACTTCGACAGGCCATCAACAATGTCGTTCTGAGCTCTTGGAACATGCTCCATCTGTAGGCCGTCAAAGTGCTCTTCTAGCTTTCTCACTTCATCAACGTAGGCTTCCATCAACGGACTCTGATAACTCTTGTTCACTTGGCAGACGACAAGCTGCGAGTCACCCCTGACAATGAGCTTCTTGATCCCAAGGTCTGCCGCGATCCTGATGCCGGCAAGCAAACCTTCATACTCTGCGGTATTGTTTGTTGCTTGCTCCTTGGGAAAGTGCATCTGGACTACGTACTTGAGGTGCTCTCCGGTGGGTGCAACAAGGAGCACGCCAGCACCGGCGCCTTGCAGCGAGAAGGCACCATCAAAGTACATCAGCCACTCTTTGCTTGCTTCCTTGACGGGGATGCTCGTTTCTGGAATTTCTTCATCTGGTGTTGGCGTCCACTCTGCCATGAATTCTGCCAATGCTCTGCTTTGGATAGTTGAAGTGCTCTCAAACTTGAGGCCAAAGCTTGACAGTTCCAGTGCCCACTCAACAATCCTGCCTGTTGCTTCTGGATTCTGCAGTATCCTCTTCAGCGGAAAGCGAGTGACAACTGTGATCTCATGTGCTTGGAAGTAATGGCGCAGCTTTCTTGAGGCCATGAGAAGGACGAAAAGCAATTTCTCCACACCAGAGTACCTTGACCTAGCCCCCTGCAGAAGGGAGCTGACAAAGTAAACTGGGCGCTGCACCATTCTCTTCCGTATTTCCTCGCACGCCTGCGCAGATCCATCTTTGTCGGGACCAGAGCTTGTCAGGGAAGCCCCCTGCTTGTCGCTGGATGCGCTTGCCGTGGTTGCTGGCTCATCATCTACCTCCCTCTCCGCTACTAACGCAGCACTAACCACTTGATTGGTTGCCGCTATATACAGCAGCAACTTCTCTTGTGGCTTAGGTGCGACAAGTATTGGAGTGGAGGACAAGTATCTCTTCAAGTCCTGCAGCGCAGCCTCCGCTTCCGGAGTCCATTTCATTGGACCTGCCTTTTTCAATATTTTGAAAAACGGCAGGGCGCGCTCAGCAGACTTAGAGATAAACCTGCTGAGAGCAGCCACGCAACTGATACGTCCAAAACGTATCTATAATTTCTGCTTGCTCCATGCCTATTTTGGGTAATATTGCTATGATATTTATGCACTTCCATACACTTTTGATCATATTTGGACTAACCTATTAACTCAGTGCACCCCAGTGCCAGTTTCTGTTTTCTGCTGTTTTTCTATTTCAGGTTTTCCCATTACTTAAATTGCCAGAAAAATTCCGGGAAAAATATATAAAAAATCAGCGTTCCGGAAGCTTCCATGCGGTAGAAGTGGGGCCAGAGGGGGCCACAGGGGCTCCAGGCGCCCTGAGGGGGCGGCCCCCCTCCTGACCGCGCCG
>LR738709.1:16571498-16659218 GCA_902687465.1 Secale cereale
GGTGGGTTTGGGGGCGGCGGCGGATCGAGATCTGAGGGCGGCGGCCGTGGGTGCGGGAAGAGAGGGGGACGGGAGGACGAGTGGTGCGCGTTGTGTTAGGGATAGTTGGGTGAGACGGTGATGGGGTCAAGTCAGTCGTTGGATCCAGAACGATCGGACGGTTCGGATCGCCTACGGTAGGGTGATCCGGGGGAGGCATCCTGATTGGTTGGAGACTACGGGTGTAATTTAAAATATAGTCTCTAATTGCTAAAAACAAAGGGGTTTATGAAGCAACTACCAATACGATTTTGCAAAATGGAACCACTAAAATTTTCATTCAAGTTATACCATATTTTATGGATGATAATCAACTTGTATGCATTTCCTATCGTTCAAGCCTTTTTTGGCCACTTAAACCAACTTGTACCAAATCAGGAGGAACCAGATCAAATTTGAACTACAACAACTTCATAGTTTGCTGATTGTTTTTTTTCTTCCAAAAATCATTTTTACGTACACATGTATATATTTCATCACAGAACACTATGAGTTTTTTAAGATTCCACCCGCAGCTATGAACGGTTATGGCCATGGTTTTAACCGCGTTTTGAAATTGGCATAAAGATTAAAGAAATTAAATAAATGGAAAGACTTTGCATTGAGTCATTATATGTGATATAGTGTCTAGGTAAAAATAAACTTCTAATACGGTAAATACCTTTAAAAAGTCTTCTCAGAAATGAGCTATCATGTGTGAAGATTCATGGCTTTCAAGCCAAATGATCAATTTTATGTCCATATTCATGGCATAGTCTATTCAAATGATCCCATATTGTGTACAAGGGTGCATCCTCGAATGGCAAACAATGTTTCCTAAGGAATTTTTCATTTTCTTTGGACGAAAAATCAATTTTCCATTTTTTAGTGCCCAAAATGAGTTTTTTTTGTAAAGGGCCTACCATATATTTGTTGCAAAATTGGACCAAATCAATTTTATAAAATACTAGGCCATATTTAATGCACAATTGACCAAATGGCTGGGTGTCAAAAGATTTGATCCACCTCTGGTGAAAAAGACAAATCTTCATCGATTCAGTAGGAAGCGGGTCAAATTTGAACTACAGCTGCCTCATAGTTTGCTCTTTATTTTATTAAAAAATCATTTCTAGGTACATAAGTATATATTTAATCAGACAAACAGCAGAAGTTTTCGAAGATTCAACCACTAGCTAGGAACGGTCATGCCCACCGTTTTGATCGGATTTTGAAACGGGCATAAAAAAATAAAATAAAAATCAAAAAATTGGAAAACCTTCACATTGTGTCATTATATGTGACCAAGTTATCAGAAAAAATAATAAACCTGTAATATGGCAATTCTTTTAAAAAAAGTGTTCTCAGAAATGAGCTATCATGTTTGAAGATCCATGGCTTTCAACCCAAATGCTCAATCTTATGGCAACATTCATTGCATAGTTTTTTTAATGATCTAATATTGTGCACAAGGGTGTATATTGGAATGTCAAACAATGTTGCCTAAGGAAGTTTTCAATTTCTTTGGACGCAAAATTCATTTTCCATTTTTCGATTGCCCAAAATGAGTTTTTTCGTGAAGGACCTACCATATTTTTGTTTTAAAATTGTACCAAATAATTTATCTAAAATATTAGGCCATATTTAATGCACAATTGATCAAATGGTTGGGTTTCAAAAGCTTTTATCCACCTCTGGTGAAAAAGACAAATTTCCGCCGATCTAGCTGGAAACGAGTCAAATTTGAACTGTGGCTGCCTTGTAGTTTGCTCTTTATTTATTCCAAAAATCATGTCTAGGTACATATATATATCTATTTAATCATAGAAAAATCAAAAGTTTTCCAAGATTCAACCAGTAGCTACGAACAATCATGCCGGCCGTTTTGAACGAATTTTGAAACAGGCATAAAAAAATAAAAATAAAACAAATTGGAAAACTTTCGCATTGTGTCATTATATGTGACCAAGTTATCAGAAAAAATAATAAACTTGTAATATGGCAATTCTTTAAAAAAAGTGTTCTCAGAAATGAGCTATCATGTGTGAAGATTCATGGCTTTCAAGCCAAATGATCAATCTTATGGCCACATTCATGGCATAGTTTGTTCAAATGATCTCGTATCGTGCACAAGGGTGCATCTTGGAATGGCAAACAATGTTGCCTAAGAAGTTTTCATTTTCTTGGGATAAAAAATTCATTTTCCATTTTTTTGAGTTCCCAAAATGAGTTTTTTTGTGAAGGACCTACCATATATTTGCTGCAAAATTAGACCAAATCATTTTTCTAAAATACTAGGCTATATTTAATGCACAATTGAAAAAATGGTTGGGTGTCAAAAGTTTCGACCCACCTCTGGTGAAAAAGACAAATTTCGTCCGATCCAGTTGGAAGCGGGTCAAATTTGAACTGTAGTTGCCTTATAGTTTGCTCTTTAATTTTTCCAAAAATCATTTCTAGTTACATAAGTATCTATTTAAGCAGAAATACATGGTTTGGTGGTGATACGTCGAGGTTTGGACGGTGGCCCAGAGCCCGAACTCCAAAGCGCGTAAACTCGCGTGCCCACCACGTGGTCACCGTGTGACCGTGGCCTTGCCATGCGTTCTGGGTGGCCTAGACATGTCTAGCGAGTTGGGCACTCCCGAGGTAAGTGCTAGGAAGAAAATGACAACAAAAGACTCTCATGAGGAGACCGAACTATGCTCAAACATGAATTAGCAGCCAAGTGTTTGATTAGCGGTACGGGAAATGCACATGGCCAATGGTCCTGAATTTTGGCTGAGGATGATCATTTACTAAGGAGACTGGCTTGGCAAATTTTCAGTTTAAATGGAGGAGTGTAGATGGCACTTGCTTTGCAAAGTACCACATCGGGCAGAAATATGAATATTGAAGCTGGGCTGAAATGAATAAATGTATTGAGCTGAAATTTTGTGGAGTATGGTCATTTGGGCATAGAAAAACACTGTAAAAAAATTATACCATTTGCATAATCCTAGCTTGTACTTCCTTCACAAAGCTTCTCTCTGGATAGAAACTTTGGAAATTTGCCGAGGAAGATATAATAGGCAAATGGAGCTGAATATTGGCATGTGGCAATGATTTGGATATGGAAGATTGACCAAAAAGTTTGAGGGCAATAGGAGTGGTATAGATAGCACTTGCTTTGCAATGTGCCAATCTGGATAGAAAATAAAATATTACAGCTAGGCTCACATAGATGATTTGATTGAGCCGCAATTTGGAGGAGGGTGATAATTTGGGCATATGAAGGCACTATATAAATTTCATGCCATTCGGTTACGCATAGCTAGTACTTCCTTCACAAAGCTTCTAGATGAACAAAAACTTTGGAAGTTTTTCGAGGAACATTTACTACGTAAATGGAGCTGAATTTTGTCATGAGGCAATGATTTGGATACGAAAGAGTGCCAAAAAATATTGAGGGCAATCAAGAATATAAAAATAGCACTTCGTTCACAAAGTGCTGTTCTGAACAGAATAGGAAAATGAATATTGTTGAATTATTTTTGAATTATGCAAGGAAGGTTTTCTACATATTCGACGAATATATGACCCAAAGAATCTATGATATATTTTTGGGAATTTTGGGAATGACAGAAATATAGGTTGCTTCACAACCTTGGGCAAAAATTGACACATGTACATGACACATAGGCAAAACTGATGAGGTGGCGCCTAGTCATAGCAATCCACCACAACTTACAAGGTTATAACCATCTATATTGGTCGTGATAAGCTAGAAATAAGGCAGCGAACCAGTAATGACCATTTCTTGTAAGGAAATTATGACCTTTCTGATCAAAATGGTCGTTATAGTTTAGGGTTTGGAGCCCCCCGAACAGCTTTTGACCAATTGGTCTCAAATGGTCATAGATTTATGACCAATTCTCCCAGGGTCACTGACAGAAGGTCATAAGTTGACATATTTCTTGTAGTGGCTTCATCCTTACTACTCGTTCGTGATCGCATTGTCATCGCAATCGGAGTTTTGTGGTTTTACCTAAAACCAAGCAGATTTCAGGCATGGGAGTTTTCCAGGCACGTACCAAACTGGCTCTACGTTTACGATGCCTGACACATCACAAACAGTTCATGATTATAAACCGTGTACAATAGGTAGACAATCACACACATTTAGTTTTCCCGCACCGTATGTGATAGTGTCTGACATCACACACGCTTTGCAAACGGCAACTGTGTGCATTGTTACACACATTTCCTCTTCGTGAACCATGTCAGATTATGATGTATATCGCACACGCTGTGCTTTATTAACCGTGTGGGCCGTAATGACCCGCACACCATAATTTCGCCCTAATTTAATTGCTGCTATTTAAAATTGTACATAATTTAAACTTGAAAGTAGGCTATAACTTTATTCATATCCATCAGGTTGAAACAAGCAATGCATTATTTGATTCACAGGTACATATGTTTAAGTATTACATAAGCACCAAATAAAGAATGATAAACCAGGGTTCTATAATTTCACTATTACAGATGGTAAAGAAAGAGGTGACATACATTCTGGTTGCTGAACAAGGTAAATCAGAATGGCCCTATTATGCTCTCCTGGATGCAGAAGGCACGCACGACTCTAGTCCAACCCCTTGTGATGGCTGGCCGCCAATCATGTAGTTTGAGAGGTAAATCTTGAATAAACTGCTTCAGGATCAACTGCAAAGGAAAAAAGATTGTAATCTAACACAACTCATTACGGGTAGTAAAAAGAAGGCTGCATGGTTCTTACTTACCATCCTGCATTTCGCTGTCGTCCTGCATAAAGTGTAAACAAATAGTTTGATTGACATCTTTTGACCCATTTTAATAACAATCATTATCAGTTTTTTCACTTGATGCTAGTTGATTAATATCTCATTGCCCCATATGCAGAAAGAGCCGAAGTGTGGACCTTTGGCAATGACATATGTACCTAAAAGCACCAAGTTAATATTAGAAGCTAAACAACAATTGCAAAATGATGTAGTACAACACTCCCGCCATCCCATTATATAAGATTATATTACATGTATATCTAGACATCATCAGAACATTAAGGTAACACTATTCCTTGTTACTATGCACCCTGGGATTGCATATTTAGTCATTCGGTGCAATGCATATTGCTATATAGATTCGGTGTGCAGGCTTAAGCACACTAGTTAAGCAAAACAAGAAGTGGAAATGTGGGTTAACTGCATCATGCATAACATTTAAAAACAACCAAATAGTCATTCAAACTGGTATTGTGCTGATCTAAAGTACACTAGTTATTGTTAAAAAACGAAAAGGCAGGTTAACTGCAATATCCTTAACAGCGGGGTAGGGCCACCAAGGGTGCGAGCTCGAGGTTTGTCAGCGGAAGCTTGAGGTTACAGGCGAAGGGTGGAACCGGCGTCTGATACCATGTGAGCGGGACAGGAGAAATGAGCTAGGCACCTTGAGGCCCTGGTGCTGTATTGATCACGTATAAATGGATTACAGCTTACAGGCGCATGAGAGTGCGCAGTTGTACAAGGGCGATCGTGCGCCGGTGGTGGGACCGTGCGCTGGCGGCACGGGTGGAAACAAATCTCAGCCGCCGGCACCCCTTCCTCTGCGTCTCCCTCTCGCCGCCGTTGGCCTATGCCGCGGGCAAAGCCTGCCGGCGGTGGCGGTATCGTCCACTTCGCGTGATCCTGGAGTTGTGTTTGTGGCGTCCGCTGTGGTGGTTAACGCAGAGATCGCATAGCTCCTTAGATCAAAGATGTCTCAGGCTATAGCTACTTGTCATGGCCGCTACTACAGCGCTCGGCGCACCGTCAGGACGAAGAGTGGAAGCCGTGGCAGCGATCCGGGTCTCTTCTACAACGACATGGAGGAGCGACACAAGAGGCTAGAAGAAAAGGTTGGGGTAGAGCTCACATGACACACACGTTGACAGGGTTGGCCAACGCACAACACAGCTGTTCAGGCGATGCCGAACCGGAGTTTGTATCAATATGGTAGGACTTGTGCTTGTCCACGCCAGCACCGTATAGATTGATATGGTGAAAAATTCCGCGCAGTAAAAATAGTTTAAAAATATTCAAAGCTTCGAAATTACCAAAAAAAGTTTCTTTTTTTGAAAGATATTTTCATTTAAAAATGTACACAATTTAAAAATAATCAAAAATCCCATCAAAAAGGACATCCGATTAAAAATAATGTTTTTTCTCTTAAAAGTGTTTTTTTCTGAAGAGGTTAACTTTTTTATTAAATATAAGGAAACTGCTGCATTTTCCTGAAAAAAAAAACAAATGACAAACTATTCCATGCAAAACTATTCTTCCATCAGTCAAAGAAACCTAAATTGACTTCTTTATGTCCAAACCTCCTGGTACAAAAAGCAATAATCATTGTAACTGTATTATTGATGTTTATAAAAATTGGATATAAAAAATGGTGCATAATGGCACATGAAGCAGATTGTGCGTCTTTTTTTCCGGCGGTTGCAACGAACGTGCATTTGTACTAGTACATACTTATATAAGTTATATATTGTAAGGTTGAGTCAAAAAATTAAACTATAATTATGTCATTTTGAAATTCGCATCAACTTTGTTTATTATGGTTTATACCAAAATAATTTAATATAAACCAAAACCTAGCCCTACTTTAATTTCATAGGATATTTACTGAAGTATTAATATAGTACAAACCGCAAATTGTATAAATCCAACCATGTAATCGAATAAACCGAGTGCACATAGTTAATGTTGGGCACATCTAAAGAAAGAGAATGAGTTTAGAATCTCTACCGTCACTAGTAGTCAACTATCAACCTTTGGGTTTGGGCCGACATGTCTAGGGTTTCGCATGACAAGAAATTCACTCATCTAAACGCTCATAAAAATATCATTTAGATTCCGGACGCACGGACATAACTTACATGTCTAGGGTCAAAATAATTTAGATCAATCAGGAGCCAGATCCAATGGCTAGAAACGCATCAAGGGTTTGATCCGGCGGACGAAATGCTTTAAACTTGTGAGCGTCCGGAGCCCCTTGGTTTCTTGTTTCTGGATGGGGACGAGGAAAAAGGGGATCGGATAAGTTCTTTTTTCTGGAGAGAAAATATTGCGAAGCGATTTTTTTAGGAAAGGCCTTCATGGCTAGCTTTATTGTGACTTAAAACGGGATTGCATCATCCAAGAGTTTGGGAATAACACAATCTGGAGGTTTGTTAACCCAAATCCCACTAATCTTATTACAATAACAATAATTTGCTAGCACATGAGCTACTTGGTTCGAATCACGACAACAATGCTTGAAGCTAACCTTCCCAATAAGCGATGAAACTTCCAAACATTCCGCGAAAATGACTGCCGCTGCATCCCGCCATCTAGTTTGACCTGAGCACTGTTCAATCACCGTTGTTGAGTCTGATTCGGCTTCCACTCTAGGGAACCCAAAAGAATTTGCCAACACAAGTCCATCCCTCATTGCTTGAGCTTCAGAGGTTACCACATCTGCATTAACTTTTTACACTGAGCTGCCAAGAAATTACCTTTATCATCTCGGATTACTGCGGCTGTTGCCCCCGCCCTCTCATTCTCAAAAAAGGCCGCATCTACATTAACTTTTACGACCTTCGGATCAGGCTTCAGCCATCTCTGAATATGGTTCTCTCGGGATTTTTGATTTGCTTCTTGGAAGTTGTTTGCAATTGCTATCACTGACATAGACCATCTGGAGGGAGGTGGAAGTGAACCATTATGTGTGAACTCACGACGGATCCACCAGAGATACCATTCCCCCACCGCAATCACATGTTTGATATCTAAGCTCGGCTTCAGAACAAGCGGTCGATCATCCATCACAAGCAAATTTTCTAGGACCACCGAACCTGATCACTGCACCTCCATAGCTTGTTCAACAACTTCTAGTATACCCAAGTTTCTCCATAACTCCTTCGCATGAGTGCAACCGAATAAAATGTGTTTAATATCTTCAACCGCTCCATGACATATTGGGCATCCGCCTTCAACTCCAACATGCGATTCACAAGTATCGATTTTAAGGGGATTATTCCGTGCAGAGCCCGCCAACAAAAGATAGAAACTTTACGTCGGATCTTAAGTTTCCAAAGTTTCCTCCAAATCTCCGGAGTTTGAGAGCCCTCCGGACACCGATTCCTGTTTGCATGTGCCATGAAAGATCGTTCCCATTGGACTTTGCATGATGAATGAACAGAGAAAATCCAATTAATTGCCAGATGCCACACAATGAAGTCATCAAAGGAGCTAGTATTGATTGGGATATGCAATATCCTTGGAACATCAACCGGATTAAAGATAGATCTTATCAGCTCCTCATCCCATGTTCTTGCATAGGGGTCCATCAACTCGCTAACTGATGTTAGGATAGATTGACCCCGGCTCGAGATTACCTTTCGATCTGGGCTTGCTGGTACCCGTGGATCTTGCCATATGTTTACATGTTCTCCAGTACCAATGCGCCAGATATATCCAGTTTCAAATTTTTGAGTCCCTTCGTCACACTCTTCCATGTGAATGATGCATCATTTTGAAGTGTTGCACGGAGTAAATCGACATTCGGATAGTCTTTTGCCTTTAACACCCGAGCACAGAGGGACTCCGGGTTAGTAATTAAGCGCCAACATTGTTTTGAAAGCATTGCCAAGTTAAAAGAGTACAAATCCCTGAATCCCATACCCCCTTCATTTTTTGGGTAACAAAATTTCCACCAAGTATACCAATGCATCCTTTTATGATCCTCCTCGTCTCCCCACCAAAATTCAGCAATCATATCTGTGATCTCCTTACAGATCCCTTTAGGAATACAGAATACGGACATTGCAAAAACTGGTATTGCTTGGGCAACTGATTTAATAAGTATTTCATTACCTCCCGTGGAAAGTTGTTTCTCCATCCATCCTTTTAATCTTTCCTTGATTCTTTCACAGAAGTGCCTGAAGCAATCACTTCAGTCTGCACCCACCATTGCAGGCAATCCAAGGCACTTATCCGACAATGCTTGAGTATCAATATTAAGGATTTGACAAATTTCAGGCCTGGATACAGCCGGGGTGTTTGGACTGAAAAAGACACTTGATTTGTTCAAACTCACCATCTGTCCCGAGCTTTGGCAATAAGTTTCTCGAGAATGCTGCAAGGAAGCTGCATTTAAGGTATCTGCTGTCATAAGAATCAAAGAATCATCAGCAAATAAGAGATGTGATACTAATGTGCATTTCTACTCACTTTCATTCCTTCAATGCCACCAGCTTCTTCTTCATACTACAATAAACTAGAGAGACCTTCCGCACATAACAGGAACAAGTATGGGGAGATAGGGTCTCCCTACCTTAAACCCTTTGTGGGAACAACCACTTCTGTCCCTTAGGAATTAAACCTGACTTTGTACTTAGCAGAGGTCACACATGCCATCATCATATCTATCAAGTGTTTATGAAAACCTAAGGCAGCCATCATATCATGCAAGAATGAACATTCAACTCTATCATATGCTTTATGCATGTCCAGTTTTACTGCACAAAGACCTTTACCAGCTCTCTTGTTCTTGATCTTGTGCACAAATTCATAAGCAATCAGAATGTTATCAGTAATCATCCTCCCTGGTACAAATGCGCTTTGTGTGGGCAGGATGATTACAGGAAGAATGTTTTTAAATCGCAAGGCTAACATTTTGGAGATGATTTTATAGAGAACATTACAAAGACTTATAGGGCGAAATTGACTGACCAGCTCGGGTGTTTTAACTTTTGGAATCATTACAATTACCGTATCATTCCAATCACCAGGTATTTCCCTGGAGTTGATAGCCTGCAACACTTTATTCGATATATCATCTCCAATTATATGACAGTATTTCTTAAAGAAAATGGCATGGATACCATCGGGGCCCGGGGCTTTCAGATCCCCTATGCTAAATACTGCAGCTTTAACGTCCTCTGTCGAAAAAGGAGCTAATAAAAAGTCATTCATTTGGGTGGTGACTTTTGTCTGCACCTTCTGCAATAAGCCGGGATTTGTGTGTTGCACTTCAGATGTAAAGAGATTTGAGAAGTAATCATGAATGTGGGAATTCATTTCTGGAATACCTTCCAGCCAACTACCTCCATCATCTTTCAATTTTTTGACATGATTTATTTTCATCCTAGCAGAAGCAAAAGCTTGGAAGAATTTTGTATTTCGGTCACCACATGTAAGCCATGTTACCCTTGAACGTTGCATAGTTTGTATTTCCTCAATTTGCAGTAGGTGCTCAATTAGCTTAGCCAATTCCTTCTTTTTTGTGTCAGACTCATCTTCTCCAACTCCCTTTGAGCATGGCGTAATATTTTCTTTGGCTTCTTCAATACCCGCTGATCCCAATCATGGAATTTAGCATGCATCAAGTTTTACTTCGGAGCTATACCTGATAGTCCTGGTGTTTCACCTGCTTCTGCCCAAGCTTCTGTGACCAAGGTACAAATATCCTTTTCGCGAAACCATCTCGCTTCAGATCTCTTAGGACCACTGTTCGAGAAATCTTCCGATTCAGCGATTTATCGTCCGATTTATCGCTACTCTTGGGGTGACCGATAATATTATGTCTTATCTTCACCATTTATCATTTGAGACGATTTATCGCTATGACAAGCGATTTATCGGGAATCTACAGATAAATCGAGCCTATCCATAGCACTATGTTTGCAAAAAAATATGTTTATTGCGTTTTGTGAACCTTGTTACGCAACATGTATTATTGGCCTATTTTGTTCGCCATTATACGAGGATTCAAAGGCTAGGAATCAAGGTAAAACTTTTGTCATATATTGTTTTGGTGCTGAATATAGCATATTTTAGTGTTGGGAACATGGGAATTACAAAAAAAAGGCCGATTAATAGTCGACCAGTAAAATCGATTAATCAACCGATTTCCGATTAATCTCTAATCCCAAGCTGATCGAGACGATAACGATAAGCGATATCCTCTACAATGCTTAGGACACGCACTGCCACTACTATTTCCCATGCCATCTTAGTAGTCTGTGTTTACCAGGAGAGGCCGGTGATCAGAATGATTATATTCCAAGTTCTCCAGAGCCGCGTGAGGGAATAGATTTGTCCATGAGTCATTTATAAGGCCTCTATCTAATCTCTCACGTATCCTTCCTCTTCGCCAAGTAAACCGATCACCAACAAACCCTAGGTCATGAAGTTCACAATCCTCAGTAGCATCATGAAAAGCTTGCATATATTGAGTAGGGCGAGGAGCGCCCTCCTCTTTTTTATGGGTAAACATAATTTCATTAAGATCACCTATCATGAGCCAGGGGAGGTTATTGTTTTGATGTAGCTATCGCATTCGACTCCATGTCAGGTGTTTGTTTGCCCATTTAAACTCTCCATAAATTCCAGTCAGACGCCATGACACGTTGTTACTTTCCTCAATTCTTACATCGATAAACATCGCATCAAGAGCCAATTTCTGGACTTTCACATTATTATTCCAGAAGAGGATCAATCCTCCTTTCCTTCCGTCACTTGTGCAGACAAATTTCCGATCCATCTTCAATCTTCTACGTAAACCCTCAGCCGGATTGCTACCGAGGTGAGTCTCCGACAAGAACATCACATCGGGGAGGTATCTTTGCTTGACATCCAGCAAAGCTCGAACTGCCGGGGCGTTCCCAAGCCCCCGGCAATTCCAAGCTAGGATTTTCATTGTATCCGGCCATCCTCCTCACGAGAGGATGCCTATATCTCATGAGTTTTAGCACCATCAGAATTATCTATTGCACCACCATCCTCTGCCCTTAGTTTCTTCATGTTGAGATTCTTTTGAGGCGTGTTGCCATTCTCCTACTAATTCTCCCCTGACCTATTCCTTTCAATGCAATCCACCAAATTGGTCACAACCGAGGGCTTTGGTATTGCTAGCCCTTCCACCGGGATTAATGCTAGAGACGAGCTCGGAACCGTCTTTTCGTTCAAAGAATTGGAGGCCGGGCGCTTACCCAATAGATTCAGAGATGTTGGACCCATCGCAGTTCCTACATTTGCATGTTCAGATTCGGTCCTCTCGTTATTGTTCCCCTCTGTATCCAAGTTTTGGGCCCCTCCATTATTGAACAAAGCATTATGGCACCAGCTTGTTGTCATGTTCATGTTCATACCACCTGGGGTAGGGATAGGATCACCCCTGCATCGGCCCCTTCCAAATGCATCCCCGTTTCTTCCAGCACCACCTCTACCTCTTCCCGTATTCCGTCTAGTACCACGGCCTTTCCCACGGCCTCTACCAGCATATGCCAATAGGAAATCTCCCCACTCAAGTTTGGATACATCATGTTCTCCCGTCCCACATTCTTGGTACTAGTGACCCATCATACCATAGTACCCACAAAAGTTAGGTAGCTTCTCATATTGCACTTGGTAGTAGTCTGTGACTTCCTGCTTTGTGATCCCTACAAACCAAATCAACTTTTTTGTGACATCAAGTTCCACTCTTACACTAACATACTCGCCTGCAAAACCCGCTGGAAGAGTAGGCTGAAACTCTACAATCTTTCCCATCTTCCTACACATCCCTCTGATTGCTGCCGGTATTAGGTAATTATCAGGCAACTTCAAGATCCTTGGCCAGACCACTATCTTGTCAAGCACCACTGATGTTGGTTTTGTAAACCCATCATATTCCGCAATCAGGAGCCCATGATCGTGAAAGAGCCATGGTCCCATATTCATCGTCGTGTTCCAGTCACCCAAATAGCCAAACTGCACCGTAAATAGGTTGTCTTCAACCCTGCGCCATCGTGGTTCCTTCACCGGGTTCCATGGTGATCTCATATGCGACTACAAAGCAGAGGGACTGAATCCCTTATCCGTATGGACTTTCGTGATAGCTAGACACTTTTTCGCCACCTGGTTCTCTTGGAACTCCTCCTCCCAGACAAAGTTATCCTCCTCCTCTTCTTGCAATTCCAAACTTCTCGAGATCCTCGATCGGCTCCTTCCTTGGGCACGATCCGCACGTCTCCTCCTGAGATGCCATCTCAAGTTCCCTCGAGAAACCCTAACCCGAGAGGGGAGGTCAACCCCATGATACATCTCCAATGTATCTACTTTTCCAAACCCTTTTGCCCTTGTTTTGGACTATAACTTGCCTGATTAGAATGGAACTAACCCGGACTGATGCTGTTTTCAGCAGAACTGCCATGGTGTTGTTTTTATGCAGAATAAAAAGTTCTCGGAATCGCCTGAAAATAAACGGAGAATTAATTGGAAAATATAAAAAACATCTGCAAGAAGATCCACACCAGGGGGCCTAGGGCCTGTCCACAAGGGTGGGGGCGCGCCCCCCCTGCCTCGTGGCCCCCCTGGTGACTTACCGACGTACCCCCAGATCCTATATCTTCACTTCCGGGGAGAAAAAAATCAAGGAGAAAGAATTATCGCGTTTCACGAGACGGAGCCGCCGCCAAGCCCTAATCTCTCTCGGGAGGGCTGTTCTGGAGTCCGTTCGGGGCTCCGGAGAGTGGAGATCGTCGCCATCGTCATCATCAACCTTCCTCCATCACTAATTCCATGATGCTCACTGCAGTGTGTGAGTAATTCCCTCGTAGGCTTGCTGGACGGTGATGGGTTGGATGGGATCTATCATGTAGTCGAGTTAGTTTTGTTAGGGTTTGATCCCTAGTATCCACTATGTTCTGAGATTGATGTTGCTATGACTTTGCTATGCTTAATGCTTGTCACTAGGGCCCGAGTGCCATGATTTCAGATCTGAACCTATTATGTTTTCATGAATATATGTGTGTTCTTGATCCTATCTTTCTAGTCTATAGTCACCTACTATGTGTTATGATCCGGCAACCCCGAAGTGACAATAATCGGGACCACTCCCGGTGATGACCATAGTTTGAGGAGTCCATGTATTCACGATGTGTTAATGCTTTGGTCCGGTACTCTATTAAAAGGAGGCCTTAATATCCCTTAGTTTCCAATAGGACCCCGCTGCCACGGGAGGGTAGGACATAAGATGTCATGCAAGTTCTTTTCCATAAGCACGTATGACTATATTCGGAATACATGCCTACATTGCATTGATGAACTGGAGCTAGTTCTGTGTCACCCTAGGTTATAACTTCTACTTGATGAATTGCACCCGACATAATTTCCCATCACCGATCCAATGCCTATGAGTTTTACCTATATTTCTTGTTTCTTATTTACTTTTCTGTGCTACTATCACAAAACTTACAAAAACACTATAGTTACTTTTATTGCTGCTACCGCCACTATCATATTACTTTGCTACTAAACTATCTTGCTGCAGATACTAAGTTTCCAGGTGTGGTTGAATTGACAACTCTGCTGCTAATACTTAAGAGTATTGTTTGGCTCCCCTTTTGTCGAATCAATAAATTTGGGTTGAATACTTTACCCTCGAAAACTGTTGCGACCCTACACTTGTGGGTTATCAAGACTATTTTCTGGCACCGTTGCCGGGGAGCATAGCTCTATTTTCTAAGTCACTTGGGATTTATATCTATTGATCACTATGAAGAATTTGAAAGACTCAAAAACCAAGATCTTACCGTCAACTACGAGGGGAGGTAAGGAACTGCCATCTAGCTCCGCACTTGATTCTCCTTCTGTTATGAGTAAACTTGCGACACCTACTCCTACTATTGACTCTGATATGTCGCATGTTCTTGATGATGCTACTTCTGCTATGTATGATGAAACTACCCCTATGCCTAATACTGTGCCACTAGGTGAATTTCTAGATGAACAAATTGCTAAGGTTAGGGAGAGTGCAAATGTTGAAAATGAGGATATTTATGAAAGTGATGATGAAACTACTCCCAATAGATATGAATTGCCTGTTGTGCCTGAGGGTTATATTATGGATGAAGAAACTGCTAGAGACTTTCTTGCTTGCAATGATAGATATGATCTTAAGAAGTTATTAGCTAAGCTGAAAGAAAAGTCCTTGAATGCTAAAATGAAACATGACCCTACTTTTGCTACTTCACCTATCTGTGTTACTGATAAGGATTATGAATTCTCTGTTGATCCTGAGTTAATTACTTTGGTTGAATCTGATCCTTTCCATGGCTATGAGTCTGAAACTATTGTGGCACATCTTACTAAGTTGAATGATATAGCCACCCTGTTTACCAACGATGAAAAAATTCGTTACTACTATATCCTTAAGCTGTTTCCGTTCTCATTAAAGGGTGATGCTAAGACTTGGTTTAATTTTCTTGATCCTGGTTGTGTGCGTAGTCCCCAGGATATGATGTATTACTTCTCTGCTAAATATTTTCCCGCTCATAAGAAACAAGATGCCTTACGGGAAATATATAACTTTGTGCAAATTGAAGAAGAGAGTCTCCCACAAGCTTGGGGGAGGCTTTCTCCAATTGCTTAATGCTTTGCCTGATCATCCTTTTGAGATGCATGATATACTTGATGTCTTTTATAATGGACTAACCGATGCTTCCAGAGACCACCTGAATAGTTGTGCTGGTTGTGTTTTCAGGGAAAGAACAGCTGAACAAGCTGAATTACTATTTAATAATATGCTGGCCAATGAAAATAATTGGACACTTCCTGAACCAGCCCCTAAGCCAACCCCGAAGAAAAGAGGTGTTATATTTCTCAGTCCTGAAGATATGCAAGAGGCAAAGAAATCTATGAAAGAAAAAGGTATTAAATCTGAAGATGTTAAGAATTTACCACCTATTGAAGAAATACATGGTCTTGATAACCCGACATAGGTAGTAAAGGTAAATTCTCTTTATAGATTTGATGAAGGTGATGTTCCTCGTTATAAGTTTGCTAGCCAATGTTTAGATGAGTTTGACAATTTCATTGTGAAACAAGAAAACTTCAATGCTTATGTTGGTAGACAATTACAACACAATGCTTATTTGATTGAACGCTTAACTGATTATTGATACGTCCAAAACGTATCTATAATTTCTGCTTGCTCCATGCCCTTTTTGTGTGATATTGCTATGATATTTATGCACTTCCATACACTTTTTGATCATATTTGGACTAACCTACTAATGGTTGCAAAAGTGCACAATGTTCTTGTTTTACACTTTATTGTGTAGGAATTACTTGGAAATTGACAAAAACGCAAAAGGAGTCGTATTGGAGTAGGACTCTGACTTTCCTGAAATCTGTCTGAGAACGTTTTTTAAAGATGGTCACGTTCCGGCACGAAGACGACGTCAAACGGAAAAAGTCTAGTTGCGAAAGTTGTGGGGAATTTCGAGGCGATGCTTCTGGATATAAAATTCGTCCAAATTGGAGTCCGGACGGCCGAGTAAAGCCCGTTTTACTGAGGCCCAAAATCTGATGAAGGGAATCCGAGAGTCTATATAAAGAGAGGAAACCTAGGTCACCAAGGGCCACGAATTTTCCTCCTCCCAAGCCGCCGGCTTGGAGGGGAGGACCAGCACCATTGCAGCACCATCCACAAGGAAGAAGGGGGGCCAAGGAGCCGCTGCCCCTAGGGCCGCTGCCGCCCCCAAGGGCCGCCGCCGTCTCCTCCTCGCCGCCGCCACCTCCGTGGCTGCCGCCGCCTCCTCGCGGGGCTGCACCTCTCCATCAACACCATCATCAACCTCCTCCTCACCATGTCCATGTGTGAATAGTCTTCTCCGGGGCCGAGGGCTCGTACGTGTAGCTATGTGGTTATCTCTCTCTCCCATGATGTGATCTTTGTTGTGATCATAGGCTATGTTAATCTAGGGTGATCCCATGATATTTCCCCTTCCTCTATGTATTGGATTGATGTACTAACTTGTCTTTATCTAGTATAATTCCCGAGACCAAGGTGACAGCGGTCTATTGGACATGGATTAGAAAAATATTTTCATGAGTGATTTCCTCTTGTGGGTTGCAAAAGTGCACAATGTTCATGTTTTACACTTTACTAGCAAAAGAGCCCGTGCGTTGCAACGGGAGAGAAAACATAACACACGATCTTAACCCAACAACCATCACTCAAGACCACAATAGGTCCATCTCCTTTATTTTTGCGAGGCATCATATTTGTGTTGCCGCTTATCCTCCTTCTCACCCTCGCCGGCGATGGCCTCAATGTTCACACAAAACGAAGCAAAAACATGTTTAAATATGGTTAATCCTAAGGCGTCCCCCCCCCCTCTCTCTCTCTCGCTTTCTCTCACTCTCGCGATGAGAAATCTGTTGTTTTCCCCTGCGATATTTTCAGAGGAATGCATGTGTAGTTATCGATATTTTCTTTTTCCTATATGGTTATAGTGGAGTGCTTATTTGCAATCCGGATCGCCATCGGTACGAAAGAAAAATCGAATCTTGGGCCATAAATTATAAGTTTGCTTCCAAAACAATATTTTAAAAATGTGTAACAGGTAAAATTAACATCATATTTGGATTCTACACATTTTTTTAATAAAATTTCATATACAATATGTTAAAATCGAAGTTACGGTTTAAAAGATACATATATTTTAGAAAATCATTTGTTTGACTTAGATATATTCCAAAATAATATTTAAAAATACTTCACAGGTAAATTAATCTTATATTCATATTCTACATATTTTTCTAATCAAATTTCATATATAACATGTTCAAATCGGAGTTACGGTTTAAAAGATATGGATGATTTAAAAAAAAACATGTATTTGACTTAAATATGATCCGCGGATAAATTACCTAAAACATCAGGGGGGGTTTCGAAAATTGTAAAATAACGGTTCGGGTATGACTTAAATCCGAACCGCGGGTTGATTTCAAAAAAACACAGGGACTTTTGTGTAAAATACGAAAAAACGATTCGTTTTGACTTAAAATAGGACTGCGGGTTGATTTCTCTGAAGTGGAGGGACTTTTCTGAAAAATGCCATGACGGACGGGCTGAAACCCAACTTTCTTTATTATTAGGTATAGATTGTGTAGGAATTACTTGGAAATTGACAAAAACGCAAAATGAGTCGTATTGGTGTAGGACTCTGACTTTCCTGAAATCTGTCTGAGAATGTTTTTTAAAGATGGTCACGTTCCGGCATGAAGACCACGTCAAACGGAAAAAGTCTAGTTGCGAAAGTTGTGGGGAATTTCGAGGCGATGCTTCTGAATATAAAATTCGTCCAAATCGGAGTCCGGACGGCCGAGTAAAGCCCGTTTTACTGAGGCCCAAAATCTGATGACGGGAATCCGAGAGTCTATATAAAGAGAGGAAACCTAGGTCACCAAGGGCCACGAATTTTCCTCCTCCCAAGCCGCCGTCTTGGAGGGGAGGGCCTGCAGCACCATTGCAGCACCATCCACAAGGAAGAAGGGGGGTCAAGGAGCCGCAGCCCCTAGGGCCGCCGCCGCCCCCAAGGGCCGCCGCCGCCCCCTAGGGCCGCCGCCGTCTCCTCCTCGCCGCCGCCGCCTCCGTGGCTGCCGCCGGCCGCCGCCTCCTCGCGGGGCTGCACCTCTCCATCAACACCATCATCAACCTCCTCCTCCCCATGTCCATGTGTGAGTAGTCTTCTCCGGGGCCGAGGGCTCGTACGTGTAGCTATGTGGTTATCTCTCTCTCCCATGATGTGATCTTCGTTGTGATCATAGGCTATGTTAATCTAGGGTGATCCCATGATATTTCCCCTTCCTCTATGTATTGGATTGATGTACTAACTTGTCTTTATCTAGTATAATTCCCGAGACCAAGGTGACAGCGGTCTATTGGACATGGATTAGAAAAATATTTTCATGAGTGATTTCCTCTTGTGTGTTGATTGAAGATTGAGAGTCTCTTGGTGCTTGTCTTTGACTATCCTTTAGATATGTTGTGGTGATTGTGGGACTCTCTTTGGATGGCCGCGGTGACATTGGGAAATCCTTAGATTGAGAACTACGAACTTTGAGGTGTGCTTTTGTAGCCCTACATAATTCTCGTCCTCTCTTGACCACGGAGGAATGACCTCCGGGTGCGTCTCCATTGCATGTTTTATGGGAAATATCATGTGATTCAATTATGTTAATGTTGTTGGGAGTTGCCACTAGTGAAAGTATGATCCCTAAGCCTTGTTTCCACCATTGCAATACCATTTGTGCTCACGTTTACCACTTGTTTGCTTGCTGCACTTTTTATTACAGATTTATATTACTTTGTTTTGCCATCCATATCACTTGCCATTTAACATCTCTTCGCCGAACTAGTGCACCTATACATCTGACAAGTGTATTAGGTGTGTTGGGGACACAAGAGACTTCTTGTATTTTAGTTGCAGGGTTGCTTGAGAGAGACCATCTTCAACCTCTACTTCCCTGAGTTCGATAAACCTTAGGTCATCCACTTGAGGGAAATTGCTGCTGTCCAACAAACCTCTGCGCTTGGAGGCCCAACATAGTCTACAAGAGTAGAAGCGTGTGTAGACATCAAGCTATTTCTGGCGCCGTTGCCGGGGAAGTGAGTGCTTGAAGGTATATCTTTAGATCTTGCAATTAAATCTTTTTGTTTCTTGTTTTTATTTTCACTAGTTTTGCTTAATGGAAAACAACAAAAATATGAGAGAGCTTTATAAGCTCTACCTTGAACTTGGACATGATGTGTTCAAAGAGAAAATTAAAAAACCATTGGAACTTTATTATTTGCATAACAATCATGATGGTGGTGATGTTATTAGTATGTTTCTTTTTAATATCAATATTGCTAATGACATGGAAAGCTCTAAGCTTGGGGATGACACGTTTGATGAACATGATATTTTTAGTCCCCCAACTTTTGAGGAGAAAATTTACTTTGATGATACTATGCCTCCTATATATGATGATTACAATGATGAATATGATATTTTCAATCCACCTACTATTGAGGATAAAATTTATTATGATTATGATATGCCTCCTAAATACGATGATTACCATGATGGTTATGATAGTCTTACTCTCACTATTCCTAATAAGAAAGATTTTGCTTATATGAAGAGTAATGACACTTTTATGCTTTTGGATCATGGAAATAATGCCTTATGTGATAGTTATATTGTTGAGTTTATTCGTGATCCCACTGAAAATTATAATGAGAGAGGGAGACTTGGTTCTAAATATCTTAATAATAAGAAGTTTCCTCTCTTTATGGTGAATATTTTGAAGTTATGCTTGTTTTGCCTTCCTATGCTAGTTGCTTTGTGCTTCAATGAATTATTCTATTGCAATATTCCTATGCATAGGAAGCATGTTAGGCTTAAATGTGTTTGGTATTTGCTTCTTGATGCTCTCTTTTGTTCTTCAACTCTTATTCCTACGAGAGCATCATTAAAGTCTTATGCCTAGCTTAAAGGCATAAAAGAAAGCGCTTTTGGGAGGCAGCCCACAATGAATAAAATTTTATTTTGCTTTTGTTGTGTCTTGATGTTGTTACTATAGTAGAATCATCATTGTATCTTTACTTTTCAGCTTTGTGCCAAGTGTAGCCTCTGATTGCAAGAAAGTTCAAAAGTTGTGATGTGCTGTCCAGGAAACAGATTCTGTCCTTGGACAGAAAAATTTGTATAAAATCACCAGATCATATTTTTGGTCTGAATTTTTTTGACAGCGTGCTCTATACAATTGTCTTTCGGGCGTCTGTTCTGAGTTTTTTGATTTGAGTTGCAGAAGTGCCCCGAAAAAATCATTTACTACCTGCTGGTCTGTTTTTCACAGATTCTGTCCTGTTTTGCCTTTCCTTCATTTTGCAAACCTTGAGCTTGCTTTTTGTTTGAAAAAACCTTTCGGCAATCTTGAGAAACAATAGACCTTCAAGAATATCCTTATTTTCAGCAAGGAAAAATTATTTTATTATGGGTACTAACCTCGCTAATCAGATTATGATGAGTTATGTATGAAGGGAGTTTTCAAGTGTGCGAGGGAAGATGATAAAAAGATTCAGGAGTGTCAAACGCTCAAGCTTGGGGATGCCCGCGTGCACCCCCAAGACATATTCAAGAAGACTCAAGCGTCTAAGCTTGGGGATGCCCCCGTGCATCCCCTTCTCCATCAACATTATCAGTTCGTCTTTCGTTCCACTATATTTTTATCACTTCATGTGTTATGTGCTATGCTTGGAGCGTCTTGCTTTTAGTTTCCTTTTTAGTTTTCTTTAGCTTTGCTTGCTTTTCATAACGAGTTGGAACTCAGCTTTCTTTGTGTGGGAGAGAAACACGCTCCACTTCAACCTAGAACATAACATAGAATTCTCATGTCTATCTTTGCTGTGTGTGTTCTTTGTCTTTCAATAGCTACTATCATGTTCAGCTCTTAGTTTTTGTACTTTACTTTTTGAAGAGCTTTTGTTTAGTTGGTCACTAGAACTCTCTTTAGTTATCATGCTTATCTTGTTAAGAGAGTTGGCTTCTGTTGCACTGGTTGATATGTCTGTGATAAAAATGCTATGTGCATAATGGTGCTTAGTAGTTCATGTTTTCTTATGGTTAGTCTCAAATAGCTGGGGGGTTCTCAATGTGTTATTGAAGTACCAACATGATTTGTTTGCCTATGATGTGGTATGGTTCAGTGATATCTTCCCCCAAGAATTTATTTTGATTGACTTGGCATATGCTCACGCATATTTAAGACTGTAAAGAAAGTCTATCAAGCCTTGATGATCTTTAATTTCTGAGTAGCGATATAACTTCCATGCCCGATTCAATGTTGCTTTGTCGCTCTGCATGATTATGACCATCATTGCTCTCTTAGTTGGTCGCTCCCAGTCTTTTGCTAACCTTCGCCTGTACTAAGCGGACTGACTGCTTGTGCATCCAAAATCCTTTAAACCAGTTATGCCGTATGAGTCCACCATACCTTCCTATATATGGTATTTACCTGCCATTCCTAACGAAGACTTTCATGTACCATCTCGAAATTATTCAAAAAAGCATTTCTCTTTTGTGCCTCTGTTTTAGCTCATGAGGAAGTAGTAGTTAATTCATGATCTTTTTAGGTTGGACAAGTTTCACCCCGGGATTGCATGTCTAATGTGCAAACCCCTAATACGAGAAGGAACTGGCATAGAGTGCGCCCGGCTCATTAAAAAATAATACAACAAACAAACCCTCCTTCACGCTTTGTTCATGAGAAATCAGAAAACTTTGGCAGTGATAAAAAAAGGAGATTAAGAGGATGTGATCGTCCTCATACGGGAGCCGTTCCTCGAAACTTGTCCAGCTCGAGAAGTAATTGAGTTATCTGCTAGCATTCGTTGACGAAATATGCATATCCCAAAAATAATTTTTACCTCTGTTTTTAAAAACCAAGAGCTTTGGTACATGTTTAGTTTTTGTTTCCGACCATGGGTTTTCAACATTGCCATCAAAAGCCACGGTTCGAGAGTCTCCACCTTCCTTAAAGCACCAACTATTGAGAGCATGATTGTCATTCTGAGTGTAATGTGCATTGTCCCAAAGTACCATTGTCTTTTGCATGATTATGATATCGTTTATTCTGAAATCATTGTATCTAGTCGTCACTTAAACCTTGGAGGTGCCCCTGCATTTATGTTCTGCTTCACTAAAGGGGGCAAGCGAGGTACCACTTTATCATATTTGCACACCATGCTCACTACAAATCTATTTGATGTTTCAGTATCATATTGTAAAACTTTCAGTTCTTTGGGCCAGTTCTTTTGCTGGGTTTTTTGGGCTTCCAGAATAAGCTCGCCCCTACCCAGCTTATTCTAGAAGCCCAATCAAAAATTTCTTATTAGAAGCCTACTAGTCAAGTCTTAACTAGTAAGCTTCTAAAAAATAAATTGGGTAGGGCTTCTAGAATAAGCTGGGTAGGGGGCAGCTTATTCCAGCTTATTCTAGAAGCCACCAAAAGA
Source organism: Secale cereale (assembly GCA_902687465.1). Taxonomy (NCBI): domain Eukaryota; kingdom Viridiplantae; phylum Streptophyta; class Magnoliopsida; order Poales; family Poaceae; genus Secale; species Secale cereale. The sequence goes on from LR738709.1 coordinate 16,594,386, forward strand.
ATTGGCCCTTTGTGATTTTCTCATCAGGCAACTTAATTACTACAGATTCATTGTCTCAGTAAGCACTTGTCATGTGACTGTGAAAAGTTCTTATATGGTTAATAGCATGTCACCACAGAAATTATGCTTGTTATCATTTACCTACTCGAGGACGAGCAGGAATTAAGCTTGGGGATGTTGATACGTCCAAAACGTATCTATAATTTCTGCTTGCTCCATGCCCTTTTTGTGTGATATTGCTATGATATTTATGCACTTCCATACACTTTTTGATCATATTTGGACTAACCTACTAATGGTTGCAAAAGTGCACAATGTTCTTGTTTTACACTTTATTGTGTAGGAATTACTTGGAAATTGACAAAAACGCAAAAGGAGTCGTATTGGAGTAGGACTCCGACTTTCCTGAAATTTGTCTGAGAACGTTTTTTAAAGATGGTCACGTTCCGGCACGAAGACGACGTCAAACGGAAAAAGTCTAGTTGCGAAAGTTGTGGGGAATTTCGAGGCGATGCTTCTGGATATAAAATTCGTCCAAATTGGAGTCCGGACGGCCGAGTAAAGCCCGTTTTACTGAGGCCCAAAATCTGATGAAGGGAATCCGAGAGTCTATATAAAGAGAGGAAACCTAGGTCACCAAGGGCCACGAATTTTCCTCCTCCCAAGCCGCCGGCTTGGAGGGGAGGACCAGCACCATTGCAGCACCATCCACAAGGAAGAAGGGGGGCCAAGGAGCCGCTGCCCCTAGGGCCGCTGCCGCCACCAAGGGCCGCCGCCGTCTCCTCCTCGCCGCCGCCACCTCCGTGGCTGCCGCCGCCTCCTCGCGGGGCTGCACCTCTCCATCAACACCATCATCAACCTCCTCCTCACCATGTCCATGTGTGAATAGTCTTCTCCGGGGCCGAGGGCTCGTACGTGTAGCTATGTGGTTATCTCTCTCTCCCATGATGTGATCTTTGTTGTGATCATAGGCTATGTTAATCTAGGGTGATCCCATGATATTTCCCCTTCCTCTATGTATTGGATTGATGTACTAACTTGTCTTTATCTAGTATAATTCCCGAGACCAAGGTGACAGCGGTCTATTGGACATGGATTAGAAAAATATTTTCATGAGTGATTTCCTCTTGTGTGTTGATTGAAGATTGAGAGTCTCTTGGTGCTTGTCTTTGACTATCCTTTAGATATGTTGTGGTGATTGTGGGACTCTCTTTGGATGGCCGCGGTGACATTGGGAAATCCTTAGATTGAGAACTACGAACTTTGAGGTGTGCTTTTGTAGCCCTACATAATTCTCGTCCTCTCTTGACCACGGAGGAATGACCTCCGGGTGCGTCTCCATTGCATGTTTTATGGGAAATATCATGTGATTCGATTATGTTAATGTTGTTGGGAGTTGCCACTAGTGAAAGTATGATCCCTAGGCCTTGTTTCCACCATTGCAATACCATTTGTGCTCACGTTTACCACTTGTTTGCTTGCTGCACTTTTTATTACAGATTTATATTACTTTGTTTTGCCATCCATATCACTTGCCATTTAACATCTCTTCGCCGAACTAGTGCACCTATACATCTGACAAGTGTATTAGGTGTGTTGGGGACACAAGAGACTTCTTGTATTTTAGTTGCAGGGTTGCTTGAGAGAGACCATCTTCAACCTCTACTTCCCTGAGTTCGATAAACCTTAGGTCATCCACTTGAGGGAAATTGCTGCTGTCCTACAAACCTCTACGCTTGGAGGCCCAACATAGTCTACAAGAGTAGAAGCGTGTGTAGACATCAATTATCTGTTTAGAGCTAAAGGTGAACTGAAACTTATTAGTATACATGCTTCTACGGTCACCACTCAAGTAGAACAAGTACTTAAGGCTCATAATGATTTGCTCAATGAATTAAATAGTAAGAATAATGACTATGCTGTTAGAGTTGCAACTAGAGGTGGTAAAGTGACTCAGGAACCTCTGTATCCTGAATGCCACCCTAAGAGAATTGAGCAAGGTTCTCAGAGAGCTAATTTAGATGCACCTAGTTCTTCTAAGAGGAAGAAAAAGAAAAATGATAGGAATTTGCATGCTCCTAGTGAACCTGTAGCTGACACACCTGAGAATCCCAATGATATATCTGTTTCTGATGCTGAGACACAATCTGTAATGAACATGAACCTAGTGATAATATTAATGATGATGTTCATGATGATGCTCAACCTAGCAATGCTAATGATGTAGAGATTGAACCTGCTATTGATCTTGATAACCCACAATCAAAGAATCAACATTATGATAAGAGAGACTTTGTTGTTAGGAAGCACGGTAGGGAAAGAGAACCATGGGTTTAGAAACCCATGCCTTTTCCTCCGAAACCATCCAAGAAAAAGGATGATGAGGATTTTGAGCGCTTAGCTGAAATGATTAGACCTATCTTTTTGCGTATGCGTTTGACTGATGTGCTTAAAACAAATCCTCATGCTAAGTATATGAAAGATATTATTACCAACAAAAGAAAGATACCAGAAGTGGAAATATCCACCATGCTTGCTCATTACACTTTTGAGGGTGGAATGCCTAAGAAATTAGGAGATCCAGGAGTACCTACTATACCTTGCTCCATTAAGAAAAACTATGTTAAAACCACTGTTCAAGAAATCTTCCGATTCAGCGATTTATCGTCCGATTTATCGCTACTCTTGGAGTAACCGATAAGATTATGCCTTATCTTCACCGTTTATCGTTTGGTCCAATTTATCACTCTGACAAGCGATTTATCAGGAATCTACCGATAAATCGGGCATATTTCCAACATTATGTTTGCAAAAAGTATGTTTATTTGTGTTTTTTGGATCTTATTTTGCAATATGTACTATTGTCCTATTTTGTTTGTCATTATAAGAGGGTTCAAATGCTAGGAATATGGGTAACACTTCTGTCCAATATTGTTTTGGTGTCGGATATAGCATATTTTAGTGCCGAGAACCATGGATTTGTAAAAACTGGCCGATTAACAGTCGACCGATAAAATCGATTATTCAACCGATTTCCGATTAATCTCTAATCCCCAGCTGACCGAGACGATATCGATAAGCGATATCCTCAACATTGGTTAAAACTGCTTTGTGTGATCTTGGAGCCGGTGTTAGTGTTATGCCTCTCTCTTTATATCGTAGACTTGATTTGAGTAAGCTGACACCTACTAACATATCTTTGCAAATGGCTGATAAATCAACTGCTATACCTGTCGGTATTTGTGAAGATGTGCCTGTTGTAGTTGCAAATGTTACTATTCAAACGGACTTTGTTATACTTGATATTCCCGAGGACGATAGTACGTCTATTATTCTTGGAAGACCCTTTTTGAATACTGTAGGGGCTGTTATTGATTGCAACAAAGGCAATGTCACTTTTCATGTTAATGGTAATGAGCACACGGTACACTTTCCGAGGAAACAACCTCAGGTCCACAGTATCAATTATATTGGAAAAATTTCAACTATGACTATTGGTGGTTTTGAGTTTCCTCTTCCTACTATCAAGAAGACATATGCCATCCTTATTGTTGGGGACATACATATCCCCATTGAGGTAACCTAGTGTTATTCGAAAATTCTCCGGTTTCATGTTACCCGGAAAGAGTTTATTAACGAGACCTTATCAACCTTGTTAATGGATTCCTTTTGATGAGCATGGGATAGGTGAATCTAGATAGCACAACCTTCTGTACCCTCATTTTACTCTCTGTCAATTACGATAAATAAAGCAAAATAATATTTTCTGTCTGTTTCCAGACTTATCCGTGCAATAAAAATATCCTGAAAATAAAAGTTCTTCAAATGCCATGAAAATGAATTATGATTTTTTCTAGAATATTTGAGGAAATATGGCACTGAACACACAGCGAGGGGAGCCAGCACGTGGCCACAAGGGTCCAGGGCGCGCCACCTGCCCAGGGTGCGCCCCCTGCCCAGGGTGCGCCCCCTGCCTCATGGGCCCCACGTGGCCCCCTCCACTTATTCCTGCACCCATGCTCTTCTACTTCCTCCCAGAAAAAATCACCAACCAGCTCAATCCCAAGTTCTAGCTCATCTTGCTGCCATTTTCGATCTCCTTGCTCAAAGCACCATTCACAAAACTGTTTGGGGAGATTGTTCCTTGATATGTGACTCCTCCATTGGTCCAATTAGTTTTTGTTCTAGTGCTTTATTTGTTGCAAATTTATGCTGCTGTGGTGACCTTGTTCTTGAGCTTGCATGTCAAATTTTCTTGGTCCCAAGTAGTTCTAAATGCATGATATAGTCTGTAGGCACTTATAGGAGTTGTTGCTATCAATCTTGTTGAGTTTGGTTAACTTTTATTTTGAGGTTACTAAAAATTTCAGAAATTTTCAGAAAAGGAAAATGTTAAAAAGATTATTGAGGGGCTCCTCCAACAAGAGTTCAGAGGAGAAGAAGAAAGAAGAAAATAAGAAGCCCAAGTATAATCATCCTCATATGGCGGAAGTTCAACCATGTTAATGGCCTTGTAATGATTTCATGATGTCCGCCGGTATTTACGAAGACTTTTATTGGTTGGCAAATAATGCAGGCCTCACCGACTTCCTCAATGACCAGAAAGAACAGTATCATGTACTCATCAATATTTTCACGCAAAGTTTTCATTTTCATGCTAAGAAAACACCACCTATGGTGGAGTTTCGTTTATATGATGTGATTAAGGAGAGATCACTCTTAGACTTCTGTGAAATATGCAAAGTACCCTTTGCAGGTAGACTTGATGAACCACGTCGTGAAGATGTTGAAGGGTTCATTGACATGATAGCCGTAGGGGAAACGAGACAAGTTTCAGGGGCAAGAATCACTAGTATACACTTCCCTGTTCTGCGCTACTTTGCTTTATTTGCTAGTAGGTGTTTAATTGGTCGCGGGAACAGTGGGAATCTCAGTGCCCCTGATATTATCATTTTACGCCATGCTTTGTTTCAAGACACAAATTTTAACTTAGACGCCGTCGTTGCCAAACGATTGAGTCTGAACCGCTCAAAGGGGCCCGTCTTTGGAGGCATCTTTGCTTCTCGCCTTGCTGAATATTATAATATACCTATTAGGCATCATGAGAAGGAATAAAAATTGCTTGCCCCTGTTTATCTAGACTACAAGAGCATGGTAGCTCATGACTTTATTGTTAAAGACAAGAATAGGTAGCTTAATTATAAATTGAGGTTTGATGAAATATACTGTGAAATTGTTACCTTGCCTGCACCATCTTTGTTTGATCTGTCTACAGGCGTATACCTCATCACATCAGATGCCTTCTACAAGTACCAGGGCCAGGCACAAGCCTCAGAGCCTGAGCCGGAGCCACCACTTGATCCTTCTTGTCAATCTGTTTATGGGTGGGAGCTGGATAAGCTCGCCAACCAGTGGCACCCAGAGGATGCAACTCAGTACACTGGAGGGAGTGGCTTTGGTCCCTGGCCATAGACCAACTTAGGCCAAAAGACTAAGCTTGGGGGAGTACGTGTTTCTCACCGACTTACATTCATGTTCACCCTTATTCTAGTTGTCGGTGCTCACACTCTTTCACTGTAACATCCATGCTTAGTTTCAATTTCTTTTTCTTAGTATTTTTCTTGTGTGCTAGAAAAACCCAAAAAATTAATATTAGTTGTAGCTTCTAGCTAGTTTACTTTCTTTGCTTGTAGTAGTAGTTAAAATGAAAACCCAAAAAGATTTCCCGTTCTTCTTTTGCTTGTTGGGAGCTTTCCCGTGTAAATAGTTTCTTTTCTTTTCTTTAGGGGTTAAGAGTAGAAGACCATGATTAAAATGCTTAGTGGCTCTCATATGCTTTGTTGTTGATTTAATCTTGAGCCATATTACCTTGTCTTCTCTGTATTAAATGTCTGTAGATTCCATCTTAGTCCAATGCACGTGCACTATTATTATTATCCACACCGTTCGATCGTGCGAGTGAAAGGCAATAAGGATGATATATGATGAACTAATTGAGATGAGAAAAGCTAGTATGAACTCGACCTCTTTTGTTTTTGTAAATATGATAGCTCATCGTTCCTGATTCAGCTTGTTATGAATGAAACATGCTTGCAATGACAATTAGAGATCATAGCTGCTTATGCCATGCTTAATTAGCTGAGAGTTTATAATGGTCTATCTTGCGTGCCAACATGATATTAAAATGATTTTGATGTGGTATGATGGGTGGTATCCTCCTTTGAACGATTTAAGTCATCTGACTTGGCACATGTTCACGCTTGTAGTTGAAACAAATCAACATAGCCTCCACGATATTTATGTTCATGGTGATTTATATCCTACTCATGCTTGCATTCATTGTTGATTAACTTTAATGCATGTTCATGACCGTTGTTGCTCTCTAGCTGGTCGCTTCCCAGTCTCTTTCTAGCCTTCACCTGTACTAAGCGGGAATATTGCTTGTGCATCCACTTCCATAAACCCCAAAGTTATTCCACATGAGTCCACTATACCTTCCTATATGCGGTATTTACCTGCCGTTCCAAGTAAATTTGTATGTGCCAAACTCTAAACCTTCAAATGAAATTCTGTTTTATATGCACGAACAACTCATATATCAACTAGGGCTGTCTATATCTTCCATGCTAGGTGGGTTATTCTCATGATGAGTGGACTCCGCTCATCATTCATGAGAAAATGGCTGGTAATCGGGATGCCCAGTCCCATGCTCAAAATCATAATAATTAAACAAAACTCCCCCAGGGCTGTTGCTGGTTTGGACGGTACCCGTTGTTTCGTGCTAGCCGTGGAGTGTGCTTGTTGGTGGTTGGGGGAGTATAAACTTTACCATTCTGTTTGGGAACCGCCTATAATGTGCGTAGCATGGGAGATATCGAGATTCTTGGTTATTATGTTGACAATGAAAGTATACCGCTCAAAATGTTATCCATCTCTATTTAAAAATCGAGCTCTGGCACCTCTACAAATCCCTGCTTCCCTCTGCAAAGGGCCTATCTATTTACTTTTATGCAGAGTCATCATCCTCTTATCAAAGAGCACCAGTAGGAGAGCACCTCTGTCGTTGCATGTATTACTATTAATTTGCATTGAGTATGATCATGACTCAATCTCTTTTACCATGAATTACAATGTCTAGTCAATCCTTGATCTTTAAAGGGCTAGCGAGATACCATCTTGTTATATCATATCATGATTGTTTTGAGAAAGTGTTGTCATCCGAGGTTTATTATTATTGCTCGCTAGTTGATTATGCCATTGATGTGAGTAGTCTTGAGACCTGAAAGTTATTGTGAATGTGGTTAGTTCATGATCTTGTTGAAAAGCCGAATGCTAGCTTACATATTTACAACAACAAGAGCAAACAGAGTTTGTCAAAGTTTTTCTTTATCACTTTCATTTTATCAACTGAATTGCTTGAGGACAAGCAAAGGTTTAAGCTTGGGGGAGTTCATACGTCTCCAATGTATCTACTTTTCCAAACCCTGTTGCCCTTGTTTTGGACTCTAACTTGCATGATTTGAATGGAACTAACCTGGAATGACGCTGTTTTCAGCAGAACTACCATGGTGTTGTTTTTGTGCAGAATAAAAAGTTCTCGGAATCGCCTGAAAATCAACGGAGAATTATTTTGGAAAATATAAAAAATATAGGCAATAAGATCCACACCAGGGGGCCCAGGGCCTGTCCACGAGGGTGGGGGCGCGCCCCCTGCCCAGGGCGCGCCCCCTGCCTCGTGGGCCCCCTGGTGACTTACCGACGTACCCCCAGATCCTATATCTTCACTTTCGAGGAGAAAAAAATCAAGGAGAAAGAATTATCGCGTTTCACGAGATGGAGCCGCCGCCAAGCCCTTATCTCTCTCGGGAGGGATGATCAAGAGTCCGTTCGGGGCTCCGGAGAGTGGAGATCATCGCCATCGTCATCATCAACCTTCCTCCATCACCAATTCCATGATGCTCACCGCCGTGTGTGAGTTATTCCATCGTAGGCTTGCTGGACGGTGATGGGTTGGATGAGATCTATCATGTAATCGAGTTAGTTTTGTTAGGGTTTGATCCCTAGTATCCACTATGTTCTGAGATTGATGTTGCTATGACTTTGTTATGCTTAATGCTTGTCACTAGGGCCCGAGTGCCATGATTTCAGATCTGAACATATTATGTTTTCATGAATATATGTGTGTTCTTGATCCTATCTTGCAAGTCTATAATCACCTACTATCTGTTATGATCCGGCAACCCCGAAGTGATAATAATCGGGACCACTCCCGGTGATGACCATAGTGTAACATCCCAAATTTTCAATTTGGAATGTTTTACAATTATTAGCTAAGCATCTATGCATTTTTTATTTGAGTGTCATTTGGAAATTTCAGAGGCATTTGAATTTTATCTGACTTTGAATTCTACTTGGCAATTGAAATTTATTTCAAAAAATCCCTGACGAGATACTTGTTCAAAAGTATGAGAGGAGAGAACATGACACTCCAAAAAGTCAGAAGAAAACAATGCCGAAAGTTTTGAATTCAAATTTGAGTTTCATTTTGATTTTTATATGTTTTTTATAAAGTTTTTATTTAGCCTCTGAAAAATAGTTTATCTTATAGGATTTATTTTTCTGAATGATTTGATATATATATATATATATCCTATATAAAATTATTTTTAATTTATCTCTTATTTTTTTCCTGTGTCTAATTAAAAAAAAACGGGCCGCCACCAGGCCAAGCGAGTCGGTCCGCCCAGCCGCCAGCAAGGCCATGGCCCAAGCAGGTCGATCGCCCAGCCAGCCAGCGAGCGAGGGCCACCAGCAGCGCCCACATGCTTAAAAAAAATGGTCGAGCGCCACGCTCGCGATTCCTCTCGCCCGCCTGACTCTCTCTCTCTCTCCCTCGTTGACTTCTTTTCCCTGCGCCTGGGCCCCACCCATCTCATCTTCTTCCCATGGAGGAACAGAGAAACGTACGCGTACAACCGAGGCCCCTTCGTTTCCAATTCATGGAAATCAATTCTCCAGTCCGTTTCACTTGCAAGGAAGATGTCCTATAAATAGCACGACCCTCCTCGACCGATTCATACGAAAATACCTCGCCAAGTCCACCCCTACAACACGTACTCGACGTTCCAATCTCGCAGCAGAAGCTCCAGTTCATCGTCGGATTACGACGTCGGTGAGCCATCCCGAGCCTTATCCTCTTGTGTTCCGACTTCTCTCGATCCCTAGACTCCATTTGACATGGTTTTGTGATCCCTCTCCATCTACAGCCACTGCACAAACCTCCTTGTCTTCACCAGAGCACCCGGAGCACCAAGCTTCGCCGCTTTGTTCCGTCGTCGTTCATTGACGCCGACCATCTTCGACTCCACCAACGGACGAGCCACTCTCCGTTGCATCTCCTAGACATCCCCGCCTCCATCCACGATCGCCGGAGCCGCTGCCACCATCACGCCAGAGCCACCGCCAACGCTCGTTTCTTCTCTGTAAGTTGAACCCTGGGGGAGATTTAGTTCAGACCACCACAACCAAATGTAGTCCAACGAATGCTTGCGGTAGTATGAAGAGATCATATCTCTTGTGGATATGACCTTACCTGTAGGTTTTCCTTGTGTGGTGTGATTTGTGTGAATTGCTTGATTTGAAGTTTTATTGCTATCATAAGCATATGGGTAGTGATTTCTCTTATTAGGCCCTTATTCTATTCTAATTTCTCATCCACTCTAAACCTAACAGATGCCTCCGAGACGTTACCCGGAATTTCCGCCGGAACTTACCCAGTTGATCCAGAACCAGAATGCCCTCATGCAGCTACTCATCCAGAATCAGAACCAGAACAACAACAACAACCCACCGCCGCCACCCCCGGTCGACAACCTTACCCGTTTCCTGAGGTTGAACCCACCCGTGTTCTCTAGCAGCACGGAGCCGATCGTCGCAGATGACTGGCTCCGCAAGATCGGAAGGGAGCTGACCACCGCAGGATGTACTGATGCAGAGAAGGTGCGCTTTGCCGCACATCAACTGGATGGACCAGCAGCTTCGTGGTGGGAGAATTACACCACCACATTTCCCATAGCAAATGTGACTTGGGATCAGTTCCAACAGGCGTTTCGTACTGCACATGTTTCAGCCGGAGCTATGAGTCTGAAGAAGCGTGAGTTCCGCAACTTACGCTAGGGTAATCGTTCTGTTGGTGATTATGTGGAGGAATTCAGCAAGTTATCCAGGTATGCTCCCGGAGACGTGGCTGATGATGCCGCTAAGCAGGAGAAATTTCTTGAGGGACTAAATGATGATCTGGGACTTCAGTTGACTGTGGCTACCTTTAACAATTATCAAGAGTTGGTTGACAAGGCTCTCATTCTGGAAGGCAAGCAGCAGCAGGTGGAAAACCGCAAGAGGAAGTACGGACAGGGAAAGTACAACTCTGGAGTTCAGCAGAAGCCCCGCTATACCCCGTACTCGGGAAATAATGGATCAGGATCTGGCAAGTATGGTGGACACACTCACCATAACCATGGGGGACATTCACATCATGGAGGGAATGGACACAACCATAGCCATAGGAATGGCAATGGAAACGGAGGAAACAACAATCAACATCACTCCAACCCCGCTACACCGACAAAAAAGGATTTGAGCCACATTACCTGTTTCAAGTGCGGGAAGACCGGACACTACGCCACCGAATGTCCCGAGGCGAAGAACGGGAATGGCAATGGAAGCTCTGGAAAGAAGCCAAATCCTTTTACCAGAGGTCAGGTGAACCATGTCAATGTGGAGGAAGTTTATGACCAGCCTGGCGCCGTTGTTGGTAAGTTCTTGATTAATTCATTTACAGCCCTTGTTCTTTTTGACACTTGTGCATCGCATTCATTCGTATCAAGGGGGTTTGTGGATAAGTTTAAGTTGCCGACCGTAGCCCTTAAAACACCAATGTTAGTGAGTTCCCAGGAGCAGAGAACATGGCTAGTCGGGGATGTTTTCAGTTGCCCATGACCGTAGGGAGACACGTTTTCCCCACAGACCTCATCATCCTAGAATCACAAGGATTGGACGTAATTCTAGGCATGGACTGGCTATCCAAGTATGAAGGGAATATTGATTGTGCTAGTAAGTCGATTCTTCTCACCACCCCAGAGGGGAAACAGATCAAGTATGTGTCGAGGCATACGCCAAGGATGACTCAAGTGAATTCTCTTTTGGGAGTTGTTCAGGAAGAAGTACCAGTTGTGCAGGATTATCCCGATGTTTTTCCGGAGGAACTACCAGGCATGCCACCAGATCGAGACATAGAGTTTTTAATTGAATTGTTACCAGGCACTGGACCAATATCCAAGAGACCGTACCGGATGCCCGCAAATGACCTAGAGGAAATTAAGAAGCAGATTAAGGAATTATTGGAGAAAGGTTATATTCGACCGAGTTCATCACCTTGGGGAGCCCCAATGCTTCTAGTTGAGAAGAAGGATGGATCCTTGAGAATGGTTGTGGATTACCGTGCGTTGAATGAGGTGACGATCAAGAACAAGTACCCTCTGCCGATGATCAATGATTTGTTTGACCAGCTACAAGGAGCAAAAGTTTTCTCAAAGATCGATCTTCGATCTGGATATCACCAGCTGAAGATTCGAGAGCAGGATATACCCAAGACAGCCTTTACCACGAGATATGGGCTTTATGAGTATACAATCATGTCTTTTGGTTTGACTAATGCCCCTGCCTATTTTATGAGTATGATGAATAAGGTATTCATGGAGTTCTTGGATAAGTTTGTTGTGGTATTCATTGATGACATATTGATTTACTCGAAGAATGAAGAAGAACACAAGGAACATTTGCGCTTGGTTCTTGAGAAACTCAGGGAACATCAGTTATATGCAAAGTTCAGCAAGTGTGAATTCTGGTTGAAGGAAGTTGGATTTCTCGGACATGTTATATCAGGGGAAGGAATAGCAGTGGATCCTTCGAAAGTTGAAGCCGTCACCGAATGGAAGGCACCCACCTCAGTCGGAGAGATTCGCAGTTTCCTTGGACTTGCAGGATATTACCGAAGATTTATTGAGAATTTCTCCAAGATCGCAAAGCCCATGACAGAGTTATTAAAGAAAGACACCAAGTTTAATTGGACCGAGGAATGTGAGGCCAGTTCTCAGGAGTTGAAGAAACGTTTGGTCACAGCCCCAGTGCTAATTCTTCCGAATATACGCAAGGATTTTCAGGTGTATTGCGACGCTTCTCGCCAGGGACTTCGAGGTGTTCTTATGCAAGAAGGAAGAGTTGTTTCATATGCCTCACGTCAGCTTCGACCCCATGAGCGGAATTATGCCACGCATGATTTGGAGTTAGCAGCCGTAGTGCATGCTCTCAAGACCTGGAGGCATTTTCTTATTGGAAATCATTGTGATGTTTACACGGATCACAAGAGTTTGAAATACATCATCACGCAGAAGGAGTTGAACCTCAGGCAGAGAAGATGGTTGGAGCTCATAAAAGATTATGACATGAAATTGCACTATCACCCAGGAAAGGCCAATGTTGTGGCAGATGCATTGAGCCGCAAGAGTTATGTCAATACCCTCACAGCAGGAGGATTACCTTAAGAGTTAATTGATGATCTCAGAGATCTCCGATTGGAGATAGTACCACGAGGTTTTGTTACCGCAATGGAAATTCAATCCACCTTGTTGGGAAAGATTCGAGAAGCCCAGAAGTTAGACAAAGGTATTGCAGAAATAAAGGAAAGGATGAACCAAGGAAAGGCAGAAGGATTTCGTGAGGATGAACACGGAACCTTATGGTTTGAGCAGCGTATTTATGTGCCAAATGACACAGAGATCAGGAAGTTGATTCTTCAGGAACCTCATGATTCGCCTTATTCGATACACCCAGGAAACACCAAGATGTATTTGGACTTAAATGAAAGTTTCTGGTGGACAGGTATGAAAAAGGATATTGCCGAGTATGTCGCAGTATGTGATGTATGTCAAAGGGTTAAGGCAGAGCACCAGAAACTAGCAGGATTACTTCAGCCTTTGCCGATACCGGATTGGAAGTGGGACAAGCTTGGCATGGACTTCATTACAGGATTACCCAGGACCCGATCAGGCTATGATTCTATTTGGGTAGTAGTTGATCGCTTGACCAAGGTAGCTCACTTCATCCCCGTGAAAACCACATATACAAGTGCTAAGTTGGCCAAGATATATATGACCAGGATCGTATGTCTGCATGGAGTTCCGAGGACCATCGTATCAGATAGAGGAACACAATTTACCTCAAAGTTTTGGCATCAGTTACACGAAACTTTGGGTACCAGGCTAGAGTTTAGTACAGCCTTTCATCCGCAGACAGATGGGCAGACCGAGAGAATCAATCAGATTCTGGAGGACATGTTGAGAGCTTGTGCGCTAGATTATGGATCTAGTTGGGATGATAATTTGCCATACGCAGAATTCTCATATAACAACAGCTATCAAGCTAGTTAGAAGATGGCCCCTTTCGAAGCTTTGTACGGAAGGAGGTGCAGGACACCATTAATGTGGGATGGAGTTGGAGACCGTAAATTATTCGGTCCCGACCTTATCAGAGATTCGGAGGAGAAAGTCAAGTTGATCCGTGACAGACTTAAGATAGCCCAATCCAGACAGAAGAGTTATGCCGATACTAAACGCAAGGAAGTAACTTATGAAGTCGGAGATAGAGCATATCTTCGTGTGTCTCCACTTCGAGGTGTTAAACGGTTTGGAGTTAAAGGCAAACTAGCACCACGATTTGTGGGGCCATACAGAATTTTGGAACGCATGGGTGAAGTTGCCTACAAGTTGGAATTACCCGAAGCCTTGTCAGGAGTTCATGATGTGTTTCACGTTTCCCAGTTGAAGAAGTGCCATGCAGAGATGGCTGATATTCCATTGAGAGATACAGTGCCACTGGAGGCCATACAGTTGGATAGTGATCTGACCTATGATGAGAAGCCCGTCAAGATTCTCGAAACAACAAGCAGGGTTACCCGCAGCAAGGTCATCAAGTTTTGCAAGGTTCAGTGGAGTCATCATACTGAGGAAGAAGCCACGTGGGAACGCGAAGAAGATCTTCGACAGGATCACCCACACCTTTTTGCTAGCCAACCCGAATCTCGAGGGCGAGATTCATCTTAAGGGGGGTAGGTTTGTAACATCCCAAATTTTCAATTTGGAATGTTTTACAATTATTAGCTAAGCATCTATGCATTTTTTTTATTTGAGTGTCGTTTGGAAATTTCAGAGGCATTTGAATTTTATCTGACTTTGAATGCTACTTGGCAATTGAAATTTATTTCAAAAAATCCCTGACGAGATACTTGTTCAAAAGTATGAGAGGAGCGAACATGACACTCCAAAAAGTCAGAAGAAAACAATGCCGAAAGTTTTGAATTCAAATTTGAGTTTATTTTTGATTTTTAGAAAAAAATGTTTTTTATAAAGTTTTTATTTAGCCTCTGAAAAATAGTTCATCTTATAGGATTTATTTTTCTGAATGATTTGATATATATATATATCCTATATAAAAATATTTTTAATTTATCTCTTATTTTTTTTCCTGTGTCTAATTAAAAAAAAACGGGCCGCCACCAGGCCAAGCGAGTCGGTCCGCCCAGCCGCCAGCAAGGCCATGGCCCAAGAAGGTTGATCGCCCTGCCAGCCAGCGAGTGAGGGCCACCAGCAGCGCCCACATGCTTAAAAAAAATGGTCGAGCGCCACGCTCGCGATTCCTCTCGCCCGCCTGACTGTCTCTCTCTCCCTCGTTGACTTCTTTTCCCTGTGCCTGGCCCCACCCATCTCATCTTCTTCCCACGGAGAAACAGAGAAACGTACGCGTACAACCGAGGCCCCTTCGTTTCCAATTCATGGAAATCAATTCTCCAGTCCGTTTCACTTCCAAGGAAGATGTCCTATAAATAGCCACGACCCTCCTCGACCAATTTAGACGAAAATCCCTCGCCAAGTCCACCCCTACAACACGTACTCGACGTTCCAATCTCGCAGCAGAAGCTCCAGTTCATCGTTGGATTACGACGTCGGTGAGCCATCCCGAGCCTTATCCTCTTGTGTTCCGACTTCTCTCGATCCCTAGACTCTATTTGACATGGTTTTGTGATCCCTCTCCATCTACAGCCACTGCACCAACCTCCTTGTCTTCACCAGAGCACCCGGAGCACCAAGCTTCACCGCTTTGTTCCGTCGTCGTTCGTTGACGCCGACCATCTTCGACTCCACCAACGGACGAGCCACTCTCCGTTGCATCTCCTAGACATCCCCGCCTCCATCCACGATCGCCGGAGCCGCTGCCACCATCACGCCAGAGCCACCGCCAATGCTCGTTTCTTCTCTGTAAGTTGAACGAACATCATGTTCATTCAGTTAAAAAAATACGTTTTGGTTTTTTTTTCTTTTCTGTAGATCGGTTTTTCTGGTTTACTATGAACCGGACAATCAGTTTTTTTTAATAAGCCGATGCTACCGAAACCTTTAGTTAGCGAACGTCCTCTCCAAAACCGCAGCAAACCAATCAGCGAGCGCCACTTGTCGCTGGCAGATAATTTTTTTTTCTACGATGTCGGTGAGCCATCCCGAGCCTTATCCTCTTGTGTTCCGACTTCTCTCGTTCCCTAGACTCCATTTGACATGGTTTTGTGATCCCTCTCCACCTACAGCCACTGCACCAACCTCCTTGTCTTCACAAGAGCACCCGGAGCACCAAGCTTCGCCGCTTCGTTCCGTCGTCGTTCGTTGACGCCGACCATCTTCGACTCCACCAACGGACGAGCCACTCTCCGTTGCATCTCCTAGACATCCCCGCCTCCATCCACGATCGCCGGAGCCGCTGCCACCATCACGCCAGAGCCACCGCCAACGCTCGTTTCTTCTCTGTAAGTTGAACGAACATCATGTTCGTTCAGTTAAAAAAATACGTTTTGTTTTTTTTTCTTTTCTGTAGATCGGTTTTTCTGGTTTACTTTGAACCGGACAATCAGTTTTTTTTAATAAGCCAATGCTACCGAAACCTTTAGTTAGCGAACGTCCTCTCCAAAACCGCAGCAAACCAATCAGTGAGCGCCACTTGTCGCTGGCAGATAATTTTTTTCCAGGATATTTTTTTCAATTCAGATTCTTTACCGAATCTTGTTTCTAGTATATCTTTTAGTTTATAGATCCGATTTAGTTGATTCTTTTTCCTACGGGTTCGTAGAAATATACTCTATCCAGAGAACCAAACGAAATATATTTTTGAAAATTTTAAAATTTGAATTCAAGCAGATCTGAATTCAAACTTCGTTAGGCCATATCTTGAGTTTCGTAACTCCGTTTTGGGTGATTCTTTTTGCTAATCGAAGCTTGTGACATGTACCTTCTGTTAAAACCAAAACCATTTATTTTTGTTGCTGTGAAAATTATATTCTGTACAGAAACTTTATTTTGGTGTTTTTGGAGTTTTCGAAGTCTTTTATTTGTTTTCTTTTTGGATCTTTGCTTGTATGCTTATGTATGTTATTGCTTGCTTATGCTAGATCATCCGGAGTGCGAAGCTTGCTACTATGAATCTTTAGAGTTCAACGAACGTCAGCAAGGCAAGTTCACACTTTGATCATAAGTTTAAATACCCAGATTTTACTATGCATTAGTTTCACCCTCAAAGATTGCATGGGTAGGATTGGGAACATGTGGTTATGCTATGTAGTTCATTTGGTAGGAACCTATGACCTTTGATCACCCCGAGAATATTCGTTATATCATATATTGCTTAGCCATGCTCGTAGACGGGGATTGGTATGTGTGATACATGCAAGTTGCGAGAGATAATAATAATTTTGGGACAACATAAGGTGGCAACTTTAATACACATATGGGTGGATTGTTTGGGGCACCTGGAGAAACCAGTGCTTGCCCAAGGGGAATCCCGGAGTACCCGTGAGATTACCCTAGGTCCGCCACCCAGGCTCAAAGGGATCATAAGATATTTCATGCCTAGAAACTTCCGTGTGCAGCCACAAGCCATTATGGGCTCTGGCATAGTTGAGTAAGTTGTGTGACCTCTTTCCGTGGTAGACTAGCTGATGTAGGGGAAAGTAGGTGTACCGGTCTACCCAGGGTTTGGAGGAAATACTTCAGAAAGACTATGTCTCGATCTTCCGATCATGGAGGTGGTCGAGTCTTGTGGGGAAAAGTGCGCAAACCTCTGCAGAGTGTAAAAACTAATCATGATTAGTCGTGTCCCAGGTTATGGACAACTTGAGTATCTAGAAGTGAATTATTGGTTGATCTCATCACTCTATTTAATGAAATTATTGGGTTACTAATAACTTGGGAATTTTGGGATTGAGTTGGAGGAACCTTCTCAATAATGGCATTTTTTTTAACTTAGTAGTAAATAAAAAATTTATTCCTTTGTTGTAGGGTAAAATTGGCTTTATGCAAACATTAAAATTAGAGCCTCCACTAGCTAAATTTGCATATAGAGATAGTCTTTTTTTCTTCATTATTATTTCTATGGTGTGACATTGCCAGCATATTCCATGTGCTGACCTACACGGCTGCAATGTCTCATGTTGCAGAGTTTTCCGACGAGGAGTAAAGGTGCGATAGGTCGTTGTTCTGCACTCAGTTTGCCGTGGAGTTGATGGACTCATTTTACTTTTGATGCTTCCGCAATTATTTTATCCAGATGGCCTTTGGCCATATTATTGTAATAAATACTCTTTTGACGACCTCGATGTAATAAAGTGTGTGATTGAACTCTGTTATAATTCATCAAGTACTGTGTGTGTGTCAGCATACCGATCCAGGGATGACACTTAAGCACAGAGACTTCGATCCATTTGTGTCGGGTCGCTACACATAGATTGAGGAGTCCATGTATTCACTATGTGTCAATGCTTTGGTCTGGTACTCTATTAAAAGGAGGCCTTAATATCCCTTAGTTTCTAATTGGACCCCGCTGCCACGGGAGGGTAGGACAAAAGATGTCACGCAAGTTCTTTTCCATAAGCACGTATGCCTATATTCGGAATACATGCCTACATTGCATTGATGAACTGGAGCTAGTTCTGTGTCACCCTAGGTTATAACTTCTACATGATGAATTGCATCCGACATAATTTCCCATCACCGATCCAATGCCTACGAGCTTTACCTATATTGCTTGTTGCTTATTTACTTTTCTGTTGCTACTATCACAAAAACTACAAAAACACTATCGTTACTTTTATTGCTGCTACCGCCACTATCATATTACTTTGCTACTAAACTATCTTGCTGCAGATACTAAGTTTCCAGGTGTGGTTGAATTGACAACTCAGCTGCTAATACTAAAGAGTATTGTTTGGCTCCCCTTGTGTCGAATCAATAAATTTGGGTTGAATACTTTACCCTCAAAATCTGTTGTGATCCCCTACACTTGTGGGTTATCACCCCACCATACCCTTGGAGACCACGGCCAGAGACGAGCCCTGGACAGAGGTGCACGCGGGGGAGAGAAACGGTGGATGGAGATATTTTACTCTTGGCGATCTCGTCGCCGGAGGAACTCAAAACCCTAGTGAGGAACTTAAAATATTATGAAGCGGTTGGTTGCCTGTGTTGCGTTACTTGCCTAGTGAGTGTTGGCCGACCAGGTGGCAGATGAAGTTGGACCCACGCGAGTGATGCAGCATCGAGCGGTCCAACCTCGGCCGCTCCGTTGAGCGAGATGGTGCGTGTGCACTATGAAGTATAGGACAGACACACAGATGTAACTTGCCCGTTTGCTTTCCTCCACCAAGCTTAGAGTCCACGCCCACTCACCACTCCGCCTCCTTCTCCTCCCCCACCACCACGTCAATGTCGCCACTCCGCCTCCGCCTGCACGCCGCCACTCCTCCTCCACCTCGCAACCCTCATGCAGCCAGGGTTGGGATCCCCACGCCGCATTCGCCGCCGCCGCGGAGTGTGTGCGCTCCGGCAACCTCACCCCGGCGGATGCACACCACCTGTTCGATGAATTGCTGCAGCATGGCAATCCTGTCCAGGAGCGCCCCCTCAACAGACTTCACGCCGCCCTCGCCCAAGCGCCGGCGTCCACGGCATCCGCGATGGCCCCACCCTCATGGTCGCCCTCTTCAGCCGCATATCCCAAGGCGTTTGCCGACGGGTGGCGCAGCCAAATGTCTTCAGCTATGGCGTCCTCATGGACTGCTGCTGCCGTGCACACCGCCCAGATCTGGCACTAGCGTTCTTCGGCCGTTTCCTCTGGACGGGCCTGGAGGTAGAACAAGTCGTCTTCAACACCCTCCTCAAGGGCCTTTGCCATGCAAAGCGGGCATATGAGGCCGTGAACGTGCTTCTTCACAGGATGCCTGAGCTGGGCTGCACTCCCAATGTGGTGGCGTATAACACTTGTTGGGTAATGTAGTATTTCAAAAAAAAAATCCTACGGTCACGCAAGATCTATCTAGGAGAAGAATAGCAACGAGCGGGGAGAGAGTGTCTACGTACCCTCATAGACCGAAAGCGGAAGCGTCTAGTGACGCGGTTGATGTAGTCGAACGTCTTCGCGATCCAATAGATCCAAGCACCGGACGCCGCGTTCAGCACACGTTCAGCTGGATGACGTCCCACGAGTTTTTGATCCAGTTGAGCGTCACGGGAGAGTTTCGTCAACACGACGGCGTGGTGACGGTGATGATGAAGCTACTAGCACAGGGCTTCGCCTACGCACTGCAACGATATGACAGAGGTGTGTAACTGTGGGGAGGGGCACCGCACATGGCTAAAATCAACTCCCACATAGGGAGGGAGGAGGAGGGAGGAGGAGGCCGGCCCTCATAGGGCGTGCCAAAGTGTGGAGTCTTACTGAGACTCCCTAGTCCTAGTAGGATTCCACCTCCCACATAGAATAGGAAAAGGGGAAGGGAGAAGGAGATGGAAGAAAGGGGGCGCCCCCCTTTCCTAGTCCAATTCGGACCAGTCCATGGGGAAGGGGCGCGGCCACCCTTGAGGCCTTTCTCTCCTTTCTCGTATGGCCCATTAAGGCCCAATATGAATTCCCGTAACTCTCCCGTACTCCGATAAATACCCGAATCACTCGGAACCTTTCCGATGTCCGAATATAGTCTTCCAATATATCGATATTTACGTCTCGACCATTTCGAGACTGTTCGTCATGTCCGTGATCTCATCCAGGGCTTCGAACGAACGTCGGTCATCAAATCACATAACTCATAATACAAATCGTCATCGAACGTTAAGCGTGCAGACCCTACGGGTTCGAGAACTATGTAGACATGACCGAGACACATCTCCGATCAATAACCAATAGCGAAACCTGGATGCTCATATTGGCTCCTACATATTCTACTAATGTAGGGTCTGCTCTTTCTGCTATGAAAACTACTTCAAATCCTTCTACCACTAAACTGGCTAAGCTTATGTATGTTCCTAAAATTAAGGATGAATCATCTAGTAAGGGAATCGCGAATCTTAAATCTATAAGTGTTCATCCAAATTTTCTCACTTTCGCAAGCGAACCTTTTGATACGAATGAATTTCTTGATTTCTTGCCCAAAAGTTTGATTATCAATAGGAATAAAGAAGTTCCTAATAATTATAAGTGCTTAATTAAAGAATTGCCTTCCCAAGATGGCAATACCTAGATCTATCCGTGTATCGTGCCTAGCTCGAGGCGTTAAACGATAGCGCTTGTTGGGAGGCAACCCAATTTTATTTTCTTTGTTTTTGCTTCTATTTAGGAATAAATATTGCATCTAGCTTCTGTTTAGATGTGGTTTTGTGTTTTAATTAGTGTTTGTGCCAAGTAGAACCGTTGGGAAGACTTGTGTGAAGTTTATATGATCTTGCTGTAAAAAACAGAAACGTTAGTGCTCACGAGAATAATCAACAGATTTTACTGGAGAGTGCTATTTAGTTGATTCTTTTTGAAGATGATTAATAGACAAATTCCTCACGTTTACCAATTTATTTAAATTTTTTTGGAGTTACATAAGTATGCGAAAGTTACAGATTACTACAGACTGTTCTGTTTTTGACAAATTCTGTTTTTCGTGTGTTGTTTGCTTATTTTGATGAATCTATGAGTAGTATTGGAGGATATGAATCATAGAGAAGTGTAATACAGTAGGTTTAACACCAATATTGTCGGTGTACTAAAGTAGGGGTACCTTAGTATCCCGAACTTGTACACGGGCAGTTGCAGCGTCCCGCGGCAGGGCTTGCCAGGCGACCGCCAAGACCCCTCGGGGTTCCACTGAAGCCATTCAAGAACAAAGTATCCAAGTCCAGAAGACAAGACCCCGGCAAGAGGAGCTTGCCGGGAAGGCCATTCATGGCACAAAATCGCTCAAGACACGAGACCCCGGCGAGAGGAGCTTGCCGGGGAGGCCATCCAAGGCATATCAAGAAGCTTGCCGCGACGCGCCACGCGTCCAGGCAAGGCCCGGTGTGCGACAAGCTCCCAGGCGCGACAAGCTAACCACCGCGGCAAGACGCTTGCCGCGGCAAGCTACCACTCAGCTCCCACGCTCCAGCTCATCTACCCACGCGTCGCCCTGGGACCCTTCCAGGCACGCGTGGCGGAAGGCTGTGCAGCCAGGGGAACACGGTGGCAAGCGGCGATGACTAGGCTACCGTCGTGGCGGACGGTGGCACACCTGACGGCCACTTTTTGCACTGCTTGGGGCGACGGCGACGGGCATTCAATGCCCTTGTCCCCTGCCGTCAGGGTTAGGTACGGGGCACTGTACAAACACTGTTCCAACTACCACCCATTTTACATTCTTACCCTCAACTGCGTTGCCACCTGTCGGTGACCCCTTTGACCTATAAAAGGAGGCCCATGCGCAATGTAGAAGGGGTTCGAAAAACCTTGATCACTCCCACGCTCGGTCTAGCTAGCGATTAGAGTGTACTGTTGCTCTTCTCGCTCCCGAGCCAAGAACGCAATACAAACCAAGGCAGGAGTAGGGTTTTACGCATCCGTGCGGCCCGAACCTGGGTAAACTGCTCGCGTGTTTGCCTCGATCTGCTCTTTGTGCATCCTCCGCCCCCTTGCCGTACCGAAAAGGGGCTCCGGTCCCATAGGTGTTCTTGGGCGATCAGTTTCCCCGACAAATATAAACAAAGAATGAGTTCATTATAGTACCTTTGAGTAGTGGTTTGTTTTATTATACTAATGGAGCTCACGAGATTTTTGGCTAAGTTTTGTGTTGTGAAGTTTTCAAGTTTTGAGTATGGCTTTGATGGACTATGGAACAAAGAGTGGCAAGAGCCTAAGCTTGGGGATGCCCAAGGCACCCCAAGGTAAAATTCAAAGACAACCAAAAGCCCAAGCTTGGGGATGCCCCAGGAAGGCATCCCCTCTTTTGTCTTCATCCATCGGTAACTATACTCTGGATTATATTTTTTATTCACCACATGATATGTGTTTTACTTGGAGCGCCATGTATGATTTGAGTCTTTGCTTGTTAGTTTGCCACAATCATCTTTGCTGGACACACCTTTTTGAGAGAGATAAATATGGTCTAGAATATGTTGATCTCTCATGCTTCACTTATATCCTTTTGAGAGTCTTTTAGAACAACATGGGAATGTGCTTTGGTTATAAAACTAGTCCTAATATGATAGGCATCCAAGATGAATGTAGTAAAAACTTTCATACATAGTGCATTGAATATGATGAGAAGTTTGATACTTGATGATTGTTTTGAGATATGGGGATAGTGATATTAGAGTCATGCTAGTGGAGTTATTATGAATTTGAGAAATACTTGTGTTAAAGTTTGTGTTTCCCGTAGCATGCACGTATGGTGAACCGCTATGTGACGAAGTTAGAGCATGAGGTATTTGTAGAGTGTCATCCTTTGTGTGGAGGTCGGGGGCGCGTGATGGTTAACTCCTACCAACCTCCCCCCTAGGAGCATGCGTTGATTGCTTTGTTTTGATGACTCATAAATTTTTGCAATAAGTATATGAGTTCTTTATGACTAATGTTGAGTCCATGGATTATACGCACTCTCACCCTTCCACCATTGCTAGCCTCTCTTGTACCGCGTAACTTTCGCCGGTACCATACACCCACTATATACCTTCCTCAAAACAGCCACCATATACCTTCCTCAAAATAGCCACCATACCTACCTATCATGGCATTTCCATAGCCATTCCGAGATATATTGACATGCAACTTTCCACCGTTCCGTTCATATGACATGCTTCATATTGTCATATTGCCATGCATGATCATGTAGTTGACATCGTATTTGTGGCAAAGCCACCATGCATAATTTTTTCATACATGTCACTCTTGATTCATTGCACATCCCGGTACACCGCCGGAGGCATTCACATAGAGTCATACTTTGTTCTAGTATCGAGTTGTAAATCAATATAAGTGTGATGATCATCATTATTAGAGCACTGTCCCAAAAAAAGAGAAAAAAAAGAAAAAGAAAAAAAAGAAAAGGAAAGAAAAGGGACAATGTTACTATCTTTTTTCCACACTTGTGCTTCAAAGTAGCACCATGTTCTTCATGATAGAGAGTCTCATGTTTAGTCACTTTCATATACTAGTGGGAATTTTCATTATAGAACTTGGCTTGTATATTCCAAAGATGGGCTTCCTCAAATCCCCTTGGTCTTCATGAGCAAGCAAGTTGGATGCACACCTACTTAGTTTGCTTTCATACATTTTTAGCTCTAGTGCATCCGTTGCATGGCAATCCCTACTCACTCACATTGATATCTATTGATGGGCATCTCCATAGCCCGTTGATATGCCTAGTCAATGTGAGACTATCTTCCTCCTTTTTGTCTTCTCCACAACCACCACTCTATTCCACCCATAGTGCTATATCCATGGCTCACGCTCATGTATTGCGTGAAAGTTGAAAGGTTTGAACAAATTGAGTATGAAAAAATTTGCTTGGCTGAAACCGGGGTTGTGCATGATATGAATATTTTGTGGGATGAAGAGGGAGCATAGCCAGACTATATGATTTTGTAGGGATAACTTTTTTTGGCCATGTTATTTTGAGAAGACATGATTGCTTTGTTAGTATGCTTGAAGTATTATTATTTCTTATGTCAATATAGACTTTTGTCTTGAATCTTTCGGATCTGAACATTCATGCCACAATAAAGAGAATTACATTGAAAATTATGTTGGTTAGCATTCCACATCAAAAAAATTGTTTTTATCATTTGCCTACTCGAGGACGAGCAGGAATTAAGCTTGGGGATGCTTGATACGTCTCCAACGTATCTATAATTTTTGATTGTTCCATGCTATTATATATGATGTTTTGGATGTTTAATGGGCTTTATTATACACTTTTATATTATTTTTGGGACTAACCTATTAACCCAAAGGCCAAGTACAGATTGCTATTTTTGTGTGCCTATTTCAGGGTTTCACAGAAAAGGAATATCAAACGGAGTGAAACCTTCGGGAGAGTTATTTTTGGAACGATATCTTTACAATAGACTTGAGAACTAAGGCAGAGGGGGCACGTGGTGCCCACGAGGGTCTAGGGCGTGCCCCTCCCCCTGGGCGTGCCCCCCACCATCGTGGGCCCCACATTGCTCCACCGACGTACTCCTTCCTCCTATATATACCCATGTACCCTAAAAACATCGAAGCAACAGAGAAAACCCTAATTCCACTGCCACAACCTTCTGTTCCTGTGAGATCCCATCTTGGGGCCTGTTCCGGAGCTCCACCGGAGGGGGGATCTTCCACGGAGTGCTTCTACATCAACACCATCGCCTCACCATGATTTGTGAGTAGTTTACCAGAGACCTTCATGTCCATAGTTAGTACCTAGATGGCTTCTTCTCTCTTTTTGGATCTCAATACCAAGTTCTCCTCGGTCTTCGAGAAGATCTATTCGATGTAATCTTTTTGCGGTGTGTTTGTCGAGATCCGATGAATTGTGGGTTTATGATCAAGATTATCTATGAGAAATATTTGGCTCTTTTCTGAATTCTTTTATGTATGATTATAATATCCTTGCAATGGGAGAAGTTCTTGGCTTTGGGTTCAATCTTGTGGTGTCCTTTCCCAGTGACAGCAGGGGCAGCAAGGCACGTATTGTATTGTTGCCATCGAGGATAAAAAGATGGGGTTTATATCATATTGCTTGAGTTTATCCCTCTACATCATGTCATCTTGCTTAAAGCATTACTCTGTTCTTATGAACTTAATACTCTAGATGCATGATGGATAGCGGTCGATGTGTGGAGTAATAGTAGTATATGCAGAATCGTTTCGTTCTACTTGTCACGGACGTGATGCCTATATATAATGATCTTGCCTAGATATTCTCATAATTATTCGTTTTTCTATCAATTGCTCGACAGTAATTCGTTCACCCACCGTAGAATTCTACTATAATGAGAGAAGCCACTTGTGAAACCTATGGCCCCGGGTCTATTCTCAACATATCAATCTACAATCTACTTTACTTTACTGTTTTTACTTTCTGTTCTTATATCCAAAAATACCAAAAATATCAAACTATCCTATCTATTAGATCTCACTTTCATAAGTGACCTTAAAGGGATTGACAACCCCTTATCGCGTTGGCTGTGAAATTCTTATTTGTTTGTGCAGGTGCGAGGGACTCGCGCGTGGTCTCCTACTGGATTGATACCTTGGTTCTCAAACACTGAGGGAAATACTTACGCTACTGTGCTGCATCACCCTTTCCTCTTCAAGGGAATATAACGCAAGCTCGAGAAGTAGCACTTGCCGATCATCGGGTAAGTCAACCAAAGTCCACACTTTGTTCTCATACATGGATCCCATCTCAGATTTCATGGCCTCAAGCCATTTTGCGGAATTTGGGCTCATCATCGCTTCCTCATAGTTCGTATGTTCATCATGGTCTAGTAACATGACTTCTAGAACCGGGTTACCGTACCACTCTAGCGCGGAACGCACTCTGGTTGACCTACGAGGTTCAGTAGTAACTTGATCTGAAGTTTCATGATCATCATCATTAGCTTCCTCGCTGATTGGTGTAGGAATCACTAGAACTAGTTTCTGTGATGTACTACTTTCCAATTCGGGAGAAGGTACAATTACCTCATTCAGTTCCACTTTCCTCCCACTCACTTCTTTCGATAGAAACTCCTTCTCTAGAAAGTATCCATTTTTAGCAACGAATATCTTGCCTTTGGATCTGTGATAGAAGGTGTACCCAACAGGTTCCTTTGGGTATCCTATGAAGACACATTTCTACGATTTGGGTTCGAGCTTATCAGGTTGAAACTTTTTCACATAAGCATCGCTGCCCCAAACTTTAAGAAACGACAGCTTAGGTTTCTTGCCAAACCACGGTTCATACGGTGTCGTCTCAACGGATTTAGATGGTGCCCTATTTAACGTGAATGCAGTTGTCTTTAATGCATAACCCCAAAACGATACTGGTAAATTGGTAAGAGACATCATAGATCACACCATATCTAATAAAGTGCGGTTACCACATTCGGACACACCATTACGCTATGGTGTTGCAGGTGGCGTGAGTTGTGAAACTATTTCAGATTGTTTTAATGAATGCCAAACTCGTATATTCAAATATTCGCCTCCGTGATCTGATCGTGGAAACTTTTATTTTCTTGTTACGATGATTTTCTACTTCACTCTGAAATTCTTTGAACTTTTCAAATGTTTCAGACTTATGTTTCATCAAGTAGATATACCCATATATGCTCAAATCATCTGTGTTAGAAAATAACGATGCCCGCCGAGAGCCTCAACACTCATCGGACCGCATACATCAGCATGTATTATTTCCAATAAGTCAGTTGATCGCTCCATTGTTCCGGAGAACGGAGTCTTAGTCATCTTGCCTATGAGGCATGGTTCGCAAGCATCAAATGATTCATAATCAAGTGATTCCAAAAGCCCATCAGCATGGAGTTTCTTCATGCGCTTTACACCAATATGACCTAAACAGCAGTGCCACAAATAAGTTGCACTATCATTATTAACTTTGCATCTTTTGGCTTCAATATTATGAATATGTGTATCACTACGATCGAGATCCAACAAACTACATTTATTGGGCGTATGACCATCGAAGGTTTTATTCATGTAAACAGAGCAACAATTATTCTCTGACTTTAAATGAATAATTGTATTGCAATAAACATGATCAAATCATATTCATGCTCAACGCAAACACCAAACAACATTTATTTAGGTTCAACACTAATCCTGAAAGTATAGGGAGTGTGCGATGATGATCATATCAATCTTGGAACCACTTCCAGCACACATCGTCTCTTCACCCTTAACTAGTCTATGTTCATTCTGCAACTCCCGTTTTGAGTTACTACTCTTAGCAACTGAACCAGTATCAAATACCGAGGGGCTGCTATAAACACTAGTAAAGTACACATCAATAACATGTATATCAAATATAGCTTTGTTCACTTTGCAATCCTTCTTATCCACCAAGTTTCTAGGGTAGTTCCACTTCCAGTGACCATTTCCTTTGTAGTAGAAGCAATCAGTTTCAGGCTTGGGTCTAGCTTTGGGTTTCTTCATGCGAGTAGCAACTTGCTTACCAATCTTCTTGAAGTTCCCTTTCTTTTCCTTTGCCCTTTTACTTGAAACTAGTGGTCTTGTCAACGATCAACACTTGATGCTTTTTCTTGATTTCTACCTTCGTCGATTTCAGCATCGCGAAGAGCTCGGAAATTACTTTCGTCATCCCTTGCATATTATAGTTCATCACGAAGTTCTAGTAACTTGGAGATAGTGACTAGAGAACTTTGTCAATTACTATCTTATCTGGAAGATTAACTCCCACTTGATTCAAGCAATTATAGTACCCAGACAATCTGAGCAGATGCTCACTGGTTGAGCTAGTCTCCTCCATCTTGTAGGCAAAGTACTGTCAGAGGTCTCATACCTCTTGATACGGGCATGAGTATGAAATACAAATTTCAACTCTTAGGAACTTCTTATATGCTTTGTGGCATTCAAAAAAAAATTGAAGTCCCGGTTCTAAGCCGTAAAGTATGGTGCACTAAACTATCATGTAGTCATCATACCGAGCTTTTGTCAAAACGTTCATAACGTTTGCATCTGCTCCTGCAATAGGTCTGTCACCTAGCAGTGCATCAAGGACATAATTCTTCTGTGCAGCAATGAGGAAAACACGCAGATCACTGAACAAGTCCGCATCATTGCTACTATCATCTTTCAACTTATATTTCTCTAGAAACATATAAAAAATAAACGGGGAGTGCTACTTCTCGAGCTTGCGTTGTATTCCCTCGAAGAGGAAAGGGAGATGCAGCACCGTAGCGTAAGTTTTTCCCTCAGTTTTTGAGAACCAAGGTATCAATCGAGTAGGAGACCACGCGCGAGTCCCTCGCACCTGCACAAACAAATAAGAACTTCGCAGCCAACGCGATAAGGGGTTGTCAATCCTTTTACGGTCACTTACGAAAGTGAGATCTGATAGAGATGATAGTTTATATTTTTGGTATTTTTGTTTATAAGAATAGAAAGTAAAAGCGGAGAAAGTAAAGTAGATGTAGATTGATATGTTGAGAATAGACCCGGTGGCCATAGTGTTCTCTAGTGGCTTCTCTCATGATAGCGATATTCAACGGCGGGTAAACAAATTACTGTCGAGCAATTGATAGAAAAGCGAATAATTATGAGAATATCTAGGCATGATCATTGTATATAGGCATCACGTCCGAGACAAGTAGACCGACTCCTGGCTGCATCTACTACTATTACTCCACACATCGACCGCTATCCAACATGCATCTAGTGTATTGAGTTCATAAGAACAGAGTAACGCCTTAAGCAAGATGACATGATGTAGAGAGATAAACTCAAGCAATATGATATAAACCCCATCTTTTTATCCTCGATGGCAACAATACAATACGTGCCTTGCTGCCCCTACTGTCACCAGGAAAGGACACCGCAAGATTGAACCCAAAGCCAAGCACTTCTCCCATTGCAAGAACTATAGATCTAGTAGGCCAAACCAAACCAATAATTCGAAGAGACTTGCAAGGATATTATGAGCACACATAAAGAGCTCAGAAAAGAACCAAATATTTCTCATAGATAATCTTGATCATAAACTCACAATTCATCAGATCTCGACAAACACACCGCAAAAAGAGATTACATCGAATAGATCTCCTCAAAGACCGAGGAGAACTTTGTATTGAGATCTGGTTACTGAAATGAGGAACAAAGGTATGCGTCCTCCTGATATTAAGTTCTTCCATTCAATAATGCAGAACCTATGCACGGAAGGAAGTGTAATAGAAGCACGGGATATCCTCGACATGATGGTGCACATAGGTATGAGGCCTGATGTTCCCATCTTTAATTTACTGATAGGTGGATACTGCCTAGTCTGCAAGATGGAGGATGCAACAAAAATGTTTGATGATATGGTGTCATATGGTTTAGAACCTTGTAGCATTACGTATGGTATACTTATTAATGGCTATTGCAAAAATAAAAGGATTGATGACGGGCTTATTCTGTTCAAAGAGATGCTGCACAACGGACCTAAACCTACAACTTTGAATTATAACGTCATACTGGATGGATTATTTCTTGCTGGACGAACTGTTGCTGCAAAGGTGAAGTTTCATGAGATGGTTGAATCTGGAGTAAGTGTGTGCATTGATACATACTCTATAGTTCTTGGTGGACTTTGTAGAAATAATTGCTACAGCGAAGCAATCACGCTATTCCAGAAATTAAGCGCAATGAATGTGAAAATTGATATTACAGTTGTCAATATCATTATTGGTGCATTCTACAGGGTCCAGAGAAAGCAAGAAGCTAAGGATTTGTTTGCTGATATACCAGCCAATGGATTGGTTCCTAATATTTCTACCTACAGCCTAATGATGGCAAATCTTATAAAAGAAGGGTCAGCAGAAGAAGCTGACACTCTCTTTTTAATGATGGAGAAGAGCGGCTGTAGTGCCAACTCGTGGATGTTAAATATTGTTATCAGAAGGTTACTGGAAAAAGGAGAGATAGTTAAGGCTGGAAATTATATGTCGAAAGTTGATGCAAAGAGCTACTCACTTGAAGCTAAAACCGTTTCACTGCTGATCTCTCTCTTTTCAGGGAAAGGGAAATATAGAGAACAGATAAGATTGCTCCCTACAAAGTATCAGTTTCGCGAAGAATGAGCGTCAGTTGAATAGTCTCTCTTGAAATAGGCTTTCGCCCAGCTACAGTTGAATAGTTGGTACATGATATCTGAACTTAACTCCTGAGAATGTAAGCTTGAATTGTCTTGAATTGTTTGCCATGGGTCCATCTGCTTGTACAAGAAATTCAGTTTCTATATGTAAATAAGAAGTCCGTTGAGAAGAAGCTATCAGGATAACTCAAGGAGTACAATTCAACTGTAGGACCAGCAATTGTTTTGAAGCTGTATAGTCTGCTAACAAAACACCTACAGGAGAGTGTCAGGCGGCCGGGCATGTAGTAGCACGCGTCTAAGCCCCTTTTCTGCTGCCAGCATTCATGGCTTGGTCTCGCAGGGAATCGACTCGACCAATTTCCCGGCGATTTCAGGTGGCTCCGCTGAAGATGCAGATGTTTTCTCAACTTCGATGATTTCAGGTGTCAGAGTAATCAGCGAGCGTGCTCCTTTTGTTTGGTTCGAGATTTTATTTGAAGAAGCTGAGCAGCAACAGGAGCGTTGACCGGCTTGTCATCATCGAAGCTACTTTGAGGTTAGTTAATCATAACATGGTACTAAAGAGGTGTTTTGTTGACAGTTGAGGCGTAATATGTTACTGTATATGCTAAGCTCTCGATGATTGGGGTGTCCTGTAAAGCATGCAAAAGTCTGAATCATATATGCTTGTCTAGTTATTTTGCCGTTTCTAGTTCTTTTTGCCATGTACAAATTGTATGGATCCAGCTGTAGTAGTATGTATTTCTCCAACAAAAATGTATCCTAATTCATAAATCCGTCCATCATCTTTCTTACCTCTTTTTCCAGGGGGCAGAGTCTGATGGATTTTGGTGAGCTTTGCCATGGTTTTCTCTTTTGTTCCTTGGTGCAGGGCCTGATGGAATTATGGTGAACTCTAACATTTTGGTACTACAAAACAGCCTTTTTTTTATGCTGAAGCATGGAATCCCATTATCTTGTTACATTCATTGTCTTTTTTTTTAATGTTACGAGAGCTCAAGTTCAGCCTGTTCTTTGTTCCTCATAATGTTCATTACTCACTGAGAAGTGAAGGTCTTGGACCTGAATTTTTTTCTACTCATTTCGGATGCAGAACTGTTCTTTGAGAAACACTCCAAAAAATGGTTTTCGCAGATGCACATGTTTATCTTGGACCTGAACTGTATTTTCTCTGACTAAACTATATAGTAATCTGCATATTACAATTTGAATTAGTGTTAAATGCTCGCAACAATAACATACATGGAAAGATCCCGAAGAAACATTACACATTTTGCTCTGTATATGTCCATGAATACTACTTTATGAACAAGAATTTGGTAAACACTATTTTGTATTTTTTTTGGGGAAAATGCTATTTGGTAAATACTTTCCCCAAAAAACGAATTTGGTAAATACTAGTCGCTCTTGTAATTCTTTACGGATGGAGTATTTCGTAAGCAAAAAAAGTGGCTTCTGAGCTGAATTCATCCTCTTTATTTTGGGAAAAATATATATTTTAAAACTTATTTTATTTTTTTGAAAACTTGGGTCATGGTAAATCAAGCGATGTCGATCCTATGATTGTTCCTGTGTCTGATTAGGTTTTTGTTGTTGTTGGTGAGACCATAATCAGTCAGTGTGTTCTGGCCAGGAGTTAAATCTGTGCGATTTTCTCAAAGTTCTTTTTCTACTAGTATAAGTTATGGTTGCTGAGTTGGAGCAGCACTGCAGCAAGTTATTTCAGTGATTTTGTCTACTTCATTTGCTTTCTAACACACGACTTTTTAATTTTCAGATCCATTGGAAGCTGCATCGTGGGAGAAGTGTCGGTGATGACTGTTGAAGCTAACATGCAAGGTTGTGCTCATGGTACCCGGTATGATGAAGTCATGAAACTACAATCCTCTCCATCGAGTCGTTTTACCTTACTCGTCTCTTTTGAAGAAAGTTTGACTGCAGATTCTTGCAATGGGATGAACCCACCAACCACTATACACTCACCAAGGACGAGCAGATGGCCTGTGTCGAGGTTGAGGAGTTCAGCATTTCCATGGTCTGAGAGTTCCGACCAAGTTAGTTTTCTTTTGGCTAGACGAATGGATGATTATGATATGTTATTTATGCATGCTTTTGGCTAGAAACATGCGAACAATATATGGTCTGTTACTCTGTTAACCTTATGTTATTAGGCAGTATATACTACTCCCTTCGTCCCAAAATAATTGACTCAAAAGTGACTCAACTTTGTACTAAAGTTAGTACAAAGTTGGGTCATTTTTGAGTCACTTATTTTGGGACGGAGGAAGTATATAGTATTGCTTTTATCTAGCTACAACATTTTATTTACTTTTGGTCTGCACTGATGAAAAACACTGGATCGTAGTTGTACTACAGATTCTTAGGCTGTTCTTGCTAGCATACAACAACAACAACAACAACAACAACAACAACAAAGCCTTTAGTCCCAAACAAGTTGGGGTAGGCTAGAGGTGACCCCATAAGATCTCGTGACCAACTCATGGCTCCGGCACATGGATAGCAAGCTTCCGCGCACCCCTGTCCATAGCTAGTTCTCTGGTGATACTCCAATCCTTCAGGTCTCTCTTAACGGACTCCTCCCATGTCAAATTCGGTCTACCCCGACCTCTCTTGACATTCTCCGCACACTTTACCCATCCGCTATACACTGGGGCTTCTGGAGGCCTGCGCTGAATATGCCCAAACCATCTCAGACGATGTTGGACAAGCTTCTCTTCAATAGGTGCTACCCCAACTCTATCTCGTATATCATCATTCCGGACTCGATCCTTCCTCGTGTGGCCACACATCCATCTAACATACGCATCTCCGCCACACCTAACTATTGAACATGTCGCCTTTTAGTCGGCCAACACTCGGCGCCATACAGCATTGCGGGTCGAACCGCCGTCCTGTAGAACTTGCCTTTTTACTTTTGTGGCACTCTCTTGTCACAGAGAATGCCAGAAGCTTGGCGCCACTTCATCCATCCGGCTTTGATTCGATGGTTCACATCTCCATCAATACCCCCATCCTCCTGCAGCATTGACCCCAAATATCGAAAGGTGTTCTTCTAAGGCACCCCCTGTCCATCAAGGCTAACCTCCTCCTCCTCACACCTAGTAGTACTGAAACCGCACATCATGTACTAAGTTTTAGTTCTACTAAGCTTAAACCCTTTCGATTCCAAGGTTTGTCTCCATAACTCCAACTTCCTATTTACCCCCGTCCGACTATTGTCAACTAGCACCACATCGTCCGCAAAGAGCATACACCATGGGATATCTCCTTGTATATCCCTTGTGACCTCATCCATCACCAAGGCAAAAAGATAAGGGCTCAAAGCTGACCCTTGATGTTGTCCTATCTTAATCGGGAAGTCATCAGTGTCGACATCACTTGTTCGAACACTTGTCACAATATTATCGTACATGTCCTTGATGAGGGTAATGTACTTTGCTGGGACTTTGTGTTTCTCCAAGGCCCACCACATGACATTCTGTGGTATCTTATCATAGGCCTTCTCCAAGTCAATGAACACCATATGCAAGTCCTTCTTTTGCTCCCTGTATCTCTCCATAAGTTGTCGAACCAAGAAAATGGCTTCCATCGTCGACCTCGCAGGCATGAAACCAAACTGATTGTTGGTCACGTTTGTCATTCTTCTCAAGCGATGCTAAATGACTCTCTCCCATAGCTTCATTGTATGGCTCATCAGCTTAATTCCACGGTAATTAGTACAACTCTGAACACCCCCCTTGTTCTTGAAGATTGGTACTACTATACTCCGTCTCCATTCTTCTGGCATCTTGTTTGCCCGAAAAATGAGGTTGAAAAGCTTGGTTAGCCATACTCTTGCTAGCATATATGGAAGAAATGATGATTGTTGCAGCTAATATGCACATCTGAATGGACTCTAAGAGGTACGCTGGTCCGACTAACATCTATCAGCCCTTCTTTCTATCAATTAGAGATGACAAATCAATACCACTAGATCACAAATTATACTTCCATATGCTATACATTCGATATTGTACATGTCCATGTTTTTTCCTATGAACTTGGTCAAACTTTACGAAGTTTGGGTTTGGAAAAATCTCATATGCACTATAATATGGCTAGGAGGAAGTAAATAACTACATGATTAACAATCTCACATACTTAAAGAAAACAACAATTATATATCTGTTTTTTAACAAAGAAGTCTTCAACGTGCTGTTGGTCCTGGATCGGCGGCCACCGTTGGTATCCTCAGCTCTGTCTCGAATGCAGTGTTACTGCTTACGTCAGTGGACTGCGCACTAGTGTAAGCATTATAATTATCATCGCCGCTGCTGCCACCGTTGTGGAAGCTAGGAGCGCGACCCTCCTCGAGCTCCACACACTCCTGTAGCTGCGCTACCACGTCGGCCATGGTTGGCCGCTGTGCCGACCCCTGTGCAGTGCATTTGAGTGCAATCTCCGCCACCTTCCACACGCCATTGATATTGTATCCGCCCTGCATTCGCGAGTCCACCACACCCTCCATGTTGCCCCGCGCCAGCCGCTGCCTTGCCCATTGGACGATGCTCGTGGGCTCTGGATCCAAAAGGATGGCCGTCTTCCCAGTGACCAGCTCCAGCAACACCACCCCGAAGCTGTAGACATCACTCTTGGTCGTTGGCTGCATCGTGGCCTGGTATTCCGGATCAACATACCCGGGTGTAAAAGCAAGTGTGTTCGTGAAAAGATGGGTGTTGTTGTTGTAGTCAAAGGCCTTGGTCAAACCAAAATCGGCGATCTTGGCTTCTAGCCTGGCATTCAGTAGAATGTTGGTGGCCTTGACATCCCTGTGGATGAGAGGCGGGTTGCAACCCGTGTGCAGATACTCCAACCCTACACACGACAAGAACATCAACCTGTAAGTCAAATGCATGTCTAATAGCAATAATATGCCTTTCGTGAATAAAAATAGGCCATAACTATAGAAGAGCAACAATAAGTTGCTTTGGATATGAGCGTGCACCTTGTGCAGATTCAAGTGCGTTTTTTAGTCTCTGCCTCCATGGTAAACATCCTCCAGTACGCCCGCTTCCTACAAATACAATAACAGCGTGTCTCCCGAATTAATGGGAAATATCTCAGGTGAACCACTAGGGCGACTTGCGCATTCACTATATGTGTTGAAAGCCAAATCCTTTTTGTTAGCCGTAGTTGGTATTCATACCTGCAATGTGCTCTCGCAGTGTCCCTTGTGCCATGTACTCATACACAAGTGCCATATACTCCCCATCCTTGCAGTAACCGATCATCAAGACAAGATTCTTGTGATGAATCCGGGTTAAAATCTGAGCCTGCACAAGCACATCAAATTTCACGCATCGAAGTCACGTATTTCTGCCAAGAGTTGAACACACATGCTGTTAAAGGTTTTGGTCCACCACACCTCTGCGAGGAACTCCTTGACACCTTGATTGGAGGAGTGAGACCGCAACTTCACCGCCACTTGAGTACCATCCTCCAGGAAGCCATCATAAACATAGCCGAACCCTCCTTGGCCAAGCACCCGGTCAAAGCCATTAGTTATCCTCTCGAGTTCCTCGTATGTGAACCGGCGATTCTCAACTAGTCGCAGAGAATCATCATCGCCGCCATAGCTTGTTGACATTGCCTCTTCGTTTTGTGGCTTTACGGCCCTCCTGTTTTTCACTGATCCTTCATGTATACATTGGAAATTGGTGAATTAATAGACCAAATATGGGCATTTTTGTTTGCTAGCTCGATCATGTTGAAAATGCCTCACTCTAACCTTGCTGCTGGTTTCGTCGTCTTAAGAAGAAGACTAGTAGGGCCACTGATACTATCACCACAATGACAAGTACAGGGACGACAACATAGATTGCCAGTTTGCTCTTCCTTTTAGCAGCAACCTGACATGAATTGTCGTCGGTGCAAAGATTTGGATTGTTGCCATGTCTAATAAATCGAGGACCAAGTTAATTAATGAAGTAACTGCCAATATTTTTAATGAAGAAGCTTAGTGGAATTTATCAATTATGTATATACTATGAAGACCTTAGATCCAGGGAGCCATCTTGAATTCTTTTGAGAAGTCCAGAGGGAATTGATCCATTGAGTTGGTTGCCAGACAAATCTCTAGAGGAAAACAAATCAGACACACTTTAAGTGTATATAATAAATCGAAGCAATTCGGTCAAAGTTTGACAGGACTTTTCTATATGCTGCTTCTTGGAACTATTAATCTTGTTAGTTATTGCATATGTGTCATATATTGTGTCCGAGTGTGTAAATAAGCGTGTCTGCCAATTAGTTATGGCTAATTGTGGCGTAACTTACATGACTGTCAATGATGGTAACTGTGAAAGGGCATCTGGAATTGAACCTGTCAAATTATTGTTTGACAAATCCCTGCAAGATAGGGAAACAATATATTTAATTTCTTGAAGCTTGTGTTGCTGAGAAGTACATACAGAGATTTGGCCAAATAAATCGAAACTCCAAACGTACAAGTATTGGAGAGCCTTTAGATGCGCGAAAGATGATGATATATCACTATTTAAACCACTGGAGGACAGGTTTCTACAAAAAGCACGTACAAAAAAGGATCAGCTTCATTTTCCATGGTTGTATACATAACGTAATTTTTTGATCTCTCTGACCACATTTATCGTTTACCCTATTTTTTAAAAAAATAGACAATTTTTGTTATTAGTCTCACGTTCTCAGCTAAAATGTTATGACCTTAAATACCCCATCACAAAATAATCAGAAAACTAGAAGGAAACAATAATATAAGAGCGTTTAGATCACTAAAGTAGTGATCGAAGCACTCTTATATTAGTTTAGGGAGGGAGTACAATTCAAGGGTGAACATAAGAAAAATGTATATGTGGAAAACTTACTAAAAATATGAGAATTGATGAACTAAAATTATATAAATATGAAATAAAATTGCAAAAAAAATATATTAATATTATGAAGAACAAGACAATGATAGTAAACCCATAAGTACTTTTAAATTTTTTTTTTTTGAAAAAAGGTGTATTATTTTTTTATATAATTTATTTCTGACTTTTTATGAATTGTTGTTTATATAATTTGTTTATATAACATATTAGGAAGAACAAGACAATGATAGGAAAGTCATAAATACTTTTAAAACATTCATAAAAATAACAAAAGGTGTATTATTTGTTTATAATATATTTCTGAATTTTCTTGAATTCCCCAAACTGAGGAATGCGGTCTGGATTTCCGTTTTTCTCATTTAAAACATTACATGATTTTCAATATTTGAAAGTATATACAAATTACTTACACGCTTGTGATCCTTGGAGGGTTGGCAGCGGCATAGCGGCAGTTCAACCCATCCCATGCCATAGTCCTGGGAAAGCATGGGTCCCCCATCCAGTTCTTCCGCACCCCGTACTTGTCCTTGATCGCCATGGCGGCAGATGCTGAGCTCATGTACATGCATGCATATCAGACCCAATATTCCAGTATCACATAGTAGATTGATGGATAGATCATAGATCAGATGCGCGTTCTTAAATTACCATCCTCGGAGTCGGTGCCAAGGTTGGTTGTGGGGATGACGGAGTACACCTCGACGGCGTTCAGGATGGGCGGCAGCGTCGGGTTTGCTGTGGCGTTGATGGAGAAGTTGTAGCTGCTATGCCGGCTGGGCTTGGTATCATAGATTGTGTTGCTGATGAGGTGCTCCGGCGTGAAGCCCGTAGGGTACGCGAGCTCATCATTCAGGTTGATGTAGAACTGGCGCAGCTCGCCATTGCTGGCGTTGAGGAGCTGCAGCTCAGCAAAGTGCAGGATGGCGACGAACCCCGGCCTGGATGGGTCGTCATCACGGGGCTCCGCGTCCAGGGACTCCCAGCTGAACCAGATGTTCTCCGAGGTGTTCCGCGTCACAATCGCCGTCTGCATCACCTTCCATGGCACCTCGAAGAGGTCGTCGCCAACCCCGTACACTCTCTCTGTCGTCGAGATCTCCGCCCAAATCGTGGCGTCGAACCACGGGTACCATAGCCGGTCGTGTGGATCATCAGGGTACCTTATGGTGACCGTTTTATTTACCGGTGCGGCGTTGAACCTGGCCAGCATGACCAGCCCCTGCTCAGCCGTCGCCTGTGGGTAGAAGGTCCTCTTCAGCGGCCTCAGGTCCAGACTGGAGATGAAGGGCGTCCCACTGCCGGTGTTTACCAGGCACACCTGCAGCAGATCGTTTGGCACGACGATGATGGCCTCCACCGTCGCCGTGTTGCCCTGGTCCGCCCCCCATGTCGACATGTTCACCGTCTTCCAGAAGTTGACGCCGATGTGGAGGTCGAACGACGCAGGCGGCCGGTTGAGGCCGTCGTAGTTGCCATAAAGGAAGCTGGCGCGGACGAGGTACTTGAGGCCGGACACCAGGGACCGGAGCGTGTAGCAGTTGCGCACGCCATCAGGGAAGCTCCGTAGGTTGTGGCCGCGCCTGGAGAACCCGAGGTACTCGGCCGAGATATTGTAATTGGTGCCAGCGTTGGTGAAGCCGGCGTCCGATACCTATGCCAGCTCCGTCGTGTCGTCCTCGGATAGCCCGCAGTCTATGCTGATGAAACCTGCTCGCCACGCAGATATTTTTGTGTTGAGAGCCTGAGACCGAGAGAAAGAGATAGAGAGAGGATGTAAGATACCTCTGCTGTCAGGCTGGGCGAGAGGTTGGAGTACGCCGGCGGCAAGGAAGAGAAACAGCAGCCATCTCCGGGGTACCATTGTTCTCAGTGTGCTGATTGCTTCACATGCATACAAAGAGCTAATGGTGCAACATCATCAACATAAATTCACAATAGATCGTACCCTAACATTAATATATAAATGTTAATTTGACATTACGAGCCAGTTACATCCAATATGATCACATCATCAAATTGACATTAATGTTTATCCAAGTCATCACACACCTAATATACAACTTGCTTGGTGACGTACGTTCAACGTAAGACTTACGAAATTTTACACAGTTGCCAATTGTCAAACACACTATATTTTTGTAGAAGTAAAGGAGAGATTGACGTGGTACTATTTTGTACGGTAAATATCATATAAAAAGCCAACATAATGCATACATTAATTGTTATAGTGTTTCCTGACACAAATTTACACACATTAGTTAAAGTAATTTAAAAGAGAATTGTTGTTAAAGGTACGTATGAAAACTGAATTTGGTTCTCTTGTCCGCACCAATATTTTAACCAAATATGATGATATGATACATGTCATATGAAATAAAATAACATGGGAGAAGTGTGGTACAAAAATGTGTACCTTCTACTAGAAAGTCTTCCTGTTTTAAGTTTTAACCACTCAACATACACTAACCATTGTCCATAAATATAAACAATTCCAACTTGTTCATGTTGCCAACAAAATAATGCGGGGAAGTTCACACGTACTATCTAGATTAGATGCTTGTTTGTCTCTTACCGTGTTTGGTAAGCTAGCTTATTACTCGAGGCCTGTCTTGTAGCTTGCAATTCAACACACATTATACTTGTAAACCAGTAACTAATTGACAGTTAATATAAATTAGCAGCTAGATATGATGGCATCATCTGCGACATGTTACGTACTGTGAACTTATCTATACATGATATACATATATATCAACAAGTTGTTACAAAAAAATTATATGTCGACAAAAAATGGTTTGTAGACGGTCGTGGTGCGTTAGGCATGGGATAACTATTCTTGACTCTTTTGGACTCCAATTGGCAAAATGAAGTGAAGAGTGGTTAAGACTTTGATTTGTCACGAGCAAAGGAGCCAGCAATAACTAGGATTGCCATCTTTTGCAGGGAAGTTAAGATCGACTTGAAGAGGACCAAGTACTGGTCAAATGCAATTCTCAAAAAAAAAAAAGTACCGGTCAACTGCACCTTTTATGCACTGGTTAGCGTGTGTTGCTATGGAAAATAAATATTATATCTAGGGATTTTATTGGGCTGAGCACATATGCGCGTGACCGCGAGATGAAGAGGGGAAAGAGATGTGCAACACAGGCGTCCATTTAATACTAAATATGATGATATGATGCATGGCATATGACAGAAAATGACATGGGAAAAGAGTGGTACAGAAATGTGTACCTTCTACTAGAAAGTCTTCCTGTTTTAACCAGTCAAGGTACCCTAATCATTGTCCATAAAGTTAAACAATACCAACTTGTTCATATTGCCAACAAAATAACGCGGGGAAGATCACATCTACTGTCTAGCTTAGCTCCTTGTTTTTTGTTTCTTGCCGTGTTTGGTAAGCTAGCTTATTATACTTGAGGGCAGTCATTGTAGCTTGCAATTCAACACGCATTATACTTGTAAATCATTAACTAATTGACAGTTGATAATAATCACTCCCCCCGTCCCATAATATAAGAGCGTTTTTTACACTAAAAAATGCGAGTAGCGGCCACATAGGACGGCATGATCCATGTGACATCATGACACGTAATATGAACTTATTCATACATGATTTACATATATGTCAACAAGTTGTTAAAAAATATGTCGACAACAAATGGTACTGATGGGCATGGTGCGTTTGGCGCGGGATAACTGTTCTTGACTTCTTTGCATTGGCAAGAAGAGCGATTAAGACTTGGATTTGTCATGAGCAAATGTGTACCTTCTACTAGAAAGTCTTCCTGTTTTAAGTTTTAACCACTCAACATACCCTAACCATTGTCCATAAAGATAAACAATACCAACTTGTTCATGTTGCTAACAAAATAATGCGGGGAAGGTCACACGTACTGTCTAGATTAGCTGCTTGTTTATCTCTTACCGTGTTTGGTAAGCTAGCTTATTACTTGAGGCCTGTCTTGTAGCTTGCAATTCAACACACATTATACTTGTAAATCATTAACTAATTGACAGTT
Source organism: Secale cereale (assembly GCA_902687465.1). Classification (NCBI taxonomy): domain Eukaryota; kingdom Viridiplantae; phylum Streptophyta; class Magnoliopsida; order Poales; family Poaceae; genus Secale; species Secale cereale. The sequence goes on from LR738709.1 coordinate 16,635,560, forward strand.
GATATTAACTTCTCCCTCCGTCCCCTAATATAAGAGCGTTTTTGACACCCAGAAACGCGAGTAGCAGCCAGATAGGACAGCATGGTCCATGTGACGTCATGACACATAATATGAACTTATTCATACATGATTTACATATATGTCGACAAGTTGTTAAACAGTATATGTCAACCACAAATGGTAGTGATGGTCATGGTGCGTTTGGCACGGGATAACTGTTCTTGACTTCTTTGCATTGGCAAGAAGAGTGGTTAAGACTTGGATTTGTCATGACCAAAGGAACGAGCAATAATTAGGATTGCCATCTTTTGCAGGGAATTTAAGATTGACTTCACGAGGACCAAGTACTGGTCATCAACTGCACTTTTTTGCTCATGTAGTCCTGCTCGCTCAAAGATGTGTGTCACAACGAAACAATAAAGATTTTTAGTTGGCATTATGATCAGGTACCGTATTCCTTCTAGCGACCAGATCAAGAAACATCATGGCCCCTCCAATGGCCTATGTACAATTGTGAGCTGAAGCTGAGGATGCCTCACATATCTTCTTCGACTGTGCACTCGCACATTTCATGTGGGGGTGAGTCAGATGCTCGTACCGTGTAAACGGGATCCCTCCATCTTTGAGGAGTTCATCGGCGTTATGCAAGGCGTAAACTCGTAGGTTTGTTTGGTCCTGCTTCGCAGCACAGACACTCTAGGAACAAACTTACTCTCAAATGACAACTTGTCTTGTTCTTTAAATCGCTAAAGTTATAATCTAAGTGCGTGCGTGGGTCAAATTCATGGAGGCTGCGATTGGAGGTCTTGATGCTAGTGATTAATCATTGTGGCGTGGTCGTTTTTTCTTCTGTTCTTTTTATATTCATTTTTGGCTGTGTGTATTCTGGATGCCTTTAAACATCTTTTTGGTACAGAGGTCGGGTGTAATTGATATCTTCGCGATATTAATAATATTTTCTTTTTAAAAAAAGTGCGTGCGTGGGTCACCGTAAGTGTTTAGTGGCCATGTGGGGTTTTATTTATAAAGCCGAGCAGGCGCCTTCCGTCTAAAGGAAAAAGCATGTGATACAATCGTTTATCTATTATGTGAAAGTAGAAATATGAAACGAAGGTGCACCTTTGAAAAACAGTGCACTGCACAGCAGAAAGATCGCTGAAGCACACGCAGGCCTACACAAGGTGGCAGTGGGGGAATAGATGATTTGCCACACTTTATCGGGGGTTTGATGATTTGTCCTAGAATTGTCTCAATGGTCAGTGGCCCCGGCACCACCTGTTAATCTCGGGGTGGGGAAGGGGTGAATGATCAAAGTGAAAAATAAAGTGTAGATTAAGATCCAGAAATAAAAATTGTTTACAAAATTTACCAATTCCCATCAAATTTAAGAAATGTTCAACAATATTTGAAAGTCATGAGTTTAAAAAAGTTCCAATATCAAAAGCCCATAGAGATTTTTTTAAACTACAGGGAAACTTGATAAGTTCTCAAAACCAGAAGAATATCCGCTGACCCAAGAGTGTGCATGGGAATGGGTGAGCCACCCCAACGCTACGTGTGGAATGAATTCGTGGGAATTGTCATTGGGCAACCGCTGTTCAAAATAACCAAGCCCCTATTTCTGACGAAGTTTACGCCCTCACGTCTCACCTCTTGGTCGATTGTGATTTGGGAGTCTATGCAGTGCAGACACGTTTATTAGTTTGGGAGGCTGGGGGTAGAAATCGTGCCTCGATCGTAAATTTTGTTAACGTGGTTTGTGTTTCGTTGTGTTCATTTAGCTATTTTTGATCCATGTGGGCCATCTTGGCCAGTTGAATGTGTGCGAGCGTTCTCCCGTGTGCATGTATGGGCTGATATCAGTTGGGCTTCGTTGTGTTTTTGTCGTGATCGTTCGCCTGCGTGTTCCCTTCGCTACGATCCACGTATGGTTGCGCGTGATCGGTGCCGTTTTACGTTGGTAATCGGTGTTGCTTTGATCGTTAAATCTAGAGATATCGCCGGCTCCTAATCGGTGCCGCCTCGATCGTTCAATCTAGAGACGCCGCCGACTTCCACTGTCCAGCGATCCATCGCCGCCACTCTACAAGAAATAAAAGGATCTCCTCGGCGTCCCTCCATTAGCATCGTCTCTACGACCCTTGCTCGATCTCCAATTCTCCATCGAAGTTGTGGTCTTCTATTCCTTTTTTTTATGCACCACGATCAAGCCATGCGGGGAGCACAATCGTGGAAAAAGGCGAGCAGGTGAGGTTGATCTTGACGGCGTCCTACTGCTCGCCGGCAAGGCTGTCCCATGGGGAGCGCCCCCTGTTGAAAATTCACCCTCAGGATCGATCACATCAAATCACAATGAACACACGCGCACAAATAACTGATAGCCAAGGGCCCTTGTCGTGCCCTCTTTTCCTTTATTTCTTTTTCTCCTTTTCTCTCTTTGTTTCAAATCTTACAACCCTGCCCGCATATATATATGCAAACCAGCGACCGACCTCATCCTATGTCCTAAACCACCACGACTAGTATTCTGGTCTAACACGGACTACTAAATCTAACCGGAGCTAGTACTACTTCCTAATCACCGGCTACCTTGATGGCACTTATACTAATTCTAATAGGACTCACCAACTCCTGGCATACAAGCCGGACACCAACCTAAATAAACTTTCCTAATCTAACTCACCATATGTTTGGATTATTCCAACATTCACCCCCTAATCCAAACATATCACACTTTATATGACAAGACACGCAAATGACTAACTTTTTATCTTGTCACGCCGGTTGCCTCCGGTGACGCGATTTACCGGGCAACAAAATCTCTTTTCTTCGCCACGATGATCACCACTTCATCACCATCTTTTTCATGCCGACTTGCAGACTGAAAACAACAATTACCTGGACTACCAGCCACGCTGCCACATCTTAGCGTGCTACATGCCGACTAAACGCATAGCCTCATGCAGGAACTCATCTTAACTGGTCCGCGTCCATCTTCATGTTGATCTTCATCTTCTTACCGGCTGCTTGTACACGGGAAGACACATCTCTTCACCCGTCACGTCTTCACATCTTCTCAGTGTCGCTGATGCCACATCTTATCGAACGACACCTCCTGTCCAACGGCAACACAACTCGCCATATACGCGCAACTCATCTTCACCGTATATGAACTCGCCGGAACTCCACGACACGAACGGAAACACAAGGCACGCATTCCTTTTTTCGCCCGCTCTCGCTTGCAATTCTCCTCTGCCAGTGACGCATCTCAACTGCAGCAGAAGATTCACGCACCTGAGCTCTCGGACGCACCTTACAAGAACTCATGTGCATACATTGATGACGGCTCGCAACTTCGCCATCTCCACATTCACCCTCCAACGATGATCTCGATGATTTCCTCGGTGTCGCAACTTCAGCACTTCCATAACCATCAACGATCACCAACGCCTTGCCGACGACAGCATGTCGCCCTCCTCCAGGTTGTTCTGTCAAGTAACGACCACCCGTCGCCTCGCTTGACCGCATCCTCGCCGCCTTCTCGTTGCCGCTCCGGCGAACGACAACCGCCCGATTCCTCCATGTCGTTGCACCCCCAACGACTAAATCACCCGCTCCTCGTCGCTACACCAGCGACTGTATTGCCCGCCCCGAGGCGCTAATCGGGTCGCCACCCCGGGGCAAGCGCAGCTTCCCTCGAACCTTGCTCTAGATACCAATTGTTGGAAATTCGCCCTCAGGATCGATCACATCAAATCACAATGAACACACGCGCACAAATAACTGATAGCCAAGGGCCCTTGTCGTGCCCTCTTTTCCTTTATTTCTTTTTCTCCTTTTCTCTCTTTGTTTCAAATCTTACAACCCTGCCCGCATATATATATGCAAACCAGCGACCGACCTCATCCTATGTCCTAAACCACCACGACTAGTATTCTGGTCTAACACGGACTACTAAATCTAACCGGAGCTAGTACTACTTCCTAATCACCGGCTACCTTGATGGCACTTATACTAATTCTAATAGGACTCACCAACTCCTGGCATACAAGCCGGACACCAACCCAAATAAACTTTCCTAATCTAACTTACCATATGTTTGGATTATTCCAACACCGCCTGTCTCTCCATGTTATGCTGATAACGGGATATGACAAAGGAATGAGTTCATGTCACTTGCAAATAAGAAGCCTTGCTCGTGGGGATTGCCACTGTTCGCGTCTTTGTCATCTGGTACACCCATGGATCTTCCATATCCTTGGTTCTCTATTCAGGACCATCATTGTTATTCGATTGGACATGCCGCAAGATGAGTACCCTCTGACCGGAAGTTTCAAACTGTACTAACCGAAGAGGAGATCTGGGGTGTTTGCTACAGGTCAACCCCCAGCGTTGGTAGATCTTCTCATCCTGAACTGTATACAGGTGGCTGTGGTATTCAATGGTCCTCTGTTGCCTTAGGGGCATGGTGAAGTGCTAACAACTGGCAACATGGTGGATCCCATTCTGACAATGAAAAAACATGGTGCCTTCTATTGCTCGGTTGGCAGCAAAGCCTGCGCCCTGTAAAATAGTTTTGCAGACCAAGGATGAAATTTTTGAGCACATGGAGATACCGGACTTCATCATTGTCAAGTCTTCTATCTGAAAATTGGACTACTGCATCCGTGAGGATCCTGCGGGCACTGACTGTGCTCTTGAGATCTAGAGTGCTGGCAATGACATGGTTGGCGCACAGAGAAGGAGCTTGTAACGCCCGGATAATTAAGCTACAGTAATCCCTTGTTAATGATGCCACATCACCATGATTACTGTTGTTAGTTTCTCATCAATTCAAACCAATTCAAAATTCAATTTCAAATTATTATTTCTACAAGCGGTAAAACAAAAATGTTTGATGGGTTGCAAAAATTCACTAACTAATTGTCTTGGAGGGACCAATATTATTTGAAGTATTAATTTGCTCCTACCCCTTTTAAAACAGTGCCCTAAACAGCCCCATTAATCTATTTTCATTTATATAAAAGAATTAGATGAAATTATATTGCCGCAAAACTGTTTAAGGCAGTGGCATAATTACCAATGTTGATTTAGGGGCTAGTGTTAGTTTTGTGAAACTAAAAGTTAAACTAAAGGAAAGTAGAAACTATAAAAGAAAAAGAAAGCAAATCAGATAAAAGAACAAAAGGGAAATCTCCCCCTCCCCGTGGGGCACTTGGCCCAGTTGCCACTAAGGCCGGCCCAGCCACCTTACCTCGTCCCCTCCTCTCGCTACAGAAGAAAGGGGAGGGCGTGGCAGCCATCCGCCGGCCATGGCGCCGCCAGGCCGTGCGTGGCACCCATCCCAGCCTCCCCGATGCCCTTAAGACGACTCCCCGAGCCTCCTCGTCGAACCCTAGCTCCTCTCCCTCTCTCTCCCCCCACTGGCCGAGCGCCTCTGCCGCCGCCGCATCGCCATAGACGCGGCGACCGGCCACCTTCGCCATCCGCTCGTGTCAGGTTGGACCGCCGTTTCACTCTACATCACCTAGGCGCCACCGTTTGAGCATGGAGGCTCGGGATCTCCGCCATCGACCGCGTCGTCCACCTCCAGGTGCCCGGGCTCGCCACCGTCGATCCGCTCCATCGAGCCCTCCTCGAGCACGCTTGAGCACATCTCCATGAGCACTGTGAGCCTACGCCCCTTTTCCCTCTCCTCTGAGCTTGATCTCGAGCTCCTAACTCGCATCACCATTCGTCATCGCTCCCGAGTGCCGTCGTCCGTCGATGACCTCGCCGTCGTCGCTACGGTGCTCCTCCGGCCACGCCACCGCCGCAGGTCGCCTCGCCATCGCACGCTCTTTCCAACGCAGCCACGCGCGACCGCTGCCGCCCCACCCGGAGCTCTGCTCTTAGCCGCCGCTGTTGCGAGCCCTGCCTGCGCCGCCCGTCGTTGCCGTAGTCGCCGGCCTCCGCCCTGCAGCCCTGCTGCTTGCCGCCGCCCGCGGCCAGCCGCCGCCCCCGCGACCGCGGGCCTGCTCGCGCTGCTCTGGCGCCTGCCCACGCGACCGCCCACAGCCACCTCCCCCTGCCCCGCTGCCTCGCGGTTGGGTCCGACGGAGGCCGCGCCGGGGCTGCGCCTTGTCCGGCCTGGCGACCCCCTACCCCGACGCGCGCCGGCCCCCCCTTTCCGTTCCCCCACGCCGCCGTTCCCCGCGGCCACCTCCAGCGCCGGAATCGCGCCAGCGGGCGCTGGCTTTCCTGCCCGTGGCCTCGGCACGGGCGCCACCCGCACGCCCGCTCCACCTGTTTCGCCCGCCTCGCTAGACCCCCTTTGGGCCAGTGCCCAGTGGGGCCCCCACGCCCCTATACTTTTTCTTTAAAAAAAGAGAAGATTTTTAAAAATAATAATTAATTATTTAATTAATCCAGTTTGGTAATTAATTAACTCAATTAACATTGCTTAATTACCCTAATGAAGATGTTTAGTTAAATTATAATCTGTTTATTTAACTAAGTCTATGACAGCGGCCCCCACGCGCCAGGTTTGACTTAGTCAACCTGTTGACCTGCTGATGTCATGGTGATGTCATGCTGACATCACCTTTCATTGTTCTGGATAATGTTGGACTTAAATAATTAAATAAATTCAGAAAACCATTTAAACTTTAGAAAATTATATAAAATAATCCGTAACTCGGATGAAAAAGTTTTATACATGAAAGTTGCTCAGAACAACGAGACGAATCTGATTACGCGGTCCGTTCGTCCACCACACATCACTATCATAGCGAACATGCAACTTTCCCTCTCCGATTCATTTGTCCGAAACACTAAACACCGGGGATAATTTCCCGGATGTTATCCCCCTTCACCGGTATCGTGTAGCACCGCATTAGAGCACCCTAGCACTGCGTGTTGACTTGTCATGCTTTTTTGTTGCATCTGTATGCTTTGTATATATTGTTTCTCCCCCCTCTTCTCTTCGGTAGACCCCGAGACCGATGGTGCCCCGGTGATCGACTACAGTGTTGACGACCCCTCCTTGCCAGAGCAACCAGGCAAGCCAACCCCCTTTGATCATTCTGATATCGCCCATTCCCTTCTCTCTTATGCTTGCATTAGAACTGCTACTGCTTTTTGTATGATCCTATTCTAATGCATAGCCTGTTGTTGATACCTGCTTTCATACCTTACATCTTTATACTAAACTGCTTAGTATAGGCTGGTTAGAAATCCATCAGTGACCCCCACATTGTCCCGACTGCCCCGCTGGATCATCAGTGACCCGACACCGCACATCACTTTCCCCTTAGTTGCTCGACACTACTGGGTTACTATCGAGTGCCGAGGGTGAGACCTCATCAGCACTTCTGATGTTAACCTTGTAGGTTAGTTCATCGGTTGTGGTCATTGAGGGTGATTCCTCTTTCTCCACTCCTGATAACGACATTGTCGTGCAACTCCTCAAGAGTGGACCTCGAGGGTGACTCCTCTTTCGTTCACCTTGACGATAAACATCAGTTTGAATTCCATCGAGGGTGATTTCCTCAGTTTTCCCTTTGGTGTTAGACACACAGTTACTATGGTTACTATGACTTTACAGTGAACCTGGTTACTAAAGACGGGTCGACCCTGAGGGGTACCCGCGCGAGCTTAATTGCGAGTGATGTGTAGTCGGGCTGACCTGGAAGGTGCCCACGAGATAAATACGAGGCGTGGCCGGGCACTCGCCCTTGCCGCAAGTTCTCAAGACGGGGCGATGGGGTGACATGATCGTGAGTCTCTGCTCGTTAACGCGCGTTACCAAGGCACTAAACGGTTTGGATATTTGATCCAAGGGGCCTCTGGCCTGATAGCGCTAACCATCACATGGGCATAGTATGGGCGTTCTGTGTCGTATGCATCAGCCGAAGCTTAACACGTCTTTGCGACTGAGTGCCGCGTGCCGGGTTGGACTGGTTAGGCACCTACCTTTTTAAAGGAGGTTGCTAGGTCTGCTCACCGGCCGCGTACGGAACGTGCAGGAGTTCTCGGGGCGATTGGCCCATGACCCCTGGGGGCATAGGGTTTAGTCCAGCGTGCATGACCTCTCTATTAAGCCTAGGTCGGGTTGCGGCGTATTGTTTGGCCGAGGGCGGGCATGACCTGATGGTGTGTCCGGCCAGAGTTAAGCAAGCGTGATGGGTAAGTTGGTGCACCCCTGCAGGGAAGAAAACATCTATCGGTAACCTGTCCTATACGGTAACAGACACTTGGAGTTGTATCCCGATCGCTACAACTAGAACTGGATGCTGAGGCATGGTTTGGATATGTTGCTTCAGGAGTCGAGAAAGGATCCCGGAGCGTTGGAACAACAACATAAATATGACTTATGATATACTACTCTACTCCCCCTGTTACTGCAAGACGTTGTTTTCCAGAAGATGCTAGTCTTCGATAGGGCTAGCTTCTCCCCCTCTTATTCTGTCATTCTACAGCTTAGTCCACAGATACTACCCTTTTCATTGATACCAATGCATATGTAGTGTAGATCCTTGCTTGCGAGTACTTTGGATGAGTACTCACGGTTGCTTTGCTCCCCCTTTTCCCCTTCTTCCTTCTTTCTGGTTGATGCAACCAGATGGTGGAGTCCAGGAGCCAGAGGCCACACTTGACGACTGCTACTACCCCGACGGAGCCTACTACTACGTGGAGACAGCTGACGACCATGAGTAGTTACGAGGTCCCAGGCAGGAGGCCTTGCCTTTTCAATCATTGATATTTTGTGCTAGCCTTCTTAAGGCAATCTTGTTTAACTTATGTCTGTACTCAGATATTATTGCTTCCGCTGACTCTTGTGTATTCGAGCTTATGTATTCGAGCCCTCGAGGCCCCTGGCTTGTAATATAAAGGTTGTATTATTTTATTTGTGTCTAGAGTTGTGTTGTGATATCTTCCCGTGAGTCCCTGATCTTGGTCGTACACATTTGCGTGCATGATTAGTGTATGATCAAATCGGGGGCGTCACAAAGCTCTACCTGATGAAATGCAGAGAGCAAGACTATGTCCAATTTCAGAGATGTAGTGCATCGAATAGATTTAAAATGAACACGTGTGTTCAGGTCGAAGGTGAAGCTGGGATGGCACTATGTTTCGTCATGAAAAGGTGAATCCATTGACTATGTCTCGTCATGCTCCGAAGGTCATAAGTATTTTGTCCAAGGTTGCTGCCTATAGGAAAATCAAGTAACCATTCTTGATCCGTTCAACCAATTGATCAGCTGTTGCAATCTGTCCCTCAAAGCTTTACCATGTTCTCTTCCTCTGTTCCTCGTAGACTTTGAGACTGAGAGTTCCAATCAAGTTAGTTTTCTTTTGGCTAGAAGAATGAATGAGTATGATCTGTTATTTATGCATACTTTTGGCTAAAAACATGTGAACTATATATGGTATGTTACTCTGTTAACCTTATGTTATCAGGCAGTATATACTATATAGTATTGCTTTTATCTAGCTACAACATTTTATTTTATTTTGATCTGCACTGATGAAAAACACTGGATCGTAGTTGTACTGATTTTCCAAAAATGCTAGTTTTGAAAACATTTTGGAGTACTGATTTTATTTTTTTGCCACGCCTTCCACGAATGTCGTATCATGTTGAAATTTTGCAAGCATACATCACATTTGCCAAAGTTTACCACAAAAAAAGTCAGATTTTTTTTACTATTTTTTTGATTTTATGGTTCATGATGGAGCATTTGAGCTCGGGTGTAGATACTTCATGTCCATTAGAAACACTATATATGTACATAATAACTCGAAGCAATTCAGTCAAAGTTTGACAAGACTTTTCTATATGTTGCTTGTTGGAACTATTAATCTTCTTAATTATTGCATGTGTCATATATTGTGTCCAAGTGTGTAAATAAGCGTGGGTGCTAATTATTTTGGGCTAATTGTTGCCCAACTTACATGACTGTCAATGATGGTAACTGTGAAAGGGCATCTGGAATTGAACCTGTATGGTTATTGTTTGACAAATCCCGGCAAGATAGGGATGTAGTTGCCCAATTACAGATTCTTAGGCTGCACTTGCTAGCATATATGGAAGGGATGATGATTGTTGCAGCTAATATGCACATCTGAAAGGACTTTAAGAGGTACGCTGCTCTGACTAACATCTATCAGCCCTTCTTTCTATCAATTAGTGATGACAAATCAATACCACTAGATCATAAAGTATACTTCCATATGGTATACATTCGATATTGTACATGTCCATGTTTTTTCCTATGAACTTGGTCAAACTTTACGAAGTTTGGGTTTGGAAAAATCTCATATGCACTATAATATGGCTAGGAGAGAGTAAATAACTACATGATTAACAATCTCACGTACTTAAAGAAAACATCAATTATATATCTGTTTTTTAACAAAGAAGTCTTCAATGTGCTGTTGGTCCTGGATCGGCGGCCACCGTTGGAATCCTCAGCTCTGTCTCGAATGCAGTGTTACTGCTTACGTCAGTGGACTGCGCACTAGTGTAAGCATTATAATTATTATCGCCGCTGCTGCCACCATTGTGGAAGCTAGGAGCGCGGCCCTCCTTGAGCTCCACACACTCCTGTAGCTACGCTACCACGTCGTCCATGGTTGGCCGCTGTGCCGACCCCTGTGCAGTGCATTTTAGTGCAATCTCCGCCACCTTCCACACGCCATTGATATTGTATCCGCCCTGCATTCGCGAGTCCACCACACCCTCCATGTTGCCCCGCGCCAACCGCTGCCTTGCCCATTGGACGATGCTCGTGGGCTCTGGATCCAAAAGGTCGTCGCCAACCCCGTACACTCTCTCTGTCATTGAGATCTCCGCCCAAATCGGGGTACCTTATGGTGACCGTTTTATTTACCGGTGCGGCGTTGAACCTCGTCAGCATGACCAGCCCCTGCTCAGCCGTCGCCTGTGGGTAGAAGGTCCTCTTTAGCGGCCTCAGGTCCAGACTGGAGATGAAGGGCGTCCCACTGCCGGTGTTTACCAGGCACACCTGCAGCAGGTCGTTTGGCACGACGATGATGGCCTCCACCGTCGCCGTGTTGCCTTGGTCCGCCCCCCATGTCGACATGTTCACCGTCTTCCAGAAGTTGACGCTGATGTGGAGGTCGAACGACGCAGGCGGCCGGTTGAGGCCATCGTAGTTGGCATAAAGGAAGCTAGCGCGGATGAGGTACTTGAGGCCGGACACCAGGGACCGGAGCGTGTAGCAGTTGCGCACGCCGGTTGGGAAACTACGCAGGTTGTTGCCGCGCCTGGAGAACCCGAGGTACTCGGCCGAGATATTGTAATTGGTGCCGGCGTTCCTGAAGCCAGCGTCCGAGACGTATGTCAGCTCCGTCGTGTTGTCCATGTAGCTAGTCTCCTCGGATAGCCCGCAGTCTATGCTGATGAAACCTGCTCGCCACACAAATATTTTTGTGCTAAGAGCCTGAGACCGAGAGAAAGAGATAGAGAGAGGATGTAAGATACCTCTGCTGTCAGGCTGGGCGAGTGGTTGGAGTACGCCGGCGGCAAGGAAGAGAAGCAGCAGCCACCTCCGGGGTGCCATTGTTTTCTGTATGCTGATTTCTTCACATGCATACAAAGAGCTAATGGTGCAACATCATCAACATAAGTTCATAATAGACGTACCCTCACATTAATATATAAATGTTAATTTGACATTACGAGCCAGTTACACCCAATGATCACATCATCAAATTGACATTAATGTTTATCCAAGTCATCATACACCTAATATACAACTTGCTTGGTGACGTATATATGTTCAACGTAAGACTTATGAAATTTTACATAGTTGCCACTTGTCAAACACACCATATTTTTGTAGAAGTCAGTGAGAGATTGACGTGGTACTATTTTGTACGGTAAATATCATATAAAAATCCAACATAATATATACATTAATTGTTATAGTGTTTCCTGACACAAATTTACACACATTAGTTAAAATAATTTAAAAGAGAATTGTTGTTAAAGGTATGTATGAAAACTGAATTTGGTTCTCTTGTCCGCACCAATATTTTAACCAAATATGATGATATGATGCATGGCATATGAAATAAAATAACAGGGGAGAAGAGTGGTACAAAAATGTGTACCTTCTACTAGAAAGTCTTCCTGTTTTAAGTTTTAACCACTCAACATACCCTAACCATTGTCCATAAAGATAAAAAATACCAACTTGTTCATGTTGCTAACAAAATAATGCGGGGAAGGTCACACGTACTGTCTAGATTAGCTGCTTGTTTATCTCTTACCGTGTTTGGTAAGTTAGCTTATTACTTGAGGCCTGTCTTGTAGCTTGCAATTCAACACGCATTGTACTTGTATAAATCAGTAACTAATTGACAGTTAATATAAATTAGCAGCTAGATATGACGTCATCATCTGCGTCATATTACGTAATGTGAACTTATCTATACATGTACTGGTCAAATGCTAGTCTAAAAAAAAGTGCCAGTCAACGCCACTTTTTATGCACTAGTTAGCGCGTGTTGCTACGGAAAATAAATATTATATTTAGTGATTTTATTGGGCTGAGCACATATGCGCGTGACCGCGAGATGAAGAGGGGAAAGAGATGTGCAACATAGGTGTCCATTTAATACTAAATATGATGATATGATGCATGTCATATGACAGAAAATGACATGGGAGAAGAGTGGTACAGAAATGTGTACCTTCTACTAGAAAGTCTTCCTGTTTTAACCAGTCAAGGTACCCTGATCATTGTCCATACAGTTAAACAATACTAACTTGTTCATGTTGCCACCAAAATAACGCGGGGAAGATCACATCTAGTGTCTAGCTTAGCTCCTTGTTTTTTGTTTCTTGCCGTGCTTGGTAAGCTAGCTTATTACTTGATGCCAGTCATTGTAGCTTGCAATTCAACACACATTATACTTGTAAATCATTAACTAATTGACAGTTGATATTAACTTCTCCCTCCGTCCCCTAATATAAGAGCATTTTTGACACCCAGAAACGCGAGTAGCAGCCAGATAGGACGGCATGGTCCATGTGACGTCATGACACGTAATATGAACTTATTCATACATGATTTACATATATATCGACAAGTTGTTAAAAAATATATGTCAACCACAAATGGTAGTGATGGTCATGGTGCGTTTGGCACGGGATAACTGTTCTTGACTTCTTTGCATTGGCAAGAAGAGTGGTTAAGACTTGGATTTGTCATGACCAAAGGAACGAGCAATAATTAGGATTGCCATCTTTTGCAGGGAATTTAAGATTGACTTCACGAGGACCAAGTACTGGTCATCAACTGCACTTTTTTGCTCATGTAGTCCTGCTCGCTCAAAGATGTGTGTCACAACGAAACAATACAGATTTTTAGTTGGCATTATGATTAGGTACCGTATTCCTTCTAGCGACCAGATCAAGGAACATCATGGCCCCTCCAATGGCTTATGTACAGTTGTGTAATGAACCTGAGGATGCCTCACATATCTTCTTCCACTGCACTCGCATATTTCAAGTGGGGGTGAGTCACATGCTTGTACCGTGTAACCATGATCCCTCCATCTTTGAGGAGCTCGGCGGTGTTATGCAAGGTGTAAACTCGTAGGTTTGTTTGGCCCTGTTTCGCAGCACTGACGTGTTAGGAACAAACTTACTATCAAATGACTACTTATCTTGTTCTGTAAATCGCTAAAGTTATAATCTAAGTGCGTGTGTGGGTCAAAGTCACGGAGGCTGTGATTGAAGTATGATCTGATATATATGCACGCTTTTGGCTAGAGACATGTGAACTATATGTGGTCTGGTAACCTTATGCTATCAGGAAGTATATACTACATAGTACTTCTGCTTTTATGTAGCTACATCGTTTTATTTTCTTTCAAACTGCAGTGATCAATAACACTGGATTGTAGTTGTACTACAGATGCTTAGGCTGCTCTGGCTGCTCTGACTAACATCTATCAGTCCTTCTTTCAATCGAATCAATATCATTCGATTCGTCATAAATTATACTTTCATGTGGTATATATTCAATATTGTACATGTCCATATATTTCTATAAACTTGGTCAAAGTTTACAAAGTTTGAGTTTGAAAAAAATTCTCATATGCACTATAATTAAGAATCTCAGAGATTTAAAGAAAACAACAACTATATTGGATTTTAGACAAAGAGGTATTCAACGTGCTGTCGGTCCTGGATCGGCGGCCACCGTTGGTATCCTCAGCTCTGTCTCAAATGCAGTGTTACTGCTCACATCAGTGGACTGCGCCCTAGCGTAAGCATTGTAATTATGATCGCCGCTGCTGCCACCGGTGTGGAAGCTAGGAGCGTGGCCCTCCTCGAGCTCCACACACTCCTGTAGCTGCGCCACCACCTCCGCCATGGTGGGCCGCTGTGCCGCCCCCTGTGCGGTGCATTTGAGTGCAATCTCTGCCACCTTCCACACGCCGTTGATATCATAACCTCTCTGCATTCGCGCGTCCACCACGCCCTCCATGTTGCCGCGCGCTAGCCGCTGCCTTGCCCATTGGACGATGCTTGTGGGCTCTGGGTCCGAAAGGATGGCTGGTTTCCCAGTGACCAGCTCCAACAGCACCACTCCGAAGCTGTACAAGTCGTTCTTGGTCGTTGGCTGCATCGTGGCCTGGTATTCTGGATCAACGTACCCGGGGGTAAAAGCGAGCGTGTTCGTGAAAAGATGGGTATTGTTGTGGTAGTCAAAGGCTTTGGTCAAGCCAAAATCGGCGATCTTGGCCTCTAGCCTAGCATTCAGCAGAATGTTGGTGGCCTTGACATCCCTGTGGATGAGAGGTGGGTTACACCCCGTGTGCAGATACTCCAACCCTACACATGACAATAACATCAACATGTAAGTGAAATGCATGTCCAGTAGCAATAATGTGCCTCCGGTGAATATGGCATAACTATAGAAGAGCAGCAATAAGCTACTCTGGATTTCAGCGTGCACCTTGAGCAGATTCAAGTGCATTTTTAAGTCTCTGCCTCCACGGTAAACATCCTCCATTGCGACCGTTTCCTACAAATACAATAACAGCGTATCTTCCGAATTGATATAAAGTACCTTAGGTGAACCTCTAATAAGACTTGCACATTTACTATATGAGTTGAAGGCCAAATCCTTTTTGTTAGCCGTAGTTGGTATTCATACCTGCAATGTGCTCTCGCAGGGTCCCTTGTGCCATGTACTCGTACACAAGTGCCATATACTCCCCATCCTTGCAGTAACCAATCATCGAGACCAGATTCCTGTGATGAATCCGGGTTAAAATCCGAGCCTGCACAAGCACATAAAATTTCACATCAAAATCCTCATTCTGCAAAGAGTTGAAGGCACATTCTATTAAAGGTTCTGGTCGATCGCACCTCTGCAAGGAACTCCTTGACGCCTTGATTGGAGGAGTGAGACCGCAACTTCACCGCTACTTGAGTACCATCCTCCAGGAAGCCATCATAGACACGGCCGAACCCTCCTTCGCCAAGCACCCGGTCAAAGCCATTGGTTATCCCGTCGAGTTCCTCGTAAGTGAACCGGCGATTCTCAACTAGTCGCAGAGAATCATCATCGCCGCCATAGCTCGTCGACATCGCCTCTTCGTTTTGTGGCTTTACCGCCGTCCTTTTTTTCATTGATCCTTCATGTATACACATGAAATTGATGAATTAATAGACCAAATATGGGCATTGTTGTGTGCTAGCTCAATCACGCTGAAAAGGCCTCACTCTAACCTTGCTGCTGGTTTCGTCGTCTTAGGGAGAACAAGACTAGTAGGGCCAGTGATACTATCACCACAATGACAAGTACAGGGACGGCAACATAGATGGCCAGTTTGCTCTTCCTTTTAGCAGCAAGCTCACATGAATTGCCGTCGGTGCAAAGGTTTGGATTGTTGCCATGTCTAATAAATCAAGGACCAAGTTAATTAACAAAGTCCACGCAATTTTTCTAATGAAGAAGCTGAGTGGAATTTATCAAGTATGTATATACTATGAACACCTTAGAACCAGGAAGCCATCTTGAATTCTTTCAAGAAGTCCAGAGGGAATTGATCCATTCAGTTGGTTGCCAGACAAATCTCTAGAGGAAAACAAATTAGAAACACTATACATGTACATAATAACTCGAAGCAATTCGGTCAAAGTTTGACAGGACTTTTCTATATGCTGCTTGTTGGAACTATTAAATCTTGTTAATTATTGCATATGTGTAAATAAGCGTGGTTGCTAATTATTGCATATTGTGTCCCAGTGTGTAAAAAAGCGTGGTTGCTAATTATTTAGGGCTAATTGTTACCCAACTTACATGACTGCCAATGATGGTAACTGTGAAAGGGCATCTGGAATTGAACCTGTCAAGTTATTGTTTGACAAATCCCTGCAAGATAGGGAAGCAATATATTTATTTTCTTGAAGCTTGTGTTGCTGAGAAGTACAGATAGAGATTAGGCCAAATAAATCCAGAATTCCGACGTACAAGTATTGGAGAGCCTTTAGATGCGCGAAAGATGATGATATATCACTATTTAGACCACTGGAGGACAGGTTTCTACCAAAAGCACATACATAAAAGGATCAGCATCATTTTCCATGGTTGTATACATAAGGTATTATTTTGATCTCATAAGTAAACCCATAAGTACTTTTATTTTATTTTTTCAAAAAAGGTGTATTATTTGTTTATATAATTTATTTCTGACTTTTTATGAATTCCCGAAACCGGGGAATGAGATCTTGATTTCCTCTTTTCTAACATAAAACATTACATGATTTCCAATATTTGAAAATATATATGAATTACTTACATGCTTGTGATCCTTGGAGGGTTGGCAGCGGCATAGCCGCAGGTCAACCCATCCCATGCCATAGTCTTGGGAAAGCATGGGTCACCCATCCAGTTCTTCCGCACCCCGTACTTGGCCTTGATCGCCATGACGGCAGATGCTACACGCATGCTTGCAGTAGTTAATCACATCGCACCAACCATTTCAGTAGCACAAGGTAGATAGATAGATAGACAGATATGCATACATACATCGTCATACATAGATGTCAAGATGTGCTTAATTAGATGTCAATATGTGCTTAATTGAACTGATTACCATCCTGTGGTTCTGTTCCAACGTTGGTGGTGGTGATGATGGAGAACAACTCGTAGGCGTTGATGATGGGCGGCAGCGTGGAATTGGTTGTGGCCGTGATGGTGACGATGTAGCTGCTATGGCGCGGGTCGGTGAATTTATTGTAGACATAGGCTCTGTGGAGATAGCCTGGCGGCGTGTAGCCCGGTACCCAGCTTTGGTCGTGGTTGACACTGATGTTGAACTTGCGCAAGGCATCCCTGTCGAGGAGTTCCAGTTCGACGAAGTGCAAGACGGCGAGGTACCCCGGCCCCGGCGACGCATTGTTGAGCTGGGGCTCCACCTCCCAGCCGAACTTGATGCTACCGGAGGTGTCCTGCGGCTTGATCGCCGTCTGCAGCACCGCCATGGGTGCCTCGAACTCGTCGCCATCGACGCCGTCCACCCTCTCGGTCGTCGTCATCTCTGCCCACATCGTGGCGTCGGACCTAGGGTACCATAGCCTGTCGTATGGATCATCGGGGAACCTGATGATTGTTCCGTTTATCGCGGCGAAGTTTCGCCTGCGCAGCAGGAACAACCCCTGCTCCGCCGTTGCCTGTGGGTAGAGCGACAACTTCAGCGGCCTCAGCTCCAGCCCAGAGATGAAGGGCGTCCCGCCGTCGGTGTTCACAAGGCACACCTGCACGAAGTCGTGTGGCACCACTACGATGGCCTCCACCGTCGCCCTGTTGTCCTGGTCCAACCCCCACCACGACATGTTCACCGCCGTCCAGAAGTTGACGCCGATGTAGAGGTCGAACGACGCTGGTCGCTTGTTAAGGCCATCGTAGTTGCCATAGAGAAACGTGGCGCGGAAGAGGTACTTGAGGCCCGACACCACGGATCGTAGCGTGTAGCAGTTGCGCACGCCATCGGGGAAACTCCGCACGCTGCGGACGATCCTGGACCGCCATGGCCGGAAGTTCTCAGCCGAGATGTTGTAAGGCATGCCGGTGTCGGTGAAGCCAGCGTCTGAGACGTAGACCAGCTTTGTCTCGTCGTCGACGTAGCTCTCCTCTCCCTGTAGCCCACAGTCTATGCTGATGAAACCTGCACAATGAATATGCAATGTAAATGAGGCAGCATGATTAAGAGAGAGAAGCCAATACTTAACAGAAGACAACAGAAGAGAGAGAGATACCTCTGCTGTCAGGCTGTGCGCGACCATGGAGTACACTGCCGGCGAGGCAGAGAATCAGCGGCCACCACCGGGACGCCATTGTTCATGCAAGTTGCTAACGGAGAAGTATAATGGTAATATATAGAACATCGCTAAGGAAACTAGATGCCTACTAAGCAAAATGCTACACCTAAGCAATGTGTTTCCGTACGTAAACTTCCTTTCTAACTAATCAAATCACCCCCTGAATTCTCAGGTGGGCCCGCGTCCCACTTATCACCAGTTAAAATGGCCGGTTGTGCGCACCTTCGGATTGAGACACTATTCATGGCTTTAGGTCCTACTATTATCTAAGATCATGTTGTGAACGCAAGACAATAACACCCCCTCCGGCTTCGTCTCGCCTGCACACCTTTGCCTACTTCATGAGCCCGTAATGATGATGGCGGCAACTGTCGTTGAGGATAGCCACCCCTATTCCCATTGCCCCCACCCAATGTTGTTGGCGCTTCTCCTACTGACGACCATCCCTCCGAGGGACACCACTATAACAGATGCACAGTAAGGCAAAGGCAAAACCATTCAATCTATAATTTTCTCCCAAGACATAAAAGTTAATTACGACCGGTTCCATCTAATGACCGCAGAAGAATAACATTAATGTTTATCCATGTTGTCACACACCTATTACACAACTTGCATGATGACATATGTCCAACGTAAGGCTTACGAGATTTTACACATTCGCCACTACTCAACCCCATTCTTTTTAAAGCCATCGACACTATACTACTCCCTCCGTAAACTAATATAAGAGTGTTTAGATCACTAAAGCAAGCCCCATTATATAAAATTCAGGAAAATAAATAGGTTGTGGCAATATTTTCTGATGCTAATTTACTCACATGACTTAAATTATTTTATTGCAGAATTGCTGTTATAGTACGTTTGGAAACTTCTGTTGTCCTACCCTTGCCAGTATTTTCACCAAATAAGAGGATATGATGCATGATACTATATGACAGAAAATAACACAGGACAAGACACAGGGTGGTACACAAACCGGTCCTTGTGCTAGAAAGTCTTCCTGTTTCAACTAGTCAACTATTCCAACCATTTTCCATAAATTAACCAATACATAGTTGTCCCAGTTGCCAACAAAATAACGCAAAGAAGATCACATCTACTGTCTAGCGTGCATAGATTAATATTGTCCGTTCACTTGTCATGTTTGGTAAGCTAGCTTGTTACTCGAGGCCGGTCACTGTAGCTTGAAACTAGCGCACGCTATAACAGTAAATCGGTAACTAATTCACACTTGACATTAATAGCAGTTAGCCAAGATGTCATGATCCATGTTATGCCACTTATAACATCAGGCAACTTATTCACACCCGATTTATGTATTATGTCAACAGCAAATTGTACTACATTGGTCGTGGTGCGTTAGGTGAGAGATAACTGTTCTTAACTTCTTTGCACTCCAATTGGCAAAATTAATTAAGTGAAGAGTGGTTAAAGAGTTTTTTTAGTGGTTCAAGAGTTGAATGTGTGCAATGGACAATGGAAATAATTACGATTGACATCTTCTGCCAGGAAATTAAGATCGACTTTACGCTGACCAAGTACCGGTCAACTGCACTGTACGCTCATTTTATGATCGAAGAGACCTGCATTGCACTTGATTTAAATTGAGAAATTTGTCATCAATGTACCTCACTTGCAAAAAATGTCACTAGGCAGAAATTGTCCCAAATTAATTGGGGAACATGTCGGATCTACCTTTGGAGAATAAGGTGTCCTGTGCCAAATGGATTCCATTATACCGTTCTGATTGTGTACTATCCGCAAGGTTTGTGTGTACCCATTTAAGAGTTGACCCGCATTCCAAGCTACTTTCATGCATAACCGTGTGGAATATGTATACGAAAACAACCATATTTCTATTATTTAAGTTATTAGTTCGACAGATAACATACAACCACATAACACAACTGATCTCTATATATATCAAAACATCGCCCATTTGCACATACGAAGTAGGAATCAAACAGTTAGCACAAAAAAACGCATGCATGTTGGCACAGTGTACATAACTGTCTCAATGCATCAATTTGCATATGAGTAGTAATTTTCATAAACAACAAGGTAGACTTAAAACTCACATTACATAGCACAGGAATGCACTCAACTCATCGATTTTCAAAAGGAAGTAGACAAGAGCTGTAAACCCCACATTAATTATGGTCTTTACTACCTCATTTAGAATTTAAATGAAGAATAGTGTTTCCTCCATCACCTTTGTAGAATGCTATTATCAGCAGAAACATGGTATAGATATTTTTTGGAGGTTTATACCTAAACCGAGATTTGAGATTCCTTTGTCACAGCCTGCTCACCTTCACCTTTGTAATTGCAGTTGCCTTGTTGAGAACTGTCGAGTATATTGATTATTAAGAAAGACGAGATAGACTAGGATATTATTCTACCTTGCCTTGTACTCCAAGATGATCATGTACTCCTATATATGCCCACGAGGCTCAAACAATACAACAACTATTCCACCATCCCTCTGTCTCCCTTCTAACAAGAACAACACATAGGGGATGATGAATATTCTCGTAGGAAACTACACCTCCCCTCAAACAAATGTTAATGTACTAGATGAGAAGCTCTATATCATTCAAACATTGAAGTAGAAAGGTTTAAAATATTTACATGCCTATAGAGTTGAGAACGTAAAACGCTAATGAGGCTATTTAACATCGACCGAACTGAAGTGGTTGCTTACGGGTGTACGTTAGCAGTTTAGTTTTGGGTTAGGAAACAAAATAAAGTGATGCAACCATATCTACGGGCGAAGAAACCTGGAAAAGTGGGCATTTGACGTATGTCTTTGAAAAACAGTGTATGCAGTAGAAAAATGGACGAATCGCATTCAAGCCTGTTAATATATCTAAGGTGGCGTGATATATGAGATTTCAAAGCGATACCAGATCAACCATGCAAGACACGGTTGATTGTGATAGGTTATGACTCAAGAGAGGGTTAGCACAAATAATTAAGAGCAACTTGTCTTGGTTGATTATGTCAGGTTATGACTTAGGAGGGGTGGACACAAATAATTAAGACCAACTTGTGTCGATCGGTTGTTGCAAGATAATACTGCTACAAAGACGGGTCAACGTCTTCCATGCGTATTTTTAGGTGAGTGAAATTAGAGAGATGGAGGAATTGTCACTTCGGATTTCAACCATTTTAATGGGAGAAGTCACTGTGGATTTGTGGAGTCTAGAAAAAAGGAAAGCGGCACATGCGGATGCCCGCCAGATGTTCGATGTTGAGCTCTGGCCCCAGACGCCGGCGAAGAGGAGGCCGCCACCATGTCGTGTGTTTGACCGTCCCAGTGCTGACTGATCATGATCCTGAAATGGATGTACTAGGGCAGGGCAAATGCTGAACAGCTGAAGCCTGCTATTGTGCCATGTTTTGCCCCCGAATACCAAGCCTCCCGCCACCAGGGCTGCCGCCTAGCATCCAGACACCCCCAAGACCGTCCAAAAAGATTAACTTTGAACCACAGGGATGCCCCGTAGCATACGCCCTATCTTGAACGTCGTCGGAGATGCAACAACCCGAACACGTACAGGTAAAGGGGGAGGTGGGGGAGCGAACGAGTCTGGGACGGCACACCCCTATGCCAGTGACGGGTGGCCTGAGCACGTCGCGCCACCCATCCCTCCAGCCAGCCTCCCCACCAGACACACCCCTGTGCAGTCCCACTACAGCGACCGATGCAGACCCGCACAAAACCATCGACACAGATCCGACCACCACCAAAGAGAACCCCCACGGGCAGCTGCATATCGCCAATAATACTCACTCGGGAGCTCGTCTGCGCCACCGCCGTCGTCCAGCCGACAGAACGCCTGGAGCCGGACCAACACGCCCACCTTCCACAGTCGCTGCGCCTCCACCACAACTAGCCACAACCATGGCAGAGCAGAAGCCCATAGCTCGCACCGCCCTCGGCCCACGCCGCCTGGGCCTAGATCTAACCGTCCGATGCCGCTGGAGCGCACCGCGCACCACCACCGCTGCAGCCCCTTCACACCACCGCCCACAACCCCAAGTCCGGCGCCGGCTGCTGCCGTCGTGCCCCGAGAAAACGCCGCGCTGCCGCCCGACCCGGAGTCCCGCTCCCGTGATAACCCACGAGTGTAGGGATCGTTTGTAGCCTTTTTTGATAAGTAAAAGTGTCGAACCCAACGATGAGCTAAAGGTAGCACAAATATTCCCTCAAGTTCTGTCGACCACAGATAGAAGTCTACGCACACTTAACGTCTGATTTATCGATAACAAGAATTAAACTAGAAGTACGTTGCGAGATTAAAACTAAGAATAAATGACAATATAATAAACTTAGTAGTGTAGTAGAATGCTTTTTGTAACACAAGAGAAAGATTTGTCCCTAGGCAATCGATAACTAGACCGGTAATCATTATTGCAATTTTATATGAGGGAGAGGCATGAGCTAACATACTTTCCGTACTTGGATCATATGCACTTATATGATTGGAACTCTGGCAAGCATCCTCAACTACTAAAAATCATTAAGGTAAAACCCAAAAATAGCCTTAAGTATCAAGTCCTCTTTACTCCCGTACGCAACAACCCCTTTAATCATGAACGTATTGCAACACCCTACAATGGTGATCCCTCAGTTTTGCGCAACATGGAGGGCACCATAGGATAGCACCAAAATAAAATATACAACCCATACATCATGGTCGTCGATTAATCCATAAGATAAAATCTACTGATACAGCATAGGATAACCACATATCATTGAATAATAATATATAGTGTTGAGCATCATGTTTAAGTATATAATTACAATAATATATAGTATTGAGCATCATGTTTAAGTATATAATTACAACGGGAATGGAGAGGTTACACCGCTACATAGAGGGGGAGAAAGTTGGAGTTGACGGTAGCAAAATTGTTGATGTAGATTGCCGTTCTGATCCTTGCCCCGACGGCACTCCGGCACCATCGGAAAAGATGGGGAGAGAGGACCCCTCCTTTTTCTTCTTCCTTGGCCTCCTCCCTACATGTGAGGAGGGTTTCCCCTCTGTTCCATGGCCTCCGTGGCAGCGGAGGGGCGAGTGCCACTCCAAGATTGGATATCTCTATCCATGTTTCTCTTTTATTTCGCAACCCCTTTTTTGGCCATTCACCGTTTCTTAAATATTTGGAGATCCGTAACTCCCGATTGCGCTAAAATTTTAACATGATTTTTTCCTGAATATAAGCTTCCATTAGTCCGAAGTAGAGCCCCCAGCCGATTTACGGGCTGCCCACTAGGCACCACCGCGCGACCACGGG
>LR738709.1:16659294-16723313 GCA_902687465.1 Secale cereale
GGGGGGGGGGCAGGCGCTCCCTGATGGTTAGTGGAGTCTGTGGGCCGCCGTTTCCGCTGATTCCACCCCCCAAAAATCACATATATTGCAACATAATTCTTCGTAAATTTTTATCGCTTTTGTAATATTGGCATGGAACAATAAAAAAATAATAGATACGACCGAGACATATCAGCCCACCATACCGAGCGGGGGAAGGAGAGCGCCTCGCCGCCGCTACCACTGGCCGGGCTTTGCTCGCCAGTATGTCGAGGCGGTGGCGAGGTGAGGGAGGTGCGAGGAGAGGTTGCTCGCGGCGGCGCTAGGAATTCCCCCCGGTGCTCGCGGGAGCATCGCGGGAGGGGAGAATCTTCAAATCGTCCTAATTCGATTGGGCTGGGGTACATTTAGATATACATGAGGAATTTGTCAAGGGAATGTTGATCCATACACAGATGATCCACAAGAACATTCAGAAGCTCGTTGATGACTGGAAGCGGATGTTCCAATATCCGTGCATGAATATACTGCTAACGAGAGCTTCCTAGACATTCTCCATGGCAACAAACAGCAAATGCTACCCTTAGACTTGCGTTTGGTCATTGCAATTGGGTGTGCGGAAGGGTTAAGACACATGCACTCTGGAAATGTAAGACATGGTGATGTTAGACCAGACAACATACATCTGGATGAAAATCTAACACAAAAAATCTCTGACTTTGGATTATCGTAGTTGCTTAATGTGGATAATTCTGTCACCATGACTATTGGAACCCTAGGTTACATGGACCCAGTGTACCTTAGAATTACTATTTTGATGCAAAAGAGTGATGTATACAGATTTGGAGGTGTGCTCGTGGAACTCATAACAAAGAAGCAAAATCTCGGATCCGGTTCTTCGGGCGAAAGCCTAGACCCATCTGGGTCGGGCAACGACGTCGTCCGTAAGGCATTTCCCCCTTTGGGGTGTTGCTTTGAAGACCAGCGATCCATTCCCGTGCTACCTTTGGGCTGGCTGTGCACGGTGTCAAGGTTAGCTAGTGCTCAACCGGTGATGCGAGTGGTTGGCTAGGCTTTGCGACTCGTGCGGCGACTAAGATGGTGATGTGCGGAGCTTGGTCGCGGCTTGTCCTTTTGATGTCGGCAGTTCGGTTCGCCTTTGGGTGCGTCTATGCTTGTTTCTCACTGTGATAGAGAAGTCGAAGCTGCATGAGGCGGGCCCCTGCGGCAAGCCGGCAATGATGACTCAGTGAGGGTGGTTTCGGCGGAAGGTGCTCTTCGCATGTTGCACTCGACTAGGTCGGTGCGAGGTTTGCAACTTTCTCCTATGAAGCTCATCAACAAAAATGGAGCTGTCGGTCATCAATGCTTGCGGCCGATCTTTTGGCTTGGCTGTCGAGGTCCACATGTGCCGTCCATTCGAAGGGGGCTTGATGGGTCGTCAGCGCGGAAATCGGAGTCGCCTGCTCGTGGAGAGGTGATGACGATGACATTGCTTGCAACCTCGATGATGTCCTCTCCTTGGCGGTGTGTGTGGTCTTGTCAGTGCCAGGTCGGCCGAAGTGCCCTATTCGATAGGCGTGTTGTAATGGTTTTTACCCGGTTTTATATTAATTAATCGGGCAACTCTCTTCTTCTTAATCAATGAAGATGTCAAATCTTTTGCCTCGTTTTAGAAAAAAAAGATGCTAATAAAAACTAAATGCTTAAAAATATCTTCTTTCTATTGGAATAATTAAAAATACTATAATTGTATGACTTCTCCTGTACATTTCTACGGCTTGGAACTAAATTTATATTCTTCGTCTAAATAAAATTATACACTGATAAATTGTGTGATTTGAATATATTCCATATGAGACCTTAATTTAAATTTACCTGCAAAAAATGCTACTACTGTACTAGTACTAGTTAACTGAACGTTGCCACCTTGCACAACTTGGAAATGAAATTGCTCTGCGTACGACTTCAAATGTACGATTCACGTCCGACCCAGTTTGCCACAAAAAAAATCAGATTCTTTTTTACTAATTTTTCGATTTTACGGTTCATGATGGAGCATTTGAGCTTGGGTGTAGATACTCCATGTCCATTAGAAACACTATATATGTACATAATAACTCGAAGCAATTCGGTCAAAGTTTGACAAGACTTTTCTATATGTTTCTTGTTGGAACTATTAATCTTGTTAATTATTGCATATGTGTCATATATTGTGTCCGAGTGTGTAAATAAGCGTGGTTGCTAATTATTTTGGGCTAATTGTTGCCCAACTTACATGACTGTCAATGATGGTAACTGGGAAAGGGCATCTGGAATTGAACCAGTCAAGTTATTGTTTGAAAAATCCCTGCAAGATAGGGACGTAGTTGTACTACAGATTCTTAGGCTGCTCTTGCTAGCATATATGTAAGGGATGATGATTGTTGCAGCTAATATGCACATTTGAATGGACTCTAAGAGGTACGCTGCTCTGACTAACATCTATCAGCCCTTCTTTCTATCAATTAGCGATGACAAATCAATACCACTAGATCATAAATTATACTTCCAAATGGTATACATTTGATATTGTACGTGCCCATGTTTTTTCATATGAACTTGGTCAAACTTTACGAAGTTTGAGTTTGGAAAAATCTCATATGCACTATAATATGGCTAGGAGAGAGTAAATAACTGCATGATTGACAATCTCACATACTTAAAGAAAACAACAATTATATATCAGTTTTTTAACAAAGAAGTCTTCAACGTGCTGTTGGTCCTGGATCGGCGGCCTCTGTTGGTATCCTCAGCTCTGTCTCGAATGCAGTGTTACTGCTTACGTCAGTGGACTGTGCACTAGCGTAAGCATTGTAATTATCATCGCCGCTGCTGCCACCGTTGTGGAAGCTAGGAGCACGGCCCTCCTCGAGCTCCACACACTCCTGTAGCTGTGCTACCACGTCGGCCATGGTGGGCCGCTGTGCCGATCCCTGTGCAGTGCATTTGAGTCCAACCTCCGCCACCTTCCACACGCCATTGATATCGTATCCACCCTGCATTCGCGCGTCGACCACATCCTCCATGTTGCCCCGCGCCAGCCGCTGCCTTGCCCATTGGACGATGCTCGTGGGATCTGGATCCATAAGGATGGCCGGCTTCCCAGTGACCAGCTCCAGCAGCACCACCCCGAAGCTGTACACGTCACTCTTGGTCGTTGGCTGCATCGTGGCCTGGTATTCAGGATCAACATACCCGGGGGTAAAAGCAAGTGTGTTCGTGAAAAGATGGGTGTTGTTTTGATAGTCAAAGGCCTTGGTCAAACCAAAATCAGCGATCTTGGCCTCTAGCTTGGCATTCAGCAGAATGTTGGTGGCCTTGACATCCCTGTGGATGAGAGGTGGATTGCAACCCGTGTGCAGATACTCCAACCCTGCACATGACAAGAACATCAACATGTAAGTCAAATGCGTGTCCAATAGCAATAATGTGCCTTCGGTGAATACAAATAGGCCATAACTATAGAAGAGCAGCAATAAGCTGCTCTAGATTTGAGCGTGCACCTTGTGCAGATTCAAGTGCGTTTTTAAGTCTCTGCCTCCACGGTAAACATCCTCCAGTACGTCCGCTTCCTACAAACACAATAACAGCGTGTCTTCCGAATTAATGGAAAGTATCTCAGGTGAACCACTAGGGCGACTTGGGCATTCACTATATGTGTTGAAAGCCAAATCCTTTTTGTTAGCCATAGTTGGTATTCATACCTGCAATGTGCTCTCGCAGGGTCCCTTTTGCCATGTACTCATACACAAGTGCCATATACTCCCCATCCTTGCAGTAACCGATCATCGAGACAAGATTCTTGTGATGAATCCGGGTCAAAATCTGAGCCTGCACAAGCACATAAAATTTCACGCATCGAAGTCATGTATTTCAGCCAAGAGTTAAACGCACATGCTCTTAAAGGTTTTGGTCCACCGCACCTCTGTAAGGAACTCCTTGACACCTTGATTGGAGGAGTGAGACCGCAACTTCACCACCACTTGAGTACCATCCTCCAGGAAGCCATCATAGACATAGCCGAACCCTCCTTGGCCAAGCACCCTGTCAAAGCCATTGGTTATCCTCTCGAGTTCCTCGTATGTGAACCGGCGATTCTCAACTAGTCGCAGAGAATCATCATCGCCGCCATAGCTTGTTGACATTGCCTCTTCGTTTTGTGGCTTTACCGCCCTCTTGTTTTTCACTGGTTCTTCACGTATACATCGGAAATTCGTGAATTAATAGACCAAATATGGGCATTGTTGTGTGCTAGCTAAATCATGATGAAAATGCCTCACTCTAACCTTGCTGTTGGTTTCGTCGTCTCAAGAAGAAGACTAGTAGGGCCACTGATACTATTACCACAATGACAAGTACAGGGACGGCAACATAGATTGCCTGTTTGCTCTTCTTTTTAGCAGCAACCTGACATGAATTGCCGTCGGTGCAAAGGTTTGGATTGTTGCCATGTCTAATAAATTGAGGACCAAGTTAATTAACAAAGTCCCTGCCAATTTTTATAATGAAGAAGCTTAGTGGAATTTATCAAGTATGTATATACTATGAAGACCTTAGATCTAGGGAGCCATCTTGAATTTTTTTGAGAAGTCCAGAGGGAATTGATCCATTGAGTTGGTTGCCAGACAAATCTCTAGAGGAAAACAAATCAGACACACTATAAGCGTACATAATAACTCAAAGGAATTTGGTCAAAATTCGACAAGACTTTTCTATATACTGCGTGTTGGAACTATTAATCTTGTTAGTTATTGCATATGTGTCATATATTGTGTCCGAGTGTGTAAATAAGCGTGTCTGCCAATTAGTTATGGCTAATTGTTGCACAACTTACATGACTGTCAATGATGGTAACTGTGAAAGGGCATCCGGAATTGAACCTGTCAAATTATTGTTTGACAAATCCCTGCAAGATAGGGAAACAATATATTTCATTTCTTGAAGCTTGTGTTGCTGAGAAGTACATACAGAGATTAGGCCAAATAAATCCAGAACTCCAAACGTACAAGTATTGGAGAGCCTTTAGATGCGCGAAAGATGATGATATATCACTATTTAGACCACTGGAGGACAGGTTTCTACAAAAAACACATACATAAAAGGATCAGCTTTATTTTCCATCGTTGTATACATAAGGTAATTTTTTGATCTATCTGACCACACTCTTCGTTGACCCTATTTTTTTCAAAATAAATATTTCTTGTTATTGATCTCAGGATTTCAGCTAAAATGTTAGGACCTTAAATATCCCGTCACAAAATAATCAGAAAACTAGAAGGAAACCTATTTGAATTGAAAGCTTCAAATGTGAATACAATAATATAAGAGCGTTTATTAGATCACTAAAGTAGTGATCTAATCACTCTTATATTAGTTTACGGAGGGAGTACAATTCAAGGGTGAACATAAAAAAATGTATATGTGGAAAACTTACTAAAAATATGAGAATTGATGAACTAAAAGTATATAAATATGAAATAAAATTATAAAAAATATAGATATTAGGAAGAACAGGACAATGATAGGAAAATCATAAATACTTTTAATACATTCATAAAAATAACAAAAGGTGTATTATTTGTTAATAATATATTTCTGACTTTTCTTGAATTCCCCAAACTGGGGAATGCGATCTGGATTTCCCTTTTTCTCATTTAAAACATTACATGATTTCCAATATTTGAAAATATACACAAATTACTTACACGCTTGTGATCCTTGGAGGGTTGGCAGCGGCATAGCTGCAGGTCAACCCATCCCATGCCATAGTCCTGGGAAAGCATGGGTCCCCCATCCAGTTCTTCCGCACCCCGTACTTGGCCTTGATCGCCATGGCGGCAGATGCTGAGCTCATATGTACATGCGTGCATATCAGACCCAATATTCCAGTAGCAGTAGTAGATTGATAGAGAGATCATGGATATCAGATGCGCGTGCTTAAATTACCATCTTGGGAGTCGGTGCCAAGGTTGGTGGTGGGGATGACGGAGTACACCTCCAGGGCGTTCAGGATGGGCGGCATCGTCGAATTTGCGGTGGCATTGATGGAGAGGATGTGGCCGTGATGCCAGCTGGGCTTGGTATCGTAGATCGCGTTGCTGATGAGGTGCTCCGGCGTGAAGCCCGTCGGGTACGCAAGCTCGTCATTCAGGTTGATGTAGAACTGGCGCCGCTCGCCGTTGCTGGTGTTGAGGAGCTGTAGCTCGGCGAAGTGCAGGATGGCGACGTACCCCGGCCAGGACGGGTTGTCGTCTCGGGGCTTCACGCCCAGGGACTCCCAGACGATCAAGATGTTCTCGGAGGCGTTCCGCGTCACAATCGCCGTCTGCATCACCTTCCATGGCACCTCGAAGAGGTCGTCGCCAACCCCGTACACTCTCTCTGTCGTCGAGATCTCCGCCCAAATCGTGGCGTCGAACCACGGGTACCATATCCGGTCGTGTGGATCATCGGGGTACCTTATGGTGACCGTTTTGTTTACTGGGGCGGCGTTGAACCTGGCCAGCATGACCAGCCCCTGCTCGGCGGTCGCCTGTGGGTAGAACGTCCTCTTCAGTGGCCTCAGGTCCAGACTGGAGATGAAGGGCGTCCCGCTGCCGGTGTTCACTAGGCACACTTGCAGCAGGTCGTTTGGCACGACGATGATGGCCTCCACTATCGCCGTGTTGCCCTGGTCCGCCCCCCACGCCGACATGTTCACCGTCTTCCAGAAGTTGACGCCGATGTGGAGGTCGAACCACGCAGGCGGCCGGTTGAGGCCGTCGTAGTTGCCATAAAGGAAGCTGGCGCGGACGAGGTACTTGAGGCCGGACACCAGGGACCGGAGCGTGTAGCAGTTGCGCACGCCATCGGGGAAGCTCCGTAGGTTGTGGCCGCGCCTGGAGAACCCGAGCCCGAGGTACTCAGCCGAGATATTGTAATTGGTGCCGGCGTTGGTGAAGCCGGCGTCCGAGACGTATGTCAGCTCCGTCGTGTTGTCCACGTAGCTAGTCTCCTCGGATAGCCCGCAGTCTATGCTGATGAAACCTGCTCGCCACACAGTTATTTTTCTGCTGAGAGCCTGAAACCGAGAGAAAGAGATAGAAAGAGGATGTAAGATACCTCTGCTGTCAGGCTGGGCGAGTGGTTGGAGTACGCCGGCGGCAAGGAAGAGAAGCAGCAGCCACCTCCGGGTTGCCATTGTTCTCTGTGTGCTGATTTCTTCACATGCATAGAAGGAGCTAATGGTGCAACATCATCAACATAAATTCATAATAGACGTACCCTAACATTAATATATAAATGTTAATTTGACATTACGAGCCAGTTACATCCAGTGATCACATCATCAAATTGACATTAATGTTTATCCAAGTCATCATACACCTAATATACAACTTGCTTGGTGACGTACGCTCAACGTAAGACTTACGAAATTTTACATAGTTGCCAATTGTCAAACACACCATATTTTTGTGGAAGTCAGTGAGAGATTGACGTTGTACGGTAAATATCATATAAAAATCCAACATAATATATACATTAATTGTTATAGTGTTTCCTGACACAAATTTACACACATTAGTTAAAATAATTTAAAAGAGAATTGTTGTTAAAGGTATGTATGAAAACTGAATTTGGTTCTCTTGTCCGCACCAATATTTTAACCAAATATGATGACATGATGCATGGCATATGAAATAAAATAACATGGGAGAAGAGTGGTACAAAAATGTGTACCTTCTACAAAAAAGTCTTCCTGTTTTAAGTTTTAACCACTCAACATACCCTAACCATTGTCCATAAAGATAAACAATACCAACTTGTTCATGTTGCTAACAAAATAATGCGGGGAAGGTCACATCACGTACTGTCTAGATTAGCTGCTTGTTTATTTCTTACCGTGTTTGGTAAGCTAGCTTATTACTTGAGGCCTGTCTTGTAGCTTGCAATTCAACACGCATTATACTTGTATAAATCAGTAACTAATTGACAGTTAATATAAATTAGCAGCTAGATATGACTTCATCATCTGCGTCATATTGCGTAATGTGAACTTATCTATACATGATATACATATATATCCACAAGTTGTTACAAAAAAATTTATATGTCGACAACAAATGGTTTGTACACGGTTGTGGTGCGCTAGGCATGGGATAACTGTTCTTGACACTTTTGGACTCCAATTGGCAAAATGAAGTGCAGAGTGGTTAAGACTTTGATTTGTCACGAGCAAAGGTACCTGCAATAACTCGGATTGCCATATTTTGCAATGAAGTTAAGATCGACTTGAAGACGACCAAGTACTGGTCAAATGCAATTCTAAAAAAAAAGTGCCAGTCAACGCCACCTTTTATGCACTAGTTAGCGTGTGTTGCTACGGAAAATAAATATTATATTTAGTGATTTTATTGGGCTGAGCACATATGCGCGTGACCGTGAGATGAAGAGGGGAAAGAGATGTGCAACACAGGCGTCCATTTAATACTAAATATGATGATATGATGCATGTCATATGACAGAAAATGACATGGGAGAAGAGTGGTACAGAAATGTGTACCTTCTACTAGAAAGTCTTCCTGTTTTAACCAGTCAAGGTACCCTGATCATTGTCCATAAAGTTAAACAATACTAACTTGTTCATGTTGCCACCAAAATAACGCGGGGAAGATCACATCTACTGTCTAGCTTAGCTCCTTGTTTTTTGTTTCTTGCCGTGTTTGGTAAGCTAGCTTATTACTTGAGGCCAGTCATTGTAGCTTGCAATTCAACACGCATTATACTTGTAAATCATTAACTAATTGACAGTTGATATTAATTACTCCCTCCGTCCCCTAATATAAGAGTGTTTTTGACAGTCAAAAACGTGAGTAGCAGCCAGATAGGACGGCATGATCCATGTGACATCATGACACGTAATATGAACTTATTCATACATGATTTACATATATGTCGACAAGTTGTTAAAAAATATATGTCAACCACAAATGGTAGTGATGGTCATGGTGCGTTTGGCGCGGGATAACTGTTCTTGACTTCTTTGCATTGGCAAGAAGAGTGGTTAAGACTTGGATTTGTCATGACCAAAGGAACGAGCAATAATTAGGATTGCCATCTTTTGCAGGGAATTTAAGATTGACTTCACGAGGACCAAGTACTGGTCATCAACTGCACTTTTTTGCTCATGTAGTCCTGGTCGCTCAAAGATGTGTGTCACAACGAAACAATAAAGATTTTTAGTTGGCATTATGATCAGGTACCGTATTCCGTCTAGCAACCAGATCAAGGAACATCATGGCCCCTCCAATGGCTTATGTACAGTTGTGTGCTGAACCTGAGGATGTCTCACATATCTTCTTCGACTGCACTCGCAGATTTCATGTGGGGGTGAGTCAGATGCTCGAACCGTGTAACCGGGATCCCTCCATCTTTGAGGAGTTCGTCGGCGTTATGCAAGGTGTAAACTCATAGGTTTGTTTGGCCCTGTTTCGCAGCACTGACGTGTTAGGAACAAACTTACTATCAAATGACTACTTATCTTGTTCTGTAAATCGCTAAAGTTATAATCGAAGTGCGTGTGTGGGTCAAAGTCACGGAGGCTGTGATTGGAGTATGATCTGATATATATGCACGCTTTTGGCTAGAGACATGTGAAATATATGTGGTCTGGTAACCTTATGCTATCAGGCATTATATACTATATAGTACTTCTGCTTTTATCTAGCTACATCGTTTTATTTTCTTTCAAACTGCGCTGATCAATAACACTGGATTGTAGTTGTACTACAGATGCTTAGGCTGCTCTGGCTGCTCTGACTAACATCTATCAGCCCTTCTTTCAATCGAATCAATATCATTCGATTCGTCATAAATTATACTTTCATGTGGTATATATTCAATATTGTACATGTCCATATATTTCTATAAACTTGGTCAAAGTTTACAAAGTTTGAGTTTGAAAAAAATTCTCATATGCACTATAATTAAGAATCTCAGAGATTTAAAGAAAACAACAACTATATCGGATTTTAGACAAAGAGGTATTCAACGTGGTGTCGGTCCTGGATCGGCGGCCACCGTTGGTATCCTCAGCTCCGTCTCAAATGCAGTGTTACTGCTCACATCAGTGGATTGCACCCTAGCGTAAGCATTGTAATTATCATTGCCGCTGCTGCCACCGGTGTGGAAGCTAGGAGCGTGGCCCTCCTCGAGCTGCACACACTCCTGTAGCCGCGCCACCACCTCCGCCATGGTGGGCCGCTGTGCCGCCCCCCTGTGCGGTGCATTTGAGTGCAATCTCCGCCACCTTCCACATGCCGTTGATATCATAACCTCCCTGCAATCGTGCGTCCACCACGCCCTCCATGTTGCCGTGCGCCAGCAGCTGCCTTGCCCATTGGACGATGCTTGTGTCCTCTGGGTCCGAAAGGATGGCTGGTTTCCCGGTGACCAGCTCCAATAGCACCACTCCGAAGCTGTACAAGTCGTTCTTGGTCGTTGGCTGCATCGTGGCCTGGTATTCTGGATCAACGTACCCGGGGGTAAAAGCGAGCATGTTCGTGAAAAGAAGTGTGTTGTTGTGGTAGTCAAAGGCTTTGGTCAAGCCAAAATCGGCGATCTTGGCCTCTAGCCTGGCATTCAGCAGAATGTTGGTGGCCTTGACATCCCTGTGGATGAGAGGTGGGTTACACCCCGTGTGCAGATACTCCAACCCTACACATGACAATAACATCAACATCTAAGTCAAATGCATGTCCAGTAGCAATAATGTGCCTCTGGTGAATATGGCATAACTATAGAAGAGTAGTAATAAGCTACTCTGGATTTCAGCGTGCACCTTGAGCAGATTCAAGTGCATTTTTAAGTCTCTGCCTCCACGGTAAACATCCTCCATTGCGGCCATTTCCTACAAATACAATAACAGCGTATCTTCCGAATTGATATAAAGTACCTTAGGTGAACCTCTAGTAAGACTTGCACATTTACTATATGAGTTGAAAGCCAAATCCTTTTTGTTAGCCGTAGTTGCTATTCATACCTGCAATGTGCTCTCGCAGGGTCCCTTGTGCCATGTACTCGTACACAAGTGCCATATACTCCCCATCCTTGCAGTAACCAATCATTGAAACCAGATTCCTGTGATGAATCCGGGTTAATATCCGAGCCTGCACAAGCACATAAAATTTCACATCAAAATCACGCATTCTGCAAAGAGTTGAAGGCACATTCTATTAAAGGTTCTGGTCCATCGCACCTCTGCAAGGAACTCCTTGACGCCTTGATTGGAGGACTGAGACCGCAACTTCACCGCTACTTGAGTACCATCCTCCAGGAAGCCATCATAGACACGGCCGAACCCTCCTTCGCCAAGCACCCGGTCAAAGCCATTGGTTATCCTGTCGAGTTCCTCGTAAGTGAACCGTCGATTCTCAACTAGTCGCAGAGAATCATCATCGCCGCCATAGCTCATCGACATCGCCTCTTCGTTTTGTGCCTTTGCCGCCGTCCTTTTTTTCATTGATCCTTCATGTATACACAGGAAATTGATGAATTAATAGACCAAATATGGGCATTGTTGTGTGCTAGCTCAATCACGCTGAAAAGGCCTCACTCTAACCTTGCTGCTGGTTTCGTCGTCTTAGGAAGAACAAGACTAGTAGGGCCAGTGATACTATCACCACAATGACAAGTACAGGGGCGGCAACATAGATGGCCAGTTTGCTCTTCCTTTTAGCAGCAAGCTCACATGAATTGCCGTTGGTGCAAAGGTTTGGATTGTTGCCATGTCTAATAAATCAAGGACCAAGTTAATTAACAAAGTCCACACATTTTTTCTAATGAAGAAGCTCAGTGGAATTTATCAAGTATGTATATACTATGAACACCTGAGAACCAGGAAGCCATCTTGAAATCTTTCAAGAAGTCCAGAGGGAATTGATCCATTGAGTTGGTTGCCAGACAAATCTCTAGAGGAAAACAAATTAGAAACAATATATATGTACATAATAAATCGAAGCAATTCGGTCAAAGTTTGAGAGGACTTTTCTATATGCTGCTTGTTGGAACTATTTAATCTTGTTAATTATTGCATATGTGTAAATATGCGTGGTTGCTAATTATTGCATATTGTGTCCGAGTGTGTAAATAAGCGTGGTTGCTAATTATTTAGGGCTAATTGTTGCCCAACTTACATGACTGTCAATGATGGTAACTGTGAAAGGGCATCTGGAATTGAACCTGTCAATTTATTGTTTGACAAATCCCTGCAAGATAGGGAAGCAATATATTTATTTTCTTGAAGCTTGTGTTGCTGAGAAGTACAGATAGAGATTAGGCCAAATAAATCCAGAACTCCGACGTACAAGTATTGGAGAGACTTTAGATGCGCGAAAGATGATGATATATCACTAGTTAGACCACTGGAGGACATGTTTCTACCATAAGCACATACATAAAAGGATCAGCATCATTTTCCATGGTTGTATACATAAGGTAATATTTTGATCTCTCTGACCACACTCATCTTTGACCCTATTTTTTCTCAAAATAGATAACTTTTGTTATTGGTCTCAGGCTCTCAACTAAAGTGTTATGACCTTAAACATCCCATCACAAAACAATCAGAAAACCAGAGGAAAAAATATTTCAATTGAAAGCTTCAAAATCAGAAAATGTGAATACAAGATATATACAATTCAAGGGTGAACTTAAAATAATTTATATGTGGAAAACTTACTAAAAATATGAGTATTGATGAACTAAAGTTATATAAATATGAAATAAAATGAAAAAAAAACAATATTAATATTATGAAGAACAAAATAATGATAGTAAACCCGTAAGTACTTTTTTTTTCAAAAAAGGTGTATTATTTGTTTATATAATTTATTTCTGACTTTTTATGAATTCCCGAAACCGGGGAATGAGATCTTAATTTCCTCTTTTCTAACATAAAACATTACATGATTTCCAATATTTGAAAATATATATGAATAACTTACATGCTTGTGATCCTTGGAGGGTTGGCAGCGGCATAGCCGCAGGTCAACCCATCCCATGCCATAGTCTTGGGAAAGCATGGGTCACCCATCCAGTTCTTCCGCACCCCGTACTTGGCCTTGATCGCCATGACGGCGGATGCTACACGCATGCTTGCAGTAGTTAATCACATTGCACCAACCATTTCAGTAGCACAAGGTAGATAGATAGATAGACAGATATGCATACATACATCGTCATACATAGATGTCAAGATGTGCTTAATTAGATGTCAATATGTGCTTAATTGAACTGATTACCATCCTGTGATTCTGTTCCAACGTTGGTGGTGGTGATGATGGAGAACAACTCGTAGGCGTTGATGATGGGCGGCAGCGTGGAATTGGTTGTGGCCTTGATGGTGATGATGTAGCTGCTGTGGCGCGGGTCGGTGAATTTATTGTAAGCATAGGCTCTGTGGAGATAGCCTGGCGGCGTGTAGCCCGGGACCCAACTTTGGTCGTGGTTGACACTGATGTTGAACTGGTGCAAGGCATCCCTGTCGAGGAGTTCTAGTTCTACGAAGTGCAAGACGGCGAGGTACCCCGGCCCCGGCGACGGATTGTTGAGCTGGGGCTCTACCTCCCAGCCGAACTTGATGCTACCGGAGGCGTTCAGGGGCTTGATCGCCGTCTACAGCACCGCCATGGGTGCCTCGCACTCGTCGCCATCGACGCCATCCACCCTCTCGGTCGTCGTCATCTCTGCCCACATCGTGGCGTCGGACCTAGGGTACCATAGCCTGTCGTATGGATCATCGGGGAACCTGATGATTGTTCCGTTTATCGCGGCGAAGTTTCGCCTGCGAAGCAGGAACAGCCCCTGCTCCGTCGTTGCCTGTGGGTAGAGCGACATCTTCAGCGGCCTCAGCTCCAGCCCAGAGATGAAGGGCGTCCCGCCGCCGGTGTTCACCAGGCACACCTGCACCAAGTCGTGTGGCACCACTACGATGGCCTCCATAGTCGCCCTGTTGTCCTGGTCCAACCCCCACCACGACATGTTCATGATACGTCTCAAACGTATCTACTTTTCCAAACACTTTTGCTATTGTTTTGCCCTCATTCTTGCATGATTTGAACTAAACTAACCCGGACTGACGCTGTTTTTAGCAGAGCTGCCTGTATGGTTTTATTGTGTGCAGGAAAATGGATTTTTAGGTATCTCAGAAAATTCCAAGAAAAATCACAGAAAATCCACGCACCCGAAGGACCTTTGTGCCAGAAGTGGGGCCAGAGGGCAGCCAGGGGGGCCCCAGGCGCCCTGCTGGCGCGGCCCCACCCCTGGACGCGCCGGGAGGCCGCCTGGGCGGGTCCTCCCCCCTCTGGTGCCCTACCTTGGCTCGTATTTATCCCCGTGACTAGAAAACCCCAGAACAGAAGTCGTTTTTCCAGTTTCCGTCGCGGAGCCGCCGCCACCCTCTGTTCTTCTTCGGGAGGTCTAATCTGGAGGCTGATTTGGCCTCCGGAGAGGGGAGATCGTCACCATCGTCATCATCATCACCACTCCATCCTCCCTCCATGACTTCTCCTTCCATGTGTGAGTAATTCCCTGCTGTAGGCAAAGGGGATGGTAGGGATTGGATGAGTTAGATCATGTAATAGTTTATCAGATTGTTGGGGGCATGTTGCCTATCATCTACTTTGGTGTTTATCATCTTTGCTTCAACTTATTGCTCTTAATGCTTGTCACTTAGGGCCCGAGTCCCATGTTTTCAGATCTGAACCCTATGTGTTTGCATGAATATATTTGTGTTCTTGATCCTATCTATGAGTTGTTTGCACCTATTATAGTCCGGAACCGGCGATCCCAAAAGTGACAGCTTGGGACACCAAAGGGGATGGTCCATAATTTGAGGATTCCATGTATCCATTGAGTTTATTGCTTTGTTCCGGTGCTCTTTGACAGGAGCACCTTAATCTCCATAAGTTCCTTTTGGCCCCGTTCGTAGCGGGATGGTAGGACAAAAGATGTTGTGCAAGTTCTTATTGGAAGCACGTACAACTACCTGTGGGATACATGCCTAATGTTTGATATTTGCCTAGATGATCATTACTTTTCTGTGTGCCTTGCCCCAAGTTAGATTCATGATGTATCTCATCCATGCAGCGCCCAACCATCCATCTCCCTAGCCTACAGTGTTTCAATCCAGCTGGTTAT
Source organism: Secale cereale (assembly GCA_902687465.1). Lineage (NCBI taxonomy): Eukaryota > Viridiplantae > Streptophyta > Magnoliopsida > Poales > Poaceae > Secale > Secale cereale. The sequence goes on from LR738709.1 coordinate 16,674,493, forward strand.
TAGTTGTTACTTTTGCTGTTTACTTTTGCTGTCACCACCATCACTATCATATCACCGTTACCACTTATCTTTTGTTGCAAGTAAGTATATTTCAGGTGCGGTTGAATTGACAACTCAACTGTCAAATCTTATAAATACTCTTTGGCTCCCCGTGTGTCGAATCTATAAATTGGGTTATTCTTACCCGCGAAGACTATCTCGATCCCTTACGGTTGAGGGTTATCAAGTACCGTTTTCTGGCGCCGTTGCCGGGGAGCATAGCAATATTTACAAGTCTAGTTGAAGTATCCTACCTGCTGCACTTCATCCACTATGGGTAAGAAAGGAGACCCCAAGGTTCCGATCTTACTATCCACTAGAAGAAGAGGTACTGTTCTGAACACTAGTGCTACACTTGATTCACCTTCTGTTATGAGTAAGTTTGCCTCACCACCACCACATGATGCTTCTACTGAATCTGTTACTATGTCCGATACTTTTGATGATGCTTCTACTACTCTTGATGATATTGGTTCACTTGGTTATGCTCTTGAGAAACAGATCGCTGCTGCTGCAAAAAATTCTGGAATTGAAATTCCTGTTACTCGCTACCCTATTGGTGGAACTTATGATTATCCTGATTTGAGTAAACTCAAGGAGAGACTCCTTGATGATGATTACATTATGCTTGATGATGATTTATGCAGAGAACTAACAGAGTTTGCCGACTCTGACCCTGAAGCTATTAAGAAGCTGCTTGAAAAACACTCCTTGAAGAACAAGACTGTTCCTGATCCTGAATTTGCTACATCTCCTATATGCATCAATGATCCTGATTATGATTTCTCTGTTGATCTTTCACTTATATCTATGGTTGAAGCTGACCCCTTTTATGGCAGAGAAAATGATGATGCTATTGCACACCTGACCAAACTCACTGAGTTGGGTGGCTTGTTTACCACGGATGAGAAGATACAAAACTTTTATGTGACTAAGCTTCTTCCTTTCTCTTTGAAGGAAGGTGCTAAAACATGGTATGATGCACTACCATGTGGTTCCATTAAGAGTCCTCAAGACTTAGCTCACTCTTTTGTTGATAAGTACTTTCCTGCTCATATGCAACATGCTGCTTTACAAAGAATTTATAACTTTAAACAGTTGCAGGATGAGCACCTCCCTAAAGCTTGGGGGAGGTACTGTAGTCTGATCCAGGCTAGACCAGGACATGGAGTCCCTAAGAATGAATTAATCGATATATTTTATGCTGGTCTAACTGATGAATCCAGGTCCTATTTGGATAGTTGTGCTGGTTGTGTTTTCAGGAAAAGAACACCGGACGATGCAGAAGAATTGATGGGCAGGATTGCCAAAAACCATGAAGATTGGTCCGTCCCTGAATCACCTCCACCACCAAAGAAGAGGGGCATGCTTGTTCTAAGCCCCGAAGATATGCAAGAAGCAAGGAAGTCTATTAAAGAGAAGGGTATTAAAACTGAAGACGTGAAGAATCTACCCCCTATTGAGAAGTTGTGTGAGCCTACCACTCACCCTCCTATGGTAGAGGTACGCTCTCTTTTAGATTTCAACGCAAGTAACATCCCTCATGGTAAGCCTCCTGATCAATGTTTAGATGAGCTTGATAATTTTATTATGAAGCAAAGTCATTTTAATGAGAGGATACAAAGTCAATTGCATGATAATTCCCTTGCTATTAAAAGTTTGCTTGATGTTCTAGGTAGAACAGTTAATGATGTTAAATGTCTTGTGAAGCATTTTCATATGGTTCAAACTCAGCTTGAACAAATTTCTAATGTGCAAAAAGATTTGCTTGCTAACAATATCAAACAAGATGATTTACAGGCCTTCGGGATTAAGACCCGAGGAGGAACTAGCACTCAAGATCCTCTCTATCCAGAGGGGCATCCGAGGAGAATGGAGCAAGATTCTCAAATGCAGGAGGAAGAAATTGTTGGCTCTCCAAAGAAGAAGAAGAAGAAACAAAAGGAGGCTGACAATTCCAATGATCCTATTACAAGTGAAGAGCCAGCTGTTGATCCCAACAGTATATCTACCTCCAATGCTGAGACTGAAGACGGTGCCGAACCTGAAGATAAGGATAAGGAGGAGAATGATCCGCCTGAAGTTCGAGAAGAAGAAGCACCTGACAAACGCAAGAAGTACACTAGAGAAGACTTCGTCGCAAGGAGACATGGGAAGGAAAGAGAACCATGGATACATAAACCCATGCCCTTTCCAGGTAAGTCTCTCAATTCTAAAGAAGAAGAGCATTACAATAAGTTTTGTGAGTGGATGAAACCTCTTTTTCTTCAAATCCCTTTGACTCCGACAGGTGTCAACGTAGGAGAAAGGGGTAAAAACGTATCTTTGGTGGTAGTTGTAACAGTGCGGGAACAGTGGATGAACAGTGGATGAACAGTGGTCATCACCTACTTTGACAGTGGGGGACAAGAGCATTAAATGCCCGTCGCCGTCGACCCCAAAAGCGCCCGCCCTTGCGTCTCCGTTTGCCACGGCGATGGCTTTATCACCGTGGAGTGCCACCGTGTCCCCCAGGCTGCACAACTATCCGCCACGCGTCCCTGGAACGACCCCAGGGCGACGCGTGGACTGATGAGCTGGAGCGCGGGCACACAGCGCAACTCTCCCCGGCAAGCACCTTGCCGGGGTCTTGACCTTGCCGGGCCTGGAAGCTTGTCGGGCTCTGAAGCTTGTCGCTCCCCGGGCCCTGCCGGGGCGCATGCTGCGCCGAGGCATGTCTTCTGTAATGTAATCTTCTAGTCTTCCTGACAAGCTCCTCTTGCCAGGGCCTTGAGTTGATAAAGGAATCTTGAGCCTGGGACGGCCTTCTCGGCAAGCCCCACTTGCCGGGGTCTTGATCTTCTGTCTTGTATACTTTGTTTTTTAATGGTTTTATATGGAGCAGAAAGGTCTCCGGCAAGCACGTGGTAGGCCCTGCCGCGGGAAGCTGCTACTGCCCGTGCACAAGTTGGGGTACTGAGGTACCCCTACCTTAGTACACCGACAGGAGCCCCCGGGCCTGGGCCACACACGGTGCCGAGCGCTGTTGGGCCAGGCCCAAATCAATGCACGGGCACGCGCGGCCCACGGCACGCCGAATCCACTTCCGCATCCGCCGCGTCCCCCCGAAATGGCACGCGTCGATTGCGGCGTCGTGGGAGGGAATGTGGCCACGTTCTTTTAATGGAAAGAGCAAAACGTCCCCCACTTCCCCATAAAAGCAGAGGAAGCAGGAGCGGTTCCCCTCCTACGCCTTCATTGCTTCTTCTTCCATCTCCAGAAATTCCCCTTTGCGCTCCGCCTCCACACCTCCTCCGCCGTCTCTTGCACCTGCGGCGCCGCCGGACTCCTCACTCCCCTTCCCTCGTCGCCTCCGCCATGGCCCCGAAGACCGAGAAAGCGAAGGCGGAGAAGACCAAGAAGGAGAAATCCGAGCAGGCGGCGAGGCTTGCTCTGCTGCGGAAGCGGAACGTCGTCTTCTCGCCGAGGCTCAGCGCGCGGGAGCTCTGGAACAAGTATTACTTGTTCTGGGCCAAGGAGACCAAGGCGCACCCCCGAACCAGAGCCTATCCCGCCGCCGCCAAGGACATCTACCCCGGCGGGTACTACTTCTTCGCTGTTTTCTTCCACTGCGGCCTTTGTCCCCCCTTTTCTGAATTCTTCTGCGACATCATGAACACCTACAACCTCCACCTTCTAGACTTCACCCCCAACGCCATCCTCACGATGGCGGTTTTCGCACATCTGTGCGAAAACTATATTGGGATCTATCCGAATGTAGCGTTGTTTAGGCATTTCTTCACGCCTAGAGTAGAGGCCGGCGCTCCCCTCTCCGGAGGAATCTCTTGGGTCTTCCGCTTGAACAAGAAGGAGTCCTACCTGCAAGGGGAGCTCCGCGGCAAGTGGGAGGAGTGGCGCGCGGACTGGTGCTGGATAGTAGAGGACGAGCCGCAGCCCTTCACCGCGCCGCGCACAACTGCCATAGTGCGCGGCAGAGACTGGAGCGAGCTGGACTCGGACGACATCAAGCTGAACGTCGCCCTTGTCAGAATCCTTCGTCTCCGAGTAGCCAGGCTGACCATGGGAGAAGTGGGAGCAGACTTCCTCCGCCGCCGCATCGCCCCTCTTCAGGAGAGGAAGAGGCCAGCATGGGAGTACGGCAATGCGGCGGACATAATGAGACTGCGCCCCGGACTGAATTTCAACTTCACGTCGCTGGAGCTGAAGGGGATGGTCCGGGAACTTTTTAAGCACGACCCGGCCCACCCAGAGTGGTTCAGAGCTCCCCGGGGAGTGGTGCCCCTCTGCAATAGCACGGCCCGAGATCCCCTACGCGCAATGATGCCCGCATGTGACTCGCATGGCGTGGATCCAACATGGATAGCGCCCAAGCCAGACGCCATCATGAGCTTCTTCGACAACCTGGTGGAGGTGCCGAAGAACAAGGAGGAGATCAAGGGGCTCACCCGGGACACCACCGACCGGGAGATTGCCTATATAGCTTCTCGGGTAGAAGAGGCCGCCGCAGCCGCAGCGGCAGGAGAGTTTGGGTTTACGGTTGAAGAGGCAGAGGCTGCGGAAGCGTCCTGCCAAGCAGAGGAGGCGGAGATCCGCAGGCTGCTGAAGCTTCCGCCCGACGAGCTCGCCGGGGTCCCCTCTCTGAGGCATGCTGGGATCCCCGGGATCGTGACTGAGGCCGCCGCGAGGGGCGACGTTGTCGGAGGAAACAGAGGCGCCGGAGGGAGCAGAGGCGCCGGAGGGGGCGGAGGCGCCGGAAGGAGCACGGCCGCAGGGCAGGGCGCTGGGCCCAGCGAGCCGGCCGAGGAGGAGGAGGAGGACGCCGGGGCCGGCGAGGACTCCGATGGGTCCTTGGGGCTCTACAACGACGACGTCTCCTCGTCATCGGAGACCTCCCCGCCTCGGGCAAGTCCCAGGCGATCTCCGCTGAAGCGCCTCCGCAAGGCGACGACGGGGACGAGGGCGCAGGCGCCCCGACAACAACCAGATCGTCGGGCGGCGCGAGCTACCCGGGGGAGCCAAGCCGCGACGGGAGCGCCCGGCGCACCAACTGCGGCGGAGGCGCCCCGCACACAGGCTACGGCGGCGGCGCCCCGCACGTCAGCGCCAAGTGGAGGAGGGTCTTCACAGAGCGGGGCGGCTGCTCTGCCTGCTCCCCGGGCCTCGGCGTCCACAGGTGCCGGGTCTTCGCAGCCCCCAGCCCCGGGGACCGCCAAGCGCCCGAGGGAGCCTTCTCCTCCCGCTCCTCGCGCGGACGCGCCCCAGGTGGCGTTTGACTTCTCTGCCCTGAGCGACGACGACGGCGACGAGGAACATGAGTAAGGACTTGACGTTTTGTATCTTCTTTAACTTTGTCTTGACTCTTTCTTTGATAATTCTGATCTTGTTTCTTGCTTTGATTTCAGGACCCTGGCCCAGCGAGCGGCGAAGAAGGCCAAGGTTCCCGTCGTCGAGGTCGAGGACGACTCGCCCATCGCGGCGACAGGGGACGCGCCGGCGACGAGCTTGCCGGACCCAAGCGCTGCTCCGGGGAGCAGCCCCCAGCGCAGCCCCCAGCGTAAGTCTGGGCTTGATTCTTCCGCTTGTCGGGCGCGCTTGAGGATCTTGTTTATACTAACATCTTGTTGTTCTTGTTTTGTCTTGATTGTCTTGTGCAGAGGTGGAGCCGCAGCCACAGGAGCACCCGGAGATCACTCCCGAGGAGCCGCAGGCTCCGCCGTCCCCGCCAAGGACGAATTCTCCGGCGAGGGAGAGTGCTCCGCCAAGGGCGGGTACTCCGCCAAGGGCGAGTACCCCGCCAAGGGCGAGCAGCCCGGCGAGGGCGGCCACCCCGCCAAGGAAGAGCTCCCCGGCGAGGGAGCCTGCCGTCGGCGAAGTCCGCCAAGGTAGGCCTTGTAGCTCTGTCTTCTCGGACTTGTCTCTTTTGGATATTTGCTTGAACTTCTTCTTCTTTTTCTTCTTCTTCTTTTTCTTCTTCTAGATCCTCCTCCCCCAGAGCAGATGGAGACGGAGATTGTCGTCGAGGAGGAGGGCGCGCAGGGCGACGGCGGCAACGCCCCTGTCGTTGAAGACACGGCGGGAGCCGCCGAGCCTGCCGTGGAGGAGACTGCCCCGACCGCAGACGCATCGGCCGGGGAGGGGGACGGCGACCGCACTGCCGGCCCGGAGGCGGCAGGAGCGTCGGGCGCTGCACCGGCCGCCGACCCCTCCGCCGGAACGGAGCAGTCCGCCTACTACCTTGAGGCTCCCAACGGCGTCTTTATCCAAGTGCCGTGGGGATCCTCGTCGCGAGCCCCCGAGGAGGGAGAGACCTTCGATGGGGAGGTTCTCGCCTCTGCGGGGTTGAAGATCGTCGAAGCGCCTGGCGGGAGCGACGAGCCCGAGGAGGAGAAGTTGCTTCATCGGCTCCTGGCCCTTTACCGGGCCAGGCAGGCGAAGCTTGAATCTCGGGAGGCCCTCACCGCCAAGGCCGCAGCTGACATGGAGAAACGCGCCGCGGAGCTCCGCGCCGCCAACCAGGCGGCCCTTCGCGACGTGGCGGAGGAGCGCGAGCGTCTTGCCGGGGAGTACCAGGAGTGGCTCCTGGAGAAGGCCGAAGCCGAGGAGCAGCAGCGACTTGCCGGAGAAGCGCTGTCCCAGCGAGAAGGCGAGCTCACCCAACGGAAGATCAACCTCGACGCTCACGAGGAAGATCTTACCGCCCGGGAGCAGGCCCTTGGCGGGGAGTTGAAAGAAGCAAAGGCCGCCGCCGCCACCGCGGAGACCGCCAAAAAGGAGCTCGAGGCCAAGGTTGCGCAGCTGGAGGAATTCTTGAGGGCGAGCACGGAGAGGGTTACCGCGCTCAACATAGAGCGCGAGAAGGACGCCCATACTAATTCTGAACTCCAGGTGCGCCTTTCCAAGCAAGGCGACGAGCTGAAGGCCGCCAAGGACTCGATCGCAGATCTGGAGCTGAAGGTTTCTACGTTGAAGGACTCTCTTGACGCCGTCCGGGACCGCGAAACCAAGCTGAAGGAAGAGCTCCGCAAGGAGAGAGGCCTGGTGGAGAACGCCGCCACTTCAGCTGAGAACTTCCGCCGGACCGTCGAGGTTTGGACCGAAGACCTGGTGGCCTCCGCCGCTGCCATCGACAAGGAGCTGATGGCGCTGAGGGTTGAGCATCTCATATACTCTCCGGATCCAAACCTCCCCCACAGCGCCAAGCTCAGCCTTTTCTTCAGAGGGGTCGCGCCGGCACTTGCAAATCTTCAGAAGAAGCTCCCCGCGCAACTGGCCGAGGAGTCACGCCAGCTCTGCGCAGGGACCTTGGAGCGCGTCCTGACGAAGATAGTGTACCGCAACCCGGGCATAAATCTCGTCAACGTTCTCCGCAGCTTGCCGGCCGACGCGGATATGGAGGTGCTGAAGGCGCAGGTCGCCCACATTATCACCAAAGTGAACAAGATCTCTAGGATCAATGGCGACCGCGTAGATTAGGCCTCTTCCTTTTTATCTCTTTTGTTGCTGCAAAGTGTGTCATGAACACGAACTTATTAATGATTGCGACAAGTTATCCCTTGTAATATATTATCTTATTATGAGCAATCAGTGCAATGTTATCTCCCTTGCTTTGGTCCTTTACTTTGTATGCTTTTAACCCTACGCTTCTAGGGGACTTGCCGGCAAGGGGCCCTTGCCGCGAGCGCTGAGTGCCGGACTCCGAGCAGCCTGCTGGTCAAGGTCTTACCGGCAAGCAACCTCGCCGCAGCTAGTCGCAACGCACTTAGCTTGCTGAGCGAACTCGAAAACGAAACAAGGGCGCGACACTTGTTGCAGCTCACTTAAGTCGTTGAGCGTACTCAAAAACAAGATAAGGGTGCGGCTAGCCTCGAGTAGGTTCCTCCGCGCACAGGTTTTCCATACAAAGTGTGGTTGTTCAAGGAAGGTAACTAAAAATTTAAAAATTTGAATTGCTCAAATTCTGGTAACTTAGCTTTCGTGATTTGTGCGTTCTCCGGCAAGCTTCTCTTTCTTGAACAACACTTGGTTCATCTTCCATCTCCTTCCCCCCCGGCAAACTTGTCCGCGAGGAACATTCCTTCTGCTTAAGAGGGAAAGAAAAAGGAGAGGGAAACAAGTATATGGCCTTTCGGCGTGCTAATGCTTACCGGATATGTGTGTTGCACAAGATTCCAAATAACGCACGCAAATAGCGAAGAAAAGCATGGAGAAGGCAAATAGTGCGAAAACACAAAGCTTTACTGATGCATGGTGTCTGGGCACGGCTTTGTACAAAGGGTTACATGCAACAGCGGCAAAGCTTGTACAAAAGGTGGTTGCCGGAGCGGATCACGGCAACCGCGCCTTATGGGTGAAACTTGCGAAGATGCTCTATGTTCCAGGAGTTGCTCACTGGTAAGCCTTCTTCGGTCTCAAGGCGGACATCGCCGGGCCTTGTGACTTGTCTCACCCGATAAGGGCCTTCCCACTTCGGCGTCAACTTGTTGGAATTCTTGGCGGACTGAACACGCCGAAGAACAAGGTCGCCTTCCTCGAGACTCCTGGCCCTAACCTTGCGGCTATGATAGCGGCGCAAGGCTTGCTGGTATCGAGCAGCTCGTACAGCAGCCTGGAGACGTTCCTCCTCGAGGAGCAACACATCATCTTGTCGCAGTTGCTCTTGCTCGAGCTCATCATAAGCGAGCACTCGAGGAGATCCGTATACGAGTTCCGTAGGGAGAACTGCCTCTGCTCCATAGACTAGAGCAAAGGGTGTCTGTCCGGTGGCTCGACTTGGTGTCGTTCTGATTGACCAAAGAGCCGCCGGTAGCTCCTCTATCCAGTTTCTTCCGCACTTGCGCAGCCTGTCAAAGGTCCTTGTCTTGAGTCCGCGCAGCACTTCAGCGTTTGCCCTCTCCGCTTGACCGTTGCTTCTCGGGTGAGCAACAGAAGCGAAGCAGACCTTGGCGCCAAGGTCTTGGACGTATTGCATGAAGGTGCGACTAGTGAATTGTGTGCCGTTGTCGGTGATGATCCTGTTAGGGATTCCGAAACGGCAAACAATCGACCTAAAGAACCTGACTGCTGACTGTGCTGTCACCTTTCTCACTGGTTCCACTTCTGGCCACTTTGTGAACTTGTCGATTGCTACGTACAAGTACTCAAAGCCCCCGACAGCACGGGGGAAGGGGCCAAGGATATCGAGCCCCCAGACCGAGAAGGGCCAGGACAAAGGGATCGTCTGGAGAGCTTGAGCTGGCTGATGAATTTGCTTTGCATGGAACTGGCACGCTTCACACTTGGTTACTAGTGCAGTTGCATCTTGGAGGGCTTCTTGCCAAAAGAACCCTTGCCGGAACGCTTTCCCGGCAAGTGCCCTTGCGCCAATGTGGTGGCCACATATGCCTCCATGTATTTCTGCCAACAACTTCTGTCCATCTTCTCTGGAAATGCACTTCAACCTGACACCATTGAGTCTTCTTCTGTACAATTCGTTATCCACGAACTGGTACATACTTGACTGCCTGGTAATCTTCTCTATTTCTGCCGGGTCGTCGGGAAGTTCTCCAGTTTTCAGAAAACGGACGATCTGCTGTGCCCATGCCGGAGCCCGAGGCTCAACGGCAAGAACTAAAGGCATGAGGGACGCTGCGGGAACCCCAGCTTCTACGGCAAGAACCTCCGGTTCTGCCGGAGCTGGCGATCCCCCGGCAAGCTCGCCGGGGCGAGGCTTGTCGGGAACGATTGCTTCAACTGTACAGACGCTTAGTTCTGCAGGAGCAAACTGTTCCTCAGCGTTCTGGTCGTTGATCTTGGGGACCTTGGCGGCGGCCTCGGGAAGATCCGCCGGCAAGTAGTCGCCGGAGACCAACTTTCTCTTCTTTCTTTGCCCAATTGATGGTGTAACAGATGGCTGAGTCAGCTTGAGCAGGAAGGTCCCTGGTTCCACAGGTAACTTCATCGCAGCGCACTTTGAAAGGCCATCTGCAATGTCGTTCTGAGCTCTCGGGACGTGCTCCATTTGCAGACCTTCAAAGTGCTCTTCAAGCTTCCTCACTTCATCTACATAAGCTTCCATCAAAGGGCTCTGATAACTCTTGTTGACTTGTCGGACCACCAACTGAGAATCTCCCCGCACAATCAGCTTCTTGATCCCAAGTTCAGCTGCAATTCTGAGGCCGGCAAGCAGACCTTCATACTCTGCAGTATTGTTTGTCGCTTGTTCCCTGGGAAAGTGCATCTGGATAACATACTTGAGGTGCTCTCCGGTGGGCGCGATGAGTACCACGCCGGCACCGGCGCCTTGCAGCGAGAAGGCACCATCAAAGTACATTACCCATTCACTTGTCGCTTCTTGTACGGGTGCACTTGTTTCTGGAGCTTCTTCATCGGGCGTCGGGATCCATTCAGCTATGAATTCTGCCAAAGCTCGGCTCTGAATAGTTGAAGTACTTTCAAACTTGAGACCAAAGCTTGACAGTTCCAGTGCCCACTCAACGATCCTGCCTGTTGCTTCTGGATTGTGCAATATCCTCTTTAGCGGAAAGCGAGTGACCACTGTTATCTCATGTGCTTGGAAATAATGGCGCAGCTTTCTCGAGGCCATGAGGAGGCCGAAAAGCAACTTTTGCACCCCAGAGTATCTTGATCTAGCCCCCTGCAAGAGGGAACTCACAAAATACACCGGGCGCTGCACCATCCTTCTTCGCACTTCTCCTTGTTCCCGCGTAGAGTTGTCCTTGTCGGGGCCAGAGCTTGCCGGAGCAGCCCCCTGCTTGTCGCTGGATTCACTTGCCGGTGGTGTAGACTCCTCGTCGTCCTCCCTCTCCGCTACTAACGCAGCACTAACCACCTGGTTGGTTGCCGCTAGGTAGAGCAGCAACTTCTCCTGTGGCTTAGGTGCGACAAGTATTGGAGTGGAGGATAGGTACCGTTTCAAGTCTTGCAGCGCTGCCTCCGCTTCCGGAGTCCATTTCATAGGACCTGCCTTCTTCAAGATTTTGAAGAAAGGAAGGGCGCGTTCTGCAGACTTTGAAATGAACCTACTGAGGGCAGCTACACAACCTGCAAGTCTCCTGACATCCTTGACGCGCTTCGGGGCTTCTATCTGCTCGATGGCTTTAATCTTGTCGGGGTTGGCTTCAATCCCCCTCTGTGACACAAAGAACCCGAGAAGCTTGCCGGAGGGGACCCCAAAGACGCACTTCTCGGGGTTCAACTTAAGCTGGATCTTGCGCAGGTTCTGAAATGTCTCTTCCAAATCTTGGATCAGTGTATCCTTATTCTTGCTCTTCACCACGATATCATCCATGTAGGCCTCCACATTTCTGTGGATCTGTGGTTCAAAAGCAGTGTATACCACCCTTGCAAATGTTGATCCTGCATTCTTCAATCCGAAAGGCATGCGAATAAAGCAATAGGTGCCACATGGAGTAATGAATGCAGTCTTCTCTTCATCTTCCTTGGCCATAAAAATCTGGTGGTAGCCTGAATATGCATCAAGGAAAGAGAGCAGCTCACATCCGGCAGTGGAGTCAACGATTTGATCAATGCGCGGCAAAGGAAATGGATCCTTGGGACATGCTTTATTCACATCGGTGAAGTCTATACACAGTCTCCACTTCCCGTTGGCCTTGCGCACGACAACTGGGTTTGCAACCACGTCGGATGGATCACGCCTCTAACTAGGCCCGCTGCTTCTAACTTCTTGATCTCTTCGTTAATGAATTCTTGGCGCTCCACGGCTTGCTTCCTGACCTTCTGCTTGATGGGCCGCGCATGAGGACAAACAGCAAGCTTGTGCTCAATCACCTTCCTGGGAACACCGGGGATGTCAGATGGCTGCCAGGCAAACACATCGACATTCGCCCGCAGGAAGGCAACGAGCGCGCTTTCCTATTTGCTGTCAAGTGTGGCACTGATGGTGAAGGTACCACCAGTGCCGTCCTCCTTGGCGGACACCTTCTTGGTTGCCGGAGGAGCGGCCATCCCCTTCTTGCACTTGCCGGTGGAGCTCGATGGGACGTCCTCGACGGCAGCGCAGCACTCCGAAGAGGTGCGGTTGCCGGAGTGTGCCCCAGAGCACTTGCCGGACTTGGTCTTGGTCTTCTTCCCCCCGGGAGCTTCAGCGGCAAGTGTGTCTTTCTCTGCTGCGGCTGCTGCATCCCGGTAGATCTTGTCGGCGCAGACAAGCGCATCTTTCTTGTCGCCATGGACGGTGATGACGCTTATCGGCCCCGGCATCTTGAGTACGTTGTAGGCGTGGGGGGAAGCTGCCATGAACCTGGCGAGGGCAGGACGTCCAAGTATCCCATTGTATGGTAATGGGATATCGGCAACATCGAAGGTTATCCTCTCCGTCCTGAAGTTCAGCTCGCCGCCAAAGGTCACCGGCAGAGTGATCTTCCCCTTGGGCTTGCTCCTTCCCGGGTTTATTCCTTGAAATGTACCGGTCTCTTCGAGCTCGCCGTCTGGGATTTGGAGTTTCTTGATCACAGCAGAGGAGATCAAGTTCAGGCCGGCCCCGCCGTCAACCAACATTTTGGTGACCTTGAGGTTGCGGATGGTGGGTGAGACCAGCATCGGCAAGCACCCGACCGCTGTGGTGCGGTCAGGGTGATCCTCAAGATCAAAAATGATGGGCGTGCTGGACCATTTGAGGAGCTTGCGCGATTCCACGGGCGGCTCTGCTGCATTCACTTCCCGCACCCACTGCTTGAGTTGGCGGTGGGAAGTGTGCAGAGAGGCGCCGCCGTCGATGCACAGGACTTCCGTGGCCTTCTGGAACTCCTGCTCGCTGTTATCATCTTCCTCCATGTCTTCGTCGTCGTCTTCTTCATCCTTGTCGCTGCCCCGGGGAGGTCGATCACCTTGCCGCTGCTTGGCTTTGCCGCGGCGTCCTCCCCGGCCATTGAATGGCCGCTTCTTGCTTGGTTCTCCCCCGCCACCTTGGGCCTTCTCCTTGTCGCGCCGCTCGTACTCAGCTTTCTGCTGCTCGACGAGGTACTCGACGCGCTTGCATTTGGAGAGATCATGACCCTTGGTGCGGTGGATCTTGCAGTATTGCTTGTCGGAGCCGTCCTACTTGTCGGCCGCCGCCACAGGGGCAGGCTCCTTGCCGGAGCCGCCAGCCTGTGCTTGCTTGGCGGGAGCCTCCTTACCGGACTTCTCGACGGCAAGCACTTCCTTGTTCTTCTTTTTCTTATTGTTCCGCCGCCGGCTCTTCTTTGCCGGGGCGGCATCCTCGCTGTCGCTTCCCCCTGCGCCAGCATCCTCTTCGGGGAGTCTCCTCCCCTCTTCGGCGCGCGCGCACTTGTCAGCCAGAGCGTAGAGCTCGCTGACATCCCGTATCTTGGTCATAGCCATCTCCTCACGCATGCGGCGGTTACGCACGTTCTGGTGGAACGCGCTGATAACCGCGGCAGGGTGGACGTCGGGGATGTTGTGCTGCACGCGGCTGAAGCGTTGGATGTACTTGCGCAGAGGCTCTCCTTCCTTCTGGGCCAAGATGTGGAGATCGCTCTCCTGGCCGTGGGGTCTGTGGCCGCCCGTGAAGGCGCCAACAAACTGGTGGCAAAGATCTGCCCAAGAAGAAATGGAGCCTTCCGGCAAGTGCATAAGCCAAGAACGAACGTTCGGCTTAAGCACTAGCGGGAAGTAATTCGCCAGTATCTTCTCGTCGCGCCCCCCGGCAGCCTGCACCGCGATGGTGTAAATGCTGAGGAATTCCGAGGGGTGCGTCTTGCCGTCGTACTTCTCCGGTACGTCGGGCTTGAAGTTCTTCATGCTGGGCCACTGGACACGCCGCAGCTCACGGGTAAACGCAGGGCAACCTGCCGCGTACGGCAAGTCGCCCGGTTCACCGGGCGCGTGTGTGTCGACAGCGGCTCCAGCTCGCTGGTCTGATTGTCGCCGAGCTTCTCGGCGGCGCTCGATCGTCGTCCGAGCGTCTTCTTGTCGCCGATCGTCAAGGACCCGGCGCTGGTCCCGACGAGCCCGCGGATCTGACGACGCCGTGGAGTCGTCGTCGACGTTGATCCGGCGGGGAGGCGTCTTCTGCTTCCGCGGCGGGGAGTGCACGGTTGTCGCACCCCCGGCGGTCTTGTCGCCGTCGGCCTTCGTCTTCTCGACTTGCCGCGGCCGCGATGTCGCCGGCTGCTGCGGCGTATCGTTGTTGGCGAAGGCGATCAGGCTCTGGATGGTTGCCCTCCAGTCTTCGGCCTTGTCTGCCGCAGGAGGGAAGTCGAGGAGCAGTTGCGCTCTTGCGAGCGCTTCTGCTGGAGAGGAGGGGAGCGGGGGCGAGCGGTGCGAGGAGCGGGATATGCTCGGACTCCTAACAGGGTTAGAAGGAGCAGGGTCCCGCCCCGGCGACCGCGCCTTGCTGGTGCCCGGACGGCGGTCCGGAGCGTCCCGCGAGCCTCCGGTTTGCCCTTGGCCCAGCAAGCGGATGCCACCTCCTGTGGCATGGCGCTGCTGGCCCGTCGTCTGGTGAGATGGACGTGGCGCATCTACGGAGACCGAGGCCTTGGAGTTGGTCCGGCCGTCCGTCTTGTCCTTGGATTTAGCGGTGCCGTGAGTCTCCTCACCGGCGACCACTCTTCCGCCGGCGTCCCCTCCACCCACCGTTGGTTCTGGTGGCGGCGGATGAGACGCAGACGGGCCCGCGACCTCTGAAGCCTTCTTCTTCGGGGCCATGCTGTTGTTGATGAGGTTGTTGATGAAACTGGAGAGGTTGATGAAGACTGCGCCCGCGTGAACGCCGGATCAGGTTCGCACAACCTCGACGCCCCCTACCTGGCGCGCCAAAGATGTCGGGGGAAACTGTCCACCACGAGCACCTATGGGACCGGAGCCCCTTGTTCGTGTGGTAAGGGAGCGGAGGGAGCACAAAGAGCGGATCGTGGTGAGCACGCGGGCAGTTTACCCAGGTTCGGGCCGCGATGGACGCGTAAAACCCTACTCCTGCTTGATTGTATTGAGTTGGGGAGCTTGGGAGCTTGAAGAACTAGCTACACCGAGCAAATGAGCGATCTAGGTTCCGAACCCCCTCTACGTTGTGCATGGGCCTCCTTTTATAGCTCAAGGGGTCACCGACAGGTGTCAATGTAGGAGAAAGGGGTAAAAACGTAACTTTGGTGGTAGTTGTAACAGTGCGGGAACATTGGATGAATAGTGGATGAACAGTGGTCATCACCTACTCTGACAGTGGGGGACAAGAGCATTAAATGCCCGTCGCCGTCGACCCCAAAAGCGCCCGCCCTTGCGTCTCCGTTTGCCACGGCGATGGCTTTATCACCGTGGAGTGCCACCGTGTCCCCCAGGCTGCACAGCTATCCGCCACGCGTCCCTGGAACGGCCCCAGGGCGACGCGTGGACTGATGAGCTGGAGCGCGGGCACACAGCGCAACTCTCCCCGGCAAGCACCTTGCCGGGGTCTTGACCTTGCCGGGCCTGGAAGCTTGTCGGGCTCTGAAGCTTGTCGCTCCCCGGGCCCTGCCGGGGCGCATGCTGCGCCGAGGCATGTCTTCTGTAATGTAATCTTCTAGTCTTCCTGACAAGCTCCTCTTGCTAGGGCCTTGAGTTGATAAAGGAATCTTGAGCCTGGGACGGCCTTCCCGGCAAGCCCCACTTGCCGGGGTCTTGATCTTCTGTCTTGTATACTTTGTTTTTGAATGGTTTTATATGGAGCAGAAAGGTCTCCGGCAAGCACGTGGTAGGCCCTGCCGCGGGAAGCTGCTACTGCCCGTGCACAAGTTGGGGTACTGAGGTACCCCTACCTTAGTACACCGACACTGATGCTATTAAGTTACCTCCCTATTCAAAATATATGAAAGATATTGTTACTAATAAAGGAAAAGTTCCTAATGAAGCAATATCTACTATGCTTGCTAACTACTCTTTCAGTGGCAACATTCCTGAGAAGCTTGGTGATCCAGGTATACCCACCATTCCTTGCTCCATAAAGAATAATTATGTCAAAACTGCTTTATGTGATCTTGGAGCAGGAGTGAGTGTTATGCCTTTCTCTCTTTACAAGAGGCTTTGTTTAGAGAAACTAATTCCTACAGATATCTCTCTTCAGATGGCTGACAAGTCAACCGCCGTTCCGATAGGTATTTGTGACGATGTTCCCGTAGAAGTTGCTAATTGTTTGATCCTTACTGATTTTGTTGTGCTTGGCATGCCCGAGGATGGGAGCATGTCCATTATTCTTGGTAGACCTTTTCTTAACACCGCGGGTGCTATTATTGATTGCAATAAAGGAAAGGTTACCTTCAATGTGAATGATAAAGAACACACGGTGTATTTTCCAAAGAAGACCGACAAGAGGCATGGCCTCAACTCTATAGAAAATATCGAGACCGTGAAGATTGGAGAATGGGACTGTCCACTACATGTGCACCACAAATACAAAACTATTATGGTGGGGACAATGTCCATTAAAGTAAAGGTACAACGATCACTTGGTAAGAGGTGGGACTTTTTGCTCTATATATCGCGAGTTTGTTGGTAAGACTTGATCAACCTTACTAGTGAGCATGTTTTATATAGGTAAAAAGTTGAGCTTGTTATATTTTCATTTGTTTTAGCCTTTGTTCTCCTTGCTGTACCAAGTGTTTGTGTTTTTGAAGCTTCACAATACTAATCACTGCTTTAAGTTTTCAGAAAGTTTTGCAGCTTTTTGAACTTCGAAATTTTTTCAACAGTGAAGTTTTCAGAAAAATTCCAGAAAAATAAAAATAAAAATTTCCATGCCGGGAGTGACCCAAAGGCACCTGGGGCTGACCAGGGGGGGCCACCAGTGGCCCAGGCGGCCAGCTGGCGCGGCCTGCCCCCTGGCCGCGCCCATAGGGCGCCTGGGGCCCATAGGTCCCGCCTCTAGGTGAGTCTTCTTCCTCTCTCTCTCTTTCTCTCCGAAAACACGAGTTCTGCACCTGTTCTTGCGTTCTTGCTGTTCTTGGAGGCAATTTTCGATCTCTCTCTACAGCCTATCATTCGAGCTGAGATTTTGAACAAATACTCCCTGGTATGTAACTCCTCCACCACTCCAATTAGATTTTGGTTGGTGGCTTCATTTGTGAGTATTTAGTAGTTCTTGGTGCTGTGTAGATGAGCTTGCATGCATTTGTAGAAATTTATTTTCCAAGTTTTGATGCAAGTTTATGCCTTAGGTAAGTGAGTTGAGTAGTTTGCCTTAAACCACTTTGTTTAAATCCTTGTTTTTGTAATTTGTCAAAAATTTCAGAAATGAGTTTGTTAGGAAGGGCAAAGGGGTGGCTTGAGAAGAAGAAGCCCGCGCGCTCCGACCGAGTTACTAGAGCCGCAGCTTCACCCTCGACTGCTAGGGTGAGCTACAATGAAGATGATGTGCCTCTAGAGTTGTTGGAAGACACAAGTCCAGCACGTGTGATGATGTTCCCATGTGATGAATTCCTTGAAGCTACAGGAATTAAGGATGAGTTTTATAATCTTTGTGCTAATGCAGGTCTGACACGGCTCGTCACGTACCGTGTTGTTCAGTATCAAAAACTCACCTCCGGTTTCATTAACAGTTTTAGATATAACCTTGATACTGGTTCTATTGAGTTTAAAATTTACAATAATCTTTTGACCATGCCCTTGGAAAAGTTTTGTGAAATAATAGGTGTGCCAAACGTTGGGCGGTCAGCGAAGATGACCTCTCAGCCCTCCGAGCTGAGAACCGTCTTCAACTCTCTCTGCAGCATGGATACGAGGGATAGTCATCGGTCAAAAATCTCCAGCATCTTATTCCTTCACCTCAGGTATTTTGCGTATTATGTTTCTGGAGGGGTGTTAGCTCGTGACAACACGAGCAACATTTCTACGCCGGATATTGCTATCCTGGCAACCACCCTCTCAGGGAGGTTTGATTATAATGTGGGTGCCTTAATTGCTCAACGCCTTGCTATGAACGGTAACAGGGGAGATTTATTTGGTGGCGCTTATGCCACACTTATCTTAGAGTATCTTAAAGGCACCCACACCCTGATGATAAGCCTTTTACTTATTTAAGTTTTGATCTTGCTGCTATGAAAAGGCATAAGTTTGTTACCATGACTTCTGAGTTTGGTAACCTTGTTTATATCTTGCGTTTCGGAACTACCGCGGAACGCAAGATCCGTCTACCTGCACCTCTTTTGTTTGATTTTTCTCGCAGGAACGGATGGTCCTTTGATGTTATCCAGTTCGATGTGTTCATGGTCCAGCATCAGTTTCATAACCCCATGGAGGGGGTTGTGCCCGACGAGGAGGAGCACGGTGAGTTACCACCTTTTCAGGGGGAGACCGTCACCCAGTTTGGTGAAGGGTCTTCCTCTGCTTGGAGTGCGGACCCTTCTTCATGGGAGGATCCGAGGACTTCGGTGTACGCGCCGGAATCCTTATACGACCCTTGGACTCACCAGCACCACCCCGGAGTAGGAGGCCCCTAGCGGCAGTAGCTACTACCAACTTAGGCCAAAAGCCTAAGCTTGGGGGAGTACGTGCCCTTCTCACTTTTCCATTGTATTATCCGTTTTATTTTTTTTCGCTTTGATCTTTTCGAAGTTTTTGCCTGTTCTTCTTTGTTCTTTCTTTGCAAAAACAACAAAAAGATTTTCTCTTTCTTTTGCTTACGTTCAACCTTTGAAAAAAACCCAAAAAGATTTCCTTTCTCTCTTTAGTTTGCTTTGTTTTCAGAGTTCAGCTCGAGTCCGTGATGGCATTTAATTATATTTCCTACGTTCGATCGTGCAAGTGACAAGGCAGTAATGACGAAGATCGACGGAAGGGAAGCAACAAGGAAAACCGGTATGAACTCTTCTTGTTTCTAGTTTTGTACATATGCCTGTACTTATGATCTAGAGACCAGCTTGTAGCGACATAGTGCTATGTTTACAATGCTTTCCCAGTGGTTCATGCTTTCCTTGTGGCTAATCTCAAATAGCTAGAGTATATAATGTGTTATTGAAATGATTTACATGCATTGCATTGTTCATAGTTTGGTATACTAAGGTGGTATTTCCCTTTGGAGAATTCTTGGATTGACTTGGCACATGTTTACTCATGTTTAAGACTATAAAGTCTGCTTTGCCTTGATGATCTTTGAGTTTCAGAATAGTTATATCACTTTCATGCCCAATTCAAAGTTGCTTTGTCGCTCTGCATGATTATGACCGTTATTGCTCTCTAGTTGGTCGCTTCCCAGTCTCTTGTTAGCCTTCGCTCGCACTAAGCGGAATTCTGCTTATGCATCCAAATCCTTTCAAACCAGTTATTCCATATGAGTCCACCATACCTTCCTTTGTGGTATTTACCGGCCATTGATATGTCCAAAACATATCTATAATTTCTGCTTGCTCCATGCCTCTTTTGGGTGATATTGCTATGATATTTATACACTTCCATACACTTTTGATCATATTTGGACTAACCTATTAACTCAGTGCACCCCAGTGCCAGTTTCTGTTTTCGGCTGTTTTTGTATTTCAGGTTTTCACATTACGAGAACTGCCAGAAAAAATCCAGAAAAATTATATAACAAATCAGCGTTCCGGAAGCTTCCATGCGGCCAAAGTAGAGCCGGAGGGGACCCACAGGGGCTCCAGGCGGCCTGCCCACGCGGCCCCCCCTTGGCCGCGCCGGGGGGGCGCCTGGGCACCCCTGACCCCCTCTGATGCCCCCCTTTGGCATATATTTACACCGTGTCACCGAAACCCTGATTCCGGACCCCTTTTCTCCAGACGCGATTCCGATCTCCGCCGCCATCGCCATCAAGCTTCGGGGGACCAGAATTCCTGCGCCGGCACCCTGCCGGGACGGGGAAGTGCCCCCGGATTCATCTCCATCGACATTGCTTCCTCCCTCCATGATGCGGGAGTAGTTCCTCCTCGGGGCTGAGGTTCTTACCAGTAGCTATGTGGTCAATTCTCTCTCCCATGATGTGATCTTCGTTGTGATCATAGGCTATGTTAATCTAGGGTGATCCCATGATATTTCCCCTTCCTCTATGTATTAGATTGATGTACCCACTTGTCTTTATCTAGTATAATCCCCGAGATCAAGGTGACATCGGTCTATTGGACATGGATTAGAAAAATATTTTCATGAGTGATTTCCTCTCTTGTGAGTTGATTGAAGATTGAGAGTCTCTTGGTGCTTGTCTTTGACTATCCTTTAGATATGTTGTGGTGATTGTGGTACTCTCTTTGGATGGCCGCGGTGACATTGGGAAATCCTTAGATTGAGAACTACGAACTTTGAGGTGTGCTTTTGTAGCCCTACATAATTCTCGTCCTCTCTTGACCACGAAGGAATGACCTCCGGGTGCGTCCCCCTTGCATGTTTTATGGGAAATATCATGTGATTCAATTATGTTAATGTTGTTGGGAGTTGCCACTAGTGAAAGTATGAACCCTAGGCCTTGTTTCCACCATTGCAATACCATTTGTGCTCACGTTTACCACTTGTTTCGTTGCTGCACTTTTTATTACAGATTTATATTACTTTGCTTTGCCACTCCTATTATCCATATTTTACCATCTCTTCGCCGAACTAGTGCACCTATACAACTCCTAGTTGTATTAGGTGTGTTGGGGACACAAGAGACTTCTTGTATCTTAGTTGCAGGGTTGCTTGAGAGAGACCATCTTCAACCTCTACTTCCCTGAGTTCAATAAACCTTAGGTCATCCACTTGAGGGAAATTGCTGCTGTCCTACAAACCTCTGCGCTTGGAGGCCCAACATAGTCTACAAGAGTAGAAGCGTGTCTAGACATCAAGCTATTTCTCGCGCCGTTGCCGGGGAGGTGAGTGCTTGAAGGTATATCTTTAGATCTTGCAATTAAATCTTTTTGTTTCTTGTTTTTATTTCACTAGTTATGCTTATGGACAACCTTGCTATTGGATCGTTACTTGCGGGAAGACGCCCCACACCTGTGGTGGTTGCTCCTCCCCCTACTGAAATTGTGCGCTATAAAATACCAGCTGTTATTATCGATTATGTTTTGGCTGATCGTTATGCAGGAGACAGACATCCCGGTGAACACTTGCTATATCTGTCACAACTATGTTCATTATTTAAGCTTGCAGGTGTATCAAGGGAGTTTTTCATGAGGAAATTATTTGCCTTGTCACTGAAAGGAAAAGCATTGGAATGGTATAGGCTACTAAATGACTCTCACCTGCTGGAGTGGGAAGAGATCCGGTCTCTCTTTTACTCCAAGTTTTATCCTCTTCATGAAGTCCATGAGAATAGGAATTATGTTTATAATTTTTATCCTCATGACGGAGAGAGCATAGCTCAAGCTTGGGGGAGACTGAAAACGTTAATGCTAAAATGTCCTAACCATGGGCTCCCCAAAGATATGATTATTACTAACTTCTATGCGAGGCTTTCTCGACAGGATAAAGATTTGCTCGACGCTTCCTCTATGGGTTCTTTCACAAACAAAAAGATTGATGCTAAATGGGAACTCCTTGAAAGAATTCAACGCAACACTGAAGATTGGGAGATCGACAAAGGTAAAGAGTCAGGTATAATTTATGAGTATGATTGCATTAAGTCCTTTGTTGAAACTACAAGTTTTAATAAGTTTAGTGCTAAGTTTGGGCTTGATTCTCAACTCCTTGTTGATTTCCTCAAATCTTTTGCTTCACATCTTAATATGCCTAAGGAGGATTGGATCAAGCATCATGAACCTTTTAAAGAGATTTGCAAAGTAAATGAAATTGTTCATGATGATTGCAACATGCATGATCCAATTCCTAAAAATGAAGTTTTATATAATCATGTTATTTTTTGTGGAGTGGATAGACCTTGTGAAAGGCCTATGATTGAAGAAGAGAAGTATTGTAAGCAACATAAGCATGAAAGAACAATCACTTGGGTCAGAGATTTAAACGAAATTGCTAGAGAATTGTGTGACCTTTATCCTTTTACTTGTGAACTTTGCCGTATAGAGGGTCACTTTAATTTTCAATGCATGAACTTTCAAAACATAACTGTTAACCGGTTGTGTGATAACATGATCACCTCTGATCTTTATGATGAGCTTATGTTATTTTTGATGTGTGAAGAGTTATCAGAAAAGACTTCATGGCTAGATGTTAATGCCATAGGAATAAAAAACACTTTGCAAAATTGCCATCTCTATTGTGTTGTTAATTGCCATGAAAATGATTACATAGGTAAGATTATAAAGGAGGGAACTTTACCAAAGTATAAAAATGTTTCTTATATTTCTGCTAATAAAAAGGAGAGTTTCTCCCAAGTTTCCCCTATTGTTTCTAATGATAAACCAGGATATGTGGAGAAGCTTCATCTCCAACCACTCCCTCCTAAGGTTAAGAAGAAGAAAAAGAAGAGGAGGAGGAAGAGGAGCAAGAAAGAAGAAGAATGGGTATCAACCTGGCCTGAGCATATTCCTCCCATCAACTTTTATCCTAACGATTGTAAGTTTAAAGAAGAAGGTGAAGTTTATTGCCTTAATTATCATCTTGATGATACGTCCGTAGGTACTATTGAAGATGATTTTGATTATGATATGCATGTTACTTATTGTGATTGGGAAAATGATGATAATGCTACTTATGATCTTGAAAATCTTTTTGGTACCAACTCTGAAAGTGATGATATGGGAAGCTCTAAGCTTGGGGATGATAGGATTGCAAATCCTTTACCCACTAGCGATGTGATAATTGATAATTCTTTTGCTAGTAAGAATAAAGACAACATGATTACAAATATAGTTGCTAGCAATGATAATGCTCTTCTCTACTATGATGATGTCATAACTCCAACCTATATTGATTATAAAGGTACCTATGACATAAGGAGAAATTATCCTTATGAAACTTGTCATAATCATGGAGGGAATTACTCCCTTGTTGAACACCACCCTCCTAATACACAATTAATCTATAGTGTTCAAGTTGTTTATGATAGTCCTACTCCCACTATTACCAATGAGAAAGATTATGCTTATGTGGAGAGTAAGAGTACCTTTTTGCATGTGGATCATGGTAACAATGCTTTATGTGATGCTTATATTGTTGAGTTCATCCATGATGCCACTGAAATTTATAATGAGAGAGGGAGACTTGGTTCTAAATATCTTAATAATAAGAAGTTTCCTCTCTTTATGGTGAATATTTTGAAGTTATGCTTGTTTTGCCTTCCTATGCTAGTTGCTTTGTGCTTCAATGAATTATTCTATTGCAATATTCCTATGCATAGGAAGAATGTTAGGCTTAAATGTGTTTGGTATTTGCTTCTTGATGCTCTCTTTTGATCTTCAGCTCTTATTCCTACGAAAGCATCATTAAAGTCTTAAGCCTATCTTTATAGCTATAAAGAAAGAGCTCTAGGGAGACAACCCTTGTTATGTTTACTTTCAGTTTCAGTGGTCTTGATGTTTGCTACTACTGTAGCAACATCATTGTATCTTTATTTTTCAGCTTTGTGCCAAGTTTAGCCTCTGATTGCAAGAAAGTTCAAAAGTTGTGACGTGCTGTCCAGGAAACAGATTCTGTCCTTGGATAGAAAAATTCGTATAAAATCACCAGATCATCTTTTTGGTCTGAATTTTTTCGACAGCGTGCTCTATATAATTGTCTTTCGTGCGTCTGTTTTGAGTTTTTTGATTAGAGTTGCAGAAGTGCCCCGGAAAAATCATTTACTACCTGATGTTCTCTTTTTCACAGATTCTGTCCTGTTTTGCCTTTCCTTCATTTTGCAAACCAAGAGCTTGCTTTTTCTTTGCAAAAACCTTTTGGCAATCTTGAGAAACAGTAGACCTTCAAGAATATCTTTATTTCCAGCAAGGTACAATTATTTTTATTATGGGTACTAACCTCGCTAATCAGATTATGATGAGTTATGTGTGAAGGGAGTTTTCAAGTGTGCGAGGGAAGATGATAAAAAGATTCAGGAGTGTCAAGCGCTCAAGCTTGGGGATGCCCCCATGCACCCCCAAGAAATATTCAAGGAGACTCAAGCGTCTAAGCTTGGGGATGCCCCCGTGCATCCCCTTCTCCATCAACATTATCAGTTCGTCTTTCGTTCCACTATATTTTAATCACTTCATGTGTTATGTGCTATGCTTGGAGCGTCTTGCTTTTTAGTTTTCTTTAGTTTTTCATAACGAGTCGGAACTCAGCTTTCTTTATGTGGGAGAGAAACACGCTCCACTTCTACCTAGAACATAACATAGAATTTTCATGTCTATCCTTGCTGTGTGTGTTTTTTGTCTTTTAATAGCTACTATCATGTTCAGCTCTTAGCTTTCATGCTTATCTTTTCAAAGAGCTTTTGTTTAGTTGGTTGCTTGAACTCTCTTTAATTACCATGCTCACCTTATTAAGAGAGTTTGCTTCTGTTGCATTGGTTGATATGTCTATGATAAAGATGCTACGTGCATGATGGCGCTTAGTAGTTCATGTTTTCTTATGGTTAGTCTCAAATAGCTGGGGGGTTCCCAATGTGTTATTGGAGTACCAACATGATTTGTTTGCCTATGATGTGGTGTGGTTTAGTAATATCTTCCTTCAAAGAATTTATTTTGATTGACTTGGCGTATGCTCACGCATATTTAAGACTATAAAGAAAGTCTGTCAAGCCTTGATGATCTTTTGTTTCGGAGTAGCGATATAACTTCCATGCCTGATTCAATGTTGCTTTGTCGCTCTGCATGATTATGACCGTCATTGCTCTCTTAGTTGGTCGCTCCCAGTCTTTTGCTAACCTTCGCCTGTACTAAGCGGACTGACTGCTTGTGCATCCACATCCTTTAATCCAGTTATGCCATATGAGTCCACCATATCTTCCTACATGGTATTTACCTGCCATTCCTAACGGAGACTTGCATGTGCCATCTCGAAATTATTCAAAGAAAAAGCATTCTTATTTTGTGCCTCTGTTGTAAGTTCACGAGGAAGTAGTGGTTAATTCATGACCTTTTTAAGTTGGACAAGCTTCACCCCGGGATTGCATGTATAATGTGCAAACGCATAATACGAGAAGGAACTGGCATTGAGTGCGCCCGGCTCAAAAAGATAATATAACAAACAAACCCTCCTTCACGCTTTGTTCATGAGAAATCAGAAAACTTTGGCAGTGATAAACAAAGGAGATTAAGAGGATGTGATCGTCCTCATTCGGGAGCCGTTCCTCGAAACTTGTCCATCTCGAAAAGTGATTGAGTTGTCTGCTAGCATTCGTTGACGAAACATGCATGATCTAAAATAAATTATTACCTCTGTTTTAAAGCCAAGAGCTATGGTACATGTTTTGTCTTTGTTTCCGACTACGGGTTTTCAACCTTGCCAACAAAAGCCACGGTTCGAGAGTCTCCACCTTCTTTTAAAAAGCACCAACTACTGAGAGCATGATTGTCATTCTGAGTGTAATGTGCATTGTCCCAAAGTAGCATTGTCTTTTGCATGATTGTGATATCGTTTATTCTGAAATCATTGTATCTAGTCATCACTTAAACCTTCGAGGTGCCCCTGCATTTACGTTTTGCTTCACTAAAGGGGGCAAGCTAGATATCACTTTATCATATTTGCACATCATGTTCATTGCAAATCTATTTGATGTTTCAGTATCATATTGTAAAACTTTCAGTCCTTTGTGATTTTCTCATGAGGCAACTTAATTACTATAGATTCATTGTCTCAGTAAGCTTTTGTCATATGACTATGAAAAAGTCCTATATGGTTAATAGCATGTCACCACAGAAATTATTCTTGTTATCATTTACCTACTCGACGACGAGCAGGAATTAAGCTTGGGGATGTTGATACGTCCAAAACGTATCTATAATTTATGCTTGCTCCATGCCTCTTTTGGGTGATATTGCTATGATATTTATACACTTCCATACACTTTTGATCATATTTGGACTAACCTATTAACTCAGTGCACCCCAGTGCCAGTTTCTGTTTTCGGCTGTTTTTGTATTTCAGGTTTTCACATTACGAGAACTGCCAGAAAAAATCCAGAAAAATTATATAAAAAATCAGCGTTCCAGAAGCTTCCATGCGGCCAAAGTAGGGCCGGAGGGGACCCACAGGGGCTCCAGGCGGCCTGCCCACCCCTGGCCGCGCCGGGGGGTGCCTGGGCACCCCTGACCCCCTCTGAAGCCCCCCTTTGGCATATATTTACACCGTGTCGCGGAAACCCTGATTCCGGACCCCCTTTCTCCAAACGCGATTCCGATCTCCGCCGCCATCGCCATCAAGCTTCGGGGGACCAGAATTCCTGCGCCGGCACCCTGCCGGGACGGGGAAGTGCCCCCGGATTCATCTCCATCGACGTTGCTTCCTCCCTCCATGATGCGGGAGTAGTTCCTCCTCGGGGCTGAGGTTCTTACCAGTAGCTATGTGGTCAATTCTCTCTCCCATGATGTGATCTTCGTTGTGATCATAGGCTATGTTAATCTAGGGTGATCCCATGATATTTCCCCTTCCTCTATGTATTGGATTGATGTACCCACTTGTCTTTATCTAGTATAATCCCCGAGATCAAGGTGACAGCGGTCTATTGGACATGGATTAGAAAAATATTTTCATGAGTGATTTCCTCTCTTGTGCGTTGATTGAAGATTGAGAGTCTCTTGGTGCTTGTCTTTGACTATCCTTTAGATATGTTGTGGTGATTGTGGTACTCTCTTTGGATGGCCGCGGTGACATTGGGAAATCTTTAGATTGAGAACTATGAACTTTGAGGTGTGCTTTTGTAGCCCTACATAATTCTCGTCCTCTCTTGACCACGAAGGAATGACCTCCGGGTGCGTCCCCCCTTGCATGTTTTATGGGAAATATCATGTGATTCGATTATGTTAATGTTGTTGGGAGTTGCCACTAGTGAAAGTATGAACCCTAGGCCTTGTTTCCACCATTGCAATACCATTTGTGCTCACGTTTACCACTTGTTTGCTTGCTGCACTTTTTATTACAGATTTATATTACTTTGCTTTGCCACTCCTATCATCCATATTTTACCATCTCTTCGCCGAACTAGTGCACCTATACAACTCCTAGTTGTATTAGGTGTGTTGGGGACACAACAGACTTCTTGTATCTTAGTTGCAGGGTTGCTTGAGAGAGACCATCTTCAACCTCTACTTCCCTGAGTTCGATAAACCTTGGGTCATCCACTTGAGGGAAATTGCTGCTGTCCTACAAACCTCTGCGCTTGGAGGCCCAACATAGTCTACAAGAGTAGAAGCGTGTGTAGACATCAGCCATCCTAACGAAGACTTTCTTGTACCATCTCGAAATTATTCAAATTTACTCCTGTTTTGTGCCTCTATTTTAGCTCATGAGGAAGTAGTAGGTAATTCATGATCTTCTTGTGTTGGACATGTTTTATCCCGGTATTGCATGTCTAATCTGCAAACCCCTAATACGAGAAGGGACTGGCATGAGTGCGCCCAGCTCACAAAAGATAATCACAACCAACAAACCCTCCTTCATGCTTTGTTTATGAGAAATCAGAAAACTTTGGTAGTGATAAACAAAGGAGATTAAGGGGATGTGATCGTCCCCATCTTGGGAGCCGTTCCTTGAAACATGTCTAGCGTAAGAAGTAATTGGGTTGTCTACTATCATTCATTGACGAAATATGCACCTCCCAAAATCATTTTTACCTCTGTTTTCAAAACTAAGAGCTCTGGTACATGTTTAGTCTTTGCTTCCAACCACGGGTTTTCAACCTCGCCATCAAATTCCACGGTTCGAGAGTCTCCACCTTCTTTCTTCAAAGCACCAACTAGGAGAGCATAATTGTCATTCTGAGTGTAATGTGCATTGTTCCAAAGTATTACATTGTCTTCTGCATGCTTGTGGTATTATTTATTCAAAAATTCTTAGTTCTAGTCTCCTTTAAAACTCTGGAGGAGTTTCTGCATTTATGTTTTGCTTCACTCATGGAGGCTAGAGAGATACCACTCTAGTATGTTCAAGCTATGTGCAATGTAATCTTGTCTTGATTTTTAGTAGCATATTATTTACTTTTAGTTATTTGTGATTGGTCACTTGAAAGAAGGATTGCTTCGTGCATTGTCCTCATAGCATTGTTTCAATACTTGCTAGACTCTTTTCGTAGTACATGCTTATATACATCTAATGAAGCAAAAGAGTTTGTCAAAGTTTTCTTTGTCGCGTTCAGTTCGTTGAACTGAATTGCTTGAGGACAAGCAATATGCTAAACTTGGGGGAGTTGATACGTCTCAAATGTATCTACTTTTCCAAACACTTTTGCTACTGTTATGCCCTCATTCTTGCATGATTTGAACTAAACTAACCCGGACTGACGCTGTTTTCAGCAGAGCTGCCTGTATGGTTCTATTGTGTGCAGGAAAATGGATTTTTAGGTATCTCAGAAAATTCCAAGAAAAATCACAGAAAATCCACCCACCCGAAGGACCTTTGTGCCAGAAGTGGGGCCAGAGGGCAGCCAGGGGGGCCCCAGGCGCCCTGCTGGCGCGGCCCCACCCCTGGCCGCGTCGGGAGGCCGCCTGGGCGGGTCCTCCCCCCTCTGGTGCCCTACCTTGGCTCGTATTTATCCCCGTGACGAGAAAACCCCAGAACAGAAGTCGTTTTTCCAGTTTCCGTCGTGGAGCCGCCGCCACCCTCTGTTCTTCTTCGGGAGGGCTAATCTGGAGGCTGATTTGGCCTCCGGAGAGGGGAGATCGTCGCCATCGTCATCATCATCACCACTCCATCCTCCCTCCATGACTTCTCCTTCCATGTGTGAGTAATTCCCTGCTGTAGGCAAAGGGGATGGTAGGGATTGGATGAGTTAGATCATGTAATAGTTTATCAGATTGTTGGGGGCATGTTGCCTATCATCTACTTTGGTGTTTATCATCTTTGCTTCAACTTGTTGCTCTTAATGCTTGTCACTTAGGGCCCGAGTGCCATGTTTTCAGATCTGAACCCTATGTGTTTGCATGAATATATTTGTGTTCTTGATCCTATCTATGAGTTGTTTGCACCTATTATAGTCCGGAACCGGCGATCCCAAAAGTGACAGCTTGGGACACCAAAGGGGATGGTCCATAATTTGAGGATTCCATGTATCCATTGAGTTTATTGCTTTGTTCCGGTGCTCTTTGATAGGAGCACCTTAATCTCCATAAGTTCCTTTTGGCCCCGTTCGTAGCGGGATGGTAGGACAAAAGATGTTGTGCAAGTTCTTATTGCAAGCACGTACAACTACCTGTGGGATACATGCTAATGTTTGATATTTGCCTAGATGATCATTACTTTTCTGTGTGCCTTGCCCCAAGTTAGATTCATGATGTATCTCATCCATGCAGCGCCCAACCATCCATCTCCCTAGCCTATAGTGTTTCAATCCTGCTGGTTATTAGTTGTTACTTTTGCTGTTTACTTTTGCTGTCACCACCATCACTATCATATCACCGTTACCACTTATCTTTTGTTGCAAGTAAGTATATTTCAGGTGCGGTTGAATTGACAACTCAACTGTCAAAGCTTATAAATACTCTTTGGCTCCCCGTGTGTCGAATCTATAAATTGGGTTATTCTTACCCGCGAAGACTATCTCGATCCCTTACGATTGAGGGTTATCAATTCACCGCCGTCCAGAAATTGACGCCGATGTAGAGGTCGAATGACGCTGGTCGCTTGTTAAGGCCATCGTAGTTTCCATAGAGAAACGTGGCGCGGAAGAGGTACTTGAGGCCCGACACCACGGATCGTAGTGTGTAGCAGTTGCGCACGCCATCGGGGAAACTCCGCACGCTGCGGACGTTCCTGGACCGCCATGGCCAGAAGTTCTCAGCCGAGATGTTGTAAGGCATGCCGGTATCGGTGAAGCCAGCGTGTGAGACGTACACCAGCTTTGTCTCGTCGTCGACGTAGCTCTCCTCTCCCTATAGCCCACAGTCTATACTGATGAAACCTGCACAATGAATATGCAATGTAAATGAGGCAGCATGATTAAGAGAGAGAAGCCAATAATTAATAGAAGACAACAGAAGAGAGAGCTACCTCTGCTGTCAGGCTGTGCGCGACCATGGAGTATGCTGCCGGCGAGGCAGAGAATCAGCGGCCACCACCGGGACGCAATTGTTCTACTGGTGCATTGATTGCATGCAAGTTGCTAATGGAGAAGCATAATGGTAATATATAGAACACCGCTAAGGAAACTAGATGCCTACTAAGCAAAAATGCTACACCTACGCAATGTGTGTACGTTCTGTACGTAAACTTCCTTTCTATCTAATCAAATCACCCCCTGAATTCTCAGGTGGACCCGCGTCCCACTTATCACCAGTTAAAATGGCCGGTTGTGTGCACCTTCGGATGGAGACACTATTCATGGCTTTAGGTCCTATTATCTAAGATCATGTTGTGAACGCAAGACAATAACACCCCCTCCGGCTTGTCTCGTTTGCACATCTTTGCCTGCTTCATGAGCCGGTAATGATGATGGCGGCAACTGTCGTTGAGGATAGCCACCCCTATTCCCATTGCCCCCACCCAATGTTGTTGGCGCTTCTCCTACCGACGACCATCCCTCCGAGGGACACCACTATAACGGATGCACAGTAAGGCAAAGGCAAAACCATTTAATCTATAATTTTCTCCCAAGACATAAAAGTTAATTACGACCGGTTCCATCTAATGACCGCAGAAGAATAACATTAATGTTTATCCATGTTGTCACACACCTATTACACAACTTGCATGATAACATTATGTCCAACGTAAGGCTTACGAGATTTTACACATTCGCCACTACTCAACCCCATTCTTTTTAAAGCCATCGACACTATACTATTTGGTATTGTAAATATTCCATAAGTGAAGCAAGCCCCATTATATAAAATTCAGGAAAAGAAATAGGTTGTGGCAATATTTTCTGATGCTAATTTACTCACATGACTTAAATTATATTAATGGAGAATTGCTGTTATAGTACGTTCGGAAACTTCTGTTGTCCTACCCTTGCCAGTATTTTCACTAAATAAGAGGATATGATGCATGATACTATATGACAGAAAATAACACAGGACAAGACACAGGGTGGTACACAAACTGGTCCTTGTGCTAGAAAGTCTTCCTGTTTCAACTAGTCAACTATTCCAACCATTTTCCATAAATTAACCAATACATAGTTGTCCTAGTTGCCAACAAAATAACGCAAAGAAGATCACATCTACTGTCTAGCGTGCATAGATTAATATTGTCCGTTCACTTGTCATGTTTGGTAAGCTAGCTTGTTACTCGAGGCCGGTCACTGTAGCTTGAAACTCGCGCACGCTATAACGGTAAATCGGTAACTAATTCACACTTGACATTAATAGCAGTTAGCCAAGATGTCATGATCCATGTTATGCCACTTATAACATCAGGCAACTTATTCACACCCGATTTATGTACTATGTCAACAGCAAATTGTACTCCATTGGTCGTGGTGCGTTAGGTGAGAGATAACTGTTCTTAACTTCTTTGCGCTCCAATTGGCAAAATTAATTAAGTGAAGAGTGGTTAAAGAGTTTTTTTTAGTGGTTCAAGAGTTGAATGTGTTCAATGGACAAGGGAAATAATTACGATTGACATCTTCTGCCAGGAAATTAAGATCGACTTTACGATGACCAAGTACCGGTCAACTGCACTGTACGCTCATTTTATGATCGAAGAGACCTGCATTGCACTTGATTTAAATTGAGAAATTTGGCATCAATGTACCTCACTTGCCAAAAATATCACTAGGCAGAAATTGTCCCAAATTAATTGGGGAACATGTCGGATCTACCTTTGGAGAATAGGGTGTCCTGTGCCAAATGGATTCCATTATACCCTTCTGATTGTGTACTACCCGCAAGGTTTGTGTTTATCCATTTAAGAGTTGACCCGCATTCCAAACTACTTTAATGCATAACCGTGTGGAATATGTATACGAAAACAACCATATTTCTATTATTTAAGTTATTAGTTCGACAGATAACATACAACCACATAACACAACTGATCTCTATATATATCAAAACATCGCCCATTTGCACATACGAAGTAGGAATCAAACAGTTAGCACAAAAAAACGCATACATGTTGGCACAGTGTACATAACTGTCTCAATGCATCAATTTGCATATGAGTAGTAATTTTCATAAACAACAAGGTAGACTTAAAACTCACATTACATAGCACAGGAATGCACTCAACTCATCGATTTTCAAAAGGAAGTAGACAAGAGCTGTAAACCCCACATTAATTATGGTCTTTACTACCTCCTTTAGAATTTAAATGAAGAATAGTGTTTCCTCCATCACCTTTGTAGAATGCTATTATCAGCAGAAACACGGTATAGATATTTTTTTGGAGGTTTATACGTAAACCGAGATTTGAGATTCCTTTGTCACAGCCTGCTCACCTTCACCTTTGTAATTGCAGTTGCCTTGTTGAGAATTGTTGAGTATATTGATTATTAGGAAAGATGAGATAGACTAGGATATTATTCTACCTTGCCTTGTACTCCAAGATGATCATGTACTCCTATATTCTACCTTCGGGCCGTAGTGTCGCGGCCCACGGTCAACCGCCGCCCCGAGGCCGTTCCCGAGGCTGCACCGACCCTCGCGCTACCGCAGCGTCGCTCCGTCGGGCCGTAGCTAGCGAGCGTGGCACGCGGTCCCTGCAGTCGTCCTGAGGTCTTCCCCGCCGTCGCCCTGACCCGAGTGCTGCCGCTGCGTCGCCCCTTTCGGCCGTAGCGTCGCGGCGCGAGGTCCACTCCGCCGTCCCCGCACGTCGACTTCTACGTGGTATGTGTTGCGCCGCCTCCCTAGGCGCGGGAACACCACCATCCACGCCAGTCATTGTCCCGCTGTCGGGTTCTTCCTCGCCTACTTCTAGCACTGTCGCCACACTTCTGACCTAGCCGCCGCTGCCTCCTCAGATCGCCACCGCCGCTCTTCTTCCCGGTCCACAGCGACTACCTCGACACCGGCCACCCCGACTCGACATCGTCCATAGCTCCCTCGCACGGCTACCTCAACAACGGCTACACCACCCTACGCTCTCGGCTACATTGACATCGGCACAAAGGGCTACCGCCTTGCTTGAGCAACCTCGTCGGTTTACACTCCAGTCACGACTTCCACGATGCTTTGAACTTTACGACTGTGGGGGGGTGTCTTGCGGCTTGCCTTCAGATTCTTCTCCAGTCTCACCGTCTGCATCGCTACCGTTCTGACTGCGGGAGGATGTTGAGTATATTGATTATTAGGAAAGACGAGATAGACTAGGATATTATTCTACCTTGCCTTGTACTCCAAGATGATCATGTACTCCTATATATGCCCACGAGGCTCAAACAATACAACAACTATTCCACCATCCCTCTGTCTCCCTTCTAACAAGAACAACACATAGGGGATGATGAATATTCTCGTAGGAAACTACACCTACCCTCAAACAAATGTTAATGTACTAGATGAGAAGCTCTATATCATTAAAACATTGAAGTACGGAGGTTTAAAATATTTACATGCCTATAGAGTTGAGAGTAAAACGCTAATGAGGCTATTTAACATCGACCGAACTGAAGTGGTTGCTTACGGGTGTACGTTAGCTGTTTAGTTTTGGGTTAGGAAACAAAATAAAGTGATGCAACGATATCTACGGGCGAAGAAACCTGGAAAATGGGGCATTTGACGTATGGCTTTGAAAAACAGTGTATGCAGTAGAAAAATGGACGAATCACATTCAAGCCTGTTAATATATCTAAGGTGGCGTGATATATGAGATTTCAAAGCGATACCAGATCAACCATGCAAGACACGGTTGATTCTGATAGGTTATGACTCAAGAGAGGGTTAGCACAAATAAATAGAAGCAACTTGTCTTGGTCTGATTATGTCAGGTTATGACTTAGGAGGGGTGGACACAAATTATTAAGACCAACTTGTGTCGATCGGTTGTTGCAAGGTAATACTGCTACAAAGACGGGTCAACGTCTTCCATGCGTCTTTTTAGCTGAGTGAAATTAGAGAGATGGAGGAATTGTCACTTCGGATTTCAACCATTTTAATGGGAGAAGTCACTGTGGATTTGTGGAGTCTAGAAAAAAGGAAAGCGGCACATGCGGATGCCCGCCAGATGTTCGATGTTGAGCTCTGGCCCCAGACGCCGGCGAAGAGGAGGCCGCCACCATGTCGTGTGTTTGACCGTCCCAGTGCTGACTGATCATGATCCTGAAATGGATGTACTAGGGCAGGGCAAATGCTGAACAGCTGAAGCCTGCTATTGTGCCATGTTTTGCCCCCGAATACCAAGCCTCCCGCCACCAGGGCTGCCGCCTAGCATCCAGACACCCCCAAGACCGTCCAAAAAGATTAACTTTGAACCACGGGGATGCCCCGTAGCATACGCCCTATCTTGAACGTCGTCGGAGATGCAACAACCCGAACACGTACAGGTAAAGGGGGTGGTGGGGGAGCGAACGAGTCCGGGACGGCACACCCCTATGCCAATGACGGGTGGCCTGAGCACGTCGCGCCACCCATCCCTCCAGCCAACCTCCCCACCAGACACACCCCTGTGCAGTCCCACTACAGCGGCCGATCTAGACCCGCACAAAACCATCGACACAGATCCGACCACCACCAAAGAGAACCCCCACGGGCAGCTGCATATCGCCAATAATACTCACTCGGGAGCTCGTCTGCGCCACCGCCGTCGTCCAGCCGACAGAACGCCTGGAGCCGGACCAACACGCCCACCTTCCACAGTCGCTGCGCCTCCACCACAACCAGCCGCGACCATGGCAGAGCAGGAGCCAGACCAACACGCCCATCTAACCGTCCGATGCCGCTGGAGCGCACCGCGCACCACCACCGCTGCAGCCCCTTCACACCACCGCCCACAACCCCCAAGTCCGGCGCCGGCTGCTGCCGTCGTGCCCCGAGAAAGCTGCGCTGCCGCCCGACCCGAAGGCCCGCTCCCGTGATAACCCACAAGTGTAGGGATCGTTTGTAGCCTTTTTTGATAAGTAAAAGTGTCGAACCCAACGATGAGCTAAAGGTAGAACAAATATTCGCTCAAGTTCTGTCGACCACAGATAGAAGTCTACGCACACTTAACCGTTTGATTTATCGATAACAAGAATTAAACTAGAAGTACGTTGCGAGATTAAAACTAAGAATAAATTACAAGATAATAAACTTAGTGGTGTAGTAGAATGATTTTTGTAACACGAGAGAAAGATTTGTCCCTAGGCAATCGATAACTAGACCGGTAATCATTATTGCAATTTTATATGAGGGAGAGGCATGAGCTAACATACTTTCCGTATTTGGATCATATGCACTTATGATTGGAACTCTGGCAAGCATCCACAACTACTAAAAATCATTAAGGTAAAACCCAAACATAGCCTTAAGTATCAAGTCCTCTTTACTCCCGTACGCAACAACCCCTTTAATCAGGCGTAAACTTCTGTCACTCTAGCCACCCACCATAAGCGAATCATGAACGTATTGCAACACCCTACAACGGTGACCCCTCACTTTTGCGCAACATGGAGGGCACCATAGGATAGCACCAAAATAAAATATACAACCCATACATCACGGTCGTCGATTAATCCATAAGATAAAATATACTGATATAGCATAGGATAACCACATATCATTGAATAATAATATATAATGTTGAGCATCATGTTTAAGTATATAAATACAATAATATATAGTATTGAGCATCATGTTGAAGTATATAATTACAACGGGAATGGAGAGGTTACACCGCTACATAGAGGGGGAGAAAGTTGAAGTTGACGGTAGCAAAATTGTTGATGTAGATCGCCGTCCCGATCCTTGCCCCGACGGCACTCCGGCACCATCAGGAGAGATGGGGAGAGAGGACCTCTCCTTTTTCTTCTTCCTTGGCCTCCTCCCTAGATGTGAGGAGGGTTTCCCCTCTGTTCCATGGCCTTCATGGCAGCGGAGGGGCGAGTGCCACTCCAAGATTGGATATCTCTATCCCTGTTTCTCTTTTATTTCGCAACCCCTTTTTTGACCCTTCACCGTTTCTTAAATATTTGGAGATCCGTAACTCCCGATTGCGCTAAAATTTTAACATGCTTCTTTTTCTTGAATATAAGCTTCCATTCGTCCGAAGTAGAGCCCCAGTCGATTTACGGGCTGCCCACTAGGCACCACCGCGCGACTGGGGGGGCAGGCGCGCCCTGATGGTTAGTGGAGTCTGTGGGCCGCCGTTTCCGCTGATTCCACCCCCCAAAAATCACATATATTGCAACATAATTCTTCGTAAATTTTTATCGCGTTTGTAATATTGGCATGGAACAATAAAAAATAATAGATACGACCGAGACATATCAGCCCGGCATACCGAGCGGGGGAAGAAGAGCGCCTCGCCGCCGCTACCATTGGCCGGGCTTTGCTCACCAGTATGTCGAGGCGGTGGCGAGGTGAGGGAGGTGCGAGGAGAGGTTGCTTGCGGCGGCGCTAGGAATTCCCCCCGGCGCTCGCGGGAGCATCGCGGGAGGGGAGAATCTTCAAATCGTCCTAATTCGATTGGGCTGGGGTACATTTAGATATACATGAGGAATTTGTCAAGGGAGTGTTGATCCATACACAGATGATCCACAAGAACATTTAGAAGCTCGTTGATGCCTGGAAGCGGATGTTCCAATATCCGTGCATGAATATACTGCTAACGGGACCTTCCTAGACATTCTCCATGGCAACAAGCAGCAAATGCTACCCTTAGACTTGCGTTTGGTCATTGCAATTGGGTGTGCGGAAGGGTTAAGACACATGCACTCTGGAAATGTAAGACATGGTGATCAGGTGATGTTAGACCAGACAACATACATCTGGATGAAAATCTAACACAAAAAATCTCTGACTGGATTATCGTAGTTGCTTAATGTGGATAATTCTGTCACCATGACTATTGGAACCCTAGGTTACATGGACCCAGTGTACCTTAGAATTAGTATTTTGATGCAAAAGAGTGATGTATACAGATTTGGAGGTGTGCTCGTGGAACTCATTACAAAGAAGCAAAATCCCTTTATTTTTATTTTAGAAAAGGTTAAGACCCCCCGGCTTCTGCATCTATCGATGTATACGGTCACCTTTATTAATTATCCACTCACACCTACAAACTTGATAATGAGGAGTGTTCTCACTCCTCGTATCTAAAACTGGGGTCGTCGCCGATGCATCCACGTAACATATTGGAACCTACAACCAGTGCAGCAAACCTAAAGTGTGCATCACATGAACACGTTTCAGAAGCTGCCATCATCATCGAACCGCTGTCCCATCTACAGGAAAGACATCCGCATCATCCTTGGCAGTCTGGCCGCCCGACGATGCCATCATGGCTCCCACTGGCACCACCTCCCTGTGCGCAGACTACTGAAAGAAGTGATGTATACAACTTTGGAGGTGTGCTCGTGGAACTCATTACCAGGGAGCGAAATTCCTTTCTTGATGACTATAATCTCATCTTCGAGTACTGCGAATGTTACGAGAAAAAGAAGAGTGTGAGAGCAATATTTGACAAGGAGATCGCAGCTGAAGAAGATATCTTTGTCCTTGAAGAAATAGGTAAACTGGCTCTTGAGTGCTTGAATGTAGCTATAGAATCCCCCGCAAAAAAAAAGAATATACTATAGAATAACGGCCAGATATTATGCAGGTGATAATTCGAGTAATGATGCTTAGGAGGGCTAGAAGACTCGGCAAGGCACTCAATACAAGCTACTCCTTCCGTCCCATAATGTAAGACATTTTTTGACACTACACTAGAGTCAAACAACGTCTTAAATTATGGGACGGAGGGAGTAGTTTGCACCACTTCGAGGCTACCTAACTGACTAAAGTTTTTCTATGTTCCTATGTCCTCTGCTTCTTTGTATGGTACTACTGTAGATGTGAATAAAATGTAAGGTCACCATTCATGATCTTTGTGCAGTTGTGCAGAACTCCAGTTGCAATCCGTCCGGAACCTTTTTGAACGGCTGAGGACCTGCATGCTCTTTGTCAGGGGCTCATGGCTGACCATTTCTCCATGGCATGTTGAAGCATTTCCCTTGTGAAGCAGTTCTCTGAAGTTTGGTCTTGACTGGATGTTTCAATAATGATCCATGCGGTAGTTCAGTGAATCCTATATATCTCTTAAGAATCAGGGCCATGCATCGGTATTACCTTGGTCCATGGCATAACATGTTATATTATGGGGCGGAGGGAGAGTAGTTGATAACGGTGATATGTGTCGTGATTAATGATGTTCTTCAAATGGCTATACTTATGTCATGTGCATGCTGTAGCTAAGGGTATTACTAACCGATCCCTTATAACTAGTTAAAGGAGTAAAAATACTGTATTACTTCTTTAACCAGGACCTAGGCGATTCCTTCTTCACCGTATAGGAGTAATTTTTTTACTCCGGCCGTAAAAATGTCCCTATGACTCCACCGCGCGACGGCTGAGTAAAAGCCACGCCTCTCCTCCACTGCCTCCCCCCTCCCCTTCAGCTCCGCATCTGCGCCCCCGCCGTCCCTCTCACCACTCGTTGTCACCTGCCCTCTGCTGCCGCCCCTCCGTAGGCTCCGCCGCTATCCTCTAGCACTTTGATTTTTGCCTCCTCCACCAGTCACTGGCAAAGAACCAGTGGATCTACGGCTTCTCCTACCACCGGCATATTTGGCGTTTCCGGACGGCGGTGGCTGCGCCTTGCCATGGATTGGACGGGAAGCGGATCGCACAACCCCGGTGACGCCTGTTGGCCTCTGGGCCGCATGCAGGTACCAGCTCCTCCTTTAGCCACCCGAATCTCTCACATCTAAGGTTCGACAACAAATACATTCCCGGGCGTCACCTGGGCTCGGAGCTGGCGCAACACCTCACTATTGCCGGTAATACAGTGCGATGACTACACGCGGCAGGTGTTGTCCCGAGTTTCCACCACATCGCAACATCCTGGATGGGTGTTCCTGAATTGCACAAATGATGGGGTATGTGCTTGTTTTCATTCGGTTCTTTACCGGACTCGGTTCATCGGTAGCTCGTTGTTTGCTTATCTATCTGTGTAGGATGGATGCAATTAGGAAGAAGAATACATCGATTTATTAATAGCACGAAAATTGATAGTTGTTGGTGCACTCATTGCTAGAACTGAGGCTAGAGATGAGACTAGAGATGAGATTAGATATGAAGCAACGTATATTTCTTTAGAATTGAAGAAGAAAGAAGTGTTGAAGCTCCAGAATCCGCAGATCAACAATGAAGACATAGAAAAGATAGTAATCCAACTAGTGGGAGCAGATAGAAAAATTGAATATCTTCTAAATTGTTTAATTGTGGTTCTTATTTTCTTTGGTCTTGCTCTCGTGACGAAGAATTGGTTAATTATGTACTTCAATGTCATTCAATGAAATAAAGAAGTAAGGAAATGTGTTTCGGTTGTCGAATATGTGATGCAAATGAAAAAAAATACTCCGCTAACGTTAGGGAATCCGCTAGGTCCAGAAACATTTTAGTGGAGTATATACTCCACTAAAATTTTATTTCACCGGATACTCCGTTATTTGTAGGGGACCAGTTAGAAATGCCCTAAGATAAGCCTGCTTTCTTTCTCGCAGAAAAACAGAACATCAGCAATCTTTTTATCTATCAATGGGCACATGGACGAAAGAGGGTTGATATATGTTCATTCAATTTGCTCTTCAAAATTTCTTTCATATAATGTTTTGACTAATCTTTTGTCAAATCTTTTGTATCGGAGACTTTGAAAAACAAAACACTTTATTATTGTTTCCCTCCACAGAGCATACTACATCACTTTCTGCAGCAAAAGGTGCTGCTGGTGGTCAAGGTTTGCTTGTTCAGTTACAGCAGAAGCACCGCTTCGCGTTCGTCCTCGTCCAGTTGATGCACACCCCGTCGTCATAATACTCTTTGTGGCAGTGCTCGACGCATGGCTGATCCACTCAAGTACCAGTATATGTCGTGCTGGGGTCCGCACAATATAGACCATCAGATCCTGTAACAACAAAAGGAGATAAGAACTTCGTAGCATCAGATATATATATCTTGCACAATGTTTCACAAAGAAATTAACATCAGCCATGAGGTATGAACTTCAGACCCGGCCAGCATCACCTGAGACATAGTAGATCATACATCGAGAAAGCGGTATGTTAGTTGAAAATCATGGCAAGAGCTTACGTGGGATGATCGAAATGAGTGGCATGAGCAGCAGCAGCAGTAGGCACATGACCGGTACCTTGATGAACACACCCATGTCTCCTGGAATAAATGGTCTGAGGGAGGAAGTGAGGGGTACAAATGGATCAGCAGCACCGTATTTCTTCTTATACCCATGGTCATTGATGAGTCGGACCTCAGAAGTAAACAAATGCAGCTCGATGATAGATAGGATGATGCAATTCTATCTGCATGATGTGATGTTGTGGATACAGCATAAAAGACTACGCATATCTACCTTTAGGATGCGGTGTTGTCATGTACACTCAAAAGACGATTCAAATGTCATAACGACGATTAAGCATAAATATGATATGGCACCCTATTTATTGAGAAAAAGAAAAGTCACCATATCTTCATGCAGATATAGCTCTTAGCACTAAAACCAACACAATTATATATTTTTCTCCTGCAAAATACATTAAATGTGAGCTCTTTTAAATAAAACAACAAAGCTACAATCCATTGGAGGAGCTATATCTAAATACATATTTAATGCATATGATTTATATTTAAGTCATCAAAGTAAAGTTGTGTCAATTAAATCCATGCGATGGATTTATATTTATAATTTTGCATTAGTTGCTCCATGCTGGGAACAAATTTTGCATATATATATAGGACAACAAATGATCTCAACTAATTATGATCAGATTATCATCAAGAAAATATATGATAAGATTTGTTGAGTTATAACGTGAGTACATGCTCATGTGTATGATGTGCCTACTGTTGTAACTACCGGACCTAGTCATCTCTAATCCTAAAGGGGACTTAGTAACTTCCCATTCACGGTTTATTTTTCACTCACCTCCTACCATCATCTATTTCGACTCAGGTTTTTTTGCCTCGACTCCCACCACTCTCTCCCACTGGTTTATTTTTGCCTCATCTCTCACCACCCCGTTCCACTGGAATTTTCTCCCTCTCACTTTATCTTAATTAACCAAGGAATTCATGTATGGTAACCACCCATTTCTATGGTAATACAAATGCAATCAATACAAATACAATCACTTCACTTATGGTAATCAATATCATCTTTGATAACACAAGAGTAATTTTGGACGGTAATCAATCTCCTTTCTTCTGTCAATCAATCACTTTAGATTAAACTTGGTAATCAATCTCCTTTAGTTCTTAGGCCAGTACATAGATCGTTCGTTCGCTAGCTCCTCCCACCCAACAAAGGGATCCCACCACTACCAATTTTTCTCCTAACAACAAAGCCCACCTCCCTTTTTTGGTTTTCAATTTGATTTTTTTGCGGTCTCCTCATTAGCCCCAACACCCAAACCCACATCCTCGGGTGAGGCCACACAACACATGCCACTCGCCCTACCTCCCCACTCTCTTCCTTATCAACCCGGGGATTAGAATCGTTTGCCCACTTTACAATGGTTTTAATGATTTGCCCCAGGATTGTCTCAATGGCCTTGGGCCCACCTGCCAACCTCGGGGGGCGGGGGGTGTGGGATCATCAAAGTTAGAAGTAAAGTGTGGGTGAAGATCAAAAATTTCTATTCAACCTGTCGCCGTTCGCACGCTCCCCTACCATGCTAGCACCAAGCTTCTCAGCCTCGCATCATCCTATCCTCACCTTACAGCATCTGCCATGGCGCACTCCACATCGCCGATCTCTAGGTTTCGGTGAGTCATCAATTTGTATCCTTGGGGCTGTAGATTGACGCCTTCTAGCGGCTCAATTATTTGCTGCCCGTCAACTCTGGCGGTGGCAGATCACGGTGGCTGTGGCAAGGGTGCATTCGATGAAGCAGATGTGCACCTAATCCTTTCCTTCAAAGTCATCCTCCTATCACATTCATCGAGCCCTCCCAACCTCTTCTTCCTCTTCCGTCGAGCTCCGCCACCCGGCTTTGTACCTCTCATTTCCTTTGTTGCATTGTTGAATTGGTTATAAATTTGTGATATATGATCGGTGCACATGGATTTGAGGGTTTTGATATGAGGAGTGTGGTTGTCTAGCGGGACTTTTGAGGGGTTGCCATGCGATGTCTGAGTTCACGCCCCTTAACAGCAGATCAAAAAGACATTATGCTATTTGGCAGGAAAAAAAACCTTAGTCTCATATGACTTTTCTATTTGCTAGTGTGATT
The DNA here is from genome assembly GCA_902687465.1 of Secale cereale. Classification (NCBI taxonomy): domain Eukaryota; kingdom Viridiplantae; phylum Streptophyta; class Magnoliopsida; order Poales; family Poaceae; genus Secale; species Secale cereale. Next base: position 16,716,902 of record LR738709.1, read on the forward strand.
TTATATGTTTGCGTTAGTGTTGACTGTGTGCATCTAGCTATGTAGAGTCTGGGTGTGTGCTCATTGTGTTCGTACCCACTTGATGGTTCATCTTGAGCTTACAAAATCCAATCTTTATCAAAAAATAATAAATTACCAATTGTGTTGATCTGTTGAAAAAGTTTTACTGCACGGATTTTTTTGCTATATTATGTAACTAGGAAAAAATTACTGGGCCAAAATGAGACATTGTGAACAACAACTACTCTGTGCTGTTATGTATGTCGCCATGGTAATATATTGGCAATACAAAAATAAACCTAAAATATCTCGATAACAAGTTTTGAACATTGTTATTGAAATTTAAGTGATACATACAATTATACCAGCATCATCATTATAAATAGTACAAATAATGATACATGTGTGGTTTTGTTTAAAAAGTACATCATTAGTGGAATAAATAATACAAACAATTATACATGCTAAACTCACATACATTATCAATAGTAGCCAGCATAGCCATAGAATGTCATTGTTACTATTTGGTAAATTCGAGAGCCCAAAAGTTTCCAAAAATGTAAGTTGACTGGAAGGTGCCGCTGAAACCCGATTCCCTAGCCAACTTCAAAAAATCTTGCTCAGTTCTCTCCTTCCCTCCCTCGGAGTTATTTAACATCATCACATCGAGAATGTAGAGATTTTGTGCTGCCCTTGTCACCTCTGGAGTAGCCGGCAAGACAAACTCAACAGCGATTAGCCGCCCCTTGTCTGACAAAGCTTGATGGCAATTTTTTAGAACCTTCATGCAGTCATTGTCATCCAAAATATGGAGTACCGTCTGTATGTACATTCAAGAAATATTCAATATGTAGAATATGTTATGTAACATTAAACCTACATTGCTCGAAGTGTAGGTTTAAGTATGCTCTCCATTCTTAAATATAGAGGGGATTTATTTAGCACAATAGAATGTTCTTTGTTTGGCACGACGAAGACATTGTTGATTCACTATTGTACAGGGACATTGAATTTCATTTTGGCTTGTTTGAATTGTTGAGTTGTGGTTTGTTTGCTTTGTTGAAGTGTTGCATTGTTGAATTGGTGATGAATTTTTGCTATATGATCGATGTGCATGGATTTTCCATGGAATTGAGGGTTTTGATATGAGGAGTGTGGTTGCCCGGCAGGAATTTTGAGGGATTGTCTGGCACTGTCCGACATCACACCCACGGATGTTTAGGTTGGTGTGTGTGTGTGGGGGGGGGGGTGTTCCTAGTCCAGCTCTAGACAATCTTAGTAAGAGAAAACCTAGGGTTTGGTTACTTCTGCACAAGGGCAGCCACCTTTAGTGCTTGGACCCTAGGTAAATAATTTTATTACATTACCAATGAGTTCATAGAAATTAAAAGTCGAACACATTGTTTGTTAGTACTAGAAAATTATTTGGAATGAAATATGCTACGGACATTGTTTCTATATTTTGGTTGAAAAACAATATATATGTGAAATAATGAGGGTGTATCACATATCTACATGGTTTTGAGTAATAATAGACATTTACAACATATGGAATAAAGAATCACAGAGAAGGGAACTAGATACAATTGTCTGTGTATATACCTTTAAGAAAATCGCATCTCCGGTAGGAACATTATCAAACATATTTCCAGCAGTATGTTCGACACCTGCATTGAGTTGAAATTACTAGCTAAATTCTCAGTTATCTCACTGGAAAACATCGATAAAAGAACACACCAATAGAAAATGATACAAAAATGATCTAAATGTACAGTTGCAATATAAAAACAAGGAAAGTCAAAACAGTTGAGTAATGGGTGTTTCATTTTGCAGGACAAAAATAATTTCTTTTTACCTGATCCCTAATTAACTGGTGAGAAAAAGATTGACGTTGATGCTTTTTCTGGTAGAAATTAATTCCATGGAACCGAGGAAACTATTGATATTCCTATTGAGTTGAAAGTTCCGCGGGTACGTGTTCACAGAATGTACACCCATGTGTTTTGATCATTTGATTTAAATTATTGGTTTTACAGGACACTAATGGTGGTGCATACATCTGGGAGATATGAACAAGCCATTTGTATATCCGCTAACCAAAAGTACAACCTCTCCAATTAAGATATGCATTCCCAATTTCTCAAGCGTTCTATTTGGTAGGCCGTCCTGGACTTGGATGATGCTGCCTGGCAAGGAGACTCCAGGCCGGGAGGCAACCCAAACAGTCCGATAGGCCTGGAATAATCATAACAAGTATAATTCCTTGAGAATATTCAATGAAGTGGTAGAATGTTGAATTATTAATTGATGCAATTTTAAATTACGATATAGAGTAGGATAATTCACTACATGAACACTCCTTCGGGATGGGGACATTAGTTGGGCATGTGGTTTTAGGTCTTCAATTTGAGAAACGAAACATGTGTTATAAGTTGTAAAAAATATATTTTTAGATTCATCAATGAATGAAAATGCGAAAGTAGTAATTTTACGCAATTTACATATTTCGCTAGTCAAACTGAATGCCTAAAAACCCTTGCATGGCTTATATTCCCTTGGAGGATGTTATAAATGATGTACGAGATGTTTGGCATAATATATAGTAGTCTTCATTGTACTATCTAATTCTTATCTGGACATAATCTCCTCCAATGTTGAGAAAATATGCGGCATGTGTTATTGTTTTCATTCTCTCCATTTTCCAGCCCTAGGTGTGAACTTTGCATGGAGTCTCCATAGTCTCCATGAGTACTATATTCGACTAGTTATGTTGTTTTATCTTTGTACCGTTTCCCCGCCAAATCCAGATTAGGTCAACCCAAGAAGACTGTGGAACTCTTATACCCCAGGGTAGGTGACATACACATGGATAATGAATTTTTTTTGTTTTGTCTTCAGGTGCGCCTTGTGGGTCGGTGAACAAAGCGGTGTTTGTCTGTTCAGTCGTCTCTCTGCCCCCCCCCTTGCAGGGGGAATGCATTCGGTTAGGAGAGAGAAACATAAAGAAAGAGTATGGCCGAAAATGAAACATAGAAAAGTACAAAGAGAGAAATAGATATTGATTCATGAAAAAATGCTTCCAGAAGTCGCATGCAAAGCTTAAGCATAGAGGAAAATAGGATAGTGAGAGATAGAGAGTGTGTTGGCAGCCCAGGCCCAGCTCCTGGTGCATCAGCATACGTTCAGGTGTTTTTGGTGCGCATCCCACGGTCCAACAAGCAAAGAGCCCACTACATCCCAAAACACCGTCCTGAGAACAATGCGACAGTGTCCCTTATAAGGAAGTCCTAGCTTCCTCCCGTACCTGAGATGGGACTAAAGTTACTGGCATGGCCCGAGTGCAATTCCCTGACACCCCACCCCTAGGGAAGCCCCCCTTAGGGTGGCTTGGGGCCCAGCTCTAATATCACTTGTTAGCAGCCCAGGCTCAACTCCCAGTCCATCGACATACATTCGAACGTTTCCGGTGCGCATCAGACACTCCAGTACTAGCAGATAGCCCACTACATCGCAAAATACCGGCCTGAGGCTCGGAACGGCTCTGACACCACTAGTTAGCAGCCCAGGCCCAGTTCCCGGTCCATCGGCATATGTTCACACGTTTCCGGTGCGCCTCAAATACTCCACTACAAGCATAGAGCCCACTACATCACAAAAGACCGGCTTGAGGAGAGTGTATCACTCTCCTTTATAAGGAGGTCCTAGCCTCCTCCCGTATCCGAGTTGGGACTAAAGTCACTGGCACTGCCCGAGTGTCAGGTTCCTGAGTAAGAGAGAGAGAGAGAGAGAGAGAGAGCATGCAATGGTTTGGAGAATGTGCAAAGAGAGAAAGAGTAAATGAGTCGTTTGCAAAGGTTTAGAGAGAAAGCGCGCGGTACCCTATTCACAAGGTCACGAGACCAAGTAAAATTCGTAAGAAGGAGGCGACGTACCTAGAATAGACGGCGCGTGGGAGATGACATGAGGCAGGTCAAAGTTGATGCCCCTAATATGCTTGTACCTGGAGGTGATCATCTCGAGTGTAGAACCGGTGCCGCCACCAACATCGACGAGCACAGACACGTCGTCGAACCCGTGGAAGCGCTCCAACAGTTTGCTGGTCACCATCACCGAGATATGCACCATGGCCTTGTCGACCACCCCGATTAGCCGAGGGTTTCTCCCCAAGTGCTCGCCCATCGAAACCCCGTGCGTCCTCTTGAACGCCGTTTGTCCGCCTCCCACTGCCACTCCCAGCTGCTGCCTTTGAAATGCACAGTGAGGTTAGATTCTCTAAACCGTAGGCAAACGATCCCTCTTATATACCTCCTCTTCTTACATGTGAGGTAAGAGGGTAAGAGTTAATAAGACCACTAATTAAGAAGATCAACGACTCGGATATATTTTATACTCTTGCCTCTCATGTGAAAGCAGAAGAGAAGAGGAACCATGCTAAAACTGTTCCAAACGGTAATTGTATTAGCAGTCATTCGTATCATAGCTTACCAGGCCATCAAGAAGTCCTGGTCCATAGTGAACATAGCGTACGGTGCGAGCGACGAACCAGCGTGGTTGCTGCTGAGCCACCGACACACCGGCGAGGGCCTGTACTGCCGGATCGTCTCGCCGCTTGGACCTGCTTCCGTCACGCAGTTGACAACGTCGAAGGAGGCAAGCAGCCGCATGATGCGGTCCACCGAAGCCACCCCACCGGCCTTGTCCATGGTTGGGAGCCGCGCGGCTAACTCATCCGCCGTCATCACGCCGCTGCCGGCGTTGCTGAGCGCGTCAAAGATGCCCAGCTCGATTGCTGCTTTCAGGGTCATGGAGACCGCAAAGCTGGTGATGAGCCCCCACGCATGCAACCATGTTTCCTCGTCGTCCTCACCAGCGGCCGGATTAATCCTACTTCTGCCCGCAGTATTGTTGTCCATTGGCACTTAACTTGGGTGGCTGGGTTGTTTGTTCCTGCCTATAGCTTGTATAGTTCCTTGGTGGTGCCTGGAAGAAGGTAAGTATATATAGGGAGAGATCACATCTGGTTTTGAATAAATAAAGTGGAGAAATGATGGGTGTGCCACTATACAACTTCTAAATGTGCAGGCTGACACCAAATTTGTTAAATCGTGGTTGTGCCACCAAACCGTGTTTGAGAAATCGTATTTGACCCATTTCTTCCTCTGCAAGCCTGACCACTTGACGGTGTATCCAACAACGAAGAGAAGACTGGTTTGACCCTTTCATCCCATGTGGCGCTCGAGTCCAACGGTACAACCACAACGCAATTGCCTGTTGCATCTCATCATTGTTGCCGTATCCTCCCTCCTGGAAGCATACTCCTTAAACTTATGCGTGATTCCAAATTCATCCATTCCAGTCCCACAAGCGCACCCAACAATGGCATCTGCCGCGTGACCCGTTTCCTACCTCAGTGGATCCTTTTACCTGACGGAGTGCACCACTCAAGGCAACATAATCCAAACTGCGCCCCCTTCAATGATCTATTGGGCCCTCTTGACATTGTAGTAGAACAACCTTAGGATCCCATTTTGCTTGATGGAAATTCACAGGGGCACGCACCTGCCCAGCCCTGTACGGCCGCTCAATTGCCTCAAGAGTCGTGAAGTAGTTGAATCTCGCATAAGGGCAGGGTAAGTGTTAAGTTTCAGCATTGAGACTTACGGATTTTGCATCTGAAACTTGCAAGTTTCAATCAAGCTTCATAGATATAATTTTAAGCAATCTTTTCTATTGGTCATTGACACAAAATACTTGACTATTATCGGTCGCTCGAACTAAGTTTCAATATTGAAACTTAACATATATTTCTAAAAGTTATCAAAATATATTCAAAATGGATCTTATTTGAAAGTGTTGGTTACGAGAAACATGAATATGCAAACATAACTTAAGTTGGATTTTTTTGTTTAAAAGATATATAACTTTAAAAATCGGAAGCCAAAACGAAAAACCCGCACCCGCAGCTCGTGTGCCCTAAAAAATCTTGGTCCTTTTGCCTCACCGATGTTTGCAGTTGCCCATGGCGAAATTTATCTTTATTTTTTGTGCAAAGCATTGTCGGGTAGTACTGACTGGTCAAACCTCTATACATATAGCTTACCTAAAGGAATACATAATGTCTGGCGTCTCTCTTGTTCAAAGTATTAGTGGATCATTTGATCAAAGCATTTACTAGACCCGTCCAAATGCCTGGTAGTGCACATATGGAAATGGAAGTGGTGTAGCGGCAAACATAAATTGGAAGTAAATAAATAAAACAGCATCTAGTGACCGCCGGCCGTGCTGGTTGAGAATTTTTTATACTGCCGGCAATTGGGGAGAATTTTGTCACGACCTGTGCCGTTGCCTCGATGGATTCATTTGTGCCATTTGGTACGTCCAACCATCGTGGGCTGCCAACGCGTCTAGTTTT
>LR738709.1:16723387-16746687 GCA_902687465.1 Secale cereale
TTTTTTTTTTTTTTGACATGACATGAGCTCGTTTAAGTTGACTAGTTAGCGTGCACGTGCAACGCACGTCTAAGAATTCAAAATTTGAAGACACGGAGTATGTCTCAATTAATAGGACAATATTGCATGAATGTGATCTGTTGCAATGTACACAGTAAAGATAGCAATAGTGCACAAATCAAAGTTATAAAACAACATATCATATACCTTGAGATGATTTTCCTGTCATCTCTATGGATATAGATAATTATCAAAGCCTCACGTAATATTAGTTGTCAGCATATAGTTTTCTGGCAACATTTGAAAGTAAATGATGTTTTAGGAATAAAAAGGTGAAAACATCAAACCATCCAAACTTGGAAATGCATGGAAATAATATTTTTCTTCAAGTTGGAAGGAAAGCATCACGCATACATGAGTTCAAGTGGCTAAACAAGAAGTAAATACAAAAATAGAAGCATACACAGGCTCAAGCGGTCAAACAACAAGTCAAATGAACATTGAGCCAGAGAAGCCAAGTCAACAGTCAGATAAAGGATCCAGTGCTACATGGAGATATAAATCACCATAGATCTCAGTGCTGAAAAATGTGATAGTGACCTTGTGTATAAAAACAGGGGGAATATGATAATTTCAATTATTTGTAATGTTCCACTACACCGGGAACACTGAAGACGTAATTCAATTCCTACAACCTGGAAAAGATAACATTGCTAGGTTGTAATTTAGATCACGTACAAGCAGAATGCATGGCCACCATAGTATTGCATGAGTGCAGACTGCTGAGTAATAGCATTTCTCTTAACCAACCTCTATTGGTGTATGGACACAAGACTTGTCTTGATCTTCAGTTTTAGCATCCTGCAAAAAATGTTATCCAAAATCCCACTATTTATAAAACAAATACATATAAGAAGGATATACTACTACAAAATAAATTGTACACACCGATCATGGATTCAGAAAGAAAAAATCTTTATCAAATTGGATGGCTGATGTACATTCAAAAGATAATGATTTCGAAACTCATTTCAGCCATACTCCAATTGAATATAACATTCAGAAGATACTTCCTCCGTTCACTTTTGTAAGTCCTTTAGGACAGCTGAAATTGAACTATATTAGGTGTTGTCTTAAATGTCTAAAAAGTCTTATAAAAGTGAACGGAGGGAGTACATTTTTCAGTAATCGCTAGAGCCATACTACAACAGAATACAATGGACCTAAAAAACAAAATACATTGGAGATACAGGTGTGACATACTCCTTACAATTATGACGAAAAGGGTCAATGCAGAACATATTACAGGAATAGACCGCGCGCTTAAAACATCATTTAGCATTCAGGTTACGTACACAAACAACTAACAAAATTAGTTTTTCTTGCCGCAGTTTTTCTTCTTAACATTAACTTATGATAGCCTACCAGTCTCCTATAAGAATGTTTCTATTATACGGTAACCTTTTCTTGGCCACCGGCTATAATTGAAGGACCTCGCGGATTATGGACAGTCCCATGGCAAGTGATCATTTAGGAGCAGCAAAGATGCACATGAAGCACTGAATAGCCTTGTTACTTATCAGTCTGTAATGGACTGTTACTATATCTATTCTCCTAAACCCCATTTACGTGCCCTCGTAAATGAGTACTCAGTCCTACAACACAATTAATTTTGAAATAGAGTTAGAAATGGACTCAGTAATACAATATTTTATATAGGTTGTGAACAAAGCATCATGATTGTACAGTCAGGTTGTACAAAGTATGGATCAAAATGATGCAGCATTAATGAATTCAAGATATAATTCCTCTCCTCTACCAGGCTGATAATAATTTCTCTGCACATTGTGATGCAGACCCATATAATGGATAGGCAAATGTAAAAAGAAGTAGCTGCTAACTCCACTATTTAGGGATAGAGCAACTGCCAGCTCTAGAGTAAAATCAAACTGTAGGATCCTCATAAACGTCTTTCTGAACAACAACCCTTTTGTTCACTTCCTCCTCTCTTGCCAGTACATGTTTCCAGATTTGTTATGATCATGATCTGTAGAAATATATATTTACAACGGTAATAAACAAATATTCGATCAACAGTTGCACAATCCAAATATATGTAAGGGTAGAAAGAGATACAAGTCAGCCCTGTTTACGCTGCTTCTAAAGGCATCTCTTCTTGTGTCATACATTTTTCTCCTCCCTATCTTCTCTTCTTAATTGGCTAGACCATTAGGAGAAGCGGTAAGAAACTTAATCGGAATTAATAGAAGATCAAATAAATCAACTTGAAAGATTGGAAGGAGCAGAAGGAGGGACACTAAATCACTGTCGGATTCATGAACACCATCTTGCGCTTTCGGGTAGTTATCATCATGTCCTTCATGTGAGAAAGAAGGCCATTGACCTACAGATAAGAAAAAGGATTGGTCGTGAAAGGAGAAGATTATATTTGTCCTTACAGCAAGATCAGGAAGCACACCTGAGATGTATTTATTTCAGCTGTTCATGAACTGAATATAGACTCGATCTAATTTCTTGATAGTCATGAAAACAATAAGCCTGGGAATATATGATGCAAAATACAGGAGAGAAAACTTCTACAGAAATAAACATAGCACCCGCAGGACATCTTAAAACAAATATGCCATGAAGTTGTAAGATGGATAAGTAATTTCTTAATCAAGACGAAAATTTGCTAAGTTGAATACCAGATACAGATATTGTAGGACAGACTTTGATGCTCCTGAAATCGCTATCAGTAACCATAGTGACCCTGGAATGTGGGGTTCAAAGCTGTCCAGCCCAACAACACTACTAATTGATCCGCAGAGGACTCATGTCTCGATTCCATGTTTATCCGTGTCCTCCTAATCTGGAGAGGACACACAGAGAGTTCCTTTCATTTTATTTCTCCTGTCATGCATGTAACTCCGATGCTGATAAACACTGTGTGTACCCTAAAAAAAGCATGTTACGTACAAAACCATAACTTTCACTCAAAAAGCAGTAGCATATGCCCCCAAAATGACCAGCCTAAGGCCATGCACAACATGCAATTGCTATCTTCTGTTTTCCAGATTTCTTTGCACAAATAAATCTAGTGGCAGCATCAGCAATCAAACTGAAGCTCCGATGGAAGGTACGTGGGCAATCCGATCAAAAAATCTTCTAGTTTCCAGCTTGCATCATACACAGAATACAGCAGCAGTCTGATTAAAACATAGGTATTATAAAAGCAGGTTGTTAATTACCTGTGCTGCGACAGCATGGGACCGCGTGGGAAGAACTTCAGAGCTCACAGCCTCACACTTCAGAACCTTCACCTACAGAAACTAAACAAAGACGTCAGGAAAGATGCTTGATTCCATCGTGTTAGTAGCTGCGAGCAACATGAAAAAATGTCGTAGATGAAGAAGAGGTTACCATGGTCGAGGTCGGGGATGCAACCGTCGACCACATAGAGGATGTTGATGATGAGGGCGAGGTGGAGCTCTGCCGAAGCGAGACGCTGGAATTCGAGAGGCAGTCGAGGTCGGCGACGCGGCCATGAGGCGGGCGAGGTCAGCGAGTCGTCCAGAGAGCGCGAGGATTGGAAGGCATGCCGCTGCCAGCGAGGAGGGCTCATGTTCTCCGCCGATTTCGCGCCTCCGCCGGCCGGCGGCCTGTTCGCCGCGCCTCTCTCCCTCTCCTCCTGCCGTGAGGGAGGAAGGCCCACGTCCGCCACCGATCTCGCGCCTCCGTTGGTTGGTGAGTCGCGCTCTCCTTCTCCTGTTCTGTTCTCATTTGCCCATCTTCCCCACTTCTCCCCTGCCGCCTTCTGCATGTGGGCGAGCGCCGCCGGGCGCGCGGATTTTTCTAGGGAGGGGGCGGCGGCTGCAGGCGCGTGGGGGCGTGCGAGGAGGCAGGGGCTGTTTTCGTCCGCGGCGGGTGGCATCCCAACGTAGGAACCGCCGTGTCAAAGAGAAGGATTGGTTTTTTTAGATGAGAGAAGGATTGATTTGCCTACAAGCGAATGGGTACGTGGGGGATTAGTGGGGAAGGTAGTGCGCTCAACGTTTCGTTGGTGCTCAACGTTTCGTTAGTGGGATAATTTGGAGCGTTAGATTTTAGATTAGAGGCTCAAAAGCTGAGTTGGATCTGCCCTCTCTTTCTTTTATAGGGGTAGTAGATGTGAGAGCAGAAGTGCAACGGTATACCAAATCAAACCGAAGCAGGGGCAACAAAAAATCGCATGGGGTCGGAAGCAGAGGTTGATGAGACGGCAGAGGTTCGACAGTAGTTGTTGGTCGTATCGCTTGGAAGCATCTGGCTTAGATCGATTGGATTTGGTCACGGCATCTGGCCGGCCTTGGGATACTTTATCGAATAATTCATTACATTCAAAAGGAAAGACATACAATTAGCAAAAGAATATAAACGTCTACTCCTTCCATTCACAAATATAAGATATTCAGCTCACTCCGATTAATATTACTTGTGGTTGGTCTAGTATAAAATTATACTAAGTTTTGTATTAAATCAGCGACAAGTAATATGGATCGGAGGGAGTAGTTTTTTAATTGGATTTATATAGACATGGTTTAGTTTGTTTGTTCGCTCGTTTCACTCTGTGTTTCATTCATATTGGAATATCCAAAACAACTTATATCTATGAGCAGAGGAAGTACTTTACTTGCACTACAAGTGTGTCTACGGATATACAAGTGTATCTAGAACGAATAACAGATAAGCTAGTGACAGTTACCTACTTGCCATCACCTGTAGAGAAATAGGGCGACTAAGTCTTCCTATTAAGAGATTCCGCCGATGCTTCCCAGCCCGCTGGTTGCTTTCTCGCGCCAATGAGGTGGAGGAAACCCTCGTATGGGGTGTCTATGTTGTCCGCGGTTGCCCTAGTTTGAGTAAGGATTAAGTATTGTTATCTGGCTCGCGACATCAATGTGGGGGAATGAGATCAACACATCGTTGTGTCAGCCAGGGGCGAATCTTGTTCCCTGTTTTTTCCCCCTTCATTTCATTTAGTGAAACTGGCAGTGCAAACACCGGGGTGCTCCCGCGCATCCCTTAGTTGTACGTGCGACAACGTATGTAAGGGGTAAGCGTAGGAGCGAGGCAACCCGACTTGACCAAAGACACAACTCGACGATAAAAGCACATAGTGATAGTTATATTATTAAGTTTAAGTATCATCCTACATGTAAGATTATGAGAGAGGAAACTATTGTTTTAGAAATCTTCATGTTACAAAATCACCTCTCTTTACGCTGAATACTTTAAAGTTGATTTTTTTAATCTTGATTATACTACGAAGTGATGGATCCGCTCCTCTCTCGCCTGCTTTTTCCTTTTTAGAAAATCCTCAACTGCGGCATAGTTTCTTAGAGCCGAAAGGCTGTCTGGGTTCCGGCAGGAACTAGTTCTGGACGGCGAAGCCCTGCCGGATAGATGACACTGTATGTGTGCAACCCCGTAGAGAGGTCGTAGTTTTGATCCTTTTGCCCGAGGGGCTGTTTTAAGAGTGCCTCCCGAAGGGCTGTCCAAGTGACAGTCCGAGTTCCGTGAATCCTCCCGAAGGGCCGTCCGAGGGACTGTCCGACCGCCTCTCGGAGGGCTGTCTGTGGGGCGGATGAGGGTATACATCCTCACGGTTGGGAGGTTGTAAATCCTAGCTGCGGGGATCTGCACCGCCGTTCTTCATCGACTCTACTTCCGCTGCGCTACGAGTCGGTAACGAAAAAGATCAAACCATGTATGCAGTCTCCATAGTGGTCCTGGGCTGGTGCGTAGGTCGATTTTTTTTTGTTTTCTGTCGCATTACCTTACACCTTCAGCTCGTCTGGCATTGCCTTCTTCACCACAGCATCGACCTCCTTGTTCCTGTCATCGATGCTGCTGAAGTTTGAGCACACTTCTAAGGTGCGCTTGAACTTCTTGCGGTCACCGAGCGAGCACCCAAGGAAGAAGGCCCGCCATCCAATGCCCCAGAGGAAAGGGTTGGTGTTGGAGTTGGAGTTCATGGCGAGGAAGAGGTGGTCAAACAAAGGGGTTAGTAGGGTGGGTTAATATAGGAGTGGTAGATCGATATGAATGAGTGCTGACCATTGAACTATGTGTTGTTCATAACGTAGATGGAGAAGTGCAAGGAGGTCTGCCTCCATTGGTCGAAGTGCCATTGCATGATCACCCAAGCGCCAAGCGGAGGAACTATGGCCACTACCATCAGGAGTCAGGACCAAGCCATTTCTGCAAGGTTATCCTTGCTCCAAAGCTAGAGAGTCTTGCATTGCCTCTGGACTTCACATGGTACTTCCCCGCCACCCCTACAGACTTCACATAGTACTTCCCCGCCATCCCATCGGATTTCAAGCTGAAGACGAACACCAGCTGTGCATGGAGGGTGACGGTGAGGACGATCAACGGTAGGGTCACCTTTGATCAGGGTTGAGCCACCTTCACCCCCGTTCACCAGATCATGATCGGGTACATGCTGACTTTCAAGCTGCTGACCCCGACACCATGAAGGTGATCGTCTTCAACGAGAACGGCGTGAAGGCAGTCACCAAATGCAAGGAGCAAGACAACGGCTTCGCCGCGACCGCCTAAGCGTCTGTTGGTTGTTGGTTTAAGACTTGCCTTTCGTTTATTACTTTAACGTCCTATGTTGTTTTAAACTTGTTATGCGTGGTTAAGATTTGCGTTTGTGCCTAGGTTTGTTCTTTTGCTCTAGTTTAGTTCTTACTTGTTCATGTGTGCCTTTGGTAACCTCACCACATCAAGGAGGAGGTTACCACACAACTATCCTGGATGTAACCAAACAACCGGACTTGTGTTTCCCTTTGAACAAGGCCGCAACGCAAACAACAGGCCTTTGGTTTTGGCACATGCAGGATAGAGGGGATGCGGGCTGTTGGGGAACGTAGTATTTTAAAATTTTCCTACGATCACGCAAGATCTATCTACCAGATGCATAGCAACGAGAGGGAAGAGTGTGTCTACGTACCCTCGTAGACCGGAAGCGGAAGCGTTAGAACAACGCGGTTGATGTAGTCGTACGTCTTCACGGCCCGACCGATCAAGCACCGAAACTACGGTACCTCCGAGTTCTAGCACACGTTCAGCTCGATGACGTCCCTCGAACTCCGATCCAGCCGAGTGTCGAGGAAGAGTTCCGTCAGCACGACGGCGTGGTGACGATTTTGATGTTCTACCGTCGCAGGGCTTCGCCTAAGCACCGCTACAATATTATCGAGGAGAACTGAGGTGGAGGGGGGCACCGCACACGGCTAAGAGATCATGAGATCAACTCTTGTGTCTAGAGGTGCCCCCTGCCCCCGTATATAAAGGAGGGAGGGAGAGGCCGGCCCTAGAAGGGGCGCGCCAAGTGTGGGGAGTCCTACTAGGACTCCCAAGTCCTAGTAGGATTCCCCTTTCCTTTCCGGAGTAGGAGAGAAGGAAAGAGGGGGAGAGGGAGAAGGAAAAGGGGGCTGCACCCCTTGTCCAATTCGGACCAGAAGGGGGCCACGCGCCTCCTTCCTTTTTGCCTCTCTCCTCTATTCCCGTAACTCCCCGGTACTCCGAAAATACCCGAATCACTCGGAACCTTTCCGATGTCCGAATATAGTCGTCCAATATATCGATTTTTACGTCTCGACCATTTCGAGACTCCTCGTCATGTCCCCGATCTCATCCGGGACTCCGAACTCCTTCGGTACATCAAAACTCATAAACTCATAATAAAACTGTCATCGAAACCTTAAGCGTGCGGACCCTACGGGTTCGAGAACTATGTAGACATGACCGAGACACGTCTCCGGTCAATAACCAATAGCGGAACCTGGATGCTCATATTGGCTCCCACATATTCTACGAAGATCTTTATCGGTCAAACCACATAACAACATACGTTGTTCCCTTTGTCATCGGTATGTTACTAGCCCGAGATTCGATCGTCGGTATCTCAATACCTAGTTCAATCTCGTTACTGGCAAGTCTCTTTACTCGTTCCGTAATACATCATCCCGCAACTAACTCATTAGCTGCAATGCTTGCAAGGCTTATAGTGATGTGCATTACCGAGTGGGCCCAGAGATACCTCTCCGACAATCGGAGTGACAAATCCTAATCTCGAAATACGCCAACCCAACAAGTACCTTTGGAGACACCTGTAGAGTACCTTTATAATCACCCAGTTACGTTGTGACGTTTGGTAGCACACAAAGTGTTCCTCCGGTATTCGGGAGTTGCATAATCTCATAGTCATAGGAACATGTATAAGTCATGAAGAAAGCAATAGCAATAAAACTAAACGATCAAGTTGCTAAGCTAACGGATGGGTCTTGTCCATCACATCATTCTCCTAATGATGTGACCCCGTTGATCAAATGACAACTCATGTCTATGGCTAGGAAACATAACCATCTTTGATCAATGAGCTAGTCTAGTAGAGGCATACTAGGGACACTCTGTTTTGTCTATGTATTCACACAAGTACTAAGTTTCCAGTTAATACAATTCTAGCATGAATAATAAACATTTATCATGATATAAGGAAATAAATAATAACTTTATTATTGCCTCTAGGGCATATTTCCTTCAGTCTCCCACTTGCACTAGAGTCAATAATCTAGATCACATCACCATGTGATTAACACCAATAGTTCACATCACCATGTGACTAACACCCATAGTTCTCATCGCCTTGCGACCAATACCCAAAAGGGTTTACTAGAGTCAACAATCTAGTTCACATCGCCATGTGATTAATACCCAAAGAGTACTAAGTTGTGATCATGTTTTGCTTCGTGAGAGAAGTTTAGTCAGCGGGTCTGTTATATTCAGATCCGTATGTATTTTGCAGATTTCTATGTCTACAATGCTCTGCATGGAGCTACTCTAGCTAATTGCTCCCACTTTCAATACGCATCCAGATTGATACTTAGAGTCATCTGGATTTAGTGTCAAAGCTTGCATCAGCGTAACCCTTTACGACGAACTCTTTATCACCTCCATAATCGAGAAACATTTCCTTAGTCATCCAGTTACTAAGGATAATTTTGACCGCTGTATAGTGATCTACTTCTGGATCACTATTGTACCTCCTTGTCAAACTTATGGCAAGGTACACAAAATGTTTGGTACACAACATGACGTACTTTATAGAACCTATGGCCGAGGCATAGGGAATGACTTTCATTCTCTCTATATTTTTCTGCCGTGGTCTGGCTTTGAGTCTTACTCAACTTCACACCTTACAAGTCAGGCAAGAACTCCTTCTTTGACTGATACATTTTGAACTACTTCAAAATCTTATCAAGGTATGTACTTATCGAAAGTCTTATCAAGCGTCTTGATCTATCTCTATAGATCTTGATGCTCAATTTGTAAGCAGCTTCACCAAGGTCTTTCTTTGAAAAACTCCTTTCAAACACTCCTTTATGCTTTCCAGAAAATTCTACATCATTTCCGATCGACAATATGTCATTCACATATACTTATCAGAAAGGTTGTAGTGCTCCCACTCACTTCTTGTAAATACAGGCTTCACTGCAAGTCTGTATAAATCTATATGCTTTGATCACCTCATCAAAGCGTATATTCCAACTCCGAGATGCTTGCACCAGTCGATAGATGGATCGCTGGAGTTTGCATACTTTGTTAGCATCTTTTGGATCGACAAAACCTTCTGGTTGCATCATATACAACTCTTCTTTGAGATATCCATTTAGGAATGCAGTTTTGACATCCATTTGCCAGATTTCATAATCATAAAATGCGGCAATTGCTAACATGATTCGGACAGACTTAAGCATCGCTACAGGTGAGAAAGTCTCATCGTAGTCAACTCCTTGAACTTGTCGAAAACCTTTTGCAACAAGTCGAGCTTTGTAAACAGTAATATTACCGTCTGCGTCGGTCTTCCTCTTGAAGATCCATTTGTTTTCGATGGCTTGCCGATCATCGGGCAAGTCAACCAAAGTCCACACTTTGTTCTCATACATGGATCCCATCTCAGATTTCATGGCTTCAAGCCATTTTGCGGAATCTGGGCTCATCATCGCTTCCTCATAGTTCATAGGTTCATCATGGTCTTGTAACATGATTTCCAGAACTGGGTTGCCGTACCACTCTGGTGCGGAACGTACTCTGGTTGATCTACGACGTTCAGCAGAAACTTGATCCGAAGTTTCATGATCATTATCATTAACTTCCTCACTAATTGGTGTAGGAATCACTGGAACAATTTCCTGTGATGTACTATTTTCCAATCCGGGAGAAGGTATAATTACCTCATCAAGTTCTACTTTCCTCCCACTCACTTCTTTCGAGAGAAACTCCTTCTCTAGAAAGGATCCACTCTTAGCAACAAAGACCTTGCCTTCGGATCTGTGATAGAAGGTGTACCCAACAGTTTCTTTTGGGTATCCTATGAAGATTTACTTCTCCGATTTGGGTTCGAGCTTACCATGTTGAAACTTTTTCATATAAGCATCGCAGTCCCAAACTTAGAGAAATGACAGCTTAGGTTTCTCGTCAAACCACAGTTCATACGATGTCATCTCCACGGATTTAGACGGTGCCCTATTTAACGTGAATGTAGCTGTCTCTAATGCATAACCCCAAAAGCGATAGTTGTAGATCGGTAAGAGACATCATCGATCGCACCATATCTAATAAAGTACGGTTATGACGTTCGGACACACCATTACGCTGTGGTGTTCCGGGTGGCGTGAGTTGTGAAACTATTCCACATTGTTTCAAATGAAGACCAAACTCGTAACTCAAATATTCTCCTCCACGATTAGATCGTAGAAACTTTATTTTCTTGTTACGATGATTCTCTACTTCACTCTGAAATTCTTTGAACTTTTCAAATGTTTCAGACTTGTGCTTCATTAAGTAGATATACCCATATCTGCTCAAATCATCAGTGAAGATCAGAAAATAACGATACCCGCCGCGAGCTTCAACACTCATTGGTCCGCATACATCAGTATGTATGATTTCCAACAACTCTGTTGCTCGCTCCACAGTTCCGGAGAACGGAGTTTTAGTCATCTTGTCCATGAGGCATGGTTCGCAAGCACCAAGTGATTCATAATCAAGTGATTCCAAAAGTCCATCACTATGGAGTTTCTTCATGCGCTTTACACCAATATGACCTAAACGGCAGTGCCACAAATAAGTTGCACTATCATTATTAACCTTGCATCTTTTGGCTTCGATATTATGAATATGTGTATCACACGATCGAGATCCAACAAACCATTTTCATTGGGTGTATGACCATAGAAGGTTTTATTCATGTAAACAGAACAACAATTATTCTCTAACTTACATGAATAACCGTATTGCAATAAACATGATCAAATCATATTCATGCTCAACACAAACACCAAATAACACTTATTTAGGTTCAACACTAATCCCGAAAGTATAGGGAGTGTGCGATGATGATCATATCAATCTTGGAACTACTTCCAATACACATCATCACTTTATCCTTTAACTAGTTTCTGTTCATTATGCAACTCCCATTTCGAGTTACTACTCTTTAGCAACTGAACCAGTATCAAATACCGAGGGGTTGCTATGAACACTAGTAAAATACACATCAATAATCTGTATATCAAATATACCTTTGTTCACTTTGCCATCCTTCTTATCCGCCAAGTATCTAGGGCAGTTCCACTTCCAGTGACCATTTCCTTTGCAGTAGACGCACTTAGTTTCAAGCTTGAGTTTAGCTTTTGGGTTTCTTCATGGGAGTGACAACTTGCTTGTCATTCTTCTTGAAGTTCCCCTTCTATCCCTTTGCCCTTTACTTGAAACAAGTGGTCTTATTAACCATCAACACTTGATGCTCTTTCTTGATTTCTACCTCCGCCGATTTCAGCACCGCGAAGAGATCGGGAATTAACTTCGTCATCCCTTGCATATTATAGTTCATCACAAAGTTCTACTAACTCGGTGATAGTGACTAGAGAACTTTGTCAATTACTATCTTATCTGGAAGATTAACTCCCACTTGAGTCAAGTAATTGTAGTACCCAAACAATCTGAGCACATGCTCACTGGTTGTGCTATTCTCCTCCATCTTGTAGGCAAAGTACTGTCAGAGGTCTTATACCTCTCGACACGGGCATGAGTATGAAATACTAATTTCAACTCTTGGAACATCTTATATGCTCCGTGGCGTTCAAAACGTTTTTGAAGTCCCGGTTCTAAGCCGTAAAGCATGGTGCACTTAAAACTATCAAGTAGTCATCATACCGAGCTTTTGTCAAAACGTTCATAACGTCTACATCTGCTCCTGCAATAGGTCTGTCACCTAGCGGTGCATCAAGGACATAATTCTTCTGTGCAGCAATGAGGATAATCCTCAGATCACGGACCTAGTCCGCATCATTGCTACTAACATCTTTCAACTTAGTTTTCTCTAGGAACATATAAAAAATTAACGGGGAGCAACATCGTGAGCTATTGATCTACAACATAGATATGCTAATACTACCAGGACTAAGTTCATGATAAATTAAAGTTCAATTTAATCATATTACTTAAGAACTCCCACTTAGATAGACATCCCTCTAGTCATCTAAATGATCACGTGATCCAAATCAACTAAACCATGTCCGATCATCACGTGAGATGGAGTAGTTTTCAATGGTGAACATCTTATGTTGATCATATCTACTATATGATTCACGCTCGACCTTTCGGTCTCTAGTGTTCCGAGGCCATATCTGCATATGCTAGGCTCGTCAAGTTTAACCCGAGTATTCTGCGTGTGCAAAACTGGCTTACACCCGTTGTATTTGAACGTAGAGCTTATCACACCCGATCATCACGTGGTGTCTCGGCACGACGAACTTTCGCAACGGTGCATACTCAGGGAGAACACTTATACCTTGAAATTTAGTAAGGGATCATCTCATAATGCTACCGTCGTTCTAAGCAAAAATAAGAAGCATAATAAGATAAACATCACATGCAATCAAAATATGTGACATGATATGGCCATCATCATCTTGTGCTTTTGATCTCCATCTCCAAAGCACCGTCATGATCACCTTCGTCACCGGCGCGACACCTTGATCTCCATCGTAGCATCGTTGTCGTCTCGCCAACTATTGCTTCTACGACTATCACTACCGCTTAGTGATAAAGTAAAGCAATTACATGGCGATTGCATTTCATACAATAAAGCGACAACCATATGGCTCCTGCCAGTTGCCGATAACATTACAAAACATGATCATCTCATACAAAACCGTATAACTCATCATGTCTTGACCATATCACATCACAACATGCCCTGCAAAAACAAATTAGATGTCCTCTACTTTGTTGTTGCAAGTTTTACGTGGCTGCTACAGGCTTAGCAAGAACCGTTCTTACCTACGCATACAAAAACCACAACGATGTTTCGTCAAGTATGTGCTGTTTTAACCTTCACAAGAACCGGGCGTAGCCACACTCGATTCAGCTAAAGTGAGAGAGACAGACACCCGCCAGTCACCTTTAAGCAACGAGTGCTCATAACGGTGAAACCAGTCTCGCGTAAGCGTACGCGTAATGTCGGTCCGGGCCGCTTCATCTCACAATACCGCCGAAGCAAAGTATGACATGCTGGTAAGCAGTATGACTAGTATCGCCCACAACTCATTGTGTTCTACTCGTGCATATCATCTACGCATAGACCTGGCTCTGATGCCACTGTTGGAGAACGTAGTATTTTAAAATTTTCCTACGATCACGCAAGATCTATCTACCAGATGCATAGCAACGAGAGGGAAGAGTGTGTCTACGTACCCTCGTAGACCGGAAGCGGAAGCGTTAGAACAACGCGGTTGATGTAGTCGTACGTCTTCACGGCCCGACCGATCAAGCACCGAAACTACGGTACCTCCGAGTTCTAGCACACGTTCAGCTCGATGACGTCCCTCGAACTCCGATCCAGCCGAGTGTCGAGGAAGAGTTCCGTCAGCACGACGGCGTGGTGACGATTTTGTTGTTCTACCGTCGCAGGGCTTCGCCTAAGCACCGCTACAATATTATCGAGGAGAACTGAGGTGGAGGGGGGCACCGCACACGGCTAAGAGATCATGAGATCAACTCTTGTGTCTAGAGGTGCCCCCTGCCCCCGTATATAAAGGAGGGAGGGAGAGGCCGGCCCTAGAAGGGGCGCGCCAAGTGTGGGGAGTCCTACTAGGACTCCCAAGTCCTAGTAGGATTCCCCTTTCCTTTCCGGAGTAGGAGAGAAGGAAAGAGGGGGAGAGGGAGAAGGAAAAGGGGGCTGCACCCCTTGTCCAATTCGGACCAGAAGGGGGCCACGCGCCTCCTTCCTTTTTGCCTCTCTCCTCTATTCCCGTAACTCCCCGGTACTCCGAAAATACCCGAATCACTCGGAACCTTTCCGATGTCCGAATATAGTCGTCCAATATATCGATTTTTACGTCTCGACCATTTCGAGACTCCTCGTCATGTCCCCGATCTCATCCGGGACTCCGAACTCCTTCGGTACATCAAAACTCATAAACTCATAATAAAACTGTCATCGAAACCTTAAGCGTGCGGACCCTACGGGTTCGAGAACTATGTAGACATGACCGAGACACGTCTCCGGTCAATAACCAATAGCGGAACCTGGATGCTCATATTGGCTCCCACATATTCTACGAAGATCTTTATCGGTCAAACCGCATAACAACATACGTTGTTCCCTTTGTCATCGGTATGTTACTAGCCCGAGATTCGATCGTCGGTATCTCAATACCTAGTTCAATCTCGTTACCGGAAAGTCTCTTTACTCGTTCCGTAATACATCATCCCGCAACTAACTCATTAGCTGCAATGCTTGCAAGGCTTATAGTGATGTGCATTACCGAGTGGGCCCAGAGATACCTCTCCGACAATCGGAGTGACAAATCCTAATCTCGAAATACGCCAACCCAACAAGTACCTTTGGAGACACCTGTAGAGTACCTTTATAATCACCCAGTTACGTTGTGACGTTTGGTAGCACACAAAGTGTTCCTCCGGTATTCGGGAGTTGCATAAACTCATAATAAAACTGTCATCGAAACCTTAAGCGTGCGGACCCTACGGGTTCGAGAACTATGTAGACATGACCGAGACACGTCTCCGGTCAATAACCAATAGCGGAACCTGGATGCTCATATTGGCTCCCACATATTCTACGAAGATCTTTATCGGTCAAACCGCATAACAACATACGTTGTTCCCTTTGTCATCGGTATGTTACTAGCCCGAGATTCGATCGTCGGTATCTCAATACCTAGTTCAATCTCGTTACTGGCAAGTCTCTTTACTCGTTCCGTAATACATCATCCCGCAACTAACTCATTAGCTGCAATGCTTGCAAGGCTTATAGTGATGTGCATTACCGAGTGGGCCCAGAGATACCTCTCCGACAATCGGAGTGACAAATCCTAATCTCGAAATACGCCAACCCAACAAGTACCTTTGGAGACACCTGTAGAGTACCTTTATAATCACCCAGTTACGTTGTGACGTTTGGTAGCACACAAAGTGTTCCTCCGGTATTCGGGAGTTGCATAATCTCATAGTCATAGGAACATGTATAAGTCATGAAGAAAGTAATAGCAATAAAACTAAACGATCAAGTTGCTAAGCTAACGGATGTGTCTTGTCCATCACATCATTCTCCTAATGATGTGACCCCGTTGATCAAATGACAACTCATGTCTATGGCTAGGAAACATAACCATCTTTGATCAATGAGCTAGTCTAGTAGAGGCATACTAGGGACACTCTGTTTTGTCTATGTATTCACACAAGTACTAAGTTTCCAGTTAATACAATTCTAGCATGAATAATAAACATTTATCATGATATAAGGAAATAAATAATAACTTTATTATTGCCTCTAGGGCATATTTCCTTCACGGGCAACCAATCAACATGCAGATGTAAATTTTTTAACTGCATATGCTCAGTCAGACCCATGCAAAGTGCCTAAACACGATGCAGGTATCCAAATACATCCTCAGCTTTTGAGATGGCTACCATGGACATGGGTGTGGTCTGATCCATTTCCCTTAACTAGATGATGCCCCGCGCATTGATGGGGAATTTTTTAGCGCACAGAGGTACAAGTCAAATTCCACAATATCATGTTATTCATAGGTTTAATAGTAGTAATGGCTCCGAAAGAAATAGTAGAAAGAAAGTTAAGTATAAGAAAATGAAAATCAATGGACCATGATAAAATCCTGATAAATGGAAATACAAACACGTCCTTGTTAGAAGAAGCAAGAATTTCACATACTACAAGTAAAAATGGTATGTGTAATCACTAACTTATTACCAAAAAACACTTTGGTGTACGTGCTATTCCGAAAACACAACGACCGAACATGCACTATTGAGTATTTGGGAGTGTCGTGGCTGCATGAAACTGAAGATATGGCATCACGTGGCTGCATTGCTGACTTGGAGTAGCTGCATGTTAAGATAAATAGCATACTGGGGATTAATTATTTATGTATTATAGATTTTGCTATTGTTATTAGGAATGGACATCTGCAGTGAGGGTTACAGCTAATTTATAGGACTGATAGCACCACACAATCATAAGAGCATCTTCAATAGATGAGTAGATGTAAAGATAATTAACTTCTACATCTTCGGGGCGTAACAAGGAAACTCCAATAAGATGATGTAGACGTAGTAAAAAATACATCACCTGCTCCAAATAATGTAAAATACACCATTTAGAGATACAAATTTCCCTGAAGTTTCCCGTCTTATTCCCCGACCGGCCGCCTACCTCGATCGGCCGCCACGCCGCTGGCCTGCCGCACCCTGCTGCCAACAAATCCGGCCTCCCCACTCGCGCCGCCACCAGATCCACCGCCGCTCCACCCCCCAACGCCTCTAATAACCCCAAATCGTCGTAGTTTCGCCGCCAGGCCGTTGAACTAGTTTTACATCATCTATTATACATCATCTGTTGGAGCGTAGTTTTACATCATCAAATATACACCATCTGTTGGCTCTTTTTTAAAAGATGTAAAAAAACTTTTAATGATGTAAATTATACAACACCTACTTTTACATCTACAAATATACATAATCTATTGAACATGCTCTAATTAAGAGAGGCTGGGAGCCTGGGAAGGGAGAGGGGGCGACCTAATAATTAACGAAAATATTCATTTCCTACCGATGTTGGTGGCTGCTCACGCTCCACACTGCTCACGCTCCACACGATCAACAAGTGGCCATGAGCCATGACACACATGTTCTTTTGTAAACAAAACAACCTGCACACATCTACTCACCTTTTTTCTAGGGGTAAAGCTACTTTATTCAGTACCAAACGTTAATGGAATACAAATAATGTCAGGTGTTCCCGTAAGCCAAAGATGACCACCGCGGGCTAAACTAGTTGCAGCTTTTGCGAGGGCATGTCCTTCAGTGTTATAATCGTGCTTCTCGTGGATCCCCTCTGAATAAGATATCATTTGCAGCTTCATCTTGATTTCTTCGACAGCAACCCAAATATGGCCCCGGAATGGCACTTGAATATGTTTGACAGTAGCCAGGCAATCTGTAGAAATCTGCACCTTTTTGGCATTGAGATCTAGCGCCAGGGACAAGCCTTCACTGCATGCCAAGGCTTTGAGGGCTTCTGGGTCAACCAAGTCTTCAAAGATTACTGCTGATGCTCCCAAAATCATACCCGTGTGATAACTGCAAATTGCAGCCAGAGCTCCCCTTTCACTATTGCGAGAAACAGCAGCGTCAACATTCACCTTAACCTAACCCGAACCTGGGGTTTCCATCTTTGAACCCGCCTTTCTGAAATGCCTGACGGTGCAGATTGCTTCTTCTCCGGAGTCAGAGCCAAATCAGCAATGTATTTGTTTATAAAACACAATATTGAGTGCGGCGATTGGTATTCTTGTTCATGGCTGGCCTTCTTTCGCACCCACCAAATTGACCAAAGAGTGACAACAGCTTTGATAAATTGTTCCTCATTCACTTTACACTACAGCTCCACCAACCAAATACGTGCATCTTCACTCGTGATCGTCACCAAGTGTTCAACCAACTCCACGTCAACCATAGACCATACACATTTTGCCATCTGACAATCAACTAGCGCGTGCTTCCAACTATCAACTGATGCATTACAAATCAGACACACCTCAGATTCAGCCATGTGCCTCTGATGACGAACTCCTTCAGTTGGAATCGAGTTGTGCGACAGTCCATGTGAAGTTCTTCAGTTTTGCTGGTAACTTAGCTCCCCGCAGCCTACACCACTGTTTCCTTAGTGAACGATAATCAGAGCTCCCACATCTGCTGTCTAGCCAATCCTCTCTCCGTTTCTTAGTTACCTTGAGCATATGATAACATGACCTGACTGAGAAAAGCCAATCTCTCTCATAATGCCAAGCCCAGCAGTCCTCGGTAGGAATCAATGACGGCGGGTTATTCAAGATTTCTTGTCAATCAATAGTCTGTAAGTGCTGCATTACCTGAGCCCTCCTCCAGCATCTTTCTACATTGTCCACAAGATCGGCCACTTGCTGTGGCGGGTTGATCGAACGGGGGTGAACTGGGCGGAGCATATAATCTCTGGGTATCCAATTTTGGTTCCAAATGCTTGTAGATTTTTCGTCACCAATCCTTCTAACAAGACCATGCTTCAGAACCACTTTCCCTTCAATCAAAGCTCCCCATATTTGAGACGGATGGCTTCTTACCTCAGCGTCCAGCAAGTCACAGGTGGGGAAATAAACGGCCTTCAGTAGCCGAGCACTCAAAGAACCTGTGTCCTGAGTTAAACGCCATGCCTCTGCTTAGCAACCATTGCAAGGTTGAAAAGGTGTGTGTCCCGAAAGCCTAATCCGCCCATATATTTTTGCATCGTCAAATCATCCCACGACATCCATGCTGCCTTTCTTTCTCCATTTTTACTCTCCCAGCAGAATTTCCGGATGATTGTATGTATCAATAATTTGGCATAAGCCTCTTGGCAAAAGAAGACATGACATCGAGAAGGTAGAAATGGCCTGCGCAACAGATTTGATCAAGACCTCCTTGCCTGCTGCTGCTAAACACTTCTCTATACATCCTTGGTGGATTTTCCCCCATAGGCGATCTTTCATATACTTAAAGGCCCCGTTGGTCAATCTACCTACATCGGTAGGTAAGCCCAAATATTTCTCCAAGAGAGACTCATTGGTAACTTCTAGTATATCTTTTACAGAGTTCTTAGTACCTTCCGGACACCCCTCCCCAAAGGAAATACTCGATTTTTCCAAGTTAATACGCTGCCCTAATGCATCGCAATATTGCTGAATAGTGCCCCTGATAATTGTTGCTCCTTCAGAATTTGCCTTAAACATGAGCAAACTATCGTCTGCGAACAAAAGATGATTGACTGGGGGTGCAGAGGGGGCAACCACCACTCCCCTAACATTTTCATTAGAGCTCTTTGACTTTAGTAGACAAGATAAACCTTTAGCTGCAAAAAGAAAAAAGATATGGGAGATGGGATCCCCCTATCTTATACCTCTCGAGTTTATTATCTTGGATATCCATGCTTGCCGAAATCCGAGTTTTTTCATAACCGCTTCCAAATACCTCCATTCCACGCGACTGTATCCCTTCATCATATCTAATTTTAGGGCACAATGTGAGTTGATCTTACTCCTCGAGCGCTTCATAAAGTGTAAGGACTCATAGGCTGCTATGATATTGTTAGTGATCAATTTCCCAGGTATAAACGAGGAATGCTAAGGTGAAATAATCTCCAGCAATATCTTCTTCAAATGTCACCTTGGATATGATTTTAAAAATCACATTGCACAAGCTTATCGGTCGGAATTGTGATAAGGAGGTTGGGTTTAATACCTTAGGGATCAACACAATGAACGTCCTATTTACCACCTCCGGAGACTCTTCCCCATTCAGCACCCTTAGTGCTACCTTGGTTACTTCATCACCGCACACACCCAATTCTTTGGGAAAAATGTGCTGGAAATCCATCCGGACCCGGAGCCTTCATAGGGAACATTTGAAATAAAGCTTCATTGACTTCCTTTTCTCTATATGGGGCACATAGCTATTCATTCATTCGATCATCGATCTACTTTTCTGGGTATATGTGACAGCACTTCATCCATGGCTATTGTACCTTCTGAAGTGTAGAAGTTCTTATAGAACTCTTTTGCCATACCTGCAATTTCTTCCTCACCATTACAAATCGTGTTCTCATCCCGTGTCAACTGAGAGATATGGTTCCTTCGTTTTATCAATGTCGCTTTCTGATGAAAAAACCTTGTATTAGAATCACCTTCTGCCAACCATTGTATCCTGGACCTCTGCCTCCACATAATTTCTTCATGGAAGTTGAGTTCCACAATCCTTTCCTGAACTTGAGTCTCCTCAACTGATGGTCCTACTCGCGCAGCATCTGAACGCGGTTCGGCCAGTTGTTTTTTGAGTCACCAGAGCTCAGCACGTACATGGCAGAATATCTTGGCTCCCCAACTCGCAAGGGAGCCCAGGAGCTGTTCCAGCTTCCATTTCAAGTCATATAAAGTTTTGCCTTTCCCTAGTGACCACAAGCGATCAATCTATGAAAAAAAAATATGTGTGTGTTTCCCACAATTTCTCATATCGAAAAAGTTTGTTTATTGCTATATTATTGTTTACATCATCCAAATTATTACAGGGAACAATCGGTGGATGATCTGATTTCGCAGCTTGTAAATGGGGCAAGGTTGTGACGCCCCCGATTTGACCGTACACTAATCATGCACGCAAATGTGTACGACCAAGATCAGGGACTCACTGGAAGATATCACAACACAACTCTAGACACAAATTAAAATAATACAAGCTTTATATTACAAGCCAGGGGCCTCGAGGGCTCGAATACAAAAGTTCGAATACACAAGAGTCAGCGGAAGGAATAATATCTGAGTACAGACATAAGTTAAACAAGTTTTCCTTAAGAAGGCTAGCACAAATATAACAATGTTAGAAAAGGCAAGGCCTCCTGCCTGGGACCTCCTAACTACTCCTCGAAGCCGAACTCCACGTAGAAACATCCTCGAGATCCTCTAGGTCCTGGACTCCACCATCTGGTTGCATCAACAGAGGAGAAAGGAGAAAGGGGGGAAAAGGGGGAACAAAGCAACCGTGAGTACTCATCCAAAGTAATCGCACGCAAGGATCTACACTAGATATGCAATGATATCTATGTAAAGGGGTAATATCTGTGGGCTAAACTGCAGAATGCCAGAATAAGGGGGGACAGCTAATCCAATCGAAGACTACGCTTCTGGCAACCTCCATCTTGCAGCAGTAGAAGAGAGTAGCTGGAAACTAACAAGTACCCTCGCTTCTCACAGCCTCCGTCTTGCAGCAGTAGAATAGAATAGATGGTAAGTTCACCAAGTAACATCGTATAGCATAATCCTACCCGGCATCGTAATCCTACCAGGTCAACAGGCCGGCTGGGCCCTTGGGGCCCACGGGTCAGTGACCCAAGGGGGTGGCCGCGGGCCGGCCACGTCAGCATGGGCGGTAGCGCGCCGGCGCGACACGCCGGCGACCAAAAAACTGCGGCGGAGCTTCGCCGAAAGTGGTCGAGATCACGCCTTCGGCCACCGTTTGGCACGCGGAGTGGCACGTTCGGACGCGGGCAAAGCCGCGCATCTAAAGGGGCCGGTGGCCCGACAGAAAACGATCAGAAACGGCGATGGCTAGCGGTGGAGTGGACGCCGGAGTTCGAGCGAACTCGAACTCAGGGCTAGGGGGCACTAGGAGGGGAGCTGGGGTCGCGTTGAGGTCCGGTGAGGCCCGGGGGCTCAAGCTAGTGCTCGGGCGTGAGCTCAAAGGCCAGCGGCTACTACGGCGAGGCAAACGGCGGTGGTGAGGGTCGGCTATGGTGGCTCGGGAGCTAAGGTCGCAGGATCGAGTGCAGAAGAGAGGGGGGAGGGGAAGCAGCTCACCGCGAGGCTCGTGGAGGGGTCGACGACGACGGGGGAAGTTCAAGGCAAGCGGATCGACGAGGTGGACAATGACGGTCGTGGTTGGGGAAGAAGACCGATGGCGACAGCTCGAGGAGCTCCGGCACGACCTGGAGCTTGCAGACGGTGCAGAAGAGGACGGTGGTGCTCCTCGACTTCCTCCCGAGCGTCGGGGAGGCTGGTTGCCGCGGGCACGACGATGGCACGGCGACAGTGGAGGTGGGTTTGAGCGGGGAGCGAGAACGAGCGAGGGAAAAGTGAAGAGGGGGAACATAGGGTTACGTCCGAAGGGAGAGAGGGGCGGGGCGGGCCCTTAACCGCCGCGAGGACACGGCGGATGGCCGTCGCCGCGCCATGGACGTGCTGCGCGCGTCCAGGGCAACGGGGTGAACAGGGGTAGGGGAAAAGCAGGGGAGTGGACTGGGCCTCGCTGAGTGGGCTAAGGCCCAGGGAGCAGGGGCTTTCTTTCTGTTTCTTTTTTGTTTGTTTGTTTGTTTCTCTGGTGTGTTTTTCTCTTTTCTTTTATTTATTCTTTTCTGTTTTCATTTATAGTTTCTTTTATTTTAGTTTTACAAATACCAAGTTAGCACTTAAATTAGTATCATCAATATGGCCACTGCCAAACCTAGTTTGTAGCCAATATATATTAGTTTAATATTTTCATAATTTCAAAAGGAATTAATTTATTATTTTAGCCACTGCTTTTAATTATTATAGTGCATTTGTACTCTTTATAAAAGTGTGGTTTCTCCACCAATATTACATATGATATATTTGTCACTTTTAGAACTTTTAGAACATTTTAGTTTCTCCACCAATATTTCAAAGGTCCAGTCGAGCCCAATATAGCCTATGCCACCTAGTCACACACATCCACTGCCTCTCTAAATCCTGCCATTTGAGCTCCTTCTCTTTCATTTGGCCCCATTTGCTCTTCTCGCCCCAGAATTTCATTGAAGTCACCGATGCATAACCATGGTAGAGTTGATTCTCCTCGTAGCCTTCACTAGTAGAAAACGGGCCTATTGTCCCGGTCCGTAAGGGCCTTTTGTCCCGATTCAAGAACCGGTACTAAAGGGTCGGTACTAATGCCCTAGCCCTTTAGTCCCGGTTCAAACAAGAACCGGGACAGATGGGCCTCCACATGGCCTGTGCGCGGAGCCCAGGCAGGAGGGCCTTTTGTCCCGGTTGGTGGCATCAACCGGGACCAATAGCCATCCACGCGTTAGCATTTCTGTGGCTGGGGTTTTTGTTTTTTTAAGG
>LR738709.1:16746697-16780413 GCA_902687465.1 Secale cereale
TTAAGGGGGGGGGGGGTTGGGCGTGGGGGTTAATTTAGGTGTTTCATATATTGTGTTAGCTAGCTAATTAATAGAGAGAAGTGTCCTCTCTTATGTCCGTGCTTGGTCGACGCTACGTACTATACATACGTATAGAGAGGACTGGACACGCTAGCTAGCTAGTAAGCAAATGAAGGAAACAAAAGATCGTCATCAACATATATATATATATATATATACGGATACAGAGAGAAGTGATATCGACAACCTCTCCTTCTCCGACAGATTGGTCAAACAACAAGTTATCGTATATCTATCCGACACTATCGGGTACATATATACAATAATTATCTCTTACAAATATAATCTCCTATCATACGGACGCATGGTCCACATAGTATTCTCCGTCTTCAGCGATCACGTGGTCAAGGAAGAATGCCGCCAATTCCTCTTGAATTGCTCGCAGACGATCTGGTGGTAGGAGTTCATTCCGCATCCGAAAGATCTAATTTGAAAAAGGGGATCAATACATATAAATATATATATATATATATATATATATATATATATATATATATATATATATATATATATATATATATATATATATCAGTTTGAATAAATGAAACTCAACACAAATGATGATAATGAAATAAAATTTTGAATATTATTGCTTACGCACTTCAAATTGTTCGTCAGAGTAGCCCCGCTCACAGGTCGTGTGACGGATGGACTCGCAAATGTAGTATTCACAGAAATCATTACCTTGTTCCTGCCACAACCACTTTACAAGGAATAGAGGTCAATCAAACTGATAAGCAAGAATGCCAAATGGTATTGATGAAACTAGCGCTTGAATCAATAGGAGATGCACGGAACATGCTACTATATAGTACTTACTTTCGGGTGTCTAACTTCCAGCTACTTCGGCAGTCCCGGAGCTTTTTTGGTGAATTTTCTCCAAACCCTGCCAGACAAATAAAACAATTACTTGATATCAGAAATGAACAAAGTTGCTGATATGCATGGTGGATAATGATCGATTTAACTTACTTCTCAAGCATTTGAGTCATGTCCGCATACTCCTTGGGATCTTTTTGTTTAGAGTCCAAGACAATTACTACTCCCTGCTCAAGCTTAATCTCTAGGAGAATATAGTGGAAGCTGCGCACGCATGCATTAACTCATCAATTACATTACTATAACCTTGACTAATATATAAGGGAAACCGAATATGCACAAGACAGTAACACTCACTTGAAGTTGTAAGGAAAGAGTATTATATCTTTGTTTTCATTTACCACCAACAATCATAGCAAGTTGGCCTCGATATCTGCGGCATGCAATTTAACCTCAGTTGCATCTATGAGATATGTGTTAATGAACCCAATATCACCGACTTGTCTTTTCTTCAATTCGACGATCTTCAATCTGCATAATATAGTGAGGATAATTAGAAATACATGCAATGAAAGAGCTGAGCTATATAGAGAGACTTAATGACAGAAATAGTACTACTTACATACAGTAGCAGGTGACCGTTGCTTTATCGAGGGCCAATTGATTGAAAAACTGAAAGAACTCCTCAAATGGAATAGGCAGCTGTTCAATTCCAACGAGGCCATGCTCCTTTTTAACTATCACATACAAAGTATCCATCCCCCAGACTCTCTGCAGATTTTCAAGTACCAATCATGCAATCTTCGCATCATCGTTGATAGAGATCTTTCATCTTTGACGAGAGGCTTCCCGTACTCGTATCTTTGTATCTGCACCTCCATAAAATCATAATATACATCTTCGGGCAGGTAATCTCCAAGATTGCTATAACCGGGCACCATCCTCGGATCATTAGCGACGATGTCGCTAGACACCTTGAGCGGGGGGCACGATTGGTCCGCTTGTTCGCCGAGCTGGGCAATTTGTTTCCCAGCTCGTCCTTCTGCTAACCTTTGATCACTTCTAGTACTTCCCGACCGCTTCGCTTCGTGAAATGACTTTTCAATAATGCGGTCATAGTTGTCTTTCGGCGGACACTTCGCTGGTTTCTTCAGGGCAGCCAGAGTGCGCTTTGCTTTCACCGGATCTATCTTCTCCTCTGGAGGTGGATGTCTATATGCATTCAACCCTTCAATCCAGTCCTTCACTTCGGCTTTAGCGATCTTCGCGTTTTCCTCGTCGGACCTCTCGTATGGTAACTTCTCTAGAGGCGTGAGAGAAGGACCGAATCTGTATTGCCTCCCGCCTCTGGCTGTACTGCTAGACGCCGGCAGACCAGACGGAGCGGCTGTCTTCTTTCCTTGCTTACGCGGCGGAGGAGAAGGACTACGACGTGCCGGAGCAGCCGGAGCGGCGGCGGGTCTCTTCCGCCCTTGCTGACGAGGCGGAGAAGGAGGAGGCTGGCTGCTCGGGCGCGCTGGTGCAGGCGGAGAAGGACGCGGAGTGCCGCCACACGCCGGAGAAGGAGCCGGCCGATTGCCCTGATCGTCACTCGTCGGATGAGGAGGCGGTGGAGGAGGCGGAGTGCCCTGATTCGCCGGAGGAGGGGGAGGAGGCGGAGGCGTCCAGTTCAGAAGGTTGATGAGGTCCTTCCGCCATAGGCATGGAGTCTTCAAAGAAGAACCCAGCCGAGTCTCCCCTTCACCGGTAGGGTGGTCAAGCTGGAGGTCCTCAAATCCCTCCATTATTTCATCCACCATCACCCTAGCATATCCTTCTGGAATCGGCCGACAGTGAAAAGTTGCGCCAGGTCTAGTAGGATAAACAGAGCCAGCATCCACCTTGACCTTCATAATAGTACATTGCCTCATAAGGTGGCAATTTTGAGACTCCGTGATAGCATCCACGGGATAGCTGGCAGGAGCCGTCAAGACATGCTCCGGCTGAGCAGCTCGGTGGAAGCCACGCCGCTTCGCCGCTGAGATGGCGTGGTAGCTTCGGGGGAAGCTTCGTGTCGGGGAAACTGATCGCCCACGAACACCTATGGGACAGGAGCCCCTTTTCGGTACGGCAAGGGGGCGGAGGATGCACAAAGAGCAGATCGAGGCAAACACGCGAGCAGTTTACCCAGGTTCGGGCCGCACAGGGGCATAAAACCCTACTCCTGCCTTGGTTTGTATTGCGTTCTTGGCTCGGGAGCGAGAAGAGCTATAGTGCTGATCGCTAACAGGACCGAGCGTGAGAGTGGTTGATCGGAACCTCCTCTACGTTGCGCATGGGCCTCCTTTTATAGGTCAAAGGGGTCACCGACAGGTGGCAACACAGATGGGGGTAAAAAAGTAAAAACAGTGGTAGTTGGAACAGTGTTTGCATAGTGCTCTATACCTAACTCTGACGGCAGGGGATAAGGGCATTAAATGCCCGTCACCGTCACCCCAAACAGTGCAAAAAGCGTCCATCAGGGCGCCACCGTCCGCCACGACGGTGTCCTTGTCATCGCAGCTTGCCACCGTGTACCCCAGGCTGCACAGCCTTCCGCCACGTGCGTCTGGAAGGGTCCCAGAGCGACACGTGGGTGGATGCGCTGGAGCGCGGGTACCTAGTGGAAGTTTGCCGCGGCAAGCTCCTTGCCGCGGTTGCTATCTTGTCGCGCCTGGGAGCTTGTCGCTCTCCGGGCCTTGCCGGGACGCGTGGCGCGTCGCGGCAAGTCTCTTGAAATGCCATGTTCGGCCTTCCCGGCAAGCTCCTCTTGCCAGGGTCCTGTGCCAAAGAAGTGGTCTTGAGCCTTGAGTGGCCTTCCCGGCAAGCTCCTTTTGCCGGGGCCTTGTTTCTTTAACTTGAATACTTTGTTCTTGAATGGCTCCAAAGGAACCACAGTGGACCTTGGCGGTCGCACAGCAAGCCCTGCCACGGGACGCTGCGACTGCCCGTGCACAAGTTCGGGATACTAAGGTACCCCTACTTTAGTACACCGACAGGAGCCCCCGGGCCTGGGCCATACACGGTGCCGAGCGCTGTTGGGCCAGGCCCAAAATAGTGCACGGGCACGCGCGGCCCGCGGCACGCCGTATCCCACTCCGTATCCACCGCGCCTCTCCTTAACGGCACGCGTCAATCGCGGCGTCGTGGGAGAGATCGTGGCCTATTTCTTTAATGGGGAAATGCGGAACGTCCCCCCTCCCCCCTTAAAAGCAGGGGAAACAAGGGCAGTTCCTTCCATTCGCCCGTTGCTTGTTCATCCTTCGGAAACCCCCGCCGCTCCCCTCCTCCCCGAAGGTCGAAAGAGAGCAGCGCTCCGCCCCCCCCTCCGCCGCCGCCAGCATCATCAGCGCCGTCGACTTCCCCCATCGTCTCCGCCATGGCCCCGAAGGGCGAGAAGGCGAAGGCCGCGAAGTCTGCCAAGGCGCTGCGGCTAGTAGCAATGCGGAAGAAGATGGCGGTCTTCCCGACAAGGCTTAATGCGGTGGAGCTGAAAGACAACTTCTACCTCTTCTGGTCGAGGGAGACGAAGGCGCACCCGCGCACCAAGGTACTCCCCGCCGTTGCCTGCGATATGTACCCGAACGGCTATGCCTTCTTCGCTCTGTTCTTCTACTGTGGGCTCTACCTGCCTTTTTCGGAATTCTTCTGCGACATTATGAATACCTACGGGTTTCATCTCCTTGACTTCACCCCAAACGCTGTCTTGACCATGGCCATTTTCGCACATCTGTGCGAAAATTTCGTCGGAGTTTACCCCAATGTAGCTCTCTTCTGCCATTACTTCATACCTCGAGTCGAGTCAGGGTCACCTCTGTCTGGCGGAATCTCTTGGATCTTTAGGCTTCATAAGAAAGAGGCTTACTTGACGGGGGAGCTCCGCGGCAAGTGGGATGAGTGGAGGGACAACTGGTGTTGGATTATAGAGGATGACTCGCAGCCGTTCACTTCCCGGCGCCAAGTCGCAGTAGTACGCGGCAATGACTGGAGTGACCTGGCCCCCGAGGACGACAAGCTGAGGATAGCCACCACTCGGATCCTTCGCCTCTGTAAAGCCAGGCTCAATGTAGGTGCCGTCGGGGCAGACTTTCTCCGCCGCCGCATCGCTCCCTTGCAGGAGAGGAAGAGGGCTGCCTGGGAGTTCGAGAACGCGGCAGACATCATGAGGCTGCGCCCGGGCCTCAATTACAACTTCACTGTCCTGGAGCTCAACGCAATGCTCCAAGCGCTATTTAAGTACGACTCCGCCCATCCTGAGTGGTTCGCGTTACCGCCGGGTGTAGTTCCATTGTGCAATAGCTCTGCGCTTAGTGCCGTCAGCGCGGCGATGCCGCTGTGCGATTCCCACGGGATCAATCCCACTTGGCGGGAACCTTCCGACGAAGCCGTGCAGACGTTCTTCGACAACCTGGTGGAGTTGCCAATCGACGCCGATGAGAAGAGGGGACTCACCCGCGACACCACCGACCATGAGATGGCATATATTGCCACCAGGTTGGAATAGGCAGCTGCAGCCAGGGCCGCGGGCGAGTTCGGGTATACTGTGGAGGAAGCGGAGGCGACGAAGGCGACAAGCCTCGCCGAGGAGGAAGAGCTTCGCAAAGCGGGAAAGCTTGCCGGGCGACTCGCCGAGACAAGCGAGCCCACCGAGCAAGGCGCCGAGTCGAGCGGGCCCGCCGAGCAGGGCGTCGGGTCAAGCGACCCTGCCGAGGACTCGGGCGGCTCGCTGGGCCTCGACTCCTCTTCTTCGTCCTCGGGTAGCTCACCGCCACCAGCAAGTCCTCCAGCTGCGCCGAAAAGGAGCCTCCGCAAGGCCGCAGACGTGACGGGGTGGCAGGCGAGCCAGCAGCCGTAGCGCCGCCCGACACGCGCCACCGTGACGAGCAAGGCCGCCAAGGGAGCGCCCCGTGCCTCAGCGGCAACAGGAGGGGGATCTTCCCGGACTGGCGCCCCTGTGCCCGCCGCCCCTCGTGCTTCGGCGGCAACCGGAGCGGGGTCTTCTCAGACCACCGTCCCGGCCCCCGCCAAGCGGCCAAGGGAGCCCACTCCCCCAGCTCCTAGTGCCGGGATGCGCGAGCCGGATTTCAACTTCTCTGCGCTCAGCTCCAACGAAGAGGAAGGAGAGTAAGTCATCGCGATTCTTGTTTCTCTTTGGTTTTCTGTTGATTCTTGTCTTGTATCTCTTTTGCCTGATTCTGATCATGTTTATGTTCCAGGACTCTGGCCCAGAGGGCGGCGAAGAGGGCCAAAGTCCCAGTGATCATTATTGAGGACGAGCCCGTAGCTTCGGCAGGGGGTGTGCCTGCGACAAGCTTGCCGGACCCGGCAGCTGTTCTCCGGAGCAGCCCCCAGCGCAGCCCCCAGCGTAAGCCCTTTGTCCACTGATACGTCCAAAACGTATCTATAATTTCTGCTTGCTCCATGCCACTTTTGGGTGATATTTCTATGATATTCATACACTTCCATACACTTTAGATCATATTTGGACTAACTTACTAATCCAGTGCACCCTAGTGCCAGTTTCTGTTTTCGGCTGTTTTTGTATTTCAGGTTTTCACGTTTCGAGAACTACCCAGAAAAATCCAGAAAAATTATATAAAAAATCAGCGATCCGGAAACAACACTACGTCCGAAGGGCAGCCTGGGGGGGGGGCACAGGGGCTCCAGGCGCCCTGTGGGCGCGCCCCCCCTGGGCCGCGCCGGGGGGGCGCCTGGGCCCCCCGAAGCCCGTCCGGTGCCCCCCTTTGGCATATATTTAGAGGGACCTCCGAAACCCTCAGAGGAGGAACTCTTTTCGCGATCCCATCTCTGTTCCGCCGCCGCCGCTTCCAAGATCGGGAGCGCCAGGAGAACTCTTCCCGGCACCCTGCCGGAGGGGAGGATCACCACCGGGAGCTTCTCCACCACCATGGACGCCTCCCGGATGACTCGTGAGTAGTCTCCCTTGGACCATGAGTCCATGACCAGTAGCTATGTGATGTTCTCCTCCCGTTCTTGTGCTTCACTAATTAGTCCTCGTGAGCTGCCCTACATGATCGAGGCACCTATGTAATCCTTATGCTGTTGCTATGTTGAGTTTGCTGGGATCCGATGGATTATGAGATTATGTTCAGATTGATGTTGAGTAATATATTTGATTCACCTCTTTTATATTTTAGTTCATAAGTAATTCTTGCATGTTCTCCGTTGTTACTTATTGCTTTGGCCGAGTAGTAGGTAGTGACTCCAAGAGGGAACGTTATGCTCGATTGTGGGTTCATGCCCCTCGATGACTAGCTTGAGTGACATAAACATGAGTCTAGGGGATTTGCTGTTGCCACAAGGGGGAAAACAACGGTGCTTGTGCCCGCGGGTGCAAGGATTGTTTACTTTACGCAAAGTTCTTTTAATGCAGTTGTCTGTTGCATTGAGTTTACACTATGGGTGGGACTTGCAACTTAATACCAGCGAGATGTTCTGGATAGATATCTCAAGGTGGATGATTAGTAGTAGATATTGATGGATTTCGGTCTACTTACTTTGGCGTACCGCCCATGCTTTGAACCTCAACCTTTCTTGCAATGTAGTCAGCATTGGTTTGCGTTCGTGGTCCTGTCAATTGCCCAGCTGTAATTTGTTTACCTCACATAGCTGTTTTATCGTCTTTTGGGAGAGAGACATCACTAGTGAACATCATGAGACTCCGGTCCATATTACCATCATTGATCACATCAACTATTTATTTCTCGTTATTATTTACTATTGCAAAAACTATCTATCACTACTATCATTGCTTTTAATCCTTTGTGAACTACAAGGCCGGAGAGATTGACAACCTCTCTGTACTCGTTGGGAGCAAAGTTATTTGTATCTGTGTGCAGGTCCACGTTGGTTGCTACTAATCTGGCGCCGTAGCAATTGATACCTACTTGTTGAAACTAGGAGTCTCTGGGGAATCGATCCTTGGCATCTTTGCTAGGGGAAAACACTTCTACTTACTGCATCTTACACCTTCCACTTGGGGTAACCAACGAGGGGTTCGAGGCCCATCAAGGAGTATTTTCTGGCGCCGTTGCCGGGGACTCCACTCTTCAGGATAGGGGAGTTGCATGCTATCTTTTACCTTTGCTTTTTAGTCTTGTTAGTTTACCTTTCAGTTTTTGCTTTAGTACCTTTTTATCGAAAATCACAAAAAATTATTTACCTTCCTGTTAGTAGTCCTATCTGTTTAGTTAAACATGTTAGGATTTGGTGCTTTGAGGGAATCAGATGTTCTAGATTTCCATCAAAGGGATGGAGAAAATATGAAGAAGGCATGGGACAGAATTTCTGATGCACATAGAAGAATTATGCCTTGGATACCTATAAAAATTGTGCTTAGAAATTTTTACCATGGTCTTTTTAAATGGTGTAAACACTCCCTTGACATTATAGCTGAGGGAGATTTCCTAGAATGTGATGAAGCTAGAGCTCTTGAAATTATACATGGTCTATCTAGTTACTTTGTTTATGATCATAATTTTGATACTATCATAGATAGACTTGCTACTATTGAAAAGAGAATGGATGCTCTAGACTTAATGAAGGTAGAGAAACCCAAACCCAATAAGAGAGATATGTTGGAAATAGATAATGACTGGGAGCCTCTTGTTAGGATTAGCATCTCTAATCAAGACTTCCTTGCTTATTGTGATATTGGATCTATGGTTTCTACTATGCCAAAAATTGTTCATGATTCTTTAAAATTTAACATGGATAGATTATCATCTCATCATGAACACACTAATGGAGATATTTCTGAAATCCAGGGAAGAATAAAAGATGTACCAGTTAAATTCCTTAAAGGGATTGCAATGATTGATTTCTTCATCATGGAGACAAACCAAGGAAATATAGTGCTTGGAAGGGACTTCCTCCGAGCAGTAAAAGGCTTCATCGATATAGGTAAGGGACAAATCCTCTTACGCGGGAAGGCAAAAGGTGTGTACCCCTTTCCTAGAAGGAACAAGAATGAACTTGTTGAGGAACCATTTGAATCAATTTACAACTCCGATTATTATGATGGTTATTGATTCCTATATGCATTATGCCTAGCTTAAAGGCATAAAAGATAGCACTTTTGGGAGGCAGCCCACATGAATAAAATTTTTGCTTTTGTTGTGTCTTAATGTTGTTTACTGCTGTAGCATCATCATTGTATCTTTGCTTTTCATATTTGTGCCAAGTATAGCCTCTGATTGCTAGAAAGTTCAAAAGTTGTGAGGTGCTGTCCAGGAAACAGATTCTGTCCTTGGATAGAAAACTTCGTATAAAATCACCAGATCATCTTTTTGGTCTGAATTTTTTCGACAGCGTTCTCTATATAATTGTCTTTCGTGCTTCTGTTCTGAGTTTTTTGATTTGAGTTGCAGAAGTATCCCGAACAGATTGATTACTGCCTGCTGTTCTATTTTTCACAGATTCTGTCCTGTTTTGCCTTACCTTCACTTTGCAAATCAAGAGCTTGCTTTTTCTTTGCAAAAACCTTTTGGCAATCTTGAGAAACAGTAGAACTTCAAGAATATATTTATTTCCAGCAAGGTATAATTATTTTATTAAGGGTACTAACCTCGCTAATCAGATTATGATGAGTTATGTATGAAGGGAGTTTTCAAGTGTGCGAGGGAAGATGATAAAAAGATTCAGGAGTGTCAAGCGCTCAAGCTTGGGGATGCCCCCGTGCAACCCCAAGAAATATTCAAGGAGACTCAAGCGTCTAAGCTTGGGGATGCCCCCGTGCATCCCCTTCTCCATCGACATTATCAGTTCGTCTTTCGTTTCGCTATATTTTTATCACATCATGTGTTATGTGCTATGCTTGGAGCGTCTTGCTTTTAGTTTTCTTTTTAGTTTTTCATAACGAGTCAGAACTCAGCATTCCTTTATGTGGGCGAGAAACACGCTCCACTTCTACCTAGAACATAAAATAGAATTTTTATGTCTATCTATGCTGTGTGTGTTCTTTGTCTTTCAATAGCTACTATCGTGCTCTGCTCTTAGTATTCATGCCTATCTTTTCAAAGAGCTTTTGTTTAGTTGGTTGCTTGAACTCTCTTTAATTATCATGCTCACCTTATTAAGAGAGTTTGCTTCCGTTGCATTGGTTAATGTGTCTATGATAAAGATGCTACTTGCATGATGGTGCTTAGTAGTTCAGGTTTTCTTATGGTTAATCTCAAATAGCTGGGGGGTTCCCAATGTGTTATTGGAGTACCAACTTGGTTTGTTTGCCTATGATGTGGTATGGTTTAGTAATATCTTCCTTCGAGAATTTATTTTGATTGACTTGACGTATGCTCACGCATATTTAAGATTATAAAGAAAGTCTGTCAAGCCTTGATGACCTTTTATTTCTGAGTAGCGATATAACTTCCATGCCTGATTCAATATTGCTTTGTCGCTCTGCATGATTATGACCGTCATTGCTCTCTTAGTTGGTCGCTCCCAATCTTTTTGCTAACCTCCACCTGTACTAAGCAAACTAACCATGCAATACATAGCTCATGGGAAAGTAGCCTAAAAACTATTGTGGTAAAGAATATGTTGCTTATGTATCTTATTTCTTATAAGTTGCTTGCTGAGCGGTAACCATGTTTCTGGGGACGCCATCAACTGTCACACTTTTGTTGAATATCATGTGAGTTGCTATGCATGTTCGTCTTGTCTGAAGTAAGGGTGATTTACCGTGGGTTGAATGAATATGCATATTGTTAGAGAAGAACATTGGGCCACCAACCAAAGCCATGCATCATGGTGGAAGTTTTAGCTTGGACCTTAATCCTCAATCTCTCATGAGAATATGCTTATGCATTAAAGAGGAGTCCATCATCTATTTTCTATGTTGTCCC
Source organism: Secale cereale (assembly GCA_902687465.1). Lineage (NCBI taxonomy): Eukaryota > Viridiplantae > Streptophyta > Magnoliopsida > Poales > Poaceae > Secale > Secale cereale. Next base: position 16,757,461 of record LR738709.1, read on the forward strand.
GGTATGGATGTCCTCAAGTTGAGATCTATCAAAAACGAGAAATCAAATGCGATCTATCTCCTTGGACCTTTGTACAGGTGGCATAGAGGTACCCCTTTGTGACACTTGGTTAAAACATATGTAATGCAATGATAACCCATGGGAATCCGAGCTAATTAGGACAAGGAGCGAGCACTATTAGTATTCGATGCATGAGGCTTGCAACTTATAGGATGTTTTATGCATGACACATATGAAGTACTACTACCGTTGACACAATTGCTTCCATGGTTCCAAAATAAAAAGCTCTAGCTCTTAACCTTTCTCTTACCTTTATGTTAAAGCACCAACTACTGAGAGCATGATTGTCATTCTGAGTGTAATGTGCATTGTTCCAAAGTAGCATTATCTTTTGCATGATTGTGATATCGTTTATTCTGAAATGATTGTATCTAGTCATCACTTAAACCTTGAAGGTGCCCCTGCATTTATGTTTTGCATCACTAAAGGGGGCAAGCTAGATATCACTTTATCATATTTGCACATCATGTTCATTGCAAATCTTTTTGATGTTTCAGTTTCATGTTGTAAAACTTTCAGTCATTTGTGACTTTCTCTTGAGGCAACTTAATTACTTTAGAATCATTGTCTCAGTAAGCTTTTGTCATAGGACTATGAGAAAGTCCTATATGGTTAATAGCATGTCACCACAGAAATTATTCTTGTTATCATTTACCTACTCGAGGACGAGCAGGAATTAAGCTTGGGGATGTTGATACGTCCAAAACGTATCTATAATTTCTGCTTGCTCCATGCCACTTTTGGGTGATATTGCTATGATATTCATACACTTCCATACACTTTTGATCATATTTGGACTAACTTACTAATCCAGTGCACCCCAGTGCCAGTTTTTGTTTTCGGCTGTTTTTGTATTTCAGGTTTTCACGTTTCGAGAACTGCCCAGAAAAATCCAGAAAAATTATATAAAAAATCAGCGATCCGGAAACAACATTGTGTCCGAAGGGCAGCCTGGGGGGGCCACATGGGCTCCAGGCGCCCTGTGGGCGCGCCCCCCCTGGGCCGCGCCGGGGGGCGCCTGGGCCCCCCAAAGCCCGTCCGGTGCCCCCCTTTGGCATATATTTAGTGGGACCTCCGAAACCCTCAGAGGAGGAACTCTTTTCGTGATCCCATCTCTGTTCCGCCGCCGCCACCGCTTCCAAGATCGGGAGCACCAGGAGAACTCTTCCCGGCACCCTGCCGGAGGGGAGAATCACCACCGGGAGCTTCTCCACCACCATGGACGCCTCCCGGATGACTCGTGAGTAGTCTCCCTTGGACCATGAGTCCATGACCAGTAGCTATGTGATGTTCTCCTCCCGTTCTTGTGCTTCACTAATTAGTCCTCGTGAGCTGCCCTACATGATCGAGGCACCTATGTAATCCTTATGCTGTTGCTATGTTGAGTTTGCTGGGATCCGATGGATTATGAGATTATGTTCAGATTGATGTTGAGTAATATATTTGATTCACCTCTTTTATATTTTAGTTCATAAGTAATTCTTGCATGTTCTCCGTTGTTACTTATTGCTTTGGCCGAGTAGTAGGTAGTGACTCCAAGAGGGAACGTTATGCTCGATTGTGGGTTCATGCCCCTCGATGACTAGCTTGAGTGACATAAACATGAGTCTAGGGGATGTGCTGTTGCCACAAGGGGGAAAACAACGGTGCTTGTGCCCGCGGGTGCAAGGATTGTTTACTTTACGCAAAGTTCTTTTAATGCAGTTGTCTGTTGCATTGAGTTTACACTATGGGTGGGACTTGCAACTTAATACCAGCGAGATGTTCTGGATAGATATCTCAAGGTGGATGATTAGTAGTAGATATTGATGGATTTCGGTCTACTTACTTTGGCGTACCGCCCATGCTTTGAACCTCAACCTTTCTTGCAATGTAGTCAGCATTGGTTTGCGTTCGTGGTCCTGTCAATTGCCCAGCTGTAATTTGTTTACCTCACATAGCTGTTTTATCGTCTTTTGGGAGAGAGACATCACTAGTGAACATCATGAGACTCCGGTCCATATTACCATCATTGATCACATCAACTATTTATTTCTCGTTATTATTTACTATTGCAAAAACTATCTATCACTACTATCATTGCTTTTAATCCTTTGTGAACTACAAGGCCGGAGAGATTGACAACCTCTCTGTACTCGTTGGGAGCAAAGTTATTTGTATCTGTGTGCAGGTCCACGTTGGTTGCTACTAATCTGGCGCCGTAGCAATTGACACCTACTTGTTGAAACTAGGAGTCTCTGGGGAATCGATCCTTGGCATCTTTGCAAGGGGAAAACACTTCTACTTACTACATCTTACACCTTCCACTTGGGGTAACCAACGAGGGGTTCGAGGCCCATCATCCACTTTCCACTTGCCGGGCGCGCGTGGGCCTTCTATCCTTGTTGATGTTTTGTTTGTTGACTTGTACAGGAGCAGAGCAGCTTATGAGCGCCAGGAGATCGCCCCCGACGAGCCGCACGTCTCGACCACACCGCCAAGGAGGAGCTCCCCGGCGAGGGAGAACACTCCGCCAAGGGCGAGTACCCCGCCAAGGGCGAGTACGCCACCAAGGGACGGCGCTAGCGGCCCTCCGCCGGCGGGAGCTACCACCACGCCGCCGAGGGAGAACTCCCCGGAAAGGAACCCCACCGAAGAGGAGGCCTGCACAGGTGAAACCTTGGACTTTTCTTCTCCTGAATTTCTCTTTTTGGATATTTGCTTGAACGTTTGTTTGTTCTTTTCTTGTCTTCAGACCCGTCCGCTGCCGATCCCATGGAGACGGAGGTCGCCGTCGAGGAGGACGCGAGTGGCAACACCGGCGATGCCGTAGCTGCTGAAGGGGCGGCCGGTGCCGACGAGCCCGCCGCCGAAGAGGCAGCCAGGGCCGCTGGCGCGGCAGCTGAGGAGGGGACCGACAGTCGCACTGACGGCCCTGAGGCCGCAGGAGCGTCAGGCGCTGCACCGGCTGCCGATCCCTCCGCTGCAACAACCGAGCCAGGCACCTATCTGGAGGCCGGCAACGGAGTCTTCATCCAGCTCCCGTGGGCGTCCATGTCGAGGGCGCCTGCGGAGGGAGAGGTCTTCGACGCGGAGGTCCTTGCCTCCGCCGGACTGAAGCTCGTCGACGGGCCAAGCAGCAGCATCGAGCCCGAGGAGGAGCGGCTGCTGCGCAGACTTCTGGCTTTGTACCGCGCACGGCAGGCCAAACTGGAGTCCCGAGAGGCTCTGGCCGCCAAGGCGGGCGTCGACTTGGAGAAGCGTGCCGAAGAGCTCCGAGCCAACAACCAAGCAGCTCTCCGATCCTTGGAGGAGGAGCGGGAGCGGCTTGCCGAGGCGCATCAGGCCTTCATTCTTGAGAAGGCTGAAGCAGAGGAGCAGCAACGGCTCGCCGCCGAGGAGTTGTCCCGGCGAGAGGGCGAACTGACGCAGCGGAAGGTTGACCTCGACAGCCACGAGGACGAGCTTGCCGCGCGTGAACAGTCTCTTGGCGGAGCTCTACAGGAAGCGAAGGATGCGGCTGCAGCTGTCGAGACCGCCAAGAGGGACTTGGAGGCGAGGGTGGCGCAACTGGAGGCCAACCTCAAGACGAGAGGCGAGGAGGTTGCCGCACTGAAGCTCGAGAGGGAGAAGGACGCCCACAGCCACTCCGAGCTGCAGGTCTGCCTCTCCGACAAGGGGAAGGAGCTCGCCGTTGCCAAGGACTCCATCGCCGATCTGGAGCTGAAGTTGTCTACCCTCACCACAACGCTTGACGGCGCCAGAGAGAGGGAGGCGAACCTAAAGGAGGAGCTCAGGGCCGAGAAGGCGCTGTTGGACAGCGCCGCCATCTCCCAAAACAACTTCAGGCTGACGGTGGAGCACTGGACAGAGGGTCTTGTTGCCGCCGCTGCCAACGTCGACAAGGAGCTGGCGGAGCTGGGGGCGGAGCACCTCGGGTACTCCACCGACGAGAATCTCCCTCACAACGCCAAGTTGAGTTTGTTCTTCAGGGGGGTGGCGCCGGCCCTCCAGCAGCTCCGGGAAAGGATCCCGAAGCAGCCGGCGGACGAGTCGCGCAGGCTCTTTGCGGGGGCCCTCGAGAAGGTGTTGATGAAGATAGCGCACCTCAACCCAGGCCTCAACCTCACCAACGTCCTTAGGACCTTGCCGCCGGACGTTGACCAGGAGGCGCTCAAGGCCCTTGTCGCGCCTATTGTGAATAAGGTGGGCGGCATCAAGAGGGTCGAGGGCGACCGCGCGGATTAGTCTTGTTTACTTTCTTCTTTCCTTGTCGCTGCCAACCACGTTATGAACGATAGTCTATTAGCACTGTGACAAGTTGCTTTGTAATATAACTTTATTTTGGGTAGTTAATGCAATGTTATTTCCTTTACTTGACTTCCTTGCTTTGTATGTTTTTACCTTACGCTGTCAGGGAACTTGCCGGCGAAGGCACCTTTGCCGCGAGCGCTGAGTGCGGAACTTCAGCAGCCTGCTGGCGGTGCCGTTGCCGACAAGAAACCTTGTCGCAACTAGTCGCAGCACACTTAAACTGTTGAGCGAACTCGAAAACGAAGTAAGGGCGCGACACTTGTCGCAGCACACTTAAGCCGTTGAGCGTGCTCGAAACAAAGTAAGGGCGCGGCTAGCCACGAGTTGGTTCCTCCGCGCATAGGTTTTCCATACAAAGTGCGGTCGTTCAAGGAAGATAACTCAAAAATTTAAAAATTTCATTGCTCAAACTTTGGCAACTTAGCTTTTGTGTTGTTTGCTTCCCGGCAAGGTAGGGTTTTCTTGAACGACGCCTGGTCCATACCACTATCCTCCTTCCCCCCGACAAACTTGTGCGCGAGGAAACCTTCCTCTGCTGGAGCTCTCGGGCTTGTTATTGCTTACCGGGGGTAGGTGCTGCACAAAGTGTCAGATAGTACATGCAAGAAAATGAAAAGGCATGAAATGACAAGTTGTGTGATGCACATAAGCTTTACTGATGCACGGGGTCTGCGCCCGGCTTTGTGCAAAGGATTACATGCAACAGTGGCAAGACTTGTACAAAAGGTGGTTGCCGGAGCGGATCACGGCAACCGCGCCTTATAGGTAAAACTTGCGAAGATGCTCAATCTTCCAGGAGTTGCTCACCGGTAAGCCTTCTTCGGTCTCAAGGCGGACAGCGCCGGGCCTTGTGACTTGTTTCACCCGATAAGGGCCTTCCCACTTCGGCGTCAACTTGTTGGAATTCTTGGCGGACTGAACGCGCCGAAGAACAAGGTCGCCTTCCTCGAGACTTCTGGCTTTAACCTCTCAGCTATGGTAGCGGCGCAAAGCTTGCTGGTATCGAGCAGCTCGTACAGCAGCCTGAGGACGGTCTTCCTCAAGGAGCAGTGCGTCATCTTGTCGCAGCTGCTCTTGCTCGAGCTCATCGTAAGCGTGCACTCGAGGCGACCCGTATACGAGTTCCGTGGGGAGAACTGCCTCTGCTCCATAAACAAGAGCAAAGGGTGTCTGCCCAGTGGCTCGATTTGGCGTCGTCCTGATCGACCAAAGAGCCGCTGGTAACTCCTCGATCCAGTTTCTTCCGCACTTGTGCAGCCTGTCGAAAGTTCTCGTCTTGAGTCGGCGCAGCACTTCAGCATTTGCCCTCTCCGTTTGACCGTTGCTCCTCGGGTGAGCAACAGAAGCGAAGCAGACCTTGGCGCCAAGGTCTTGAACGAACTGCATGAAGGTGCGACTTGTGAATTGTGTGCCGTTGTCGGTGATGATCCTGTTAGGGATTCCGAAACAGCAAACAATCGACCTGAAGAACTTGACTGCTGACTGTGCGGTCACCTTTCTCACTGGTTCCACTTCCGGCCACTTTGTGAACTTGTCGATGGCGACATACAAGTACTCAAAGCCCCCGGCTGCGCGGGGAAAGGGGCCGAGGATGTCGAGCCCCCAGACCGAGAATGGCCAGGACAAAGGGATCGTCTGGAGAGCTTGAGCTGGTTGATGTATCTGCTTGGAATGGAACTGGCATGCTTCACACTTGGTTACTTGCGCAGTTGCATCCTGGAGGGCTTCTGGCCAAAAGAAACCTTGCCGGAACGCTTTGCCGGCAAGTGCTCTGGCGCCAATGTGGTGGCCACATATGCCTCCATGTATCTCTGCCAACAGCTTTTGTCCATCTTCCCGGGGAATACATTTCAATTTCACACTATTGAGTCTTCTTCTGTATAGTTCGTTGCCGACGAACTGATACATATTTGACTGTCGGGTTATTCTTTCTGCTTCTTCTGGCCCTTCGGGAAGTTCTCCTGTTTGAAGGAAACGGACAATCTGCTGCGCCCATGCTGGAGCCTGTGGCTCAACAACAAGGACTAAAGGCATATCTACTGGTGCGGGAACATCTGCTTCTACGGTGAGAACTTGTGTCTCAGCCGGAGCCTGATGTTCCCCGGCAAGCTTGCCGGAGCAAGACTTGTCGGGAGCGTTTGCTTCGACTATACAAACCCTAGGGCTTGCAGGAGCAGATTGCTCCTCAGCATTTTCGGTGTTGATCTTGGGGACTTTCTTGGCGGCGGCTTCGGGAAGCTCTGCCAGTAAGTAGTCACCAGAAACCAACTTCCTCTTCTTACTTTGTCCAGTCAATGGTGTTACGGATGGTTGAGTTAGCTTGAGCACAAAGATCCCTGGTTCCACAGGTAACTTTAATGCAGCACACTTTGACAGGCCATCTGCGACATCGTTCTGAGCTCTTGGAATGTGTTCCATCTGCAAGCCTTCAAAGTGCTCTTCAAGCTTTCTCACTTCGTCGACGTAAGCTTCCATCAACGGACTCTGGTAGCTCTTGTTCACTTGGCGGACGACCAACTGCGAGTCACCCCGCACAATCAGCTTCTTGATCCCAAGTTCCGCCGCGATTCTGAGGCCGGCAAGCAAACCTTCATACTCTGCAGTATTGTTCGTTGCTTGCTCCTTGGGAAAGTGCATTTGGACGACGTACTTGAGGTGCTCTCCGGTGGGTGCGACAAGCAGCACGCCGGCACCGGCGCCTGATACGTCCAAAACGTATCTATAATTTCTGCCTGCTCCATGCCACTTTTGGGTGATATTGCTATGATATTCATACATTTCCATACACTTTTGATCATATTTGGACTAACTTACTAATCCAGTGCACCCTAGTGCCAGTTTCTGTTTTCGGCTGTTTTTGTATTTCAGGTTTTCACGTTTCGAGAACTGCCCAGAAAAATCCCGAAAAATTATATAAAAAATCAGCGAACCGGAAACAACACTACGTCCGAAGGGCAGCCTGGGGGGGCCACAGGGGCTCCAGGCGCCCTGTGGGCGCCCCCCCTGGGCCGCGCCGGGGGGGCGCCTGGGCCCCCCGAGGCTCCCCCGGTGCCCTACTTTGGCATATATTTAAAGGGTTCTCCGTAACCCTTAGAAGAGGACTTCTTTTCGCGATCCCATCTCTGTTCCGCCGCCGCCGCCGCTTCCAAGATCGGGAGCACCAGGAGAACTCTTCCCGGCACCCTGCCGGAGGGGAGGATCACCACCGGGAGCTTCTCCACCACCATGGACGCCTCCCGGATGACTCGTGAGTAGTCTCCCTTGGACCATGAGTCCATGACCAGTAGCTCTGTGATGTTCTCCTCCCGTTCTTGTGCTTCACTAATTAGTCCTCGTGAGCCGCCCTACATGATTGAGGCACCTATGTAATCCTTATGCTATTGCTATGTTGAGTTTGCTGGGATCCGATGGATTATGAGATTATGTTCAGATTGATCTTGAGTAATATATTTGATTCACCTCTTTTATATTTTAGTTCATAAGTAATTCTTGCATGTTCTCCGTTTTTATTTATTGCTTTGGCCGAGTAATAGGTAGTGACTCCAAGAGGGAACGTTATGCTCGACTGTGGGTTCATGACCCTTGATGACTAGCTTGAGTGACAGAAACATGAGTCTAGGGGATGTGCTGTTGCCACAAGGGGGAAAACAACGGTGCTTGTGCCCGCGGGTGCAAGGATTGTTTACTTTACGCAAAGTTCTTTTAATGCAGTTGTCTGTTGCATTGAGTTTACACTATGGGTGGGACTCGCAACTTAATACCAGCAAGATGTTCTGGATAGATATCTCAAGGTAGATGATTAGTAGTAGATATCGATGGATTTCGGTCTACTTACTTTGGCGTACCGCCCATGGTTTGAACCTCAACCTTTCTTGTAATGTAGTCAGCATTGGTTTGCGTTCGTGGTCCTGTCAATTGCCCAGTTGTAATTTGTTTACCTCACATAGCTGTTTTATCGTCTTTTGGGAGAGAGACATCACTAGTGAACATCACGAGACACCGGTCCATATTACCATCATTGATCACATCCACTATTTACTTTTCGCTATTTTATTTACTATTGCAAAACACTATCTATCACTACTATCATATTGCTTTTAACCCTTTGTGAACTACAAGGCCGGAGAGATTGACAACCTCTCTGTACTCGTTGGGAGCAAAGTTATTTGTATCTGTGTGCAGGTCCACGTTGATTGCTAATTGCGCCGTTAGCAGATGACACCTACCTGTTGAACCTAGGAGTCTCTGGGGATTCGATCCTTGGCATCTTTGCTAGGGGAAAACACTTCTACTTACTGCATCTTACACCTTCCACTTGGGGTAACCAACGAGGGGTTCGAGGCCCATCAAGGAGTATTTTCTGGCGCCGTTGCCGGGGACTCCACTCTTCAGGATAGGGGAGTTGCATGCTATCTTTTACCTTTGCTTTTTAGTCTTGTTAGTTTACCTTTCATCATTTTTGCTTTAGTTCTTTTTTATCGAAAATCACAAAAATAGTTATCTTGCTTGCTTGCTACTATGGGTTCCACCGAGAACACCAAGTTGTGTGACTTCACTAGTCACAACAACGATGACTTTATCAGCACACCTATCACTACACCTGCCACTTCAGCACCTTCATATGAAATTAAACCTGCTTTACTGAACTTAGTCATGAAAGAACAATTCTCCGGTGCTTGAGATGATGCTGCTTTACACTTGAACAACTTTGTTGAACTTTGTGATATGCAAAAGTACCAAGAAATAGATGGTAATATTGTTAAGCTTAAGCTTTTTCCTTTCTCTTTGAGAGGAGGAGCTAAAATTTGGTTTCAGTCTTTGCCTAGAAATAGCATAGATTCATGGGACAAGTGCAAAGATGCTTTTATCGGAAAATACTATCCACCTGCTAAAATTATCCAACTTAGAAGTAACATCATGAATTTTAAACAATTGGATAATGAACACGTTGCCCAAGCTTGGGAACGTATGAAGTCTCTTATAAAAAACTGCCCTACTCACGGTTTGACTACTTGGATGGTTATCCAAACATTTTATGCAGGCTTGAACTTTACCTCGCGGAACTTGTTAGATTCGGCCGCGGGAGGAACTTTTATGTCAACTACACTTGGTGCTGCCACAAAGGTTCTCGATGAGATGATGACCAACTATTCCCAATGGCACACCGAACGCGCTCCAACAGGTAGGAAGGTAAACTCTGTCGAGGAGATGTCCTCCCTTAATGAAAAAGTTGACTTGATTATGTCTCTACTTTAGAAGCAATCTACTGTTGATCCTCGTGATGTTCCTTTAAATTCTTTGATTGCTCAAGAACAAGTAGATGTTAACTTTATCTCTAGAAACAATTTCAACAACAATGCTTATAGGAGTAACTTTGGTAACAATTCTAGACCGTTCCCCTCTAACTCTTATGGTAACAACAATGCTTATCCTAGTACCAAGAACTCCAATACTGAACTAGAGACCATGCTTAGAGATTTCATCACTACCCAAAAAGCCTTTAATAAGAATGTAGAAGAGAAACTACATAAATTAGATGATCTTTCTTTTAAGGTAGACCACTTCGCCAATGAGGTAAAATTGCTAAAAATTGAAACTTCTCCACTTAAGGAGAGGGAAGTCATCCCTATTAATGCTACTCAAGTACAAATTAATGAAAATATTAGGATGATGGCTAAGCTTAAAGAAAGATGGGCTAGAGAAAGGGAGGAAGAGGAAAGAATTAAGAGCCTTCCTACCCACCACACTGTTGCTACTATCCAAGTTATTGAGGATGTTCACACTCTTAGCACCCAATGTACTCCTGGTCCCAATGGACCTATTAATGGTGATGCTATAGAAACTACCAAACAGGTGAACCTTAAGGACACCACTACCACTTTACTTGATGCTCGTGACCTTGATTTTGATAATTGCACTCTTACTGAAGTTATTGATTTCCTTCACAAGATGTCTAGAGATCCCCGCACTAGCACGCTTAACCTTGCCTTCACAGAGCATATCACTAATGCTCTCATCAACGCTAGGGAGGAGAAACTTAGAGTAGAAGCCTCCATACCTAGAAAGCTAGAAGATGGTTGGGATCCTATGATAAAAATTTATTTGAATGACTTCTCTTGTTATGCATTATGTGATGTTGGTGCTAGTACCTCTGTTGTGCCCAAAAGGATATATGATATGCTTAAATTGAAACCTTATGATTCTTGTTCTTTTGGTGTTCGTCTCGTTGATTCTTCCATAAAGAAACCTTTGGGGAGGATTGACGATGTTCTTATTGTTGTCAATGATAATTATGTGCCCGTTGATTTCACTATTATGGATATTGAATGTGATCCTTCATGTCCAATTATTTTGGGATGTCCCTTTTTGCGCACCGTTGGTGCTGTCATTGACATGAAAGAGGGTAATATAAAATTTCAGTTTCCTCTCAAGAAAGGGATGGAACACTTCCCTCGTAAGAAGGTCAAGTTACCTTTCGAGTCCGTTGTACGGGCTAGCTATTCTTTTACTCTTGATAAAACTTGATCTATGCATTATGCCTAGCTTAAAGGCATAAAAGAAAGCCCTTTTGGGAGGCAGCCCACATGAATAAATTTTTTGCTTTTGTTGTGTCTTGATGTTGTTTACTGTTGTAGCATCATCATTGTATCTTTGCTTTTCATATTTGTGCCAAGTATAGCCTCTGATTGCTAGAAAGTTCAAAAGTTGTGAGGTGCTGTCCAGGAAACAGATTCTGTCCTTGGATAGAAAAATTCATATAAAATCACCAGATCATATTTTTGGTCTGAATTGTTTCTACAGCGTTCTCTATATAATTGTCTTTCGTGCGTCAGTTCTGAGTTTTTTGATTTGAGTTGCAGAAGTACCCCGAACAGGTCAATTACTGCCTGCTGTTCTATTTTTCACAGATTCTGTCCTGTTTTGCCTTACCTTCACTTTGCAAATTAAGAACTTGCTTTTTCTTTGCAAAAACCGTTTGGCAATCTTGAGAAACAGTAGAACTTCAAGAATATCCTTATTTCCAGCAAGGTATAATTATTTTATTAAGGGTACTAACCTCGCTAATCAGATTATGATGAGTTGTGTATGAAGGGAGTTTTCAAGTGTGCGAGGGAAGATGATAAAAAGATTCAGGAGTGTCAAGCGCTCAAGCTTGGGGATGCCCCCGTGCACCCCCAAGAAATATTCAAGGAGACTCAAGCGTCTAAGCTTGGGGATGCCCCTGTGCATCCCCTTCTCCAACAACATTATCAGTTCGTCTTTCGTTCCGCTATATTTTTATCACTTCATGTGTTATGTGCTATGCTTGGAGCGTCTTGCTTTTAGTTTTCTTTTTAGTTTTTCATAACGAGTCGGAACCCAGCATTCCTTTATGTGGGAGAGAAACACGCTCCACCTCTACCTAGAACATTACATAGAATTTTTATGTCTATCTATGCTGTGTGTGTTCTTTGTCTTTTAATAGCTACTATCATACTTTGCTCTTAGTATTCATGCTTATCTTTTCAAGAGCTTTTATTTAGTTGGTTGCTTGAACTCTCTTTAATCACCATGCTCACTTTATTAAGAGAGTTTGCTTCCGTTGCATGGGTTAATGTGTCTATGATAAAGATGCTACTTGCATGATGGTGCTTAGTAGTTCAGGTTTTCCTTTGGTTAATCTCAGATAGCTGGGGGGTTCCCAATGTGTTATTGGAGTACCAACTTGGTTTGTTTGCCTATGATATGGTATGGTCTAGTAATATCTTCCTTCGAGAATTTATTTTGATTGACTTGGCGTATGTTCACGCATATTTAAGACTGTAAAGAAAGTCTGTCAAGCCTTGATGATCTTTTATTTCTAAGTAGCGATATAACTACCATGCCTGATTTAATATTGCTTTGTCGCTCTGCATGATTATGACCGTCATTGCTCTCTTAGTTGGTCGCTCCCAGTCTTTTGCTAACCTCCACCTGCACTAAGCAAATTAACCATGCAATACATAGCTCATGGAAAAGTAGCCTTAAAACTATTGTGGTAAAGAATATGTTGCCTATGTATCTTATTTCTTATGAGTTGCTTGCTGAGCGGTAACCATGTTTCTGGGGACGCCATCAACTATCACACTTTTGTTGAATAGCATGTGAGTTGCTATGCATGTTCGTCTTGTCTGAAGTAAGGGTGATTTACCGTGGGTTGAATTAATATGCATATTGTTAGAGAAGAACATTGGGCCGCCAACCAAAGCCATGAATCATGGTGGAAGTTTTAGCTTGGACCTTAATCCTCAATCTCTCATGAGAATATGCTTATGCATTAAAGAGGAGTCCATCATCTATTTTCTATGTTGTCCCGGTATGGATGTCCTCAAGTTGAGATCTATCAAAAACGAGAAATCAAATGCGATCTATCTCCTTGGACCTTTGTACAGGTGGCATAGAGGTACCCCTTTGTGACACTCGGTTAAAACATATGCAATGCAATGATAACCCATGGGGATTCGAGCTAATTAGGACAAGGAGCGAGCACTATTGGTATTCGATGCATGAGGCTTGCAACTTATAGGATGTTTTATACATGACACATATGAAGTACTACTACCATTGACACAATTGCTTCCATGTTTCAAAATAAAAAGCTCTAGCACTTCAAGCACCAACTACTTAGAGCATGATTGTCATTCTAAGTGTAATGTGCATTGTCCCAAAGTGGCATTGTCTTTTGCATGATTGTGATATCGTTTATTCTGAAATGATTGTATCTAGTCATCACTTAAACCTTGAAGGTGCCCTTGCATTTATGTTTTGCATCACTAAAGGGGGCAAGCTAGATATCACTTGATCATATTTGCACATCATGTTCATTGCAAATCTTTTTGATGTTTCAGTTTCATGTTGTAAAACTTTCAGTCATTTGTGATTTTCTCTTGAGACAACTTAATTACTTTAGAATCATTGTCTCAGTAAGCTTTTGTCATATGACTATGAGAAAGTCCTATATGGTTAATAGCATGTCACCACAGAAATTATTCTTGTTATCATTTACCTACTCGAGGACGAGCAGGAATTAAGCTTGGGGATGTTGATACGTCCAAAACGTATCTATAATTTCTGCTTGCTCCATGCCACTTTTGGGTGATTGCTATGATATTCATACACTTCCATACACTTTTGATCATATTTGGACTAACTTACTAATCCAGTGCACCCCAGTGCCAGTTTCTGTTTTCGGCTGTTTTTGTATTTCAGGTTTTCACGTTTCGAGAACTGCCCAGAAAAATCCCGAAAAATTATATAAAAAATCAGCAAACCGGAAACAACACTGCGTCCGAAGGGCAGCCTGGGGGGGGGGCACAGGGGCTCCAGGCGCCCTGTGGGCGCGCCCCCCCCTGGGCCGCGCCGGGGGGGCGCCTGGGCCCCCCGAGGCTCCCCCGGTGCCCTACTTTGGCATATATTTAAAGGGTTCTCCGTAACCCTCAGAAGAGGACTTCTTTTCGCGATCCCATCTCTGTTCCGCCGCCGCCGCCGCTTCCAAGATCGGGAGCACCAGGAGAACTCTTCCCGGCACCCTGCCGGAGGGGAGGATCACCACCGGGAGCTTCTCCACCACCATGGACGCCTCCCGGATGACTCGTGAGTAGTCTCCCTTGGACCATGAGTCCATGACCAGTAGCTATGTGATGTTCTCCTCCCATTCTTGTGCTTCAATAATTAGTCCTCGTGAGCTGCCCTACATGATCGAGGCACCTATGTAATCCTTATGCTGTTGCTATGTTGAGTTTGCTGGGATCCGATGGATTATGAGATTATGTTCAGATTGATCTTGAGTAATATATTTGATTCACCTCTTTTATATTTTAGTTCATAAGTAATTCTTGCATGTTCTCCGTTGTTATTTATTGCTTTGGCCGAGTAATAGGTAGTGACTCCAAGAGGGAACGTTATGCTCGATTGTGGGTTCATGCCCCTCGATGACTTGCTTGAGTGACAGAAACATGAGTCTAGGGGATGTGTTGTTGCCACAAGGGGGAAAACAACGGTGCTTGTGCCCGCGGGTGCAAGGATTGTTTACTTTACGCAAAGTTCATTTAATGCAGTTGTCTGTTGCATTGAGTTTACACTATGGGTGGGACTCGCAACTTAATACCAGCGAGATGTTCTGGATAGATATCTCAAGGTGGATGATTAGTAGTAGATATCGATGGATTTCGGTCTACTTACTTTGGCGTACCACCCATGCTTTGAACCTCAACCTTTCTTGTAATGTAGTCAGCATTGATTTGCATTCGTGGTCCTGTCAATTGCCCAGCTGTAATTTGTTTACCTCACATAGCTGTTTTATCGTCTTTTGGGAGAGAGACATCACTAGTGAACATCATGAGACTCCGGTCCATATTACCATCATTGATCACATCCACTATTTACTTTTCGCTATTTTATTTACTATTGCAAAACACTATCTATCACTACTATCATATTGCTTTTAACCCTTTGTGAACTACAAGGCCGGAGAGATTGACAACCTCTCTGTATTCGTTGGGAGCAAAGTTATTTGTATCTGTGTGCAGGTCCACGTTGATTGCTAATTGCGCCGTTAGCAGTTGACACCTACCTGTTGAACCTAGGAGTCTCTGGGGATTCGATCCTTGGCATCTTTGCTAGGGGAAAACACTTCTACTTACTGCATCTTACACCTTCCACTTGGGGTAACCAACGAGGGGTTCGAGGCCCATCAGCGCCTTGCAGCGAGAAGGCACCATCAAAATACATTATCCATTTTTTGCTTGCTTCTTTGACGGGAATGCTCTTCTCTGGAATCTCTTCGTCTGGCGTTGGCGTCCATTCTGCTATGAACTCTGCCAATGCTCTGCTCTGGATAGTTGAAGTGCTTTCAAACTTGAGGCTAAAGCTTGACAGCTCCAGTGCCCACTCGACAATCCTGCCTGTTGCTTCTGGATTTTGCAGTATCCTCTTCAGTGGAAAGCGAGTGACCACTGTTATCTCGTGTGCTTGCAAGTAGTGGCGCAGCTTTCTCGAGGCCATGAGAAGGCCGAAAAGCAGCTTCTGCACCCTAGAGTACCTTGACCTAGCCCCCTGGAGAAGGGAGCTGACGAAGTAGACTGGGCGCTGCACCATCTTCTTTCATATGTCCTCTTGCATCTGCGCAGTTCCATCCTTGTCGGGACCAGAGCTTGTCGGGGAAGCCCCCTGCTTGTCGCTGGATGTGCTTGCCGGGGCTGTTGGCTCATCATCTGCCTCCCTTTCCGCTACTAACGCAGCACTAACCACTTGATTGGTTGCTGCTAAGTATAGCAGCAACTTCTCTTGTGGCTTATGTGCGACAAGTATTGGAGTGGAGGACAGGTACCTCTTCAAGTCCTGCAGCGCTGCCTCTGCTTCCGGAGTCCATTTCATTGGACCCGCCTTTTTCAAAATTTTGAAAAACGGCAAGGCGCGTTCCGCAGACTTAGAGATAAACCTGCTGAGAGCAGCCAAACAGCCGGCAAGCCTTCGTACATCCTTGACGCGCTTCGGAGCTTCGATCTGCTCGATGGCTTTGATCTTGTCGGGATTGGCTTCAATCCCTCTCTGGGATACAAAGAATCCGAGAAGCTTGCCGGAGGGGACTCCAAACACGCACTTCTCGGGATTGAGCTTGAGTTGGATCTTGCGCAGATTCGCAAAGGTTTCATCTAGATCTTGAATCAGAGTAGCCCTGTCCTTGCTCTTGACCACTATATCATCCATGTAAGCTTCTACATTTTTGTGTATCTGTGGCTCAAAAGCTGTATGGACTACCCTTGCAAACGTCGAACCGGCATTTATCAATCCAAAGGGCATGCGTATGAAGCAATAAGTGCCACATGGAGTGATGAACGCGGTCTTCTCCTCATCTTCTTCAGCCATAAATATCTGGTGGTATCCTGAATATGCATCAAGAAATGAAAGCAACTCACATCTGGCTGTGGAGTCAACAATCTGGTCAATGCGCGGCAAGGTAAATGGATCTTTGGGACAAGCTTTATTCACATCGGTGAAGTCTATACAAAGCCTCCACTTCCCATTTGCTTTACGCACGACGACAGGATTGGCCAACCACGTGGGATGGAGTACACCTCTGACAAGGCCTGCCGCTTCCAGCTTCTTGATTTCTTCAGTGATAAACTCTTGGCGCTCCACTACTTGTTTTCTAACTTTCTGCTTGACGGGCCGCGCATGAGGACAAACGGCAAGCTTGTGCTCAATCACTTTCCTGGGAACACCGGGGATGTCAGACGGTTGCCATGCAAACACGTCGACATTCGCCCGCAGGAAAGCAATGAGCGCGCTTTCCTATTTAGGATCGAGCGTGGCACTGATGGTGAAAGTACCACCAGTGCCGTCCTCCTTGGCGGACACCTTCTTTGTCTCTGGTGGAGCTGCCATCGCCTTCTTGCACTTGCCGGTGGAGCTCGATGGTGCGTCCTCGACGGCAGCGCAGCACTCCGAAGAGGTGCGTTTGCCGGAGTGGGCTCCAGAGCTCTTGCTGGACTTGGTCTTGTTTTTCCCCCCGGGAGCTTCAGCGGCAAGTGTCTTGCTATCGGTTGCGGCTGCTGCGTCCCGGTATATCTTGTCGGCACAGGTAAGGGCATCTTTCTTGTCGCCGGGGACAGAGATGACGCTTATCGGGCCTGGCATCTTGAGCATGTTGTAGGCATAGTGAGAGGCCGCCATGAACTTGGCGAGCGCCGGACGGCCAAGTATCCCATTGTAAGGTAATGGGATATCGGCAACGTCAAAGGTGATCCTCTCAGTCCTGAAGTTCAGCTCTCCGCCAAATGTCACTGGCAGCGTGATCTTCCCCTTCGGCTTGCTCCTTCCCGGGTTGATCCCTTGGAACGTGCCGGTTTCTTCGAGCTCGCTGTCGGGGATCTGGAGTTTCCGGACCACAGCGGAGGAGATCAGATTTAGGCCGGCCCCGCCATCAACCAGCATCTTGGTGACCTTGAGGTTGCGGATAGTTGGTGAAACCAACATCGGCAAGCACCCGACCGCAGTTGTGCGATCAGGGTGGTCCTCAATGTCAAAGATGATGGGCGTGCTAGACCACTTCAGAAGTTTGCGCGACTCGACGGGCGGTTCTGCCGCATTAACTTCCCGCACCCATTGCTTGAGTTGGCGGTGGGAAGTATGCAGAGAAGCACCACCGTCAACGCACAGAACCTCCGTGGCCTTCTGGAACTCCTGCTCGCTGTCATCTCCGTCATCCATGTCTTCGTCGTCATCTTCATCTTCGTCCTTGTCGCGGCCGCGGGGAGGTCTATCTCCTTGCCGCTGCTTGACCTTGCCACGGCGTCCTCCCCGGCCGTTGAATGGCCGCTTCTTGCCAGATTCTCCACCACCTCCCTGGGCCTTCTCCTTGTCACGTTGCTCGTACTCAGCTTTTTGCTGCTCGACGAGGTACTCGACCCTTTTGCAGTTCTGGAGGTCGTGACCCTTGGTGTGGTGGATCTTGCAGTATTGCTTGTCGGAGCCGTCCTGCTTGTCGGCGGTGGCCACAGTCTGGCAGTTGGTGCACGCGGCAGCCTCCTTGCCGGAGCCACCAGTCTGGGCTTTCTTGGCGCCAGCCTCCTTGCCGGACTGGTAAACGACCAGCACTTCTTTGTTCTTCTTTTTCCTATTGGTCCGCCGCCTGTTCTTCTTTGCCGGGGCGGCGTCCTCACTATCTGATCCCCCTGCTCCAGTATCCTGTCCGGGGAGTTTCCTCCCCTCCTCAGCACGCGCGCACTTGTCGGCCAGGGCATAAAGCTCACTGACGTCTCGGATCTTGCACATCGCCATCTCCTCCCTCATCCTGCGGTTACGCACGTTCTGGTGGAACACGCTAATAACCGCGGCAGGGTGGACGTCTGGGATGTTGTGTTGGACGCGGCTGAATCTCTGGATATACTTTCGCAGGGACTCTCCTTCCTTCTGGGCAAGTATGTGAAGGTCACTTTCCTGGCCATGGGGCTTGTGGCCACCTGTGAAGGCGCCAACAAACTGATGGCACAGGTCGGCGCAAGAAGAGATGGAGTTCTCCGGCAAGTGCATGAGCCAGGATCTGACGTTTGGCTTGAGCACTAGCGGGAAGTAGTTTGCGAATATCTTCTCGTCTCGTCCCCCGGCAGCCTGCACCGCGATGGTGTAGATGCTGAGGAACTCTGACGGATGAGTCTTGCCGTCGTACTTCTCGGGTACGTCGGGCTTGAAGTTCTTCATGTTGGGCCACTGGACTTGCCGCAGCTCGCGAGTGAACGCAGGACAACCCACCGCATACGGCAAGTCGCCTGGTCCCCCGGGCGCGTGCACGTCAACAGCGGGCCCAGCGCGCTGGTCGGATTGTCGCCGCGCTTCTCTTCGATGCTCGATGCGGGTTCGAGCGTCCTCTTGTTGTCTGTCGTCAAGGACTTGGCGCTGATCGCGGCGAGCTCGCGGATCCGACGAGGCAGTGCAGTCGTCGTCGATGTTGATCCGGCGAGTCGGCGATTTCGGCCTTCGGGGCGGTGAGTGCACGGTGGTTGCACCCCCGGCGGTCTTGTCGCCATCAGCCCGCGCCTGGCTAACTTGCCGCGGCCGCGACGTCGTCGGCTCCTGTGGAGTGTCGCCGTTGGCGAAGGCGATGAGGCTCTGGATGGTGGCCCTCCAGCCGTCGGCCTTGTCTGCCGCTGGAGGGAAGTCGAGGAGCAGTTGAGCTCGAGCTAGAGCTTCTGCTGGAGTGGCGGGGAGCGGCGGCGAGCGGTGCGAGGAGCGAGATATGCTCGGACTTCTAACTGCGTTAGAAGGAGCAGCGTCTCGTCCCGGCGACCGCGCCTTGCTCGTGCCAGCATGTTGGCCTTGAGCGTCCCGCGAACCGCCAGCTTGACCTTGGCCCAGCAAGCGTATGGTACCTTGAGTACCACGACGCTGCCATTCCCGCGCCTCCTGAGAGGGGCGCGGCGCGTGTACGGACGCCGAGGCCTTGGAGTGCGCTCGGTCGTCCGTCTTGTCCTTGGACTTGGCGGCGCCGTGAGTTTCCTCGCCGGCGTCCGTCCTTCCACCGGCGTCTACCCCACCAGTCGTTGGCTCCAGTGGTGGTGGGATCGACGCGGACGGGCATGCTGCCTCCGAAGCCTTCTTCTTCGGCGGCATGCTGATGGGGTCGATGAAGTTGACGAAGTTGGTGGACATTTTGCCCGCGTGAACGCCGGATCAGGTTCACACAACCTCGACGCACCCCCTACCTGGCACGCCAAAGATGTCGGGGAAACTGATCGCCCACGAACACCTATGGGACTGGAGCCCCTTTTCGGTACGGCAAGGGGGCGGAGGATGCACAAAGAGCAGATCGAGGCAAACACGCGAGCAGTTTACCCAGGTTCGGGCCACACAGGGGCGTAAAACCCTACTCCTGCCTTGGTTTGTATTGCGTTCTTGGCTCGGGAGCGAGAAGAGCTACAGTGCTAATCGCTAACAGGACCGAGCGTGAGAGTGGTTCATCGGAACCTCCTCTACGTTGCGCATGGGCCTCCTTTTATAGGTCAAAGGGGTCACCGACAGGTGGCAACGCAGATGGGGGTAAAAAAGTAAAAACAGTGGTAGTTGGAACATTGTTTGCATAGTGCTCTATACCTAACTCTGACGGCAGGGGACAAGGGCATTAAATGCCCGTCACCGTCGCCCCGAACAGTGCAAAAAGCGTCCGTCAGGGCGCCACCGTCCGCCACGAAGGTGGCCTTGTCATCGCAGCTTGCCACCGTGTACCCCAGGTTGCACAGCCTTCCACCACGTGCGTCTGGAAGGGTCCCAGAGCGACACGTGGGTGGATGCGCTGGAGCGCGGGTACCTAGTGGAAGTTTGTCGCGGCAAGCGCCTTGCCGCGGTTGCTATCTTGTCGCGCCTGGGAGCTTGTCGCTCTCCGGGCCTTGCCGGGACGCGTGGCGCGTCGCGGCAAGTCTCTTGAAATGCCATGTTAGGCCTTCCCGGCAAGCTCCTCTTGCCAGGGTCCTGTGCCAAAGAAGTGGTCTTGAGCCTTGAGTGGCCTTCCGGGCAAGCTCCTTTTGCCGGGGCCTTGTTTCTTTAACTTCAATACTTTGTTCTTGAATGGCTCCAAAGGAACCACAGTGGACCTTGGCGGTCGCACGGCAAGCCCTGCCACGGGACGCTACGACTGCCCGTGCACAAGTTCGGGATACTAAGGTACCCCTACTTTAGTACACCGACACTTCGGCAGTTCTTTTACTGCGATTTGCTTCTCGTCCCACGCTTGTACCCTAGCGTGCAGCGCCTGCAGTTTGGTCGACTGCATTTTCTTCCTCCTCTCATGGCATTTGTAACCGCCTGCGTCCGGAAACCCAGCACTCCATGGAACGGAGCCTGGCGTGCCTCGTGTTCGTCGAGGGTGCTCAGAATTCCCGAGGGCCATTGTGAGCTTGTCGTTCTCTCTGTCGGGAACGAACGTCACTTGCTTCGCTGCTTTGATATAGTGTCGAAGCTTCTTGAGTGGTATTTCCAATTACTTGTCCGTCCAAATGCACCTCCCTGATACAGGGTCCAAGGTTCCACCAGCCCCGAAGAACCAAGTCCGGCAACGGTCTGGCCAGTTCATTGTCTCTGGTTCGATCCCTTTATCCAGCATATCATTCTCAGCCTTGGCCCACTTAGGCCGGGCTCTGAGGTAGCCACCTGACCCCGTGCGATGGTGATGCTTCTTCTTCGCAGCATTTTGCTTGTTTGTCGCCGACATCTTCTTACTCTTTTCCGATATCTTGTAGGCGACAAATGCGGGCCAGTCATCTCTGATCTTCTCATATATGCCCTTGAATTCTGGTGTCTCTTTTTTGCCGACAAACTTATTCAGGTATTTCTTCCACCTCCTGAATAGGTCTGCCATCTTCGTAAGAGAAAAAGACTTGATTAATTGCTCTTTAACTGGCTTCGCCGGATCATCCTCTTGCGGTAGGGTGAAATTTGACTTCAGCTCAGTCCAAAGGTCATCTTTCTGCATATCAGTGACATAAGACACCTCAGGGTCTTCTGTAGCCGGCTTTAACCATTGCTGGATGCTGATCGGGATCTTGTCCCTAACCAGAACCCCGCACTGAGCAACAAATGCGTTCTTTGTCCGGATGGGTTCAATCGGTTGGCCGGTGCGCGCAATTTCTGTGATCTCAAACTTTTCATCCGAGCTCAACTTTTTCTTCGGGCCTCGTCTCCTTACCGAAGTTGTGCTCGATCCGGAGGGCTAGAAAAGAGAACAAAGACGAGAGTTAATTAATATGTGTACATACCAAAACAATGAATGCATCAATTAACTAGTCAGCACAGGATTAACTAATATATATACCTGGCCGGACTCGGTTCGGTCACCGGAGCCATCATAATCAGAGCCTGCTTCTTCACGGTCTCCTTCTTGCACCGGCATTGGGTCACCGGAGCCATCCTCACGGTCTACTTCTTGCACCTGCATTGGGTCACCGGAGCCATCATAATCATAGCCTGCTTCTTCATCCTCTCTTTCCAGCAGATCATCGGTCTCGTTGAGAAACGACAAGATGGCATCACGTCCGTTTGCGATTATGTCAAGCAACAACGCTTCTTGTGCTTCGTCTCTGGGGGTGTTGTCCATAGTTTCTACAAATATTTACAACATGGCAATTATTATTCAAACATGACAGATGGATATATTAATGGCAAACGTAGAACTAGCTAGCTAATCACAGTAAGGAATCATATATATTAATTTGTGGCCTCGACGCTGCTTCTCTAGGGTTTTGGGTGGCCTTGACAACGCTTCAAGGGTTAGGGGTGGCCTCGAGAACGCTTCAAGGAGGGGGTAATATCGACAACGACGAGATGCATACACGGGAAAATAATGTTATCGGGGAGGGGGTATATCGACCACGACAGACCCCCCCCCACGTGTTGAAGTTATTGGGAGGGGGTATATCGACCCCCCTCAAGTTGAAGTTATCGGGAGGGGGTATATCGACCCCCCCCCCCACGTGTTGAAGTGATCGGGAGTTTATATCGACATGACATACGTACATGGGAAAATAATATTATCAGGGAGTGTTGAAGTTATCGGGAGGGGTATATCGACGACGACAGACCTGATAAAACATAAGAAAACGAAGAAGAAATAAAAAGAGGAGAAGAATAAAGGAATAGCTAGAGGAGAAGATCGAAGAAAAAAAAGAGGAGAAGAAAAGAAAATCTCTTCTTCTCCTCTATTCCTTTCTTCTTCTCCTCTTCTTTTTCTTCTTTTTTCTTCTTATTTATTTCTCCTCTTCTTCCTCTCCTCTTCTTCTTTCTTTCCTCTTCTTATTTTCTTCTTTCCTATCATTCTTTTTCTAAAATTGTAACTTTTGCATATATAAAACTTTTCTAAAATTGTAACTTTCTATATATGAACAAAAAACTTTCTATGAACAAAAAAACATTTTTAACATATATATTTAGCAAATTCTAATCACATACACATATACATTATAGCCACATACACATATACATCACATATGAACAATAAAATTAAACTAATAAAAATAAAAAAACATATAGCAACATATGAACAAAAACATATAGCCACACACATACACATATACATTATATATATATATATAT
>LR738709.1:16784800-16805824 GCA_902687465.1 Secale cereale
CAAAATGGACATGGGGGTCTATATATAGCAGTTTTGGCTAGGGTTAGGGGATTTGGGGGGTTTTAGAGCCCTCCGATCGCGATCCGACGGATCCGATCGCGAGGGGAGTTAGGTTGGGCCAAGAGGAGGGAAGTGGGCTGTGTTAGAAGGCCTAGAGGAGAGAAGAGAAGAGGCCCGCGGGGGTTTTCGGAGACCGAAAACGTCCGACCAAATAACCAGCGACTAGTGCCGCTATATATATCCGTTGGGCTATCAAACGGACTCCGAATGCGATGAAATTTGGCAGGCGGCCTGTCTACACTATAATAAGACCACATGACAAGCTTCATCCCATTCCGAGAACATTTTTCGGCCACTCACAAAATAAAAATTCGAAGGCACCGCGGGCGCGTGCAAGTGTGTCTGGGCTCCGAACGGACAACGGAAAGGACGAGGAGACTCGGACGGATGCAAGTTTGGAAAACATGCTGATGCAACACACAAGATGACATGGCAAGATGCAACACGCAAGCAGATGACATGGCACTGACAACGAATAACTGACTGACACCTGGCGCACCGGTCTCGGGGTGTCACAGCCTAACCCTGCGTTGTGTGCCTGTGGGCCTACTGGGCCTCCCGCGGGCCTGAATCCTGGCCCATGGTAGGGTTTCTAGTCGTATTCAGGCCATGGGGGCCTAGTAGGTGGCACTTTTTTTGTTTTCTTTGTTGCTTTATTTATTTTATTTTGTTTCTACTTACAACAAAATACTTATTGTTGCTATTTTTCCCAGTTTTTATGTTTTGTTTTCTGCAATATTTATTTTCCTTTGTTTTTTTCTTTATTTTTTAACTATTTTTGATTTTAGTTGTAGAAATATTATAAACTTTCTGTTAGTGCCATTAGTTTTCAAATTTGAAAACACTTTTTTTGGTTTTTTGTTTTCTTTGTTGCTTTATTTATTTTATTTTGTTTCTACTTACAACAATATACTTATTGTTGCTATTGTTTCAGTTTTTTTGTTTTGTTTTCTGCATTATTTATTTTCTTTTGTTTTTTTGCTTTATTTTTTAATTCTTTTTTACTTTTAGTTTTAGAAAAATTATAAACTTTCTGTTAGTGCTATTAGTTTTCAAATATGAGAACACTTTTTTTTTGTTTTCTTTGTTGCTTTATTTATTTTATTTTGTTTCTACTTACAACAAAATACTTATTTTTGCTATT
Source organism: Secale cereale (assembly GCA_902687465.1). Classification (NCBI taxonomy): domain Eukaryota; kingdom Viridiplantae; phylum Streptophyta; class Magnoliopsida; order Poales; family Poaceae; genus Secale; species Secale cereale. The sequence continues at coordinate 16,786,005 of LR738709.1, forward strand.
TTCATTTTTTTTCCAGTTTTTTTGTTTTGTTTTCTGCATTATTTATTTTCTTTAGTGCCAAATTATAAATTTTCTGTTACTGCCATTAATTTTAGAAAAAATATAAACTTTATGTTAGTGCCATTAGTTTTCAAATTTGAATAGTTAAAATTTGAATTCTTTGAAATTTGTGTGAATCACAAGTTTGTGATTAACTTTACTAAAAAAATGAACATAGATGCGCCTATAGAGAAAATTCAACCTAAATTCATAATAAGTTTCTATAAATTGAGGTCAAATTCCCTGTATAGGGGCATCTATTTTCACTTTGAGAGGAGCTCAACAAGGCAGAGAGGGACAGGTTTATAAACAGGTGTGAGCGCCCTTCGGTTGGCGAGGTGGGACTATACTCTAACCGCAACGAGGACCAACCCTTTAGATCCTGGTTTGTGGCACAAACCGGGACTAATGGTCATGGGCCAGGGGCGAGGCGCATTGGGTCCCGGTTCGTGCGTGGAACCGGGACCAAAAGGTCCAGACGAACCTGGACCAATGGCCCACGTGGCTGCCCTCTTGAGTGTTCTTGGTGAGAACATAGTTGACAAGGAGCGAACCGGGATTAATGGTATTACGAGGGCCGAACCATAAGACATTAAAGCATTTCAAATGAACTCTGAAAAAGTTGAAAGTTGGCATGGTATCATAATTTCACACACATAGCTTGGGTCAATGGTATCATACTCGTCTGTTACAAAGTTGGCATGGTATCATCATAATAGTTGCGGAAGAAAGTCTTCACTTTTTCTTCACTTGTGTCATTTGCTTATTGCGCCGTAACCATGGATAATCTTCATCGTTTATCAGGATGCTTGGGTCAGCCTTGACTTTGAAGGGAGGAATTTCATGAAACTTTTCATAATCTACAGACATGTCTGTCTTGCACTCCACTCCCACGATGTCCCTTGTTTCCTGAAAGAACTATGTGGCACTTTGGCTCATCGTACGATGTATTCGCTTACTTATCTTTACTTTTTCTCGGTCTGGTAGACATGTCCTTCAGATAGATAACCTGTGCCACATCATTGGCTAGGACGAACGGTTCGTCAGTGTACCCAAGATTTTTCAGATCCACTGTTGTCATTCCGTACTGTGGGTCTACCTGTACCCCGCCTCCTGACAGATTGACCCATTTGCACTTAAACAAAGGGACCTTAAAATCATGTCCGTAGCCAAGTTCCCATATGTCCACTATGTAACCATAATATGTGTCCTTTCCCCACTTGGTTGCTGCATCAAAGCGAACACCGCTGTTTTGGTTGGTGCTCTTTTGATCTTGGGCTATCGTGTAAAATGTATTCCCATTTATCTCATACCCTTTGTAAGTCAATACAGTCAAAGATGGTCCCTCGGACAACAAGTACAGCTCATCACAAACAGTGTTGTCACCTCTAAGACATGTTTCCAACCAACTGCTGAAAGTCCTGATGTGTTCACATGTAATCCAGTCGTCGCACTGCTCCGGGTGTTTGGAGCGCAGACTGTTCTTGTGTTCATTGACATACGAGGTCACCAAGGTAGAGTTCTGTAGAACTATGTAGTGTGCCTGAGACCAAGAATATCCGTCCCTGCATATTATTGAGTCCCTTCCAAGCGTGCCTTTTCCAGTCAGTCTCCCCTCATACCGCGATTTAGGGAGACCTATCTTATTAATGCCAGGAATGAAATCAAGACAAAACCCGATGACATCCTCTGTTTGATGGCCCATGGAGATGCTTCCTTCTGGCCTAGCGCGGTTATGGACATATTTCTTTAGGACTCCCATGAACCTCTCAAAGGGGAACATATTGTGTAGAAATACGGGCCCCATAATGACAATCTCGTCGACTAGATGAACTAGGACGTGCGTCATGATATTAAAGAAGGATGGTGGGAACACCAGCTCGAAAATGACAAGACATTGCACCACATCACTCCTTAGCCTTGGTACGATTTGTGGATCGATCACCTTCTGAGAGACTGCATTGAGGAATGCACATAGCTTCACAATGGCTAATCGGACGTTTTCCGGTAGAAGCCCCCTTAATGCAACCGGAAGCGGTTGCGTCATAATCACGTGGCAGTCATGAGACTTTAGGTTCTGGAACTTTTTCTCTGGCGTATTTATTATTCCCTTTATATTCGATGAGAAGCCAGTTGGGACCTTCATACTGAGCAGGCATTCAAAGAAGATTTCTTTATTTTCTTTCGTAAGAGCGTAGCTGGCAGGACCTTCATACTGCTTCGGAGGCATGCCGTCTTTTTCGTGCAAACGTTGCAGGTCCTCCCGTGCCTCAGGTGTATCTTTTGTCTTTTCATACACGCCCAAGAAGCCTAGCAGGTTCACGCAAAGGTTCTCCGTCACATGCATCACATCGATTGAAGAGCAGACCTCTAGGTCTTTCCAGTAGGGTAGGTCCCAAAATATAGATTTCTTCTTCCACATGGGTGCGTGTCCCTGAGCGTCATTCGGAACAGCTAGTGCGCCAGGACCCTTTCCAAAGATTACGTGTAAATCATTGACCATAGCAAGTACGTGATCACCGGTACGCATGGCGGGCTTCTTCCGGTGATCTGCCTCACCTTTGAAATGCTTGCCTTTCTTTCGACATTGATGGTTGGTCGGAAGAAATCGACAATGGCCCAGGTACACATTCTTCCTGCATTTGTCCAGGTAAATACTTTCAGTGTCATCTAAACAGTGCGTGCATGCGTGGTATCCTTTGTTTGTGTGTCCTAAAAGGTTACTGAGAGCGGGCCAATCGTTGATGGTCACGAACAGCGACGCATTTAGGTTAAATTCCTCATGTCTGTGCTCATCCCACACACGTACACTGTTTCCATTCCACAGCTGTAAAAGTTCTTCAACTAATGACCTTAGGTACACATCAATGTCGTTGCCGGGTTGCTTAGGGCCTTGGATGAGAACTGGCATCATAATGAACTTCCGCTTCATGCACATCCAAGGAGGAAGGTTATACATACATAGAGTCACAGGTCAGGTGCTGTGATTGCTGCTCTGCTCCCCGAAAGGATTAATGCCATCCGCGCTTAAAGCAAACCATACGTTCCTTGGGTCCTTTGCAAACTCCTCCCAGTACTTTCTCTCGATTTTTCTCCACTGCGACCCGTCAGCGGGTGCTCTCAACTTCCCGTCTTTCTTACGGTCCTCACTATGCCATCGCATCAAGTTGGCATGCTCTCCGTTTCTAAATAGACGTTTCAACCATGGTATTATAGGAGCATACCACATCACCTTCGCAGGAACCCTCTTACTGGTGGGCTGGTCGTCAACATCACCAGGGTAATCTCGTCTCATCTTATACCGCAATGCACCGCATACCAGGCATGCATTCAGATCCTTGTATGCACCGCAGTAGAGGATGCAGTCATTAGGGCATGCATGTATCTTCTGCACCTCCAATCCTAGAGGGCATATGACCTTCTTTGCTACGTATGTACTGTCGGGCAATTCGTTATCCTTTGGAAGCTTCTTCTTCAATACTTTCAGTAGCTTCTCAAATCCTTTGTCAGCCACAACATTCTCTGCCTTCCACTGCAGCAATTCCAGTACGGTACCGAGCTTTGTGTTGCCATCTTCGCAATTGGGGTACAACCCTTTTTTGTGATCCTCTAACATGCGATCGAACTTCAACTTCTCCTTTTGACTTTCGCATTGCGTCCTTGCATCGACAATGACCGGGCGGAGATCATCATCATCGGGCACATCGTCTGGTTCCTCTTGATCTTCAACAGCTTCACCCGTTGCAGCATCATTGGGCACATCGTCTGGTTCCTCTTGATCTTCACCAGCTCCCTCCATTGCAGCATCACCGTATTCAAGGGGCACATAGTTGTCATCTTACTCTTCTTCTTCGCCGTCTTCCATCATAACCCCTATTTCTCCGTGCCTCATCCAAACATTATAGTGTGGCATGAAACCCTTGTAAAGCAGGGGGGAGTGAAGGATTTTCTGGTTAGAGTAAGACATCGTATTCCCACATTTAGTGCATGGAAAAAATATCAAACCATTCTGCTTGTTTGCCTCAGCCGCATCGAGAAACTCATGCACGCCCTTAATGTACTCGGAGGTCTGTCTGTCACCGTACATCCATTGCCGGTTCATCTGTGTGCATTATATATAATTAAGTGTGTCAAAAACCATTACAGAACATCATAAATAGATAATTAAGTGACCAAATTAATAGAAGTTCATCATCACATTAAAACCAAAGTACATACATAGTTCTCATCTAACAACATATAGCTCTCCAGAGCATCTAATTAATTTTCACCATACATTGAAACTATGTAAAACATTTCAATGCGAAAACAAATGCGATCATAATCGCAACCAAGGTAACAATTGATCCAACGGCATAATGATACCAAGCCTCGGTATGAATGGCATATTTTCTAATCTTTCTAATCTTCAACCGCATTGCATCCATCTTGATCTTGTGATCATCGACGACATCCGCAACATGCAACTCCAATATCATCTTCTCCTCCTCAAATTTTTTTATTTTTTCCTTCAAGAAATTGTTTTCTTCTTCAACTAAATTTAACCTCTCGACAATAGGGTCCATCTTGATCTTGTGATCATCGACGACTTCCGCAACATGCAACTCCAATTCCATCTTCTCCTCCTCCGTTTTTTCTAACTTTTTCTTCAAGGAAATGTTTTCCTCTTCAACTAAATTTAACCTCTCCACAAGAGGGTCGGTTGGAATTTTTGGTTCAGCTACCTCCTAGACATATAAAAACATCTATGCATGTCAGGTTGGTCGGCATAATTGTCATAAACACTAAAACAAATAGTTATAAATTAAAGATAATATACCACATCCGAATCGTAGACAGGACGAGGGCCCACGTGGGCGGATATCAAAACCATCGCACTATATAATAACAAGCAATAATAAACATAAGAAAATTAGACAAATATCTATCTAAAGCAATAATAAAAAGCAATAATAAAAGTAAGAAAAGCATGGACATAACAAGAGGCTCACCACGATGGTGCCGGTGAAGAGATCGGCGGGGGCGATCGATGGCGGCGAAGACGGGGATGGGACGTGACGGACCGCTAAACCTAGACAAATCTCGGAGAAAATGGAGCTTGGAGTTCGAGCTTCGAGAGGAGAAAAGCTTAACTAGTGTAGCTCGGGCATTCCGTTGAACACGTTGTGTGCATAGGAGGTGGGCTAGAGCACCACCAAGCCCTCTCCCCCTCGGCCAGAAAAAACAGAGCAGTGTGCTCTGCTCTTACGCGAGGGGGTATATATAGGCACCTCATTGGTCCCGGTTGGTGACATGAACCGGGACTAAAGGGGAGCCTTTGGTCTCGGTTCAAGTCACCAACCAGGACCAATGGTGGTGGGCCAGGAGCAAGGCCCATTGGTCCCGGTACGTCCCACCAACCGGGACCAAAAGGTCCAGACGAACCGGGACCAATGGCCCACGTGGCCCGGCCGCCCCCCTGGGCTCACGAACCGGGTCCAATGCCCCCATTGGTCCCGATTCTGGGCTGAACTTGGACTAATGGGCTGACCCGGCCTTGACCATTGCCCCATTTTCTACTAGTGCTTGTCATTGTATTCCATGTATTCTGCCTTAAAGGCATGTTTGCTTCACCATATAAACAAGTTAAGTGCCAATCTTCCTTTCCCACTTCAGCTACCCATGCATCGATATGGTAACGAGAATTTTTCTAACTCTTAGGTTAACGCCATGCCTCTAAACACTCCCAATCCTCCACTTCTACCACTGCTAGCTACCGCAAATCCGCCATCAAAGCCCAACGTTGTCGTCAAGCCTTCCACTTGCTGTTTTGTTAACTATGTTTCCACAAGAAAAACCATCGACTACGCACATTCCCGAATGAGCTCCCGGAGCTCGTGAACTGTCGCGGGGTCACCAATTCCGCGGCAATTCCAACACAAAATTTTCCTTGAATTTGGCGGCCATCCAGTCGGGATGCCACCTCAATCATGGGATCCTCCTCAACTTCCTCCTCTCCACTAGCACATTGACGTCGGCGCTTCACAATTGGTTGTTTACTAGGCGTTCCACCACCACCCTAAAAAACAATGGGTGCAGCCTCAGTCTGCATTACTTTACCATCAACATGTCCCGACTGAACTGGCTCTACCTTCTGACCCTCGGTTTTGACACTACAAGAAATATGTCAGAGAGCAGCCGTGATCGAGGTGAGAATGGGAAACGTTCAACCACAAAGGTATCCTTAGGTTGGCAGGTGGTCGAGTGGGTCATTTGACGAGACAACTCATAAACAGTGGTCTCTTCATATCTGTTTCCGAACAACATTTTTGTGAAATACTAGTGTACGTGCATTGCTCTGAGAAAATCCCACTATAAATACTAATTAAATGGCCTTTTTGTTGCTTTTGACACACACGCACTCTAGCATATGTCCTATACTCGTTGGTTTGAACCACGTGCCTACAGCTATTTTTTCAAAGACAAGCACGATGTGACAATTCTGATGGAGACTTGCTGCTCACTTATGCGGCCCAAAGTGAACAGTGTGACACTAGGCTCACATGCGATTAAAGCAATTCCTGCCTCCCGCGCTTAGCAATTTCATAGACCTGTTAATCAAACAGCGGTTCAGGACCTGGTGGAGATCTCGATGACTTGTCCTCTTCCACGGACGGTAAAGATAGAAGGGTGCAGGGACACCCGGGTCCTAAACGGCGGCTCTCATACCTCATGCTATATAGACTGCAGCACATATCGCGAGATACATAAATGGTCTTGATTCCAGGAGCATGTGAGCTCGGGCTCACATCAACACTTTCGCATATTTCTATCTATCAATGGGCACATGGACGAAAGAGGCTTGTTATATGTTCATTCAATTTGTTCGTCGAAATTTCTTTCATATAATGTTTTGACCAATCTTTTGTCAAATCTTTTGTATTGGAGACTTTGAAAACCAAACACTTTATTATTGCTTCCCTCCATAGAGAATACAACATCACTTTCTGCAACAAAAGCTGCTGCTGGTGGTCAAGGTTTGTTTGTTCAGTTACAACAGAAGCACCGCTTCGCGTTTGTCCTTTCCCAGTTGATGCACACCCCGTCATCGTAATACTCTTTGCGGCAGTGCTCGACACATGGCTGATCCACACAAGGACCAGTATATGTCATGCTGGGGTCCGCACAATGTAGTCCATCAGATCCTGCAACAACAAAAGGAGATAAGAACCTCGTAGCATCAGATATATATATATTCTGCACAATGTTTCACAAAGAAATTAACATCACCCATGAGGTATGAACTTCAGATCGTTCCACCATCACCAGAGACATAGTAGATTATGTTAGTTGAAAATCATGGCAAGAGCTTACTTGGGATGATCGAAAGGAGTGGCAGTAGCAGCAGCAGGCACAGGACAGGTACCTTGATGAACACACCCATGTCTCCTGGAGTAAATGGTCCGAGGGAGGAAGCGAGGGGTACAAATGGATCAGTAGCACCATATTTCTTTTTATACCCATGGCCATTGATAAGTCGGACCTCAGAAGTAAACAAATACAGCTCGATGATAGATAGGATGATGCAATTCTATCTGCACGATGTGATTTTGTGGATACAACATAAATAACGATGCATATCTACCTTTAGGATGTAGTGTTGTCATGTACACCCAAAAGGCGCTCCAAACGTGATAAAGATGATTAAGCATAAATATGATATGGCACCCTATTTATTGAGAAAAAGAAAAGTTACCATATCTTCATGCAGATATAGATCTTAGCACTAAAACCAACACAATCATATATTTTTCTATGGCAAAGCACATTAAATGTGAGCTCTTTTAGATAAAACAACAAAGTTACAATCCATTGGAGGAGCTATAATTTAATGCATATGATTTATACTTAAGTCATAAAAGTAAAGTTGTGTCAATTAAAGACATATGGCGGATTTATATTTATAACTTTGCATTAGTTGCTCGATGCTGGGAACAAATTTTACACACATATATATATAGGACAACAAATGATCTCAACTAATTGCGATCAGATTATCATTTAGAAAATATATGATAAGATTTGTTGAGTTATAACGTGAGGACATGCTCATGTGTATGACATGCCTACTATTGTAACTACCGGACCTAGTCATCTCAAATTCTAAAGGGGACTTAGTAGCTTCCCCTTCATGGTTTATTTTTTCCTCACCTCCCACCATCATCTATTTTGACTCGGGTTTTTTCGCCTCACCTCCCACCACTCTCTCCCACTGGTTTATTTTTTCATCACCTCTCACCACCCCGTTCCACTAGAATTTTCTCCGTCCCACTTTATCTTTCTTAACCAAGTAATTCATGTATGGTAACCACTCATTTCTATGGTAATACAAACGCAATCAATAAAATACAACCACTTCACTTATGGTAATCAATATCTTGTTTGATAACACAAGATTAATTTTGGATGGTAATCAATCTCCTTTCTTCTGTCAGTCAATCACTTTAGAATAAACTTGGTAATCATCTCATTTACTTATCAGGCTAATACATAGATTGTTCGTTCCCTAGCTCCTCCCACCCATCGAAGGGGTCCCACCACTACCGAGTTTTCTCCTATTGACAAATCCCACCTCCCTTTTCAAGTTTTCAATTTGGTTTTTTGTTTTGCGGTCTCCTCATTAGCCCCTAACACCCAAACCCACATCCTCGGGTGCGTCCGCACAACACATGCCCCTCGCCGTACCTCCCCACTCTATTCCTTATCAACCCGGGGATTAGAATCGTTTGCCCCACATTACAAGGGTTTTAATGATTTGCCCAAGGATTGTCTCAATGGCCTTGGTCCCACCAGTAAATATCTGCGGAGGGGGGGGGGGGAGGAGGAGTCATCAAAGTTAGAAGTAAAGTGTGGGTTAAGACCAAAAAAATCTATTCAACCTGTCGCCGCTTGCCCACTCCCCTACCATGCTAGCACCAAGGCTTCTCGGCCTCGCATCATCCTATCCTCTCCACTAGCACAATAATGTCAGCACTTCACAATTGGTTGTTTACTAGGTGTTCCACCACCACCCTAAAAAACAATGGGTGCAGCCTCAGTCTACATTACTTTACCATCAACATGTCCCGACTGAACTGGCTCTGACGGCTGATCCTCGGTTTTGACACTACAAGAAATATGTCAACTTGTGACCTTCTGTCAGTGACCCTGGAGGAATTGGTCATAAATCTACGACCATTTAAGACCAATTGGTCAAAAGTTATTCGGGTGCCTGCAAACCCTAAACTGTAATGACCATTTTGGTCAAAAAGGTCATAATTACCTTACAGGAAATGGTCATAAAGCAGACAACACTGATCCGCTGCCTTATTTCTAGCTAATCACGACCAATATAGACATGTTCTTTTGTAAACAACAACAACCTGCACACATGCTCTCACCTACTAGGGGAAAAGGTGCGTTGGCACCCGGGAGCCCGGCAGCCCTTTACTGTTCACTGTCCAGCATGAGACTATTTGCAGTCTCAGTTAAATTAAGCAGGCTATGTACTAGACAAATAGTGTAACTTGTAGGATATACTAGCATCCTGAGTAGACCTGGCAGGAAGTGACCCGGGCCTCGTGGTTGAAGGGACAACATACAAAATATGTGGGTCTCTAGGGGTTTCACAGCAACGCCAGTTCTCATTTCTTTATTACTCCATCTCATAGAGCAGCTGTGACCGAGGTGAGAATGGGAAACGTTCAACCTCGAAGGTATCCTTAGGCTCGCAGGTGGTCGAGCGGGTCATTTGACGAGACAACTCATAAATAGTGGTCTCTTCATATCTATTTCCGAACAACATTTTTTTGTGAAATACTAGTGTACGTGCATTGCTATGTGAAGATACCACTATAAATACTATTTAAATGGCCTTTTTGTTGCTTCTGACACAGACGCACTCTAGCATATGTCCTCTACTCGTTGGTTTGAACCACGGGCCGACAGCTATTTTTTCAAAGACAAGCACGATGTGACAATTCTGATGGAGACTTGCTGCTCACTTATGCGGTTGATACTGCCCAAAGTGAACAATGTGACACTAGGCTCACATGCAATTAAAGCAATTCCTACCTCCCGCGCTTAGCAATTTCATAGACATGTTAATCAAACAGCGGTTCAGGACCTGATGCAGATCTCGATGACTTGTCCTCTTCCACGGACGGTAAAGATAGAAGGGTGCAGGGACACCCGGGTCCTAAACGGCGGCTCTCATACATCATGCTATACAGACTACAGTACATATCACGAGATATATAAATGGTCCTGATTGCATGTGAGCTCGGGCTCACATCAGCACTTTCGCTTATTTCTATCTATCAATGGGCACATGGACGAAAGAGGCTTGTTATATGTTCATTCAATTTGTTCGTCGAAATTTCTTTCATATAATGTTTTGACCAATCATTTTGTAAAATCTTGTGTATTGGACACTTTGAAAACCAAACACTTTATTATTGCTTCCCTCCACAGAGAATACTACATCACTTTCTGCAGCAAAAGCTGCTAGTGGTGGTCAAGATTTGTTTGTTCAGTTACAGCAGAAGCACCGCTTCGCGTTCGTCCTTTCCCAGTTGATGCACACCCCGTCATCGTAATACTCTTTGCGGCAGTGCTCGACACATGGCTGATCCACACAAGGACCAGTATATGTCATGCTGGGGTCCGCACAATGTAGACCATCAGATCCTGCAACAACAACAGGAGATAAGAACCTCATAGCATCATATATATATATATATATATTCTGCACAGTGTTTCACAAAGAAATTAACATCAGCCATGAGGTATGAACTTCAGATCGTGCCACCATCACCAGAGACATAGTAGATTATGTTAGTTGAAAATCATGGCAAGAGCTTACTTGGGCTGATCGAAAGGAGTGGCAGTAGCAGCAGCAGGCACATGACCGGTACCTTGATGAACACAGCCATGTCTCCTGGAGTAAATGGTCCAAGGGAGGAAGTGAGGGGTACAAATGGATCAGCAGCACCATACTTCTTTTTATACCCATGGCTATTGATAAGTCGGACCTCAGAAGTAAACAAATACAACTCGATGATAGATAGGATGATGCAATTCTATCTGCATGATGTGATTTTGTGGATACACCATAAATGACGATGCATATCTACCTTTAGGATGTAGTGTTGTCATGTACACCCAAAAGGCGCTCCAAACGTGATAAAGATGATTAAGCATAAATGTGATATGGCACCCTATTTATTGAGAAAAAGAAAAGTTACCATATCTTCATGCAGATATAGAACTTAGCACTAAAACCAACACAATCATATATTTTTCTCTGGCAAAGCACATTAAATGTGAGCTCTTTTAGATAAAACAACAAAGTTACAATCCATTGGAGGAGCTATAATTTAATGCATATGATTTATATTTAAGTTATAAAAGGAAAGTTGTGTCAATTAAAGACATACGGCGGATTTGTATTTATAACTTTGCATTAGTTGCTCGATGCTGGGAACAAATTTTACACACATATATATAGGAAAACAAATGATCTCAACTAATTGTGATCAGATTATCATCTAGAAAATATATGATAATATTTGTTGAGTTATAACGTGAGGACATGCTCATGTGTATAACATGCCTACTGTTGTAACTATCGGACCTAGTCATCTCTAATTCTAAAGGGGACTTAGTACCTTCCCCTTCACGGTTTATTTTTTTCCTCACCTCCCACCATCATCTATTTCGACTCGGGTTTTTTCGCCTCACCTCCCACCACTCTCTCCCACTGGTTTATTTTTTCCTCACCTCTCACCACACCGTTCCACTAGAATTTTCTCCGTCCCACTTTATCTTTGTTAACCAAGTAATTCATGTATGGTAACCACCCATTTCTATGGTAATACAAACGCAATCAATACAAATACAACCACTTCACTTATGGTAATCAATATCTTGTTTGATAACACAAGATTAATTTTGGATGGTAATCAATCTTCTTTCTTCTGTCAATCAATCACTTTAGAATAAACTTGGTAATCATCTCATTTACTTATCACGCTAATACATAGATTGTTCGTTCCCTAGCTCCTTCCACCCATCGAAGGGGTCCCACCGCTACCGAGATTTCTCCTATTGACAAAGCCCACCTCCCTTTTCCGGTTTTCAATTTGGTTTTTTGTTTTGCGATCTCCTCATTAACCCCTAACACCCAAACCCACATCCTCGGGTGCGGCCGCACAACACATTCCCCTCGCCCTACCTCCCCACTCTATTCCTTATCAACCCGGGGATTAGAATCGTTTGCCCCACATTACAAGGGTTTTAATGATTTTCCCAAGGATTTTCTCGATGGCCTTGGGCCCACCTGTCAATATCGGCGGGCGGCGGGGTGGGGGGGAGGGGGAGTCATCAAAGTTAGAAGTAAAGTGTGGTTTAAGATCAAAAAAATCGATTCAACCTGTTGCTGCTTGCCCACTCCCCTACCATGCTAGCACCAAGGCTTGTCGGCCTCGCATCATCCTATCCTCTCCACGAGCACATTGATGTCAGCACTTCACAATCGGTTGTTTACTAGGCGTTCCACCACCACCCTAAAAAACAATGGGTGCAGCCTCAGTCTGCATTACTTTAGCATCAACATGTCCCAACTGAACTGGTTCTACCGGCTGACACTCGGTTTTGACACTACAAAAAATATGTCAACTTGTGACCTTCTATCAGTGACCCTGGAGGAATTGGTCATAAATCTATGACCATTTGAGACAAATTGGTCAAAAGTTATTCGGGTGCCTCCAAACCCTAAACTGTAATGACCATTTTGGTCAAAAAGGTCATAATTTCCTTACAGGAAATGGTCATAAAGCAGACAACACTGATCCGCTGCCTTATTTCTAGCTGATCACGACCAATATAGACATGTTATTTTGTAAACAACAACAACATGCGCACATGCTCTCACCTACTAGGCGAAAAGGTGCGATGGCACCCGGGAGCCCCGACAGCCCCTTACTGTTCACTGTCTAGCAGGAGACTATTTGCAGTCTCAGTTTTATTAAGCAAGCTATGTACCAGACAAACAGTGCAACTCGTAGGATATACTAGCATCCTGAGTAGACCTGGCTGGAAGTGACCCGGGCCTCGAGGTTGAAGGGACAACATACAAAAAATGTGGGTCCCTAGGGGTTTCACAGCAGCGCCAGTTCTCATTTCTTTATTACTCCATCTCAGAGATTAGCCGTGACCGAGGTGAGAATGGGAAACGTTCAACCTCGAAGGTTTCCTTAGGCTGGCAGGTGGTCGAGCGGGTCATTTGACCAGACAACTCATAAACAGTGGTCTCTTCATATCTGTTTCCGAACAACATTTTTGTGAAATACTAGTGTACGTGCATTGCTCTGTGAAGATCCCACTATCTATTACTATACTAATCCTAGACTCCCTAGAAAATCCCACGCTAATTAGAATTTACGAGCTGTTAATTTGGTGGGACCGAATTATAACGGTGTAGATCAACCTCACAATGAAAGAAAAAAAATCTAATCACGATCTCAATCTTTTTTTTCTTTGAGGGATCAATATCATTCTTTTTTTTATGAAGGATCAATCTCAATCTTTCTAATCCTCCAAAAATCTCACCTCAATGCCAATCTTTTTTTTTTGATGCGTCAATCTCAATCTTTTTTTTTGGAGGAAGGATCAATCTTCTTTTTTCCAGAGAACTCACGTAATCTTTTCACCGGTGGATTCAATCTAGGAACCCAGACAATCTTTTTTCTTTTATAGAGAACTCACATAATCCCACGTGCTCTATATGGTATCCACGATTCAATCAAGGGAAAACAGACCCTTTGACAGTTGGACTATGTATGTCCTCCACGTTCAATCTAGGATAGACTAAAAAAACAGATATTGCAGAAGGTCTACCACCGGATCCTATGGTTTCCAAGAACTTGAGAAACTCTTTCCTCTGCAGATCGAGATATCCATGTGTGACCCCAATGCACTGCTCCTTCGGGGAAAAAAATATATGAGACCAAGTCTCACGGTTAGCAGGTGAGACCCGCCCTTATGGATGACACGTGACATTCAAAAATCACAAATCATCTAATCTCTCCCCCCTGATTTTAGGTGGGGGTTGTGTAGATGCTTTGTGATTCATGAATGCCACGTGTCATCCACCAGGATGGGTCTCACCTGCTAACCCGTGAGACCTGGTCTCGTAGAAGTTTTTTCCGCTCCTTCGCATCGTCCTCAATACCCTCCTCATCATCCTTCTCACGTACATCTACAATCTCAAAGACCATATGGACGAGGATGTCACAACCACAATGCATTGGCTGCAATCCATGTTGGTTGATGCGGAAGAGCAGCAGGTCCCAAGCAAACGCCAATCCAGTATGCATCGCCTAGAAGTTCTCCACCGTGCCTGGAGCAAGAGTTTGTAAAGATACAGGCCATGCCCACGCCCTCCTTGCCTACTCCAAGCTCCGCTACCTCTGGACAGATTCATGGTGCGATCCAGCAACAACAACACCTAACCCACCTATTGGCAAGAAGGATGAATCCAACAACCCTAACATCCAGCAGGATAAATTCAAGCCGTTCTTCATAGTTGGATGACAGGGTGTTGACGCCTGCTTAAGGTCATGAGTGGGATGGTGGTCGTCCTTGAGCTCCAACCAAACTCTGGCCCCATCGAAGTCCAAACTCAGGTTCATGTTCGTTCTTCATGCCAAACCTATCTGGAAGATTTTTTATTTTTTATAGAAAAGGAGGATGTACCCCCGGCCTCTGAATCTAGACGATGCATGCATCTGGAAGATAATTTGTGATAAGGGATGCAATTAGTTGATGCATACAACCAGTTAGCACATCCTCATGCTAGAGTGTTTTCGGAGACATGAACGAAGAGTCGACGAAGCAAGCTGATTTCCGCTCTAGCTTCAACCAAATTCTGGCCCTATCCAAGTTCAAACTCAGATTAATGTTCGTTCCTCTGCAAACCTATTTGGAATATTCTTTGTGATTTAGGGATGCAAATTAGTTGAGGCATACAATCAGTTAGAACATCCTCATGCCAGAGTTTTTTCAGAGACAACATCGAAGACTCCACGAAGCAAAGCTGATTTCCGCTTACTACTGGCCCATGCTATTCTACAACAGCATCATGCACGTAGTGAAACTTGAAGTGCAATATTTGCTTCATCGATCCTTGCACAAAGTTGACTCTAAGAATTTGAACACACACATACAGAACAATCATGGCTGACGGATTCTGCTGCGCATAACATGTATCAGAGAAGAAAGGTTAATTGACGGTAGTTTAAACCTTTAATAAAATGGAACAGCCGCATTGTTTGTGAGGCTGCATAAGGGAGGATCTACATCAGAACGATCATGCCATGCGGTCGTCAAACTACCTCACACGCTTCTGTGCTTCTATCCTTATACCTGCCACGCATATGCTACTGGGTCTTCATTTGTCCTGTACAAACGGCCGCCACAAGTGATCTAAACAGCGATGAAGTGCTCCAGTAGAGGTGTGTGGAGTCCAGCATGCATCATTTGCTAATGTCCTTGGTGACTATCAGATCGGTCCAGTAGTTGGCGTCTATGACGTTGGCTATGTCGATACTCGAGATTGACGGAGCATGGTAGTTCGTCTAGCCATTAAAGCATTGTCTACCAAGAAGTCGCACACACACACACAAGAATGGTAGATTCTAGAGCTGTTCATGTGGTGGCATTTATGTTAGGCCGATGCTTCATCTGGCTGCATCTTACAGGTTCTAGCCGTCTTGACGAAGCTGAAGCCTTCACTGAATGGGTCTGAACATATGTCTCCTTTCATTGCATCGTACGTCACATTAGTGTATGTTCAAATTATTAAATTATGTCCTTAGGAAAAGAAAAATGTGTAATCTTCTGTAGACTAGGAAATAGTTCAGTAACAATAGTCACACTAAACAAGTGGCAGTTTGGTGATACGTTTGAGAAGTATTCAGTGGTGTGTTTGCAAAATCACGTATGCCACGCTACATGCATCTATTTTGCACGATTTATGTTTTCTTTACTAGCAATTTATTGTTTTACATAATTAGTTGTTTGTAATGGAGCATAAAATTAATACTAGAGGCAAGACGAACCTAATATGTTGCTGTCTGAGAAAAGTTGAAAACCCCAATGGCCAACTGTTTTTTCTGTATGTGTAAAGGAACTATATATCTCATAAAAAATATAAATCAGGTTTACACTAATTTATAATTGCGATAAATACCATGTATTTTTTTCCACATAGATTATTGTCCACTCAAGGTCATCCTCGGTCCATCTGTTAGGATGAAGTCGAGTAGGACTGAAATCTTAGTAATGCATTTGCTTCATTAAGGCTAACAATTATTTAAATAAGGCAATGTACTTTTATCCTTGCTCAAAAGCACTGTTTGTTTCGAAAAATATTGAATTACACTTTCTTTAACGAAAGATCTCAAAGGTGAAACAATTTTCATAAGGTTCAATTGAATATTAGCTTAAGTTCCATACAGCGGGTGACACAGTAGCTATAACTAACATAATATGGATATTGATTTTCTTATTTAGTACTTCTCTTTCTATAGAAAAGTCATTGATTGTAAATTAGTTGTCAAACTACCAAATCCAGGTCGTGAAGCATATTTTTGTTATCACAACTGAAATATCATTCAAAATTAGGTGATAACTTATATTGGTTGCTGTCCTTTTTCTTTAAGATTGAATCCTATTCTTAATTTAGTTAGGTTGGCATGTCTATCAGTCAAACTTAAAAAAAATGTGCTACACAAATAAACGATAAGTTGTTTTTACATACTGCACTATTACAATGTTTGGATGACAGTGTGCACTGTCGTGCCGAGAATATCTACACGCCCCAGGCCATCTTCGTTGCTACAGTGTGCGATCTCAGATACATGTTATGTTAGTACAATTCTATTGTACTAATCCTTTTTTAGGGGAATAATAATCCTTTTCTGGGAACAAGTAAGTTTCTATTGGCAAAGTATATTAGAGGTTTAATTAGATAGAAGATTTATATAATAAATTTACAAACATCTAGATCATTAGCCCGTGTGGATGCACGGGTTGACGACTAGTAAATACTAATTAAATGGCCTTTTTGTTGCTTTTGACACACACGCACTCTAGCATATGTTCTCTGCTCGTTGGATTGAACTACGGGCCTACAGCTGTTTTTTCAAAGACAAGCACGACGTGACAATTCTGATGGAGACTTGCTGCTCACTTATGCGGTTGATACTGCCCAAAGTGAACAGTGTGACACTAGGCTCACATGCGATTAAAGCAATTCCTGCCTCCCGCGCTTAGCAATTTCATAGACCTGTTAATCAAACAGCGGTTCAGGACCTGGTGCAGATCTCGATGACTTGTCCTCTTCCATGGACGGTAAAGATAGAAGGGTGCAGGGACACCCGGGTCCTAAACGGCGGCTCTCATACCTCATGCTATATAGACTGCAGCACATATCGCGAGATATATAAATGGTCCTGATTCCAGGAGCATGTGAGCTCGGGCTCACATCAGCACTTTCGCTTATTTCTATCTATCAATGGGCACATGGACGAAAGAGGCTTGTTATATGTTCATTCAATTTGTTCGTCGAAATTTCTTTCATATAATGTTTTGACCAATCTTTTGTCAAATCTTGTGTATTAGAGACTTTGAAAACCAAACACTTTATTATTGCTTCCCTCCATAGAGAATACAACATCACTTTCTGCAGCAAAAGCTGCTGCTGGTGGTCAAAGTTTGTTTGTTCAGTTACAACAGAAGCACCGCTTCGCGTTCGTCCTTTCCCAGGTGATGCACACCCCGTCATCGTAATACTCTTTGCGGCAGTGCTCGACACATGGCTGATCCACACAAGGACCAGTATATGTCATGCTGGGGTCCGCACAATGTAGTCCATCAGATCCTGCAACAACAAAAGGAGATAAGAACCTCGTAGCATCAGATATATATATATATATTCTGCACAATGTTTCACAAAGAAATTAACATCACCCATGAGGTATGAACTTCAGATCGTTCCACCATCACCAGAGACATAGTAGATTATGTTAGTTGAAAATCATGGCAAGAGCTTACTTGGGATGATCGAAAGGAGTGGCAGTAGCAGCAGCAGGCACAGGACCGGTACCTTGATGAACACGCCCATGTCACCTGGAGTAAATGGTCCGAGGAAGGAAGTGAGGGGTACAAATGGACCAGCAGCACCATATTTCTTTTTATACCCATGGCCATTGATAAGTCGGACCTCATAAGTAAACAAATACAGCTCGATGATAGATAGGATGATGCAATTCTATCTGCATGATGTGATTTTGTGGATACAACATAAATGACGATGCATATCTACCTTTAGGATGTAGTGTTGTCATGTACACCCAAAAGGCGCTCCAAACGTGATAAAGATGATTAAGCATAAATATGATATGGCACCCTATTTATTGAGAAAAAGAAAAGTTACCATATCTTCATGCAGATATAGATCTTAGCACTAAAACTAACACAATCATATATTTTTCTCTGGCAAAGCACATTAAATGTGAGCTCTTTTAGATAAGACAACAAAGTTACAATCCATTGGAGGAGCTATTATTTAATGCATATGATTTATATTTAAGTCATAAAAGTAAAGTTGTGTCAATTAAAGACATATGGCGGATTTATATTTATAACTTTGCATTAGTTGCTCGATGCTGGGAACAAATTTTACACACACACACACACACACACACACACACACACACACACACACACACACACACACACATATATATATATATATATATATATATATATATATATATATATATATATATATATATATATATATATATATATATATATATATATATATATATATATATATATATATATATATGACAACAAATGATCTCAACTAATTGCGATCAGATTATCATCTAGAAAATATATGATAAGATTTGTTGAGTTATAACGTGAGGACATGCTCATGTGTATGACATGCCTACTGTTGTAACTACCGGACCTAGTCATCTCTAATTCTAAAGGGGACTTAGTAGCTTCCCCTTCACAGTTTATTTTTTCCTCACCTCCCACCATCATCTATTTCGACTCGGGTTTATTCGCCTCATCTCCCACCACTCTCTCCCACTGGTTTATTTTTTCCTCACCTCTCACCACCCTGTTGCACTAGAATTGTCTCCATCCCACTTTATCTTTCTTAACCAAGTAATTCATGTATGGTAACCACCCATTTCTATGGTAATACAAACGCAATCAATACAAATACAACCACTTCACTTATGGTAATCAATATCTTGTTTGATAACACAAGATTAATTTTGGACGGTAATCAATCTCCTTTCTTCTGTCAGTCAATCACTTTAGAATAAACTTGGTAATCATCTCATTTACTTATCAGGCTAATACATAGATTGTTCGTTCCCTAGCTCCTCCCACCCATCGAAGGGGTCCCACCACTACCGAGTTTTCTCCTATTGACAAAGCCCACCTCCCTTTTCCAGTTTTCAATTTGGTTTTTTTGTTTTGCGGTCTCCTCATTAGCCCCTAACACCCAAACCCACATCCTCGGGTGCGTCCGCACAACACATGACCCTCGCCCTACCTCCCCACTCTATTCCTTATCAACCCGTGGATTAGAATCGTTTGCCCCACATTACAAGGGTTTTAATGATTTGCCCAAGGATTGTCTCAATGGCCTTGGTCCCACCTGTAAATATCAGCGG
>LR738709.1:16819089-16863632 GCA_902687465.1 Secale cereale
CCCCCCCCCAATGCCTGCGTCGTACTTCAGTCCGGTAGTATAGATCAGGTAGATTAGGCTAGGTCAAAGTAGATTTAGGACTAATTGGCCCCCCCTAACAGTGCGTCAAGTAGGCTTGAAGCCCAGGAGCTTGTGTAAGGTAATGCCCATTTATTTATTGATCGGCCCACACTAGGAAAACAAACAGCCCATGCTGGTAGTCCAAGCTGACGAGGCCACGATCTCCTCTATGTCTCGATCGATCGTTTCGGCCACGACGAACCATACACACAAGCTAGCTGCGCGTAGCCGCCTATGGAAGTTACGAGGGCATCCGCATCCGTACACCAGATTAGCGCCGGCGCCGTTGATGGCCGTTAATGGCAGAATAATCCTACTGTGAGTCTACATGGTTCCTTCGTTTATTTATATCTACTGTCAAATACTTATGAACTGATCTGCATCTGGCTTCAGATGATCAGAAACATTTTCTTTCGATGGGAAATTAGGGTTAACAATTTCTTGTTTATTGGAAAAAGTATGTACTCTAAATTCGGCATGCACTGATTCTATCAAATTTCAAATTTCGCACTTATGACAACTCAGCACAAGTCACGCCATATATAGGGTGTATTATCGGCTCATGTCTATGCCATAGCAAGTTATTATTATTATTAGATTTCCACAAACTGTTAGATTCCAGTTTCTATTTTTCAGCCGAATAGTAATTTACATACCAATTTGTATACATGAAAGCTTAAATACGAAATTAGCTGATACACAAACTACCGATCAAATATTCTAGCATGAATAAAATTTACACAACAATCTAGAATTGGTAGCGAACCATATATGATTATTGACTTTGCTCTATGTGTTTTAGGCATAAGAGCCACATTCAAACTAATGAAAAACTACATTTTCCTAATTGTAGATCAGTTCCTATGGAAAAAACTGTCACCACCTTTATATGGTGAAGTATACTGTCAAATACTTATGAAGTGTTCCTCTTCGTATGGTCATCGTTAGGGAAAAAAACTTTTATATGCTCATTCTCTTCTTCGCCCCCCCCCCCCTATGGCCAAATCCTGGCTCCGCCCCTGGCCGTTTGTCCGCCTCCCACTGCCACTCCCAGCTGCTGCCTTTGAAATGCACGGTGAGGTTAGATTCTATAAATTATAGGCAAATTTTAACACGATCCCTCTTATATACCTCCTCTTCTTACATGTGAGGTAAGAGGGTAAGAGTTAATCAGATCACTAAGTAATAAGATCAATGACTTGCATATTTTATACTCTTGCCTCTCGTATGAAAGGAGAAGATACGAGGACCATGCTAAAACTGTTCTAAACCGTAATTTTATTAGCAGTCATTCGTATCATAGCTTACCAGGCCATCAAGAAGTCCTGGTCCATAGTGAACATAGCGTACAGCGCGAGCGACAAACCACCGTGGTTGCTGCTGAGCCACCGACACACCGGCGAGGGCCTGTACTGCCGGATCGCCTCGCCGCTTGGACCTGCTTCCATCACGCAGTTGACAACATCGAAGGAGGCAAGCAGCCGCATGATGCGGTCCACCGAAGCCACCCCACCGGCCTTGTCCATGGTTGGGAGCCGCGCGCCTAACTCATCCGCCGTAATCGCGCCGCTGCCGGCGTTGCTGAGCGCGTCGAAGATGCCCAGCTCGATTGCTGCTTTCAGGGTCATGGAGACAGCAAAGCTGGTGATGAGCCCCCATGCATGCAACCATGTTTCCTCGTCGTCCTCACCAGCGTCCGGATTAATCCTACTTCCGTCCGCAGTATTGTTGTCCATTGGTACTTAACTTGGGTGGCTGGGTTGTTTGTTCCTGCCAATAGCTTGTATAGTTCCTTGGTGGTGCCTGGAAGAAGGTAAGTATATATAGGGAGAGATCACATCTAGTTTTGAATAAATAAAGTGGAGAAATGATGGGTGTGCCACTATACAACTTCTAAATGTGCAGGCTGACACCAAATTTGTTAAATCGTGGTTGTGCCACCAAACCGTGTTTGAGAAATCGTGGATGCCATTGTTGCCATACTATTTGGCCCATTTCTTCCCCTGCAAGCCCGACCACTTGACGGCATCACCAACAACAAAGAGAAGTCTCGTTTTACCCTTTCATCCGATGTGGCGCTCAAGTCCACCGGTACAACCCGTTCTTGCTTGGCCACCGCTACGCACACCACAACGCAATTGCATGTTGCATCTCTTCCTCCTCCGTCGCCTCATCATTGTTGCGGTATCCTCCCTCCTGGAAGCATACTCCTTTAGGCCCGCAAGCGCACCCAACAATGGCATCTGCCGCGTGACCCGTTTCAATGATCTATTAGGCCCTCTTGACATTGTAGCAGAACAACCTTAGCATCCCATTTTGCTTGACGGAAATTCACAGGGACACGCACCTGCCAAGCCCTGTCCGGCCGCGTAGTTGCCTCACGATTCATGAAGTAGTTGAATCCCTCACAAGGGCACAGTAAGTTTTAAGTTTCAGCATTGAAACTTACGTATTTTGCATCTGAAACTTCCAAGTTTCATAGATATAATTTTTGGCAATTTTTTCTGTTGGTCGTAGACACAAAATACGTGACTATTATCGGTCGCTCAAACTAAGTTTCAATATTGAAACATAACATATATTTCTAAAAGTCATCAAAATATATTAATATGCAAATATAACTTAACTTGGAATTTTCATTTAAAAGATATAACTTTAAAAATCGGAGGCAAAAATAGAAAGCCGGCACCCGCGACTCGCGTGCCCTAAAAAATCCTCGTCTTTCTGCCGGACCGATGTTTGCAGTTGCCCATGGCCAAATTTATCTTTAGTTTTTGTGCAAAGCATTGGCGGGTAGTACTGACTGGTCAAACCTCTATGATATATACCATATCTAAAGGAATACATATTGGCCTACGTATCTCTTGTTCAAAGTATTAGTGGATCATTTGATCAAAGCATTTACTAGACCAGTCCAAATGTCTGGTAGTGCACATATGGAAATGGAAATGGTGTAGTGGCAAACATAAATTGGAAGTAAATAAATAAAACAGCATCTAGTGACCGTCGGCCGTGTTTCTTGAGACTTTTTTGTACTGCCGGCAACGACGCTTGTCACGACCTGTGCCATTGCCTCGATGGATTCATTTGTGCCATTTGGTACGTCCAACCATCGTGGGCTGCCATCGCGTCTAGCATTTTTTGGCATCCACCATGGCGCACTCCACATCGCCGATCTCTAGGTTTCAGTGAGCCAGCAATTTGAAGCCTTGGGGCTGCAGATTGACACCTTCTATCAACACAATTATTTGCTGCCCGTCGACTCTGGTGGTAGCTGATCGCGGTGGCTGTGGCGAGGGTGTGTTCGATGAAGCAGATATTGTCCTCATCCTTTCCTTCAAAGTCATCCTCCTATCCTGTTCGTGGAGCCCTCACAACCTCTTCCTCGTCTCCCGTTGAGCTCCGCCACCCGGCTTCGTATCTCTCATTTCCTTTGTTGCATTGTTGAATTGGTTATGAATTTGTGATATATGATCAGTGCGCATAGATTTGAGGGTTTTGATATGAGGAGTGTGGTTGTCTAGCGGGACTTTAGAGGGGTTGCCATGCGCTGTCTAAGTTCACGCCCCTTAACGGCAGATCAACAAAACATTGTGTTGTTTGCCGAGAGAGAAAAAACATTAGTCTAATATGACTTTGCTAGTGTGTTTTTGTATGTTTGCGTTAGTGTTGACTGTCTGCATCTAGCTATGTAGAGGTTGGATGTGTGCTGATTGTGTTCGTACCCACTTGATGATTCATCTTCAGCTTACAAAATCCAACCTTTATCGAAAATAATAAATTACCAAATGTGTTGATCTATTGAAAAAGTTTTACTGTATGGTTTCTTTTTTGTTGCTATATTATGTAACTGGGAAAAAACTACTGGGCCAAATTGAGACATTGTGAACAACAACTACTCTGTGTTATTACGTACGTCGCCGTGATAATATATTGGCAATACAAAAATAAACCTAAAATACCTCGATAACAAGATTTTTATATTGTTATTGAAATATAAATAATACAAATAATGATAAATGCATGTTTTTTTTAAAAAAGTACATCATTATTGGAATAAATAATGCAAACAATTATACATGCCAAACTCACATACATTATCAATAGTAGCCAGCATAGCCATAGAATGTCATTGTTACTATTTGGTAAATTCGAGAGCCCAAAAGTTTGAAAAAATGTAAGTTGACTGGAAGGTGCCGCTGAAACCTGATTCCCTAGCCAACTTCATAAAATCTTGCTCAGTTCTCTCCTTCCCTCCCTCGGAGTTATTTAACATCATCACATCGAGAATGTAGAGATTTTGTGCTGCCCTTGTCACCTCTGGAGTAGCCGGCAAGACAAACTCAACAGCGATCAGCCGCCCCTTGTCTGACAAAGCTTGATGGCAATTTCTTAGAACCTTCATGCAGTCATTGTCATCCAAAATATGGAGTACCGTCTGTATGTACATTCAAGAAATATTCAGTATGTAGAATATGTTATGTAATATTAAACCTACTTTGCTCGAAATGTAGGTTTAAGTATGATCTCCATTCTTAAATATCTAGGGGATTTATTTAGCACAATAGAATGTTCTTTGTTTGTCATGATGAAAAACATTGTTGATTCACTATTGTACACGGTCGTTAAATTTCATTTTGGCATGTTTGAATTGGTGAGTTGTGGTTCGTTTGCTTTGTTGTAGTGATGTGTTGTTGAATTGGTGATGAATTTGTGCTATATGGTCAATGTGCATGGATTTTCCATGGACTTGAGGGTTTTGATATGAGGACTGTGGTTGTCCAGCAAGACTTTTGAGGGGTTGTCTGGCGGGGTCCCTAGTCTAGCCATAGACAATCTTACTAAGAGAAAACCTTGGGTTTGGTTACTTCTGCACAAGGGCAGCCACCTTGATTGCTTGGACCCTAGATAAATAATTTTATTACATTACCAATGAGTTCATAGAAATTAAAAGTCGAAGACATTATTTGTCGGTACTAGAAAATTATTTAGAAGAAAATATGCTACGGACATTGTTTCTATATTTTGGTTGAAAACGATCTATATGTGAAATAATGAGGGTGTATCACGTATCTACATGGTTTTGAGTAATAATAGACATCTACAACATATGGAATACAGAATGACAGAGAAGGGAACTAGATACAAAAGTCTGTGTATATACCTTTAAGAAAACCGCATCTCCGGTAGGAACATTATCAAACATATTTCCAGCAATATGTTCGACACCTGCATTGAGTTGAAATTACTAGCTAAATTCTCAGTTATCTCAATGGAAAACATCGATAAAAAACCTCAACAATAGAAAATGATACAAATATGATCTAAATGTACAGGCACAACATTCATGCAAAAAAATACAGTTGCAATATAAAAACAAGGAAAGTCAAAACAGTTGAGAAATGAGTGTTTCGATTTGCAGGACAAAAATAATTTGTTTTTACCTGATCCCTTATTAACCGGTGAGAAAAAGATTGGCGGTGATGCTTTTTCTGGTAGAAATTAGCTCCATGGAATGTAGGAAACTGATGGTATTCCTATTGAGTTGAATGTTCCGCGGGTACGTGACACAGAACGTACACACATGTGTGTTGATCATTTGATCTAGGGGCTTTAGTACTTTGATTTAAATTGTTGTGTTTACAGGACACTAGTGACGGTGCATGCATCTGGGAGATATGAACAAGCCATTTGTATATCCGCTAACAACCAAAAGTACAACCCCTCCAATTAAGATATGCATTCCCAATTTCTTAGGCGTTCTATTTGTTAGGCCGTCCTGGACTTGCATGATGCTGCCTGGCAAGGAGACTCCAGGCCGGGAGGCAACCCAAACAGTTAGATAGGCCTGGAATAATCATAACAAGTACAATTCCTTGAGAATATTCAGTGAAGTGGTAGAATGTTGAATTATTAATTGATGCAATTTAAGATTACGATATAGAGTAGGATAATTCACTACATTGACACACCTTCGGGATGGGGACATAAGTTGGGCATGTGGTTTTAGGTCTTCAATTTGAGAAACAAAACATTGTGTTATATGTTGTAAAATATATATATTTAGATTCATCATGGAATGAAAATGCGAAAGTAGTAATTTCATGCAATTTACACATTTCGCTAGTCAAACTGAATGCCAAGAAACCCATGCATGGCTTATATTCCCTTGGAGGATGTTATAAATGATGTACGCGATGTTTGGCATAATATATAGTATTGTTCATTGTATTATATTCCCTAATTCTTATCTGGACACAATCTCTTGCAATTTTGACAAATTATGCCGCATGTGTTATTTTTTTCATTCGCTCCATTTTCCATCCCTAGGTGTGAACTTTGCATGGAGTCTCCATAGTCTCCATGAGTACTATATTCAACTAGTTATTTTGTTTTATCTTCCTATCCTCCATTCCCCACGAAATGCAGCTTAGGTCAACCCAAGAAGAGTGTGGAATTCTTATACCCGAGTCTAGGTGATATACACATGGATACTCACATTTTTGGTTTTATCTTCAGGTGCGCTTTGTGGGTCTGTGACCAAAGCGGTGTTTTTTTTCAGTCATCTGTCTGCACCCCCTCCCTTTGCAGGGGGAATCCATTTGGTTAGGAGAGAGAAACATAAAGAAAGAGTATGGCTGAAAATGGAACACGGAAAAGTACAGAGAAAGAAATAGAGATTGATGCATGAAAAAAATGTTTCTAGAAGTCGCACGCAAAGCTTAAGCATAGAGGAAAATAGGAGAGTCAGATATAGAGAGGGTGTGTTGTCAGCCCAGGCCCAGCTCCTAGTCCATCAGCATACGTTCAGAAGTTTCCGGTGCGCATCCCACAGTCCAACAAGCAGAGAGCCCACTACATCCCAAAACACCGGCCTGAGAACAGTGTGACATTGTCCCTTATAAGGCGGTCCTAGCATCCTCCCGTATCTGAGATGGGACTAAAGTTACTGGCACAGCCTGAGTGTCAAGTCCCTGACACCCCACCCCTAGGGATGCCTCCCTTAGGGTGGCGTGGGGCCCAGCTCTAATAGCACTTGTTAGCAGCCCAAGCTCAGCTCCCAGTCCGTCGGCATACGTTCGAACGTTTCCAGTGTGCAACAGACACTCAACTACTAGGAGAAATCCCGCTACATCCCAAAATACCGGCTTGGGGCTTGGAATGGCTCTGACAGTACTTGTTAGCAGCCAAGGCCCAGTCCCGGTCCATCGGCATATGTTCACACGTTCCCGGTGCGCCTCAGATACTGCACTACAAGTATAGAGCCCACTACATCACAAAAGACCGGCTTGAGGAGAGTGTGTCACTCTCCTTTATAAGGAGGCCCTATCCTCCTCCCGTATCTGTGTTGGGACTAAAGTCACTGGCACTGCCCGAGTGTCAGGTTCCTGAGACAGAGAGAGAGAGAGAGAGAGAGAGCATGCAATGGTTTGGAGAATGTGCAAAGATAGAAAGAGTAAATGAGCCGTTTGCAAACGTTTAGAGAGAAAGCGCGGTGTACCCTCTTAACAAGGCCACGAGACCAAGTCATATTTGTAAGAAGGAGGCGACGTACCAAGAATAGACGGTGCGTGGGAGATGACATGAGGCAGGTCAAAGTTGATGCCCCGAATATGCTTGTACCTAGAGGTGATCATCTCCAGTGTAGAACCTGTGCCGCCGCCAACATCGACGAGCACGACCATGTTGTTGAACCCGTGGAAGCGCTCCAACAGTTTTCTGGTCACCATCACCGAGATCTGCACCATGGCCTTGTCGACCACCCCGATTAGCCGAGGGTTTCTCCCCAAGTGCTCGCACATCGAAACCCCGTGCGTCCTCTTGAACGCCGTTTGTCCGCCTCCCACTGCCACTCCCAGCTGCTGCCTTTGAAATGCACGGTGAGGTTAGATTCTATAAACCGTAGGCAAATTTTTACACGATCCCTCTTATATAGTACCCCTTCTTCTTACATGTGGGGTAAGAGGGTAAGAGTTAATTATACCATTAATTAATAAGATCAACAATTCGGATATATTTTATACTCTTGCCTCTCATGTGAAAGGAGAAGATAAGAGGAACTATGCTAAAACTGTTCCAAACCGTAATTGTATTAGCAGTCATTCGTATCATAGCTTACCAGGCCATCAAGAAGTCATGGTCCATAGTGAACATAGCGTACGGCACGAGCGACGAATCACCGTGGTTGCTGCTGAGCCACCGACACACCGGCGAGGGCCTGTACTGCCGGATCGCATCACCGCTTGGACCTGCTTCCGCCACACACTTGACGACATCGAAGGAGGCAAGCAGCCGCATGATGCGGTCCACCGAAGCCACCCCACCGGCCTTGTCCATGGTTGGGAGCCGCGCGGCTAACTCATCTGCCGTAATCTCGCCGCTGCCGGTGTTGCTGAGCGTGTCGAAGATGCCCAGCTCGATTGCTGCTTTCAGGGTCATGGAGACAGCAAAGCTGGTGATGAGCCCCCATGCATGCAACCATGTTTCCTCGTCGTCCTCACCAGCGGCCGGATTAATTCTACTTCCGCCCACAGTATTGTTGTCCATTGGTACTTAACTTGGGTGGCTGGGTTGTTTGTTCCTGCCTATAGCTTGTATAGTTCCTTGGTGGTGCCTGGAAGAAGGTAAGTATATATAGGGAGAGATCACATCTAGTTTTGAATAAATAAAGTGGAGAAATGATGGGTGTGCCACTATACAACTTCTAAATGTGCAGGCTGACACCAAATTTGTTAAATCGTGGTTTTGCCACCAAACCGTGTTTGAGAAATCTATTTGGCCCATTTCTTCCTCTGCAAGCCCGACCACTTGATGGTGTAGCCAACAACGAAGAGAAGACTCGTTTGACCCTTTCATCTGATGTGGCGCTCGAGTCCAACGGTACAACCTGTTCTAGCTTGGCCACAGCCACGCACACCACAACGCAATTGCCTGTTGCATCTCATCCTCCTCCGTCGTCTCATCATTGTTGCCGTAACCTCCCTCCTGGAAGCATACTCCTTAAACTTATGCGTGATTCAAAATCCATCCATTCCAGTCCCGCAAGCGCACCCAACAATGGCATCTGCCGCGTGACCCGTTTCCTACCTCAGTGCATCCTTTTACCTGCCGGAGTGCACCGCTCAAGGCAACATAATCCAAACTGCGCCCCCTTCAATGATCTATTGGACCCTCTTTCATGTTTGCATTATTCTGTTGGTAGTAGGCACAAATCACTTGATTATTATCGGCCGCTCGAACTAAGTTTCAACATTGAAACTTAACATATATTTCTAAAAGTCATCAAAATATATTTAAAACGAATCTTATTTGAAAACGATGGTTATGAGAAACATGAAAAATGCAAACATAACTTAACTTGGAATTTTCATTTAATATTTATAACTTTAAATTTCGGAAGCTAAAATTGAAAACCCGCACCCGCAACTCGCGTGCCCTAAAAAATCCTCTTCATTCTGCCTGACCGATGTTTGCAGTTGCCCGTGGCCAAATTTCTCTTCAGCCTTTGTGCAAAGCATTGGCAGGTAGTACAGATTGGTCAAAGTATTAGTGGAAGATTTGATCAACGCACTTACTAGACTCGTCCAAATGTCTGGTAGTGCACATATGAAAATGTAAGTGGTGTCACGGCAAACATAAACTGGACGTAAATAAATTAAACAGCGTCTAGTGAACGATGGGGTCAGTTCGAATTTGTAGACCAGAGCTATGGGTTACCACC
Source organism: Secale cereale (assembly GCA_902687465.1). NCBI lineage: Eukaryota > Viridiplantae > Streptophyta > Magnoliopsida > Poales > Poaceae > Secale > Secale cereale. The sequence goes on from LR738709.1 coordinate 16,828,871, forward strand.
GGCCGGCCGTGTTTGTCGAGACTTTCGTTTCTTGTACTGCCGGCAACGACGCTTGTCATTTGCTTCAGCAACACTATGACACCTGCTTGCCTCGATGGATGCATTTGTGCCATTTGGTACATCCAACCATCGTGGTTTTTTCTTGTTGACACATGAGCTCGCGTAAGTTGATGTGACAGCAGAAGTGCAACAAAAAATCGTGTAGTGTAGTTGATGAGACGGCAGAGGTTCGACAGTAGTTGTTGGTTGTAGCGCTCGGAACCATCCGTCTTAGATCCATCGGTAGCTGGGGTCGTGATACTTTTTCCAATAAGTCGACAGGTAGCTACAGTCTGGCAAGGTTCTTTACATTCAATAGGAAAGAAATACAATTAACAAAATAATATAAACGTCTACTCCTTCCATTAAAAATATAAGATGTTCAGCTCACTCCGATTAATTTACTTGCGGTTGGTCTAGTATAAAATTATACTAAGTTTTGTACTAAATCAGCGACAAGTAATATGGATCAGAGGGAGTAGCTTTTGTAATCAGATGTATATAGACATGTTCTAGTTTGTTTGTTCACTCGTTTCACTCAGTGTTTCATTCATATTGGAATATCCAAAACAACTTATATCTGTGAACAGAGGAAGTACTTTACTTGCACTACAAGTGTGTCCACGGATATACAAGTGCGTCTAGAACGAATAACAGATAAGCTAGTGACAGTTACCTACTTGCCATCACCTGTAGAGAAATAGGGCGACTAAGTCTTCCTATTAAGAGATTCCGCCGATGCTTCCCGCCCCGCTGGTTGCTTTCTCGCGCCAATGAGTTGGAGGAAACCCATGTATGGGGTGTCTATGTTGTCCGCGGTCGCCCTAGTTTGAGTAAGGATTAAGTATTGTTATCTGGCTCGCGACATCAATGTGGTGGAATGAGATCAACACATCGTTGTGTCAGCCAGGGGCGAATCTTGTTCCCTGTTTTTTTTTCCTTCATTTCGTTTAGTGAAACTGGCAGTGCAAACACCCGGGTGCTCCCGCGCATCCCTTAGCCGAACGTGTGGCAACGTATGTAAGGGGTTAGTGTAGGAGCGAGGCAACCCGACTTGACCAAATACACAACTCGACGATCAAAGCACATATTGATAGTTATATTATTAAGTTTGATTATCATCCTACATGTAATATTATGAGTGAGGAAACTATTGTTATAGAAATCTTCATGTTACAAAATCACCTCTCTTTACGCTGAATACTTTAAAGTTGATTTTTTTTATCTTGATTATACTAGGAAGTGATGGATCCGCTCCTCTCTCGCCTGCTTTTTCCTTTTTAGAAAAATCCTCAACTGCGGCCTTTCTCGTGTGGCTAGCCATTGGGTTGGGATGATAGGCTCAGATAAACTGCTGTCTCTGTTTTCTCCTCTGGAGCAGCGGCCCTTTAGAACATTTGACTCATGAAAGATAAATGCGGTGGGGGACAAAACAGAGAGTAGACTTGTTGGCCGAGATCTTCAAAATAAACCAAACGGACGGCCAGAAACACCCAGGTCGTGAGATGGCTGATCTTTAAAGTATTGTGAATCCACAAGCATTTAATCCATGAGTAGAAGTTCTTACGAGGTTCCTGTCAGGACATGATTGAGAATACTGGCCGGCAGCAGGCCAGCAGTTGGAATGTCTATTTTAATTTGGTCTACCTCCACAGGCCAGCTGCATCGTGCCTCCAGATGCAAGCAAAGGTAATGTATCAATCAGGTTTGATATAATTCACGTGTGCTATAGATTTTGGTAGTTCATATGTGCATCTATTTACTGATGCATATATGTACCGAATATGTGTAGATTTGGGTGCATGCGTTGAAATGTTTGGTACTTTGATGCAAGGTGTGATAACTACACATATGTATATATTTTTGTCACAATTAGGTGACATAAATATTAAAACTGATTGTATGCTGAAATCTCAACCAATTTTACTAACTCAATGTAATAAAAAATACCCTTATGTCCGTCATTTGTCAGAAACATGTGATACACAGACCCATATATGTCCTGCAGCTTAAAAAATGCAATAATCCCCACCTTACCTCAAATAGATATTTTGAGATCTATCTTTCTTTATTATTATTTTACACCCGGCATCTGCATCTGGACGATGCATGCATCCACTTTATTAATTATTCACACGAGACCTTACAAAGTAATACAACAGTAAAACTAAATCCACAGTCTAGGCAACACCTACTGTAGTTTAACAGAAAAGTGCAAATATATTTTTGACGTAACTTGAATATCACTGCTTGCTGATATATTATGGTCCCGGGATCTGCTCATTGTCAGCAAGGAAAATTAATGTCTGTGTGCATTCCCGACTGAGAAAAACTTTGAATGACTCAACTAGAAAATTTGATATGACCTAAAATTTTGTTAAATATGTTGCCAACAGACATATACTCTATTTCCGACACAGAGCCAAACTCTAGATCTCCTAATGAGCGATCCCAGGAGGAAAAATAATTAGGCACGTATACTACTTTAGTGACAAGAAAATCTGCAGATTGGTCATGATAGAAGACGGTGTGCTCCTTGGTGAGCCAAGGCGTTGATGAGCACACCGTTGCCCTGCAATGTGAAGTGCTGAGGAGACCCATGCCAAGAAAGCTGATTGTGAGTACTGGCCTATTGCAGCTCCATGAGTTTCTTTGGTCTACATGTATGTGGCGATCAAAGATCCATTTCTTCTAGATGCGGGCAAAGGTAATTGTTTCAAGCAGGTTTGATCTATGTCGTACACGCTAACAAGTTGGAGGTTTGATTATTATCTTGCGTGAGCTCTAGATTTGGGTTGGGCAAATTCGTCACTTAATTTACTGCTTTTTGTATCAAGCCCATATATGGCTGGTGATGACAAGTTACTAGCTTTAGTTGGTTCAATGACTGCAGCGTGTGGGATTTGCTGATACTTTGGCACAAGGTATGACAACTACACATATGTCTACTTATGAGATAATTAGGAGAATAGTGCAAATAGTACTAAAATCATCGTGTGCTCACATTTCCATGCTAATATACAGCTACAAGGTTATAAAATTAAGCCTTCCATTGATCATATGTTAGAAAGACCTCATGCACACACACGATTATCCACGTCATGAACCGATGTGCACATGTGTGTTTTCAATGGAAAATAATTAGAATTCCCCACTTTTCCTCAATAGGGTTTTCCTGGAAAGTTAATCAATACAAAAACCAGCTCGTCTTTCTGATGTAGTTTAACAAAAAAACACTAAAAATGACAATATATGTTCACCTATATAAGTGGTTTAAATGTCGCAGCTTTCCAAACATAATGAATAAAGTGCATGGAATATGTTATGTAAATATGATCTTAAAAATGACACGCTCTGAAAGATAACAGTAAAAATGTTATCGAAGGCATGCTCCACGTCTCTAAACACAACACCAATCTCCGCCATAATTTGTGGGAAAATAGGATAGAAAATGATACATCCACCGAATTTTGCATTTGTACTATATCCACCAATACACATGCAACCTTCACAAATATGGAACATTGTTACGCTTATTTTAAACACAAAGTTTCTTGGATGAAATATAGTTGTGCCTCAATTGATGGTTCTAGAAGAATATACAAGCAAACAGTACAATCACACGTGGATGGAGCTGTTTAACTCGACCCTTTTATCTATACAAAATTATAAATTAAATACTATACGCTGATCAGAATAGTGTCCTGAATGTTCCTATATTTAAATACCGAAAACACTAGCCCTGCAGGTGCACGGGTTTAATGACTAGTATGTCAATTAAGAACAACCTATTGTAGATGGCTTTAGCATGAGAAACGTATGGATTATGCAGTAATCGTTGCAAATGTAAATAGATGGTTAGGAAGCTCAATGATCAGGAAGAAAGCGAAAAGAGCAGTCAGCTGAGAACCGTACCTGTTTGAGGATGCAGCGCATACATTATATTGCAGCGCATACATTATATAAAATTACAAATAAGAAACATAATGTTGATCGTTACTAAAATACACAAGGTACATCACGAGTACATACAACAAGGTGTTTGGAGGAAAACGCATAACAATTCTTATAAAAGAAACACAACAAAATGTAAAAAACCAGGGATAAAGGAAACTCAGAACCCATCACACCGTCGCTCTCGTACTCACTTATAGTATCGGTGATTTTATGTTGTTGGTGAATAAATAAAGTGTGTTTTGCTGATCGATCATCCAGTGGCTGCGATTGGGACGCTGTAGAGGACGAGTGTCTCGACGGTTAGGCCAGGGCCGAAGCCGAAGAGCACACCCCACTCCTTACCCTCTCCCGTGGTGGTGTGTCCATCCTGGGAAGAGGTCTTGCGCATCACGTCGAGGACGAAGAGGACACATGCGCTGGACATGTTGCCGTGCTTGGACAGGACCTCTCGGCTGGCGCGCATGCGCTCCTTGTCAAGGCCCACTTTCTCCTCGACCATGTCCAGGATCGCCGGCCCACCAGGGTGTGCAATCCAGAAAATGGAGTTCCAGTCGTCGATGCCCAGAGGCTTGAAGGCGTCCTCGAGCGCTTGCTCAATGTTCTCGGAGATGAGCCCGGGCACGTCCTTGAGAAGGTGGATAGTGAGCCCCGCCTCCGTAAGGCCTCATTTGGTAGGAGAGGTTTGGAGGGGTTCTGGGAAGAGGGGATTTGGGAGGATTTGGTGAATCCCTCCCTTTCACCCAATCCTCTCAAATCCCCCTCAACCCACAAATCCTCACATGCCCTTACTATTTGGTACACATGGATTGATACACAGGGTTTGCAAAAAAATTATACTATAATTAAAAATGCAATTTTTACAACTTCAATTCAAAAGCTCATAGAAGAAATGTACTTGCGATAGAGGTGCAACTAGATTACGCAAAACAACAAACAGGCTCATATAATCTATTACCAGTACTATCAACGGTTCAACTGAAAATGATACATGCATACATGCCACGGTCCAAATGAAAAACATGACACATGCCATGGTCCAAATAAAAAATACAAGATGTTCGTCAACGAAAGTTAACGGTCCATCAAAACATAAACACATGTTTGACCGGCAAATGCTCCGAGACATGTTTGCGGGCGGCTTAGGTCAACCCAAGAAGAGTGTGGAATTCTTATACCCGAGTCTAGGTGATATACACATGGATACTCACATTTTTGGTTTTATCTCCAGGTGCGCTTTGTGGGTCTGTGACCAAAGCGGTGTTTTTTTTCAGTCATCTGTCTGCACCCCCTCCCTTTGCAGGGGGAATCCATTTGGTTAGGAGAGAGAAACATAAAGAAAGAGTATGGCTGAAAATGGAACACGGAAAAGTACAGAGAAAGAAATAGAGATTGATGCATGAAAAAAATGCTTCTAGAAGTCGCACGCAAAGCTTAAGCATAGAGGAAAATAGGAGAGTCAGATATAGAGAGGGTGTGTTGTCAGCCCAGGCCCAGCTCCTAGTCCATCAGCATACGTTCAGAAGTTTCCGGTGCGCATCCCACAGTCCAACAAGCAGAGAGCCCACTACATCCCAAAACACCGGCCTGAGAACAGTGTGACATTGTCCCTTATAAGGCGGTCCTAGCATCCTCCCGTATCTGAGATGGGACTAAAGTTACTGGCACAGCCCGAGTGTCAAGTCCCTGACACCCCACCCCTAGGGATGCCTCCCTTAGGGTGGCGTGGGGCCCAGCTCTAATAGCACTTGTTAGCAGCCCAAGCTCAGCTCCCAGTCCGTCGGCATACGTTCGAACGTTTCCGGTGTGCAACAGACACTCAACTACTAGGAGAAATCCCGCTACATCCCAAAATACCGGCTTGGGGCTTGGAATGGCTTTGACAGTACTTGTTAGCAGCCAAGGCCCAGTCCCGGTCCATCGGCATATGTTCACACGTTCCCGGTGCGCCTCAGATACTGCACTACAAGTATAGAGCCCACTACATCACAAAAGACCGGCTTGAGGAGAGTGTGTCACTCTCCTTTATAAGGAGGTCCTAACCTCCTCCCGTATCTTTGTTGGGACTAAAGTCACTGGCACTGCCCGAGTGTCAGGTTCCTGAGACAGAGAGACACAGAGAGAGAGAGAGAGCATGCAATGGTTTGGAGAATGTGCAAAGATAGAAAGAGTAAATGAGCCGTTTGCAAACGTTTAGAGAGAAAGCGCGGTGTACCCTCTTAACAAGGTCACGAGACCAAGTCATACTTGTAAGAAGGAGGCGACGTACCAAGAATAGACGATGCGCGGGAGATGACATGAGGCAGGTCAAAGTTGATGCCCCGAATATGCTTGTACCTAGAGGTGATCATCTCCAGTGTAGAACCTGTGCCGCCGCCAACATCGACGAGCACGGCCATGTTGTTGAACCCGTGGAAGCGCTCCAACAGTTTTCTGGTCACCATCACCGAGATCTGCACCATGGCCTTGTCGACCACCCCGATTAGCCGAGGGTTTCTCCCCAAGTGCTCGCACATCGAAACCCCGTGCGTCCTCTTGAACGCCGTTTGTCCGCCTCCCACTGCCACTCCCAGCTGCTGCCTTTGAAATGCACGGTGAGGTTAGATTCTATAAACCGTAGGCAAATTTTTACACGATCCCTCTTATATAGTACCCCTTCTTCTTACATGTGGGGTAAGAGGGTAAGAGTTAATTATACCATTAATTAATAAGATCAACAATTCGGATATATTTTATACTCTTGCCTCTCATGTGAAAGGAGAAGATAAGAGGAACTATGCTAAAACTGTTCCAAACCGTAATTGTATTAGCAGTCATTCGTATCATAGCTTACCAGGCCATCAAGAAGTCATGGTCCATAGTGAACATAGCGTACGGCACGAGCGACGAATCACCGTGGTTGCTGCTGAGCCACCGACACACCGGCGAGGGCCTGTACTGCCGGATCGCATCACCGCTTGGACCTGCTTCCGCCACACACTTGACGACATCGAAGGAGGCAAGCAGCCGCATGATGCGGTCCACCGAAGCCACCCCACCGGCCTTGTCCATGGTTGGGAGCCGCGCGGCTAACTCATCTGCCGTAATCTCGCCGCTGCCGGTGTTGCTGAGCGTGTCGAAGATGCCCAGCTCGATTGCTGCTTTCAGGGTCATGGAGACAGCAAAGCTGGTGATGAGCCCCCATGCATGCAACCATGTTTCCTCGTCGTCCTCACCAGCGGCCGGATTAATTCTACTTCCGCCCACAGTATTGTTGTCCATTGGTACTTAACTTGGGTGGCTGGGTTGTTTGTTCCTGCCTATAGCTTGTATAGTTCCTTGGTGGTGCCTGGAAGAAGGTAAGTATATATAGGGAGAGATCACATCTAGTTTTGAATAAATAAAGTGGAGAAATGATGGGTGTGCCACTATACAACTTCTAAATGTGCAGGCTGACACCAAATTTGTTAAATCGTGGTTTTGCCACCAAACCGTGTTTGAGAAATCTATTTGGCCCATTTCTTCCTCTGCAAGCCCGACCACTTGATGGTGTAGCCAACAACGAAGAGAAGACTCGTTTGACCCTTTCATCTGATGTGGCGCTCGAGTCCAACGGTACAACCTGTTCTAGCTTGGCCACAGCCACGCACACCACAACGCAATTGCCTGTTGCATCTCATCCTCCTCCGTCGTCTCATCATTGTTGCCGTAACCTCCCTCCTGGAAGCATACTCCTTAAACTTATGCGTGATTCAAAATCCATCCATTCCAGTCCCGCAAGCGCACCCAACAATGGCATCTGCCGCGTGACCCGTTTCCTACCTCAGTGCATCCTTTTACCTGCCGGAGTGCACCGCTCAAGGCAACATAATCCAAACTGCGCCCCCTTCAATGATCTATTGGACCCTCTTTCATGTTTGCATTTTTCTGTTGGTAGTAGGCACAAATCACTTGATTATTATCGGCCGCTCGAACTAAGTTTCAACATTGAAACTTAACATATATTTCTAAAAGTCATCAAAATATATTTAAAACGAATCTTATTTGAAAACGATGGTTATGAGAAACATGAAAAATGCAAACATAACTTAACTTGGAATTTTCATTTAATATTTATAACTTTAAATTTCGGAAGCTAAAATTGAAAACCCGCACCCGCAACTCGCGTGCCCTAAAAAATCCTCTTCATTCTGCCTGACCGATGTTTGCAGTTGCCCGTGGCCAAATTTCTCTTCAGCCTTTGTGCAAAGCATTGGCAGGTAGTACAGATTGGTCAAAGTATTAGTGGAAGATTTGATCAACGCACTTACTAGACTCGTCCAAATGTCTGGTAGTGCACATATGAAAATGTAAGTGGTGTCACGGCAAACATAAACTGGACGTAAATAAATTAAACAGCGTCTAGTGAACGATGGGGTCAGTTCGAATTTGTAGACCAGAGCTATGGGTTACCACCGGCCGGCCGTGTTTGTCGAGACTTTCGTTTCTTGTACTGCCGGCAACGACGCTTGTCATTTGCTTCAGCAACACTATGACACCTGCTTGCCTCGATGGATGCATTTGTGCCATTTGGTACATCCAACCATCGTGGTTTTTTCTTGTTGACACATGAGCTCGCGTAAGTTGATGTGACAGCAGAAGTGCAACAAAAAATCGTGTAGTGTAGTTGATGAGACGGCAGAGGTTCGACAGTAGTTGTTGGTTGTAGCGCTCGGAACCATCCGTCTTAGATCCATCGGTAGCTGGGGTCGTGATACCTTTTCCAATAAGTCGACAGGTAGCTACAGTCTGGCAAGGTTCTTTACATTCAATAGGAAAGAAATACAATTAACAAAATAATATAAACGTCTACTCCTTCCATTAAAAATATAAGATGTTCAGCTCACTCCGATTAATTTACTTGCGGTTGGTCTAGTATAAAATTATACTAAGTTTTGTACTAAATCAGCGACAAGTAATATGGATCAGAGGGAGTAGCTTTTGTAATCAGATGTATATAGACATGTTCTAGTTTGTTTGTTCACTCGTTTCACTCAGTGTTTCATTCATATTGGAATATCCAAAACAACTTATATCTGTGAACAGAGGAAGTACTTTACTTGCACTACAAGTGTGTCCACGGATATACAAGTGCGTCTAGAACGAATAACAGATAAGCTAGTGACGGTTACCTACTTGCCATCACCTGTAGAGAAATAGGGCGACTAAGTCTTCCTATTAAGAGATTCCGCCGATGCTTCCCGCCCCGCTGGTTGCTTTCTCGCGCCAATGAGTTGGAGGAAACCCATGTATGGGGTGTCTATGTTGTCCGCGGTCGCCCTAGTTTGAGTAAGGATTAAGTATTGTTATCTGGCTCGCGACATCAATGTGGTGGAATGAGATCAACACATCGTTGTGTCAGCCAGGGGCGAATCTTGTTCCCTGTTTTTTTTTCCCTTCATTTCGTTTAGTGAAACTGGCAGTGCAAACACCCGGGTGCTCCCGCGCATCCCTTAGCCGAACGTGTGGCAACATATGTAAGGGGTTAGTGTAGGAGCGAGGCAACCCGACTTGACCAAATACACAACTCGACGATCAAAGCACATATTGATAGTTATATTATTAAGTTTGATTATCATCCTACATGTAATATTATGAGTGAGGAAACTATTGTTATAGAAATCTTCATGTTACAAAATCACCTCTCTTTACGCTGAATACTTTAAAGTTGATTTTTTTTATCTTGATTATACTAGGAAGTGATGGATCCGCTCCTCTCTCGCCTGCTTTTTCCTTTTTAGAAAAATCCTCAACTGCGGCCTTTCTCGTGTGGCTAGCCATTGGGTTGGGATGATAGGCTCAGATAAACTGCTGTCTCTGTTTTCTCCTCTGGAGCAGCGGCCCTTTAGAACATTTGACTCATGAAAGATAAATGCGGTGGGGGACAAAACAGAGAGTAGACTTGTTGGCCGAGATCTTCAAAATAAACCAAACGGACGGCCAGAAACACCCAGGTCGTGAGATGGCTGATCTTTAAAGTATTGTGAATCCACAAGCATTTAATCCATGAGTAGAAGTTCTTACGAGGTTCCTGTCAGGACATGATTGAGAATACTGGCCGGCAGCAGGCCAGCAGTTGGAATGTCTATTTTAATTTGGTCTACCTCCACAGGCCAGCTGCATCGTGCCTCCAGATGCAAGCAAAGGTAATGTATCAATCAGGTTTGATATAATTCACGTGTGCTATAGATTTTGGTAGTTCATATGTGCATCTATTTACTGATGCATATATGTACCGAATATGTGTAGATTTGGGTGCATGCGTTGAAATGTTTGGTACTTTGATGCAAGGTGTGATAACTACACATATGTATATATTTTTGTCACAATTAGGTGACATAAATATTAAAACTGATTGTATGCTGAAATCTCAACCAATTTTACTAACTCAATGTAATAAAAAATACCCTTATGTCCGTCATTTGTCAGAAACATGTGATACACAGACCCATATATGTCCTGCAGCTTAAAAAAATGCAATAATCCCCACCTTACCTCAAATAGATATTTTGAGATCTATCTTTCTTTATTATTATTTTACACCCGGCATCTGCATCTGGACGATGCATGCATCCACTTTATTAATTATTCACACGAGACCTTACAAAGTAATACAACAGTAAAACTAAATCCACAGTCTAGGCAACACCTGCTGTAGTTTAACAGAAAAGTGCAAATATATTTTTGACGTAACTTGAATATCACTGCTTGCTGATATATTATGGTCCCGGGATCTGCTCATTGTCAGCAAGGAAAATTAATGTCTGTGTGCATTCCCGACTGAGAAAAACTTTGAATGACTCAACTAGAAAATTTGATATGACCTAAAATTTTGTTAAATATGTTGCCAACAGACATATACTCTATTTCCGACACAGAGCCAAACTCTAGATCTCCTAATGAGCGATCCCAGGAGGAAAAATAATTAGGCACGTATACTACTTTAGTGACAAGAAAATCTGCAGATTGGTCATGATAGAAGACGGTGTGCTCCTTGGTGAGCCAAGGCGTTGATGAGCACACCGTTGCCCTGCAATGTGAAGTGCTGAGGAGACCCATGCCAAGAAAGCTGATTGTGAGTACTGGCCTATTGCAGCTCCATGAGTTTCTTTGGTCTACATGTATGTGGCGATCAAAGATCCATTTCTTCTAGATGCGGGCAAAGGTAATTGTTTCAAGCAGGTTTGATCTATGTCGTACACGCTAACAAGTTGGAGGCTTGATTATTATCTTGCGTGAGCTCTAGATTTGGGTTGGGCAAATTCGTCACTTAATTTACTGCTTTTTGTATCAAGCCCATATATGGCTGGTGATGACAAGTTACTAGCTTTAGTTGGTTCAATGACTGCAGCGTGTGGGATTTGCTGATACTTTGGCACAAGGTATGACAACTACACATATGTCTACTTATGAGATAATTAGGAGAATAGTGCAAATAGTACTAAAATCATCGTGTGCTCACATTTCCATGCTAATATACAGCTACAAGGTTATAAAATTAAGCCTTTCATTGATCATATGTTAGAAAGACCTCATGCACACACACGATTATCCACGTCATGAACCGATGTGCACATGTGTGTTTTCAATGGAAAATAATTAGAATTCCCCACTTTTCCTCAATAGGGTTTTCCTGGAAAGTTAATCAATACAAAAACCAGCTCGTCTTTCTGATGTAGTTTAACAAAAAAACACTAAAAATGACAATATATGTTCACCTATATAAGTGGTTTAAATGTCGCAGCTTTCCAAACATAATGAATAAAGTGCATGGAATATGTTATGTAAATATGATCTTAAAAATGACACGCTCTGAAAGATAACAGTAAAAATGTTATCGAAGGCATGCTCCACGTCTCTAAACACAACACCAATCTCCGCCATAATTTGTGGGAAAATAGGATAGAAAATGATACATCCACCGAATTTTGCATTTGTACTATATCCACCAATACACATGCAACCTTCACAAATATGGAACATTGTTACGCTTATTTTAAACACAAAGTTTCTTGGATGAAATATAGTTGTGCCTCAATTGATGGTTCTAGAAGAATATACAAGCAAACAGTACAATCACACGTGGATGGAGCTGTTTAACTCGACCCTTTTATCTATACAAAATTATAAATTAAATACTATACGCTGATCAGAATAGTGTCCTGAATGTTCCTATATTTAAATACCGAAAACACTAGCCCTGCAGGTGCACGGGTTTAATGACTAGTATGTCAATTAAGAACAACCTATTGTAGATGGCTTTAGCATGAGAAACGTATGGATTATGCAGTAATCGTTGCAAATGTAAATAGATGGTTAGGAAGCTCAATGATCAGGAAGAAAGCGAAAAGAGCAGTCAGCTGAGAACCGTACCTGTTTGAGGATGCAGCGCATACATTATATTGCAGCGCATACATTATATAAAATTACAAATAAGAAACATAATGTTGATCGTTACTAAAATACACAAGGTACATCACGAGTACATACAACAAGGTGTTTGGAGGAAAACGCATAACAATTCTTATAAAAGAAACACAACAAAATGTAAAAAACCAGGGATAAAGGAAACTCAGAACCCATCACACCGTCGCTCTCGTACTCACTTATAGTATCGGTGATTTTATGTTGTTGGTGAATAAATAAAGTGTGTTTTGCTGATCGATCATCCAGTGGCTGCGATTGGGACGCTGTAGAGGACGAGTGTCTCGACGGTTAGGCCAGGGCCGAAGCCGAAGAGCACACCCCACTCCTTACCCTCTCCCGTGGTCGTGTGTCCATCCTGGGAAGAGGTCTTGCGCATCACGTCGAGGACGAAGAGGACACATGCGCTGGACATGTTGCCATACTCGGACAGGACCTCTCGGCTGGCGCGCATGCGCTCCTTGTCAAGGCCAACTTTCTCCTCGACCATGTCCAGGATCGCCGGCCCACCAGGGTGTGCAATCCAGAAAATGGAGTTCCAGTCGTCGATGCCCAGAGGCTTGAAGGCGTCCTCGAGCGCTTGCTCAATGTTCTCGGAGATGAGCCCGGGCACGTCCTTGAGAAGGTGGATAGTGAGCCCCGCCTCCGTAAGGTGACCGTTGATGGCACCCTCGGAGCCGGGTAGGATGGTCTGGCTCGCTGATACCAGCTGGAACAATGGCTTCTCGAAGGGCTCGTCTGGGTCAGCGCCAATGATGGCAGCGCCGGCGCCATCGCCAAAGAGTGCATGGCCGACCAGCGAATCCAAATGGGACTTGGAGGGGCCACGGAAGGCCATGGCGGTGATCTCCGAGCAGACCACGAGCACGCGTGCCCCACGGTTGTTTTCGGCGATGTCTTTGGCCATTCGGAGCACCGTGGCACCACCGAAGCAGCCTTGCTGGTACATCATGAGACGTTTGACCGTCGGGGAGAGGCCGAGCAGCCTGGTGAGCTGGTAGTCGGCGCCTGGCATGTCCACACCAGAGGTGGTGCAGAAGACGACGTGGGTGATTTTGGACAGCGGCTGTCCCTACTCCTTGATGGCCCTCTCTGCCGCCTCTTTCCCGAGCTTGGGGACCTCCACGACGACAATGTCGTGCCGCGTGTCGAGTGACGGCTCCATGTGGGAGCAGATGCTGGGGTTCTTCTTGAGGATCTCCTCGGTGAGGTGCATGTGCCTCTTCCTGATCGTGGACTTCTCGCACATCCTCTCGAACTTCTCCTTGAGGTCCGGGAGGTGCTCGCTCTTGGTGACCCTGAAGTAGTAGTCCGGGTAAGTGGCCTGGTACACGCAGTTGGCCGGGACGGCCGTGCCGATTGCCAGCACGGTCGCCAGACCCTCAGCCCGCTGTGCCCTTCTCACTTCCTCCAGCTTCACCGCCGCCATTGATCAGCACCAAGGAGTACTTGCTAAGTAGAAAGGGCTTGCTAGCAAGGGTTTGTACGGTGCACTTAACTTAAGATTGTATTTCTCAACTCTGGTGTAGAACTCACTCGGAGTGCTGCCACTTTATAGAACATGTGATATGCTAACGTGTTCAAAAAATTTCTACTGGAGATGAATACACCTACGACTGAGCTTGTCTCCTTAAGGGATCGCCTGCAGCTTAGAGCAACTCTAGCATAATAGCCGTCTTAAGGAGCACGGTGCACAAAAAAATCAGCTTAATTTAGCAGTCGCGGCAAGGTTTCGAATTTTAAAAGCAAGAACCAAAAAACAACTGGCAGTGAGTTTGCCGTGTTCCGCCATCGGCAGACAGACACGGCAGGACTGGGTCGGCAATCATTAAGATTGCTGAGTTCTTATTATCAGGAACTCGACAAAACAAAAAAGCAACTACTGCCGAGTACGTAAAAAGGAGAAGTCGTCAAACACAGCGTGGTAGAGGAGACACGTCGTTAATGGCGATGCCACATGGCATGCAAGTTTGCCGAGTTCCATCTAGGCAGTACATGCTTCGTTTTGCCTAGTTCCGTCTGACAATGAGACGGCAGATCCTTCGCCGAGTTCCTGGCAAGCGGTTTGCTAAGTACCTTTGTTGTATTGGCGCTTGCCAGTTAGGAGGTCATTGGGGAGGCCGGTTCTGGATTAATGTTCGAGTCAGGGTACTGGTGCTCAGTCCATGCGGTTTGTTTACCTATGTCCGCATGGACCCATCTAATGCTACCCCAATAAAGATTGGTGCGAGGGAATGCAACATGAGCATGGTCATTGGCGTCATGCTCTGCAAATGATTCTGAAAAAAAAATTAATTGATGGGTTAATCAAAAGCCAAAAGGTTAAGGGTTAATCATAAACCTCTAATGCTGCAAAATCCCATGTTAAGGGAAAAAGGAACAACAGAAAAGCTACCACAGCAAGCTGCGCCATGGCCGCCGGCATTCCATGACGCCAGTACCTGGCTGGCCGGCCGAAACATCATTCTGAGTGCCGATCGAAATTTGACTGATAAAGAAGAAATAAACAGTAGTGGCGCCAGTAGCCCGCCGGCCGGCCTGCCGAAACGTCCTTCGTCCTTGGTATATATGAGTGTCCTATACCAGTTGGATTTCACCTGAGGAGGAATTTATCTCAACCTATCCAGCCGTATGCACGTCCTTTGTTTCTGTTTTTAAATTCTTCCTTCCCGTCTTCCGTTAATAATAAGACACATGGAAGCTGATGTGTGTTAGCGATAAAGCAACAGCGATAACGACGCATGGTACGACCGTGCTACTTGGGGAAGCAGGGTACATCGGATGAGCCTGCATACCCCCAGATGAGCTAAAAATTAATGCCAGCTTCCCCCTACAGCTAAATTGTTTCTAAGCTTTGCTTATGGGACAACCAGTGGAAGATGTGACCTTACGCGTGATTGAAGTTTCATTTTCTGTTTAAAAAACTTTGCGAAATATATGCATTACTAATTTCTTCCAAGACAATCTAAGTATCTGTTATATTTTAAAAATAATTGAATGGCTCATCAGAAAAAAGGATAAATATGCTGGAAAATCCCACAAAAATCCGAAATATCGGACTGTATACTCAATAGACTAGGAAAAATATAAATATGATAGAAAATCCCATGAAAATCAGAAATATCAGACCGTCTATTTAATAACCTTTAGATTAGTTTAAAGTGGATAAATTGCCCGCCACTGCCATTATAAAAATATGTTTTATCCACCATCAAAAAAAGACGTGGGTTCATGGCATTTTTCGGAGATGCTCTGCGTCAGCCGGCGGATATTATAAGAAGATCGACGCCCTCGCTGACCATTGGATGGAGCTCTGGATGGCCATCCGATCTACCGACATGATCAACCATCTTTGAAAGAAATTTGTTGTTGCGGTATTTTGTCTAACAAAGGTTATGTTGCAAGAATTTTTAAAATTGTGCTTGTCCTCTGAACCTGTTGCAACTAGAGCCTTTTTGGTAACAAGAGTCTTTTTGCAAAAATACCCTGTTGCAGAAAACAAAAATCGAGTGCAGATCCCACTCCACGTCTTTAGGTCATGCGACGAGCGTCATTGCAAAATGTGGCAGATGAACACACTCCCCGTGGCGACCTCCTCGTCTAGCTGCGGCGTCCAACACCCGCGATGTCGGGGACAACTGAGGGGCGGAGACAACAAAGGCAGTGAGGCATCTACCTCGTCAGAGCAGTGCAGATCCAGCGGCTCAGGCGAGTTCTTCGGGCGGCCAATGAAGAGGAGACCGACGACAGAGAGAGGGTTGGGCCTATGAGGAGGAGAGGAATGAGGAGGATAGAGGGTAGAGCTGGCGACGGTGGAGAGGAAGGGGAAGAGAGCTTGCTCGTCCGCGGCGGCGCCGACACGACTGGTAGCGCGCGTCTCAGATGGCCGTGAAGATCCAGATCTTGCAACAAAATAGTTGTCGCGGGCAAGAAAATTTGCAACAATGACCTAGTGCAAACCCAGGATGTAGAAAGGGGATACCCGCGAGCCATCTCACTAAACAAATGTCGAACAACCACAGAGCCATCGATGCCTGCAGTGAGATCCGCCTGGTGAACAGAAGCATTTCCCATAGTATAGATAGCCGCACCTTATTTTTCCGTGGGCTGAAGTTTCTTCAAACGATAATAGGACTTTTTGCGAATCTTTACCTAATCATAAAGAGAATTGGGTTTCTGTCATCCGTCACAAGAATTACCCCCGTAGTTGCAAATAATTACCCCCTTGCCACCGGTAAGTGAAAAAAAAATGATTCGTTTTTTCCCTTCTCAAGTCGCGGCTGGCTTGCATTCCAAAAACTGTTCGTGTAGCACAATGGCTTGTTTCTCATGGCTGCAACAGGGAGGTCCGGGTTTGATCCCTGGTATATTTTTTTTGATTTTTATTTATTTTATCTTTTGCTTCGTTTGGGAGTCAACCTGCAGCTCAGAAAAAAGAGCCGAGAAAATTAGTTTTTGAGTTTTATTTCTTTTATCTTTTGCTTTGTTTGGGAGTCAACCTGCAGCTCAGAAAAAAGAGCCGAGAAAATTAGTTGCAACATGCTAGATGTTTGCAAATGCATAAATTGACATCATTTTGTTAGCCATTTTGATTGATCTCACATTTAACTGATAGCTCCAGTTTAGTTTATACACAACTGGTAAAAATCGCAGTGCATGATGAACACAAAAGGTGGTATCATGCATCAGAAGAAGTTTCACTTACTGTCTCAAGTGAAATCAAAATACTGGCCCTGTAGTTAATCAAACAAGCAAGCAGTAGCAGTATCATGCTACACGAATAATACAAGTCAGCTAACACCGTTATGGAATTGTGTTTTTAGTACATATCTTCAATGTATATATTGTAATTTACGTTCTTCCGCATATTTTGGTTTCAACATTAGCATATTTCTGATCTAGATTATCAGATTAGCACATGTACTCTTAAAAGGGGTGTTAAGGCAATCAGGTCGTGCTGCATATAACATGGAATTCAAGTTCTCACCAAATCACTAGAAACATATAGCAGTCTTTCTTCCAGATGATCGACAGAAAAGTAAAATTAGGAGGAAATACTCAAATCACATAGCAATTGCATTTTAACCCTAATAACAGTTCATCAATTATCATTCATTTGCAGAATTTTTGTTTTGCAACGTTGAGTAAAAATTGAGCACAATTCCATATATATATATATATATATATATATATATATATATATATATATATATATATATATATATATATATATATATATATATATATATATATATATATATATATATATATATATATGGAATTTTGTGTGTGTGTGTGTGTGTGTGTGGGCGTGCGCGCGCGTGTTAATTGATGGTGGTCTGATCTATTTTTATTGACGTTCGTATAAGATCCAGGTAAAATATCCTTCGTTTTTATTTCAGTGGTTTTACTGAGATTATTTTCCTAGGAAACTACCATTGCATGTGTAGAAAACATAACATCATAAAATACAACATCTTGTCTTTATCTTGGCGAGTCCGATTATGCATATATTATTTTGAGATTATACGGCGAGCAATGGTCAGCGCGAACAACTTTATTTGAACCATGATCTTACTTCTTACACAAGATATATAGATGAAAAATATAATCTACAATCCTCCTAAGGCGGACATGATATTAGGCAATGGTATGTACACTTTCATGTCATTGTACCCAATAGTAAAAAAAGGCATCAATCCAGATACGACGAGGAGGTAAAAACACATACTCCATCCGTCTCAAAATAAGCGTATCAACCTTAGTACAACTTTGTACTAAATTTAATATAAAGTTGAGACATTTATTTTGGAACAGAGGGAGTATAATCCTTTCATTTTTTTCATGCATGTTTGCACACACATGACAATGTTTTAATAGTGTGTTCCCCGTTGCAACGCACGGGCAATTTTCCTAATTAACAATAAAAAGACTTGGACTCATGTCCCCTTAAATAAAATGACGTTTATCTGGAAAAAAAACTGAGGACGTCAGACTAAAAAAAGAGGACCTTGGGTTAAAAAAAATTGAAAAAAATGTACGTTGTCTGATGCCCTCTTGAAAAAGTGAACTGATTCTTATATCCGTGCATGCATTTTTCCAGTGTATATGGACTAATGAGAAGAAGAAACTGCATCCATTGCCCGGATGACATATTCCGCTTTGATTTTGCCGCTCATGTTCCATGCAGAGCTATAATGTCTCTTCCATCATAGTGAAGCCAAACAACGAAATGAGGAGTATGGATCAAATAGTAACTGTGATTGTATTATTAAAGGGCATTTATTAGATCTTATTGATTAACAATTACCTAGCATTTGTTATGATGGAATATTTCCACTTTGGCTTAGACCTATTATCCCACATGTTCCCTATTACCTAGCGATTACCCCGAACACCCATGTGATGTTGCATCCATGCATGGTTTTATGTTGGTATGATCTATACACCAAGAAGTCCCCTATACCACCGAAATTAGGAAGATTAGTGCCCCGGTAAGTTGATAGCATTGTTAATTTTGTACGATGAAGCATTGTCCAACTAACTAATATAGAGTGAGCAATATAGTATATACATAGTGTTAAATCTCTACTTTTGTATACAACTAAAAATCATTGTATCCAAATCTTGGTTCAACTGAGTTTCTCATTCACTTATACTGCTAAAACATGTGACTACATGTATCAATACGTCTTTACTATGATTGGCCACTTGAGATGTAATCTTTATGATACATTTACCAACACAATTTTGAATGTGTGCCTATGACCGCAACCAGGCTTGGTCGACGAAGAAAAGAGACTATTAAACGTCATAAAGAATACAAGTAGCAAATTGATATATTGATTCTCTCAATGATTAATTGGATTTAGCGTTAGTTCCTTAACTCTTAAATTATATTTTCTCGCATTGAACTTATAATAGCATGCATGTACTTTGGTTCATTATTGTGTTGTTTTTACATATGTACTACGTGTATACCTGTGTGTGGTATAAACACCTTCTTTGTTCCATGCCACGACCTTTCATGGATAGTCCTTAGATTATTTAAATCGCTGGAAAAAATATAGCAGTGTGTGCAAATGGGAAAAAATGTCTAAAATACAAATTTTCTCATATACTAGAAGTCCTAGTATTTCTTAAAAAATAGAAGGAAAATAAGGAAGTATAAAAAAATAAGACATTTGGAATTCAATCAAATTTTTATGTCTATTTTCTTTAAGATTTTTTTTAGATTTAATCAGTTTTTTGTGTCAGAACTACTCATAGCGTCCAAAAGTAATGTTATTTGTATGCTCATTTCAAATTGTTCTCTTTAATATGAATTCTAAACAATAAATTGTTAAGGGGCCAAAAGTAACTTTAACTATAAATTTACTTTATATTCATACGTGTCTTTCACATGAATAAGTATAAATTCGCTTTATCTTTGATAGATAAAGAGAAATATATTTTAACAGGTATTTGGGAGTATCCGTGAAGAGAAATATAAATTTATGTTAGTAATATAAATAATAATGTTGGCATAACAACTCAAATTTCGAACCTCGTGTTTAGTTGCAGATCTTAAAGATGTATGATATTACATTTTATAAGTATTTTTTTATCAATCTAAAAAACTCAGATGTTGCCCTTAAACTTTTCATGATATCAAGTATACTTTTGATCATAAATACTTGAAACATTTCATACCATCGTTATTCTATATAATTGTAAAAAAAATCATTTGTTTCTCTGATGGTGCATCAAACAAACACAAATATGATTTGAATGGGCATGACATTCCCAGGACCCACGGGGGCCCCATTCAGGTATGTGCGAGCCCTATCCAATCTGTCCTACGCGCCATTGGAGCACTACAAGCACAAGTAGAAAAAGGGCCTAATGTGAAGCTCATTAGTCCCGGTTTTTAATTGAACCAACACTAATGTGACCATTAGTGCCGGTTCGAACGGCTAGCCGGGCGGCACTCATTAGTCCCAGTTCGTTTTGAACCTTTAGTACCGGTTTGTGTCACGAACCGGTAATAAAGGGGGGGGGGGGGTGACATGAATGTGTCAGGCTGGGGCCCCACGAGTGCATTTAGTACCGGTTCGTGTCACGAACCGGTACTATAGAGGCACCTTTAGTCGCGGTTGGTATAACCAACCAGGACTAAAATCATGCTATATAAACCCTTCGTCGAGACCGAGCTCTCTGTCCTTCCCCTTTCCTCTCCTCTCTGTTTTCTTCCTCTCCTCTCGAGCTCATCCTCCATCTTTGCCAAAAAAATTCAAGATTTGAATGCACCCCATCCATCCAAGTGATCACAAAGGTTAGCAACTTTGTCCTTTCATCTCTCATTGCTAGATTAGCTATTGCAATGCTCTATAAGTATATTGATTTGTGTGTTTTAGTTTGGGAGTATTTATATGTGGTAGTTTATTTAATTTATATGCAATTTGAGCTCAAAATGACTCTTAGTTTGCATATGTAGGTGTGGTTTACTTAGTGCCTTCCCATCTTCGTCCTAACCACCATCGATGGCCACACCGTCCCATTGCCGGCACCAACTTGTGGTGTGTCATTTATTCTTATGTTTTTATATAAAAAATATCATGTTGTGTGATTTAGATATGTAGTTACTTGTATAATTTTCTTACCCATACGTTGTTTGTTATACATAGTGCCATATCCGTCCCCGTCGGCCCTCGTCCGGTTTATGAATCAGATGTGGTATATTCTCTTTTATAACTAATTGTTGCATTTCGTGTTTATGACAAATTGTGCCCATCAAGTTGACATAGATATTTTCATCTAGGAGGTATGTGAACCAGAAATTCCAACCGACCCTACTGTCGAGAGGTTAAATTTAGTTAAAAAAGAAAATGAGTATTTGAAAGAGAAATTGAAAAGAATTGAGGAGGAGAAGATGGAATTGGAGTTGCATGTTGCCGATGTCATCAATGATCACAAGATCAAGATGGAGAAAAGGCGCTTGAAGATTAGAAAAAATAGAAAATATGCCATTGATAGTGAGGCTTGGTATCGTTATGATGTTGGATTAATTGTTACCTTAGTTGCGATCTTGATCGCATTTGTTATTGCATTTTAATGCTTTAGCTAGAGAGTTTGTATGTTTTTTTACGAGAATAAGTGTGTATGAACTTTATGTACAAACTTGTATTAATTTAGTCTTTTCGATGCTGTCTAATGAACATGAGCCGGCAATGGATGTACGATGATGGATGCTCTCCCCAGTTTGTTAATGCCGTGCGTACTTTTCTGCGTTCGGCTGAGGCAAACAAGCGGGCGGATGGTTTATGTCTTGTCCATGTGCTGGCTGTAAGAATGATCGGAATTACTCTAAGTCAAGAACCATTCACGTCCACCTATTTCAGTCCGGTTTCATGCCCCACAATAATGTTTGGACCAAGCACGGAGAAAGATGGGTTATGCTGGAAGACAATGAAGAAGAAGAGGACGATGACATCTACCCTGGCCATGGGTTCCCTGAATACGATGGTACAACAATGGGGGAAGAAGTTGAGCCGGCAATGCGGGAAGAAGCTTGATACGTCTCCAACGTATCTATAATTTTTTATTGTTCCATGCTATTATGTTATCCTTCTAGATGTTTTATGGGCTTTAATGTACATCTTTATATGATTTTTGGGACTAACCTATTAACCCAGAGCCAAGTGCCAGTTTTTGTTTTTCCCTTGTTTTAGAGTATCACAGAAAAGGATATCAAACAGAGCCCAATTGACCTGAAACTCAACGGAGGACGTTTTTGGACCAGAAGAAGCCCAGAGAGTACGGGAGGAGGACCAGAAGGTCCACGGGCTGCCCACAAGGGTAGGGGGCGCGCCCTCCCCCTGGGCCTGCCCCCCTGCCTCGTGGACAGCCCGGAGACCCCCTTTACTTGTCCCCGACTCCAACACCTCCTATATATACTGAAACCTCTGGAAAATAACCTAGATCGGGAGTACCGCCGCCGAAAGCCTCTGTTGCCACCGAAAACCAATCTATACCCGTTCTGGCACCCTGACGGAGGGGGGAATCCCTCTTCGGTGCTCATCTTCATCATCCCGGCGCTCTCCATGACGAGGAGGGAGTAGTTCACCCTTGGGGCTGAGGGTATGTACCAGTAGCTATGTGTTTGATCTCTGTCTCTTGTGTTCTTGAGATAGCACCATCTTGATGTATCGCGAGCTTTGCTATTATAGTTGGATCTTATGATGTTTCTCCCCCTCTACTCTCTTGCGATGAATTGAGTTTTCACTTTGAAGTTATCTTATCGGATTGAGTCTTTAAGGATTTGAGAACACTTGATGTATGTCTTGCGTGGGATACCCGTGGTGACAATGGGGTATTCTATTGATTCACTTGATGTATGTTTTGGTGATCAACTTGTGGTTTCCGTGACCTTGGGAATCTATGCATAGGGCTTGCCACACATTTTTGTCTTGACTCTCCGGTAGAAACTTTGGGGCACTCTTTGAAGTACTTTGTGTTGTTGAATAGATGAATCTGAGATTGTGTGATGCATATCGTATAATCATGCCCACGGATACTTGAGGTGACAATGTAGTATCTAGGTGACATTAGGGTTTTGGTTGATTTGTATCTTAAGGTGTTATTCTAGTACGAACTCTATGATAGATCGAGCGGAAAGAATAGCTTCGTGCTATTTTACTACGGACTCTTGAATAAATCGATCAGAAAGAATAACTTTGAGGTGGTTTCGTACCCTACCATAATCTCTTCGTTTGTTCTCCGCTATTAGTGACTTTGGAGTGACTCTTTGTTGCATGTTGAGGGATAGTTATATGATTCAATTATGTTATTATTGTTGAGAGAACTTGCACTAGTGAAAGTATGAACCCTAGGCCTCGTTTCCTATCATTGCAACACTGTTTATGCTTACTTTTACCACTTCCTACCTTGCTGTTTTTATATTTTCAGATTACAAAAACCTATATCTACCATCCATATTGCACTTGTACCACCATCTCTTCGCCGAACTAGTGCACCTATACAATTTACCATTGTATTGGATGTGTTGGGGACACAAGAGACTCTTTGTTATTTGGTTCCAGGGTTGTTTGAGAGAGACCATCTTCATCCTACGCCTCCCACGGATTGATAAACCTTAGGTCATCCACTTGAGGGAAATTTGCTACTGTCCTACAAACCTCTGCACTTGGAGGCCCAACAACGTCTACAAGAAGAAGGTTGCGTAGTAGACATCAAAACTGAAGAAGAGGCATCAGATGAGCCCGCTGATGATCTAGATTGGGCCATTGTCGTTGCAAAAAGAAACTGCACCACTGAAAAGGAGAGGCTGAAGTTGCAGCTTATGTTAGAGGATCACAAGAAATTGTTGTACCCAAATTGCAAAGCTGACAAGAAAAAGCTGGGCACCATACTGGAATTGCTGCAATGGAAGGCAGAGAAAGCTGTACCTGACATGGGATTTAAAAGTTGCTGATAATGTTAAATAAGATGCTTCCAAAGGACAACCAATTACCTGAGAGTACGTACGAAGCAAAGAAGGTTGTCTGCCCTTTAGGATTAGAGGTGCAGAAGATACATGCATGCCCTAATGACTGCATCCTCTACCGCGGTGAGTACAAGGATTTGAACGTGTGCCTGGTATGTGGTGCATATTGCGCTATAAGATCAGTCGCGATGACCCTCGTGATGTCGAGGGCAAGCGCCCCAGGAAGAAGATTCTTGCCAAGGTGATGTGGTATGCTCCTATAATACCACGTTTGAAACGTTTGTTCCAAAACAAAGAGCATGACAAGTTGATGTGAAGGCATAGAAAAGACCAAAAGAAAGACGGGAAGTTGAGAGTACCCGCTGACGGGTCATCGTGGAGAAAAATTGAGAGAAAGTACCGGGAGGAGTTTGCAGGTGACGCAAGGAACGTATGATTTGGCCAGAATCTTCGTGTTGGACAGGCCATACTAATTACTATCAGGAACACCCACCGCCCTGGCTTGAGGATGATGATCGTCGTCGATATCACCCAGAACAACATATGTGTGTGGCTGTATGACTACCCCTAGTAGATTGCTATATATGTGTTCTGTATGACAACCAAGTACTGGTTATCATATATGCTACTGTATGAAACATATATGTGTGTGACGATGCATGTCGATTATATATGAGTACCAATAATGCTTAATGATATTGTATGACTACTGTATGACATTGTTACTAAGTTTAAATGTTACTAAGTTACTAAGTTTTCCCTCTAAACTTTACTAAGTTAAACCTCCAAAACCCCTAAACCCACCATTTAAAAAAAAACACCAGGGCCTGCGAGCTGCTGATGCGTGGATGCCTTTTGGTGCCGGTTGGTGTTACGAACCGGAACTAAAGGTCCTCCTGCCTGGGTGCCTTGCGGCGGTCACATGGAGCCCCTTCTATCCCGGTTCGTAAGTGATGGGCCTCGAACCCCTCGTTGGATTACCCCAAGTGGAAGGTGTAAGATGCAGTAAGTAGAAGTGTTTTCCCCTAGCAAAGATGCCAAGGATCGAATCCCCAGAGACTCCTAGGTTCAACAGGTAGGTGTCAACTGCTAACGGCGCAATTAGCAATCAACGTGGACCTGCACACAGATACAAATAACTTTGCTCCCAACGAGTACAGAGAGGTTGTCAATCTCTCCGGCCTTGTAGTTCACAAAGGGTTAAAAGCAATATGATAGTAGTGATAGATAGTAATTTGCAATAGTAAATAAAATAGCGGAAAGTAAAATAGTGTATGTGATCAATGATGGTAATATGGACCGGAGTCACATGATGTTCACTAGTGATGTCTCTCTCCCAAAAGACGATAAAACAACTATGCGAGGTAACAAATTACAGCTGGGCAATTGACAGGACCACGAACGCAAACCAATGCTGACTACATTGCAAGAAAGGTTGAGGTTCAAAGCATGGGCGGTACGCCAAAGTAAGTAGACCGAAATCCATCTGCATCTACTACTAATCATCCACCTTGAGATATCTATCCAAAACATCTCGCTGGTATTAAGTTGCGAGTCCCACCCATAGTGTAAACTCAATGCAACAGACAACTGCATTAAAAGAACTTTGCGTAAAGTAAACAATCCTTGCACCCGCGGGCACAAGCACCGTTGTTTTCCCCCTTGTGGCAACAGCACATCCCCTAGACTCATGTTTCTGTCACTCAAGCTAGTCATCGAGGGGCATGAACCCACAATCGAGCATAACGTTCCCTCTTGGAGTCACTACTTACTACTCGGCCAAAGCAATAAATAACAACGGAGAACATGCAAGAATTACTTATGAACTAAAATATAAAAGAGGTGAATCAAAAATATTACTCAAGATCAATCTGAACATAATCTCATAATCCATCGGATCCCAGCAAACTCAACATAGCAACAACACAAGGATTACATAGGTGCCTCGATCATGTAGGGCAGCTCACGAGGACTAATTAGTGAAGCACAAGAACGGGAGGAGAACATCACATAGCTACTGGTCATGGACTCATGGTCCAAGGGAGACTACTCACGAGTCATCCGGGAGGCGTCCATGGTGGTGGAGAAGCTCCCGGTGGTGATCCTCCCCTCCGGCAGGGTGCCGGGAAGAGTTCTCCTGGTGCTCCCGATCTTGGAAGCGGCGGCGGCGGCGGAACAGAGATGGGATCGCGAAAAGAAGTCCTGTTTCAAGGGTTACGGGGGACCCTTTAAATATCTGCCAAAGTAGGGCACCGGGGGGCTCTCGGGGTGCCGAGGCGCCCCCCCGGCGCGGCCCAGGGGGGGCGCGCCCACAGGGCGCCTGGGGCCCCTGTGGCCCCCCCAGGCTCCCCTTCGGAAGTAGTGTCGTTCCCGATACGCTGATTTTTTATATATTTGTTCTGGATTTTTCTGGGCAGTTCTCGAAACGTGAAAACCTGAAATACAAAAACAGCCGAAAACAGAAACTGGCACTGGGGTGCACTGGATTAGTAAGTTAGTCCAAATATGATCAAAAGTGTATGGAAGTGTATGAATATCATAGCAATATCACCCAAAAGTGGCATGGAGCAAGCAGAAATTATAGATACGTTTTGGACGTATCAACATCCCCAAGCTTAATTCCTGCTCGTCCTCGAGTAGGTAAATGATAACAAGAATAATTTCTGTGGTGACATGCTATTAACCATATAAGACTTTCTCATAGTCATATGACAAAAGCTTACTGAGACAATGATTCTAAAGTACTTAAGTTGTCTCAAGAGAAAATCACAAATGACTGAAAGTTTTACAACATGAAACTGAAACATCAAAAAGATTTGCAATGAACATGATGTGCAAATATGATCAAGTGATATCTAGCTTGCCCCCTTTAGTGATGCAAAACATAAATGCAAGGGCACCTTCAAGGTTTAAGTGATGACTAGATACAATCATTTCAAAATAAACGATATCACAATCATGCAAAAGACAATGCTACTTTGGGACAATGCACATTACACTCAGAATGACAATCATGCTCTCAGTAGTTGATGCTTGAAGTGCTAGAGCTTTTTATTATGAAACATGGAAGCAATTGTGTCAACGATAGTAGTACTTCATATGTGTCATGCATAAAACATCTTATAAGTTGCAAGCCTCATGCATCGAATACTAATAGTGCTCGCTCCTTGTCCTAATTAGCTCGGATCCCCATGGGTTATCATTGCATTGCATATGTTTTAACCAAGTGTCACAAAGGGGTACCTCTATGCCACATGTACAAAGGTCCAAGGAGATAGATCGCATTTGATTTCTCGTTTTTGATAAATCTCAACTTGAGGACATCCATACCGGGACAACATAGAAAATAGATGATGGACTCCTCTTAAATGCATAAGCATATTCTCATGAGAGATTGAGGATTAAGGTCCAAGCTGAAACTTCCACCATGATGCATGGCTTTGGTTGGCGGCCCAATGGTCTTCTCTAACAATATGCATATTAATTCAACCCACGGTAAATCACCCTTACTTCAGACAAGACGAACATGCATAGCAACTCACATGATATTCAACAAAGGTGTGACAGTTGATGGCGTCCCCAGAAACATGGTTACCGCTCAGCAAGCAACTCATAAGAAATAAGATACATAAGCAACATATTCTTTACCACAATAGTTTTTAGGCTACTTTCCCATGAGCTATGTATTGCATGGTTAATTTGCTTAGTGCAGGTGGAGGTTAGCAAAAGACTGGGAGCAACCAACTAAGAGAGCAATGACGGTCATAATCATGCAGAGCGACAAAGCAATATTTAATTAGGCATGGTAGTTATATCGCTACTTAGAAACAAAAGATCATCAAGGCTTGACAGACTTTCTTTACAGTCTTGAATATGCGTGAGCATACGCCAAGTCAATCAAAATAAATTCTCGAAGGAAGATATTACTAAACCATACCACATCATAGGCAAACAAACCAAGTTGGTATTCCAATAACACATTGGGAACTCCCCAGCTATTTGAGATTAACCATAAGAAAACCTGAACTACTAAGCACCATCATGAAAGTAGCATCTTTATCATAGACACATTAACCAATGCAACGGAAGCAAACTCTCTTAATAAGGTGAGCATGGTAATTAAAAAGAGTTCAAGCAACCAACTAAATAAAAGCTCTTTGAAAAGATAAGCATGAATACTAAGAGCAAAGCACGATAGTAGCTATTAAAAAGACAAAGAACACACACAACATAGATAGACAATGAAAATTCTATGTGATGTCCTAGGTAGAGGTGGAGCGTGTTTCTCTCCCACATAAAGGAATGCTGGGTTCCGACTCGTTATGAAAAACTAAAAAGAAAACTAAAAGCAAGACGCTCCAAGCATAGCACATAACACATGAAGTGATAAAAATATAGCGGAACGAAAGACGAACTGATAATGTTGATGGAGAAGGGGATGCACGGGGGGCATCCCCAAGCTTAGACGCTTGAGTCTCCTTGAATATTTCTTGGGGGTGCACGGGGGCATCCCCAAGCTTGAGCGCTTTGACACTCCTGAATCTTTTTATCATCTTCCCTCGCACACTTGAAAACTCCCTTCATACATAACTCATTCATAATCTGATTAGCTAGGTTAGTACCCTTAATAAAATAAATATACCTTGCTGGAAATAAGGATATTCTTGAAGTTATACTGTTTCTAAAGATTTCCAAATGGTTTTTGCAAAGAAAAAGCAAGTTCTTAATTTGCAAAGTGAAGGTAAGGCAAAACAGGACAGAATCTGTGAAAAACAGAACAGCAGGCAGTAATTGACCTGTTCGGGATACTTCTGCAACTCAAATCAAAAAACTCAGAACTGACGCACAAAAGACAATTATATAGAGAACGCTGTCGAAAACATTCAGACCAAAAAGATGATCTGGTGATTTTATACGAATTTTTCTATCCAAGGACAAAATCTGTTTCCTGGACAGCACCTCACAACTTTTGAACTTTCTAGCAATCAGAGGCTATACTTGGCACAAATATGAAAAGTAAAGATACAATGATGATGCTACAGCAGTAAACAACATCAAGACACAACAAAAGCAAAAAATTTATTCATGTGGGCTGCCTCCCAAAAGTGCTTTCTTTTATGCCTTTAAGCTAGGCATAATGCATAGATCAAGTTTAATCAAGAGTAAAAGAATAGCTAGCCCGTACAACGGACTCAAAAGGTAACTTGACCTTCTTACGAGGGAAGTGTTCCATCCCTTTCTTGAGAGGAAACTGAAATTTAATATTACCCTCTTTCATGTCAATGACAGCACCAACGGTGCGCAAAAAGGGACGTCCCAAAATAATTGGACAAGAAGGATCACATTCAATATCCATAATAGTGAAATCAACGGGCACATAATTATCATTGACAATAATAAGAACATCGTCGATCCTCCCCAAAGGTTTCTTTATGGAAGAATCAACGAGACGAACACCAAAAGAACAAGAATCATAAGGTTTCAATTTAAGCATATCATATATCCTTTTGGGCATAACAGAGGTACTAGCACCAACATCACATAATGCATAACAAGAGAAGTCATTCAAATAAATTTTTATCATAGGATCCCAACCATCCTCTAGCTTTCTAGGTATGGAGGCTTCTACTCTAAGTTTCTCCTCCCTAGCTTTGATGAGAGCATTAGTGATATGCTCTGTGAAGGCAAGGTTAAGCGTGCTAGTGCGGGGATCTCTAGACATCTTGTGAAGGAAATCAATAACTTCTGTAAGAGTGCAATTATCAAAATCAAGGTCACGAGCATCAAGTAAGGTAGTAGTGGTGTCCTTAAGGCTCACCTGTTTGGTAGTTGACATAGCATCACCATTAATAGGTCCATTGGGACCAGGAGTACATTGGGTGCTAAGAGTGTGAACATTCTCAATAACTTGGATAGTAGCAACAGTGTGGTGGGTAGGAAGGCTCTTAATTCTTTCCTCTTCCTCCCTTAGGGATGCAACCACTTCGGGTTTAGCTGCCATTTGGTTTATCAAAGTAGCTTGTGTGTGGGACATATTGGAGACTTGGGTCTCAGTGATAGTGAGTCTAGTCTGGAGGTTGGAAATCTCAATATTTATGTTCTCTAATCGTCTACTAATGTCTTGCAAGATAGCAGTATGCTCATTTAATTGCCTCGAGAAGGTTTTGTTTTGTTCATATTGGTTGTGCATGTAATTCTTAGTGGCCTTCTCTATTTCTACTAGTTTCTCATAGCCAAAGTTACTCATATAAGCGTCGGCAATCACAGAATCCAAAGGATCATAACGAGGATCAACAGAAGATTGCTTCGAAAGTAGAGACATGATCAAGTCAGCTTTTTCATTGAGGGAGGAAATCTCCTCGACAGAGTTTACCATCCTACCTGTTGGAGCGCGCTCGGTGTGCCATTGGGAATAGTTGGTCATCATCTCATCGAGAAGCTTTGTGGCAGCACCAAGTGTAGTTGACATAAAAGTTCCTCCCGCGGCCGAATCTAACAAGTTCCGAGAGGTAAAGTTCAAGCCTGCATAAAAAGTTTGGATAACCATCCAAGTAGTCAAACCGTGAGTAGGGCAGTTCTTGATAAGAGACTTCATACGTTCCCAAGCTTGGGCAACATGTTCATTATCCAATTGTTTAAAATTCATGATGTTACTTCTAAGTTGGATAATTTTAGCAGGTGGATAGTATTTTCCAATAAAAGCATCTTTGCACTTGTCCCATGAATCTATGCTATTTCTAGGCAAAGACTAAAACCAAATTTTAGCTCCTCCTCTCAAAGAGAAAGGAAAAAGCTTAAGCTTAACAATATTACCATCTATTTCTTGGTACTTTTGCATATCACAAAGTTCTACAAAGTTGTTCAAGTGTAAAGCAGCATCATCTCCAGCACCGGAGAATTGTTCTTTCATGACTAAGTTCAGTAAAGCAGGTTTAATTTCATATGAAGGTGCTGAAGTGGCAGGTGTAGTGATAGGTGTGCTGATAAAGTCATCGTTGTTGTGACTAGTGAAGTCAAACAACTTGGTGTTCTCGGTGGAACCCATAGTAGCAAGCAAGCAAGATAACTATTTTTGTGATTTTCGATAAAAAAGAACTAAAGCAAATATGGAAGGTAAACTAACAAGACTAAAAAGCAAAGGTAAAAGATAGCATGCAACTCCCCTATCCTGAAGAGTGGAGTCCCCGGCAACGGCGCCAGAAAATACTCCTTGATGGGCCTCGCCCCCTCGTTGGATTACCCCAAGTGGAAGGTGTAAGATGCAGTAAGTAGAAGTGTTTTCCCCTAGCAAAGATGCCAAGGATCGAATCCCTAGAGACTCCTAGGTTCAACAGGTAGGTGTCAACTGCTAACGGCGCAATTAGCAATCGACGTGGACCTGCACACAGATACAAATAACTTTGCTCCCAACGAGTACAGAGAGGTTGTCAATCTCTCCGGCCTTGTAGTTCACAAAGGGTTAAAAGCAATATGATAGTAGTGATAGATAGTAATTTGCAATAGTAAATAAAATAGCGGAAAGTAAAATAGTGTATGTGATCAATGATGGTAATATGGACCGGAGTCACATTATGTTCACTAGTGATGTCTCTCTCCCAAAAGACGATAAAACAGCTATGCGAGGTAACAAATTACAGCTGGGCAATTGACAGGACCACGAACGCAAACCAATGCTGACTAGATTGCAAGAAAGGTTGAGGTTCAAAGCATGGGCGGTACGCCAAAGTAAGTAGACCGAAATCCATCTGCATCTACTACTAATCATCCACCTTGAGATATCTATCCAAAACATCTCGCTGGTATTAAGTTGCGAGTCCCACCCATAGTGTAAACTCAATGCAACAGACAACTGCATTAAAAGAACTTTGCGTAAAGTAAACAATCCTTGCACCCGCGGGCACAAGCACCGTTGTTTTCCCCCTTGTGGCAACAGCACATCCCCTAGACTCATGTTTCTGTCACTCAAGCTAGTCATCGAGGGGCATGAACCCACAATCGAGCATAACGTTCCCTCTTGGAGTCACTACTTACTACTCGGCCAAAGCAATAAATAACAACGGAGAACATGCAAGAATTACTTATGAACTAAAATATAAAAGAGGTGAATCAAATATATTACTCAAGATCAATCTGAACATAATCTCATAATCCATCGGATCCCAGCAAACTCAACATAGCAATAACACAAGGATTACATAGGTGCCTCGATCATGTAGGGCAGCTCACGAGGACTAATTAGTGAAGCACAAGAACGGGAGGAGAACATCACATAGCTACTGGTCATGGACTCATGGTCCAAGGGAGACTACTCACGAGTCATCCGGGAGGCGTCCATGGTGGTGGAGAAGCTCCCGGTGGTGATCCTCCCCTCCGGCAGGGTGCCGGGAAGAGTTCTCCTGGTGCTCCCGATCTTGGAAGCGGCGGCGGCGGCGGAACAGAGATGGGATCGCGAAAAGAAGTCCTGTTTCAAGGGTTACGGGGGACCCTTTAAATATCTGCCAAAGTAGGGCACCGGGGGGCTCTCGAGGTGCCGATGCGCCCCCCCTGCGCGGCCCAGGGGGGGGGGACGCGCCCACAGGGCGCCTGGGGCCCCTGGGGCCCCCCCAGGCTCCCCTTCGGAAGCAGTGTCGTTCCCGATACGCTGATTTTTTATATATTTTTTCTGGATTTTTCTGGGCAGTTCTCGAAACGTGAAAACCTGAAATACAAAAACAGCCGAAAACAGAAACTGGCACTGGGGTGCACTGGATTAGTAAGTTAGTCCAAATATGATCAAAAGTGTATGGAAGTGTATGAATATCATAGCAATATCACCCAAAAGTGGCATGGAGCAAGCAGAAATTATAGATACGTTTTGGACGTATCAGTAAGCGAACCGGGACTAAGGGTTTTGGGCTTTATTCCCGACCCTTTAGTCCCGGTTCCAGAACCGGGGCTAAAGGGCCTCTGGAACTGGGATAAAAGGGTCGTTCTATTAGTGATGGAGATGCATAGCTATGAGAGGGGGAGATGATCTACATACCCTTGTAGATCGCTAAGCGGAGGCATTTATCAATGCGGTTGATGTAGTCGTACACCTTCACGATCTGTCCTGATCAAGTACTGAACGTACGTCACGTCCGTGTTCATCACACATCCTCGCCATTTCCATCCTGCAAGAGAGGTGAAGTAGTAGATTTTTTCTGGCAGCACGACGGCGTGGTGATGGTGGTCGGGAATCTATTCCGCAGGGCTTCGCCAAGCACAACGGACGTGCACGGATGAGGAACTAGAACTAGAAGGAGAGGGCGCACCGCACACGGCTTCAGGCTTCGTGCTATGTTTTATCCCTCTCCGTCCTCACATATATCTACCTAGGGCACCCCAAGGGGGCCGTTATCCAGCCCTAGGGTGCTTGCCCTAGGAGCCCCTCTCCTTGCTTCCTAGGCGTGTGGGGCGAAGGTAGGAGGGGAGGAGCCCCCCCCCCCCCTTTCCTTTCCCTCCATGTCGAAGAGAAGAAAGAGGGGCCTGACCCTCTCCCTTCCTTCCCTAGGGCAAGCACCACGAGGTGGGGCGCACCTACCCCATGTGGGCTGGTGTGCTCTCCCTCGTTGGCCCATTTGGCCCAATATGGTCTCGTGGCCTCCCGGAACCCCTTTCGGTGATCCGATAAATACCCAATACATTCTGAAACCTTTTCGGAGACCAAATACTATCATCCTATATATCAATCTTTAACTCCGGACCATTCCGGAGCTCCTGTCACGTCTGTGGTCTCATCCGGGAATCCAAACAACATTCGGTCAGCAATTCACATAACTCATATAATACTATATTGTCAACGAACGTTAAGCGCGTGGACCCTACGAGTTCAAGAAATATGTAGACATGACCGAGACGCTTCTTCGATCAATAACCACTCGTGGGGCCTAGATTCCCATATTTCTTCCTACATATTCTACGAAGATCTTTATCGGTTGAACCTTTATGACAACATACATAATTCCCATTGTCTGTCGGCATGGTTACTTGCCCGAGATATGATCTTTAGTATCTCCATACCTAGTTCAATCTCGTCACCGGCAAGTCTCTTTATTCGTTCCATAATCCATCATCTTGCAACTAACTCCTTAGTCACTTTGCTTGTAAGCTTCTTGTGATGTGTATTACTGAGAGGGCACGGAGATACCTCTCCATCGTATGGAGTGACATATCCCAATCTCGATTCACGCCAACTGAACAAAATCCTTCGGAGATACCTGTAGATCACCTTTATGATCACCTAGTTATGTTGTGATGTTTGATAGTACACCAGGTAATCCTCCGGTATCCGGGAGTTGCATGATCTCATTGTCAAAGGAATATTTATTTGACATTTAAGAAAGTAGTAGAAAAAAACTGAACGATCATATGCTATGGTACCGGATGGGTCTTGTCCATCACATCATACTCCTAATGATGTGATCATGTTATCAAGCGACAACACATGTCTATCATTAGGAAACCTTCACCATCTTTCGATCAACGAGCTAGTCTAGAAGAGGATCACTACGGACACTGTATTTGTATATGTATCCACACATTAATTTAAGTTTCCGGTCAATAAAATTGTGGCATGAATAATAAACCTTTATCATGATTAATGAAATACTCCCTCCATCCCGAAATATTTGTCGTAGGGGACAAATTTTTTGAACTAAGCACAATTTTGCAGTTACAACCTTTATATTTCAAACAGGTAGCGATCCAGTTCAGAAGTGTCCTGCCCCTCCGTGACCCCCTTTCCTGTGCCGTGATCGCAGCTCCGGACGTGATCCCAGCTCACTGTGATCTGCGCACCTGCCCGCTGTCCCAGCTCCCCGT
>LR738709.1:16889748-16976397 GCA_902687465.1 Secale cereale
CAAAGAGGCTAAGGTCTTTGCCGACTGCCGGCAGTCGGCAAAGAGGCTAAGGTCTTTGCCGACGGCCAGCAGACGGCAAAAAAGGCCACGTGGCAGCTTCCCAGTGACTCCTATTTGGCCTCTTTGCCGTCTGCCAGCAGACGGCAAAGACCTTAGCCTCTTTGCCGTCTGCCGGCTGACGGCAAACCACGCCGTTAACCCCTAACGGCTCCCACCTCACCTCACTGCCGTCTACGCTCTTTGCCGTCTGCTGGCCGCAAACGGCTGACGGCAAAGAGCTTTGCCGACTGCTTCTATGAAGCAGACGGCAAAGAAGGCCTTTACCGGCGTTAATTCAGCCGGACTGTTTGCCGACTGCTAGCAGTCGGCAAAGAGCTTTGCCGACTGCCATTCATGCCTTTGCCGACTGCCATGGCAGTCGGCAAAGAAGCTGATTCCTGTAGTGATTGCAAATCTATTTGATGTTTCAGTATCATATTGTAAAACTTTCAGTTCTTTGTGATTTTCTCATGAGGCAACTTAATTACTACAGATTCATTGTCTCAGTAAGATTTTGTCATGTGACTATGAAAAAGTCCTATATGGTTAATAGCATGTCACAACAGAAATTATTCTTGTTATCATTTACCTACTCGAGGACGAGCAGGAATTAAGCTTGGGGATGTTGATACGTCCAAAACGTATCTATAATTTCTGCTTGTTCCATGCCTCTTTTGGGTGATATTGCTATGTTATTTATACACTTCCATACACTTTTGATCATATTTGGACTAACCTATTAACTCAGTGCACCCCAGTGCCAGTTTCTGTTTTCGGCTGTTTTTGTATTTCAGGTTTTCCCATTACGAAAACTGCCAGAAAAATCCCGGAAAAATTATATAAAAAATCAGCGTTCCAGAAGCTTCCCGGCACCCGAAGTACAGCCGGAGGGGGGCCACCAGGGCTCCAGGTGCCCTGGTAGCGCGGCCCCCCTCCTGGCCGCGCCGGGGGGACGCCTGGGCCCCCAGGCCTCCGCTGATGCCCCCCTTTGGCATATATTTAACACGCGTCCCGAAACCCTCGAGACGGGAACCCTTTTTCGCGATCTCATCTCTGTTCTGCCGCCGCCGCGCTTCCAAGATCGGGAGGACCAAGAGAACTCTTCCCGGCACCCTGCCGGAGGGGAGGATCACCACCGGGAGCCTCTCCACCACCATGGACGCCTCCCGGATGAGTTGTGAGTAGTCTCCCTTGGACCATGGGTCCATGACCAGTAGCTATGTGATGTTCTCCTCCCCTTCTTGTGCTTCACTAATTAGACCTCGTGAGCTGCCCTACATGATCGAGGCACATATGTAATCCTTATGCTGTTGCTATGATGAGTTTGCTGGGATCCGATGGATTGTGAGATTATGTTCAGATTGTGTTTGAGTAATATATTTGATTTACCTCTTTTATATTTATGTTCGTAGGTAATTCTTGCATGTTCTCCGTTGCTATTTATTGCTTTGGCCAAGTAGTAGGTAGTGACTCCAAGAGGGAACGTTATGCTCGATTGTGGGTTCATGCCCCTCGATGACTAGCTTGAGTGACAGAAACATGAGTCTAGGGGATGTGCTGTTGCCACAAGGGGGAAAACAACGGTGCTTGTGCCCGCGGGTGCAAGGACTGTTTACTTTACGCAAAGTTCTTTTAATGCAGTTGTCTGTTGCTTTGAGTTTACACTATGGGTGGGACTCGCAACTTAATACCAGCGAGATGTTCTGGATAGATATCTCAAGGTGGATGATTAGTAGTAGATGCAGATGGATTTCGGTCTACTTGCCTTGGCGTACCGCCCATGCTTTGAACCTCTACCTTTCTTGCAACATAGTTAGCATTGGTTTGCGCACATAATTCTGTCAATTGCCCAGCTGTAATTCGTTCACCTCACATAGCCGTTTTATCGTCTTTTGGGAGAGAGACATCACTAGTGAACATCATGGGACCCCGGTCCATATTACCATCACTGATCACATCCGCTATTTACTTTCTGCTTTTACTTACTATTTGCAGCAATACCTATCACTATTATCACTTGCGTTTGATCCTTTGTAAATGACAAGGCCGGAGGGATTGACAACCTCTCTGTACTCGTTGGGAGCAAAGTTATTTGTATCTGTGTGCAGGTCCACGTTGATTGCTAATATCTGGCGTCGTTAGCAGTTGACACCTTCTTGTTGAAACTGGGAGTCTCAGGGGAAATCGATCCTTGGTATCTTTGCCAAGGGAAAACTTCCGCTACACTGCATCTCAAACCTTCCACTTGGGGTAACCAACGAGGGGCGAGAAGCCATCAAGCAATCGCCTATTAATAAAATAGTGGCGCGGCGGCGCGGCGGCTCACAGTGGCTGGCGACGACGACGGCGACAGCTAGGGCGGCGAGGGTGCCGGTGTGCGGGGGCGGGCCGCGGGCAGGGGCTCGGGCGCGGGGCAAGGGCCTGCGCGGCGACGGCGTGGTCGGGCGCTAGCGGCGGCGAAGGAGACGACGGGCGCGGGCGACGGTGACGAGGGACGCGGGCGACGACGACGACGAGGAGCAGGGCGTCGGCGTGGGGGCAGAGGGCGGCGTCGTCGTCGGCGAGGGCGAGGCGACGGCGACGGCGGGGGCGGCGTCGGCGTCGGGGCAGCATGGTGGCGTCGGCGTCGGGGCGGAGATGAGACAGAAATTTCCTAAGGGTGAACTTATATAGTAATGCCTTTAGTCCCGGTTTGTGCCATAAACTGGGACTTAAGGTGGGCATTAGTCCCGGTTGGTGCCACCAACCGGGACCAAAGGACTTTTTCAGCAGCCCAAAGGGCGGGAAGCGGCGGCCTTTGGTCCCGGTTGGTGGCACCAACCGGGACTAAAGGGGGGCATTGGTCCCGGTTGGTGCCACGAACCGGGACCAATGCCCCCCTTTAGTCCCGGTTGGTGCTATCAACTCGGACCAAAGGCCCTGTGCTGGCGCGGGTGCGGTGGGATGTTTAGTCCCACCTCGCTAGTTGAGAGAGCTCGGGTGTGGTTTATAAGCGCTGCTGCGCCCACCCACTCGAGCTCCTCTCAACTGCAGGCTTACGGGCCTAATTTGTACACTGCTATGCCTGTTGGGCCTGCTGGGCCTTCTGCGGGCCTGAATCCTGGCCCATGGTTGGGTTTCTAGTCGTATTCAGGCCGTGCTGGCCCAGTAGGTGGCATTTTTTTCTTTTTTCTATTTATTTTTTCATTTCTACTTAGAACTAAATACTTATAGTTTTTTAGTGATTTCTTTTTTCATTTAGGCCACAAAAATTATAAACTTTCTGTTAGTGCCATTAGTTTTAAAATTTGAATAGTTAAAATTTGAATTTTTTAAAATTTGTGTGAATCACTAGTTTATGAATAACTTTACTATAAAAATTGATTTTTGAGTCATTCTTTTTCCTGCTATTTAATATTACTGTGTTTTATCATTATACTCAATTTGATAATTTTAGTTAGTCATAACAAATATTATAGGCATTTTTTTCTTTTTTGCTATTTATTTTTTCGTTTCTACTTAGAACTAAATACTTATAGTTTTTTAGTGATTTCTTTTTTCTTTTAGGTCACAAAAATTATAAACTTTCTGTTAGTGCCATTAGTTTTAAAATTTGAATAGTTTAAATTTAAATTTTTTAAAATTTGTGTGAATCACAAGTTTGTGATTAACTTTACTAAAAAATGAACATAGATGCACCTATAGGGAAAATTCAACCTAAATTCATAATCAATTTTTATGAATTTCAGAAAAATTCATTATGAATTTAGGTCAAATTCCCTATATAGGGGCAACTATTTTCACTTTGAGAGGAGCTCAACAAGGCAGAGAGGGACGGGCTTATAAACCAGTGTGGGCGCCCCTCGGTTGGCGAGGTGGGACTATACTCTGAGCGCAACAGGACCAACCCTTTAGTCACGGTTTGTGGCACAAACCGGGACTAATGGTCATGGGCCAGGGGCGAGCCCTATTTTTTCCAGCTTTTTTGTTTTGTTTTCTGCATTATTTATTTTCTTTAGTTTTTTGCTTTATTTTTTAATTCTTTCTTCTTTTAGTTTTAGAAAATTTATAAACTTTCTGTTAGTGCCATTAGTTTTCAAATTTGAAAACACTTTTTTAGTTTTTTTTGTTGCTTTATTTATTTTATTTTGTTTCTACTTACAAAAAAATACTTATTGTTGCTATTTTTATTTTTTTACAGTTTTTTTGTTTTGTTTTCTGTATTATTTATTATCTTTTGTTTTTTGCTTTATTTTTTAATTCCTTTTGCTTTTAAGTCAGCAAAATTATAAACTTTTGTTAGTGCCATTAGTTTTAGAAAAATTCTAAACTTTCTGTTAGTGCCATTAGTTTTCAAATTTGAATAGTTAAAATTTGAATTCTTTGAAATTTGTGTGAATCACAAGTTTGTGGTTAACTTTACTAAAAAAATGAACATAGATGCACCTATAGAGAAAATTCGACCTAAATTCATAGTTTTCAAATGAACTCTGAAAAAGTTGGCATAGCATGTGCATGTACAAAACGGACAATGGTATCATACTCGTCTGTTACAAAGTTGGCATGGTATCATCATAATAGTTGCGGAAAAAAGTCTTCACTTTTTCTTCGCTTGTGTCATTTGCTTATTGCGTCGTAACCTTGCATAATCTTCATCGTTTATCAGGATGCTTGGGTCAGCCTTGACTTTGAAGGGAGGAATTTCATGAAACTTTTCATAAT
Source organism: Secale cereale (assembly GCA_902687465.1). Classification (NCBI taxonomy): domain Eukaryota; kingdom Viridiplantae; phylum Streptophyta; class Magnoliopsida; order Poales; family Poaceae; genus Secale; species Secale cereale. The sequence goes on from LR738709.1 coordinate 16,894,489, forward strand.
CTTCAGATATGTCTGTCTTGCCCTCCACTCCCAGGATGTCCCTTTTTCCTGAAAGAACTATATGGCGCTTTGGCTCATCGTATGATGTATTCGCTTCCTTATCTTTTCTTTGTCTCGGTCTGGTAGACATGTCCTTTACATAGATAACCTGTGCCACATCATTGGCTAGGACGAACGGTTCGTTAGTGTACCCAAGATTTTTCAGATCCACTGTTGTCATTCCGTACTGTGGGTCTACCTGTACCCCACCTCCTGACAGATTGACCCATTTGCACTTAAACAAGGGGACCTTAAAATCATGTCCGTAGTCAAGTTCCCATATGTCCACTATGTAACCATAATATGTGTCCTTTCCCCTCTCGGTTGTTGCATCAAAGCGGACAACGCTGTTTTGGTTGGTGCTCTTTTGATCTTGGTCAATCGTGTAAAATGTATTCCCATTTATCTCGTATCCTTTGTAAATCAATAAAGTCAAAGATGGTCCCCTGGACAACAAGTACAGCTCATCACAAACAGTGTTGTCACCTCTGAGACGTGTTTCCAACCAACTGGTGAAAGTCCTGATGTGTTCATATGTAATCCAGTCGTCGCACTGCTCTGGGTGTTTGGAGCGCGGACTGTTCTTGTGTTCATCGACATACGGGGTCACCAAGGTAGAGTTCTGTAGAATTGTGTAGTGTGCTTGAGACCAAGAATATCCGTCCCTGCATATTATTGAGTCCCTTCCAAGCGTGCCTTTTCCAGTCAGTCTCCCCTCATACCGCGATTTAGGGAGACCTATCTTATTAAGGCCAGGAATGAAGTCAACACAAAACCCGATGACATCCTCTGTTTGATGGCCCATGGAGATGCTTCCTTCTGGCCTGGCACGGTTATGGACATATTTCTTTAGGACTCCCATGAACCTCTCAAAGGGGAACATATTGTGTAGAAATACGGGCCCCAAAATGACAATCTCGTCGACTAGATGAACTAGGACGTGCGTCATGATATTGAAGAAGGATGGTGGGAACACCAGCTCGAAACTGACAAGACATTGCGCCACATCACTCCTTAGCCTTGGTACGATTTCTGTATCGATCACCTCCTGAGAGATTGCATTGAGGAATGCACATAGCTTCACAATGGCTAATCGGACGTTTTCCGGTAGAAGCCCCCTCAATGCAACCGGAAGCAGTTGCGTCATAATCACGTGGCAGTCATGAGACTTCAGGTTCTGGAACTTTTTCTCTGGCATATTTATTATTCCCTTTATATTCGACGAGAAGCCAGTCGGGACCTTCATAGTCAGCATGCATTCAAAGAAGATTTATTTCTCTTCTTTCGTAAGAGCGTAGCTGGCAGGACCTTCATACTGCTTCGGAGGCATGCCGTCTTTTTCGTGCAAATGTTGCAGGTTCTCCCGTGCCTCAGGTGTATCTTTTGTCTTTCCATACACGCCCAAGAAGCCTAGTAGGTTCACGCAAAGGTTCTTCGTCACGTGCATCACGTCGATTGAAGAGCGGACCTCTAGGTCTTTCCAGTAGGGTAGGTCCCAAAATATAGATGTCTTCTTCCACATGGGTGCGTGTCCCTCAGCATCATTCGGAACAGCTAGTGCGCCGGGACCCTTTCCAAAGATTACGTGTAAATCATTGACCATAGCAAGTACGTGCTCACCGGTACGCATGGCGGGCTTCTTCCGGTGATCTGCCTCGCCTTTGAAATGCTTGCCTTTCTTTCGACATTGATGGTTGGTCAGAAGAAATCTACGATGGCCCAGGTACACATTCTTCCTGCATTTGTCCAGGTATATACATTCAGTGTCATCTAAACAGTGAGTGCATGCGTGGTATCCTTTGTTTGTCTATCCTGAAAGGTTACTGAGAGCGGGCCAATCGTTGATGGTCAGGAACAGCAACGCCTTTAGGTTAAATTCCTCCTGTCTGTGCTCATCCCACGCACGTACACCGTTTCCATTCCACAGCTGTAAAAGTTCTTCAACTAATGGCCTTAGGTACACATCAATGTCGTTGCCGGGTTGCTTAGGGCCTTGGATGAGAACTGGCATCATAATGAACTTCGGCTTCATGCACATCCAAGGAGGAAGGTTATACATACATAGAGTCATGGGCCAGGTGCTGTGATTGCTGCTCTGCTCCCCGAAAGGATTAATGCCATCCGCGCTTAAAGCAAACCATACGTTCCTTGGGTCCTTTGCAAACTCCTCCTAGTACTTTCTCTCGCTTTTCCTCCACTGCGACCCGTCAGCGGGTGCTCTCAACTTCCCGTCTTTCTTACAGTCCTCACTGTGCCATCGCATCAACTTGGCATGCTCTCCGTTTCTGAACAGACATTTCAACCGTGGTATTATAGGAGCATACCACATCACCTTCGCAGGAACCCTCTTCCTGGCGGGCTCGCCGTCAACATCACCAGGGTCATCTCGTCTAATCTTATACCGCAATGCACCGCATACCGGGCATGCGTTCAGATCCTTGTATGCACCGCGGTAGAGGATGCATTCATTAGGGCATGCATGTATCTTCTGCACCTCCAATCCTAGAGGGCATACGACCTTCTTTGTTGCGTATGTACTGTCCGGCAATTCGTTATCCTTTGGAAGCTTCTTCTTCAATATTTTCAGTAGCTTCTCAAATCCTTTGTCAGCCACAGCATGCTCTGCCTTCCACTGCAGCAATTCCAGTACGGTACCGAGCTTTGTGTTGCCGTCTTCGCAATTGGGGTACAACCCTTTTTTGTGATCCTCTAACATGCGATCGAACTTCTGCTTCTCCTTTTGACTTTCGCATTGCGTCCTTGCATCAACAATGACCCGGCGGAGATCATCATCATCGGGCACATCGTCTGGTTCCTCTTGATCTTCAGCAGCTTCACCCGTTGCAGCATCATTGGGCACATCGTCTGGTTCCTCTTGATCTTCACCAGCTCCCCCCATTGCAGCATCACCGTATTCAGGGGGCACATAGTTGTCATCGTACTCTTCTTCTTCGTCGTCTTCCATCATAACCCCTATTTCTCCGTGCCTCGTCCAAACATTATAGTGTGGCATGAAACCCTTGTAAAGCAGGTGGGAGTGAAGGATTTTCCGGTTAGAGTAAGACATCGTATTCCCACATTTAGTGCATGGACAACACATAAAACCATTCTTCTTGTTTGCCTCAGCCGTATCGAGAAACTCATGCAAGCCCTTAATATACTCGGAGGTGTGTCTGTCACCATACATCCATTGCCGGTTCATCTGTGTGCATTATATATATATAATTAAGTGTGTCAAAAACCATTACAGAACATCATAAATAGATAATTAAGTGACCAAATTAATAGAAGTTCATCATCACATTAAAACCAAAGTACATACATAGTTCTCATCTAACAACATATAGCTCTCCAGAGCATCTAATTAATTTTCACCATACATTGAAACTATGTAAAACATTTCAATGCAAAAACAAATGCGATCATAATCGCAACCAAGGTAACAATTGATCCAACGGCATAATGATACCAAGCCTCGGTATGAATGGCATATTTTCTAATCTTTCTAATCTTCAGCCGCATTGCATCCATTTTGATCTTGTGATCATCGACGACATCCGCAACATGCAACTCCAATATCATCTTCTCCTCCTCAATTTTTTTTATTTATTCCTTCAAGAAATTATTTTCTTCTTCAACTAAATTTAACCTCTCGACAATAGGGTCCATCTTGATCTTGTGATCATCGACGACTTCCGCAACATGCAACTCCAATTCCGTCTTCTCCTCCTCCGTTTTTCCAATTTTTTCTTCAAGGAAATGTTTTCCTCGTCAACTAAATTTAACCTCTCCACAAGAGGGTCGGTTGGAATTTCCGGTTCAACTACCTCCTAGATATATAAAAACATCTATGCATGTCAGGTTGGTCGGCATAATTGTCATAAACACTAAAACAAATAGTTATAAATTAAAGATAATATAACACATCCGAATCATAGACAGGACGAGGGCCCACGTGGGCGGATATCAAAACCATCGCACTATATAATAACAAGCAATAATAAACGTAAGAAAATTAGAAAAATATCTATCTAAAGCAATAATACAAGCAATAATAAAAGTAAGAAAAGCATGGACATAACCACGGTGGTGCCGGTGACGAGATCGGCGAGGGCAATCGACGGTGGCGAAGACGGGGACGGGACGTGACGGACCGCTAAACCTAGACAAATCTCGGAGAAAATGGAGCTTGGAGTTCGAGATTCGAGAGGAGAAAAGCTTAACTAGTGTGGCTCGGGCATTCCATCGAACACGTTGTGTGCATAGGAGGTGAGCTAGAGCACCACCAAGCCCTCTCCCCCTCGGCCAGAAAAAACAGAGCAGTGTGCTCTGCTCTTACGCGAGGGGGTATATATAGGCACCTCATTGGTCCCGGTTGGTGACATGAACCGGGACTAAAGGGGAGCCTTTGGTCCCGGTTCAAGTCACCAACCAGGACCAATGGTGGTGGGCCAGGAGCAAGGCCCATTGGTCCCGGTTCGTCCCACCAACCGGGACCAAAAGGTCCAGACGAACCGGGACCAATGGCCCACGTGGCCCGGCCGGCCCCCTGGGCTCACGAACCGGGTCCAATGCCCCATTGGTCCCGGTTCTGGACTGAACCGGGACAAATGGGCTGACCCGGCATGGACCTTTGCCCCGTTTTCTACTAGTGCTCCCCCCTCGTTATGGTGAGCACCGGGATGATGAAGATGGCCACCGGTGAGGGTTCCCCCCCTCCGGCAGGGTGCCGGAACGGGGTCTAGATTGGTTTTCGGTGGCTACAGAGGCTTTCGGCGGCGGAACTCCCGATCTAGGTTATTTTCCGGAGGTTTCAGTATTTATAGGATTTTTTGGCGTACAGCACAAGTCAGGGGGGCCTCCGAGCTGTCCACGAGACAGGGGCACACGCCCTCTTGGAGTGGGCGTGCCCCCACACTCGTGGGCAGCCCGTGGCTCTCCTGGCCCAACCCTTTTACTTCGGGAGCTTCTTTTGGTCCAGAAAAAATCACCAAAAATTGGCACGTCAATTGGACTCCGTTTGATATTCCTTTTCCGTAAAAATCTAAAACAAGGAAAAAACAGAAACTGGCACTGGGCTCTAGGTTAATAGGTTAGTCCCAAAAATAATATAAAAGTGTATAACAAAGCCCATTAAACATCCTAGAAGGATAAAATAATAGTATGGAACAATAAAAAATTATAGATACGTTGGAGATGTTTCAGCATCCCCAAGCTTAATTCTTGCTCGTCTGATAAAAACAGAATTTCGATGTGGAATGCTAACCAACATAAATTTCAATGTAGTTCTCTTTATTGTGGCATGAATGTTCAGATCCGAAAGATTCAAGACAAAAGTCTATATTGACATAAGAAATAATAATACTTCAAGCATACTGTCAAAGCAATCATGTCTTCTCAAAATACTATGGCTAAAGAAAGTAATCCCTACAAAATCATATAGTCTGGCTATGCTCCCTCTTCATCACATAAAATATTCATATCATGCACAACCCCGGTTTCAGCTAAGCACTTGTTTTCATACTCTATTATTTTAAACCTTTCAACTTTCACACAATACATGAGCGTGAGCCATCGACATAGCTCTATAGGTGGAATAGAGAGGTGGTCGTGGAGAAGACAAAAAGGAGGGAGATAGTCTCACATCGACTAGGCGTATCAACGGGCTATGGAGATGCACATCAATAGATATCAATGTGAGTGAGTAGGGATTGCCATGCAACGGATGCACTAGAGCTAAAAATGTATGAAAGCTCAACAAAAGAAACTAAGTGGGTGTGCATCCAACTTGCTTGCTCACGAGGACCTATCGCATTTGAGGAAGCCCATCGTTGGAATATACAATCAAAGTTCTATAATAAAAATTCCCACTAGTATATGAAAGTGATTAAACATGAGACTCTCTATGATGAAGAACATAGTGCTACTTTGAAGCACAAGTGTGGAAAAAGATAGTAGCAATTGTCCCTTTTTCTTTTCTTTTCTTTTTTTCTTTTTTTTTTTGGGCCTTTCTTTTTTTTCTTTGGCCTTTCTCTTTTTTTGGAGGGGCTTTCTTGATTTAGCCTTTCCTCACATGGGACAATGCTCTAATAATGATAGTCATCACACTTTCATTGAATTAGAACTCGATATTACAACTCGATACTAGAACAAAGTATGACCTATATGAATGCCTCCGGCGGTGTACCGGGATGTGCAATGAATCAAGAGTGACATGTATGAAAAATTATGCATGGTGGCTTTGCCACAAATACGATGTCAACTACATGATCATGCATGGCAATATGACAATATGAATCGTGTCATATGAACGGAATGGTGGAAAGTTGCATGGCAATATATCTCTAAATGGCTATGGAAATGCCATGATAGGTAGGTACGGTGGCTGTTTTGAGGAATATATATCTGGTGGCTGTTTTCAGGAAGGATATATAGTTGGTGTATGGTACCGGCGAAAGTTGTGCGATACAAGAGAGGCTAGCAGTGGTGGAAGGGTGAGAGTGCTTATAATCCATGGACTCAACATTAGTCATAAGAACTCATATACTTATTGAAAAAATCTACGAGTCATCAAAACAAAGCAATCAATGCATGCTCCTAGGGGGGAGGTTGGTAGGAGTTAACCATCGCGCGCCCCCGACCTCCACACAAAGGTTGACACTTTACAAATACCTCATGCTCTAACTTCGTCACATAGCGTTTCACCATACGTGCATGCTACGAGAATCACTAACTTTAACACAAGCATTTCTCAATTTCAGAATAACTCCACTAGCATGACTCTAATATCACTATCCTCATATCTCAAAACAATTATCAAACATCCAACTTCTCTTCTTATTCAATGCACTTAGTGTGAAAGTTTTTACTACATTCATCTTGGATGCCTATCATGTGAAGGCTAGTTTTATAGCCAAAGCACATTACCATGCTGTGTAAATAGACTCTCAAATGGATATAAGTGAAGCATGAGAGCTCATCAATTTCTACAAAATATTATCACCACCGTGCTCTGAAAGATATAAGTGAAGTACTAGAGCAAAAACTATTCAACTCAAAAGATATAAGTGAAGCACATAGAGTGTTCTATCAATTCCTAGGCCATATTTAACTCTCTCAAATAGGTGTGTCCAGCAAGGATAATTGTGGAAAACTAACAAGCAAAGACGCAAATTATACAAGGCGCTCCAAGTAAAACACATATCATATGGTGAATAAAAATATAGCTCCGAGTATAGTTACCGATAGATGAAGACGAAAGAGGGGATGCCTTCCCGGGGCATCCCCAAGCTTAGGCTTTTGGTTGTCCTTGAATTTTACCTTGGAGTGCCTTGGGCATCCCCAAGCTTAGGCTCTTGCCACTCTTTGTTCCATAGTCCATCAAAGCAATACTCAAAACTTGAAAACTTCACAACACAAAACTTAGACAAAAATCTCGTGAGCTCCGTTAGTATAAGAAAACAAAACCACCACTTAGGTACTGTTGTGAACTCATTCTTTGTTTATATTGGTGTTAAACCTACTGTTTTCCAACTTCTCTATTGTTCATACTTCCCAATACTACTCATAGATGCATTGAAATAAGCAAACAACACACGAAAAACAGAATCTGTCAAAAACAGTACAGTCTGTAGTAATCTGTAACTTTCGCATTCTTCTGTAACTCCAATTTTTTTGAAATAAATTGGTAAACGTGAGGAATTTGTCTATTAATCATCTGAAAAAAGAATCAATTAAATAGCACACTCCAGTAAAATCTGGTGACCATTCTAGCGAGCGCTAACGATTCTGTTTTTTTACAGCATGATCATGTAAACTTCACACAAGTCTTCCCAAAGGTTCTACTTGGCACAAACACTAATTAAAACACAAAACCACATTTAAACAGAAGCTATATGCAATTTTTATTCCTAAACAGAATCAAAAACAAAGAAACTAAAAGAAAGTTGGGTTGCCTCCCAACAAGCGCTATCGGTTAACGCCCCTAGCTAGGCACAATGATTTCAATGATGCTCGCATAAAAGATAAGAATTGAAACATAAAGAGAGCATCATGAAGAATATGACTAACACATTTAAGTCTAGCCCACTTCCTATGCATAGGGATTTTGTGAGCAAACAACTTATGGGAACAATAATCAACTAGCATAGGAAGGAAAAACAAGCATAACTTCAAAACTTTAAGCACATAGAGAGGAAACTCGATATTATTGCAATTCCTACAAGCATATGATCCTCTCTCATAATAATTTTCAGTAGCATCATGAATGAATTCAACAATATAACCAACACATAAAGCATTCTTTTCATGATCTACTTGCATAGAAATTTTACTACTCTCCACATAAGCAAAATTCTTCTCATTCATAGTAGTGGGAGCAAACTCAACAAAATAACTATCATGTGAAGCATAATCCAATTGAAAACTAAAATCATGATGACAAGTTTCATGGTTATCATTATTCTTAATAACATACAAGTCATCACAATAATCATCATAGATAATAACTTTGTTCTCATAATCAATTGGAACCTCTTCCGACATAGCGGATTCATCACTAAATAAAGTCATGACCTCTCCAAATCCACTTTCATAAATATAATCATCATAAGTAGCAGGCATGATTTCATCATAATAAATTTGCTCATCAAAACATGGGGGACTAAACATATCATCTTTATCAAACATAGCATCCCCAAGCTTGTGGCTTTGCATATCATTAGCATCATGGATATTCAAAGGGTTCACACTAACAACATTGCAATCATGCTCATCATTCAAGTATTTTATGCCAAGCATTTTATGTAATTCTTCTTCTAGTACTTGAGCACAATTTTCCTTCCCATTATTTTCACGACAGATATTAAAAAGATGTAGCATATGAGGTAACCTTAATTCCATTTTTTTGTAGTTTTCTTTTATAAACTAAACTAGTGATAAAACAAGAAACTAAAAGATTTGATTGCAATATCTAAAGATATACCTTCAAGCACTCACCTCCCCGGCAACGGTGCCAGAAAAGAGCTTGATGTCTACTACGCAACCTTCTTCTTGTAGACGTTGTTGGGCCTCCAAGTGCAGAGGTTTGTAGGACAGTAGCAAATTTCCCTCAAGTGGATGACCTAAGGTTTATCAATTCGTGGGAGGCGTAGGATGAAGATGGTCTCTCTCAAACAACCCTGCAACCAAATAACAAAGAGTCTCTTGTGTCCCCAACACACCCAATACAATGGTAAATTGTATAGGTGCACTAGTTCGGCAAAGAGATGGTGATACAAGTGCAATATGGATGGTAGATATAGGTTTTTGTAATAGGAAAAATATAAAAACAGCAAGGTAACTAAAGATAAAAGTGAGCATAAACGGTGTTGTAATGATAGGAGACAAGGCCTAGGGTTCATACTTTCACTAGTGCAAGTTCTCTCAACAAGGATAACATAATTGGATCATATTACTAGCCCTCAACATGCAACAAAGAGTCACTCCAAAGTAACTAATAGCGGAGAACAAACGAAGAGATTATGGTAGGGTACGAAACCACCTCAAAGTTATTCTTTCTGATCGATCTATTCAAGAGTCTGTAGTAACGTTCAATCTATCATAGAGTTCGTACTAGAATAACACCTTAAGACACAAATCAACCAAAACCCTAATGTCACCTAGATACTCCATTGTCACCTCAAGTATCCGTGGGCATGATTATATGATATGCATCACACAATCTCAGAAACATCTATTCAACCAACACATAGAACTTCAAAGAGTGCCCCAAAGTTTCTACCGGAGAGTCAAGACGAAAACGTGTGCCAACCCCTATGCATAGATTCCCAAGGTCACAGAACCCGCAAGTTGATCACCAAAACATACATCAAGTAGATCACATGATATCCCATTGTCACCACAGATAAGCACGTGCAAGACATACATCAAGTGTTCTCAAATCCTTAAAGACTCAATCCGATAAGGTAACTTCACAGGGAAAACTCAATCAATTACAAGAGAGTAGAGGGGGAGAAGCATCATAAGATCCAACTATAATAGCAAAGCTCGCGATACATCAAGATCGTGCTATCTCTAGAACACGAGAGAGAGAGATCAAACACATAAATACTGGTACATACCCTCAGCCCCGAGGGTGGACTACTCCCTCCTCGTCATGGTGCGCACCGGGATGATGAAGATGGCCACCGGTGAGGGTCCCCCCCCTCCGGCAGGGTGCCGGGACGGGGTCTAGAGTGGTTTTTGGTGGCTACAGAGGCTTTCGGCGGCAGAACTTCCAATCTAGGTTATTTTCCGGAGGTTTCAGTATTTATAGGATTTTTTGGCATACGGCACAAGTCAGGGGGGCCTCCGGGCTGTCCACGAGACAGGGGCACACGCCCTCCTAGAGTGGGCGCACCCCCCACCCTTGTGGGCAGCCCGTGGCTCTCCTAGCCCAACCCTTTTACTTCGGAGGCTTCTTTTGGTCCAGAAAAAATCACCAAAAATTGGCACGTCAATTGGACTCCGTTTGATATTCCTTCTCTGTAAAACTCAAAAACAAGGAAAAAACAGAAACTGGCACTCGGCTCTAGGTTAATAGGTTAGTCCCATAAATAATATAAAAGTGTATGACAAAGCCCATTAAACATCCTAGAACGATAATATAATAGCATGGAACAATCAAAAATTATAGATACGTTGGAGACGTATCAACCGCCATGGGGGTCTTCGGCCCGATCCAGCTGGTCGGGAGACGACGTGGTGAGTAGCCCCTAGTCCATGACACCGTCAGTAGCCCCCTGAACCGGTCTTCAAGTTGGAGATGCTACTCGGTTCTTCCAAACTATTCTTCATCTTCGGTCGTTGGTCTTGAAAACTGGTTCAACAAATCATCTCATCTTCAATCTTGAGGATCACCGAAGTCATTCGAAGAGTTTACACGTCGGGTATCCGAGGAGCTCTCTAAGTCTTCGGCCTTTGTCAATGCCTTGTTATTTTTACGCCACACCTCGGGTTTGAAGTGTTTCCCGTGCGGCGATGCCCTCTCGCGTCCGAGCTCCAACGTCGGACTGTATCCAAGGTGTCTTCTTGCGGCCGAGCTCCAACGCCGGACTGTATCCGAGCTCCAATGCCGGACTGTATCCGAGATGCCATTGATTACCTCGGTCTTTGAAAAAGGTTGAAGGAGTTCATCCGAGCTCAATGCGGGAAAATGCCCTCTATTGAGCCAACCATTTGTATCCGAGCATTATGCCAGACTACATCCGATGTGGTGCAATTTTTTGCTGACGAGATGTATAGCTAGTAGCCCTCAAGGTGCGTGTCGGCCTAAAATCCGAGAAGCACATTAGAGGAGATAGTGATCGGTGGACGAGTCTTCGAGAGAGGGTCTCGAGAAGTTGCCATAATATATTAGGTTGATACCGGATATGTTCTAGATGGGACCTATTGTTGTCCGAAGACGCGTTTGCCCATAGTTCGGTCAAGCCGAACACCAAGCCACGGATCTGAGCGCGAAGCCCAGTAGCCCCCGATCCTTAATGTGGGCACGGGTGCCCGAATTAAGGATCGATATCCGGAGTAAAATCACAAATTATGTGTAATGATTCTATGTGTCCAAGTACTCTACATCATTAATGCTCGGATCCGCATTGTACAAAACTTTGTTGACCGACCATCGGCTTCAACCTCCTCGGCTAGTAGATGGGAGTGTTTGTCCTACTATATAAAGCCTTTATGAGGGCAAATATTTACGACGAACAAGGCAAACTGGTCATATATATGGTTTCATAAACAAAGGTACACGGAGAGGTATGTTATATTACTATTAACGTAAGAAACATCTTGCAAAGAAAATAGTCCCGCTATCAGTTCCATTCTTTGGGTTGTCATGTTGACCATGATCATGTAACCTCACCTCCGGTGAATATGGGAGGAAAATAGTGAGGATTTAGTTTGGGGAAAGTTCCCGAACTCTATGGTCTAATGAACCAAAATTTTCACTTTCGTCGTTCGCCGACCAATTATATTATTTAAGATGGCTAGCTTTCGGCTTCTCCCACTCTGAGGTACTAACACAGATGATCCGGAAGTAACAATCACAGAGGTGCTCCCTTTACCTCCTAGCAAAACAATCGGGAACATACGGGTAATCACATGAGCCACGCAACCCAACTTTTGCCAAAATCTTAAGTCAAATTGATGCATATTTATTGCTTTATAACGATAATTACGAAAGGCATCACTTGTATAATGAATAAAAATGCTAATGATATGCTTATTTTGACTCCACTACGACCGTTCATCATTTGAAAATGGCCCATTGTCGACTTCCACCCCTTTGTACATGCTACACAGGGTCTTGATGCCCGGAGGCGGTTGTGTTAGTGGAAACGAGGCAATCGGATATGTTGGCTTTATAGCTTTCACTTAGTCATAGGAGCTTAAACTCGGGAAGCTAGCTACGAGCCCCCGGTTAGTGTTCGGCATCGACCGAAGTCTAGCCATTAACACTTCGGCCAACATTATGAAAGGCCATTGTTTAACACGAGGTGACCTCCATCGATCTTATAATTTGACACAGTCATCGGACCGCTGACCAGTTTACGCGGATTGTGACAATTAGTTTTCGGCTTTCTCCACTGAGGTGCTTAACCATTCAAGTTGGAAGCACAATCGAAGTTGTTCTCCCTTTGCACACCTAGCCAAACAAAGCGGAACGTAGGAGGCAAGCACAAGAGCCAGGCAATCGAACTATTGACCAAAGACACAATTCGAAACTGATGCATATAAAGCAATATCCTAGAACGTTTTGCCGAAGACTCCTCAGAGTATCTTGGTTTTTGGTGGGTTCGGATGTAGTCCAGCCCCCCGTTAATATTGCCAATGCTTTATAGGCATCTGGCATTGCACTGCTCGAGAAATAGTCCCGATGTGGCGTGTATATTTGTCAATACCCAGGTGTAGTCCGTCGGGAAAGATGCCGAGCTGTGGGTCGGAAAAGATCTCCCGAGTTGAATTAGAGTGCAGGGCACCTCGGTCATGAAGATGTCCCGCTTCCTGAAAGAAAAACATACAAATAGCTAAAAAAGTGCCATAAGCTCAAAAGGCCAAAAAACTTTTGTAAAAGCTTGACGTCCGAACCAAATAAAGTGTTCGGTGCCAATCAGAAAATTGGTCTTAATATTAGTTTGTGTTTCCGTCATGCTATATCATGACACATCTGATATCGAGACTTCGAGCGGGTCATCCTGCAGCTTCAACCTCCTATCCCGAAGGCGGAGTGTTTCTCGTTATTCCTGTCTAGCGAACTAAACTTGAGCAGCTTGAGAGAGAAATCAAGCTACTAGGCTATTGACCGCACACTCGCGTCGAAAAAAGGAGTGATAGAATAAGACTTTGCAACGACTAAGAAGAAGAAACAATATATTATAAAACGGCTCATGTAAATTTACGAGCCCCAGTTAACTTGGGTAAAAGAAATATCTTTAACAAACAACGTTTTTGGCAAACTAAGTTTTTAACAAATGACTATAATGTTTGGTCGAGCCGAACAATAATTAAGAATTGAAAACGCTGAGCATGATTGTGACTTAGTTGGTTAATGTGTTGGGTGACACGGTCCGATCTTGTGGCTGGAGAAGGACGCGTATCGAATTTTGACAAATATGATATGGTGCGTAGTCCTCAGCTTAACCGAGGTCCCATGCCCAGACCCGTCCCGAAGTGACCGAGTGAGGAGCTCGACACTCCGAAGTGGTGGCACAGCACGGCCACTATGGTGAGGGGAAGACCCCAATCTAGCCGAGGTGACGGAGTAGGTCGACAGGGCAACACCGAATTGACCGCGTAACGCAGTCAAAATTGATTACCTGCACACATAAAACAGTGCAAGCAAAAAATTTGAAAGAAAAAATTGCATAATTAATATATGCGAAGCGAATCATGAGGTAAGTTATGCCTGGGCACTGAGGTTGGTTAGACGGAGTGGTAGCGCGGACCCGTCGATGCAGGTTGGCATGCGCGGGGCGACAACATTGGCCTGGCATGATCCGAACTCATTGTATAGAGGTGTCGGTCGGCGCGGTGGCTGATTATCCTGCATTCGCAAAGTAGCACAAGATAAAAAGAAAAAAAATGTACAATATAAATAATTTGGGAAATATGGTCTGAACACCGAGGTAGGTTTGATGGCATAATCGCGGTGACAACGCCTTATTGTGCGGATTCACCCAGCAGACCGAGCTGCGGACTAGAGTGACAGCGACAACCTGCAATGCGCTGGACCGCGCTTGCAGTGTTCTACGTAAATAAGACAGTACAAAATGACAGAGTATATGTGGGTACAAATAACTTGTGCAATATAATTTTAACAAGGAAAATATAGCCTGACTTATTTCGGTGATAGACGAAGCAACTCCGGATTCATAACGTGCCACAGTGCATTAGGTCGGTCGAGTCGTGGCCGCTGTACCACGGACATGAAAACAGGTTGCATACACAACATTTAGAAAGTAGAAAAGCTAACATGGAGCTTTACGCAGATTGGTATAGCTTAGCCATGATACAGTATTCATCAAACAATTAGTACACGCACGCCTAGACAAGAAGTACTAGTAGCCAACGGCCTTGAAATAATTTAAATTTAAAATAAAGAAATAGAGGATCTCCATGATGGATGATGCCGAGCAGGGATCTTCTCAGGCAGCGCAAGCAGTACTTGCGGTACTGGCGTACTGCTCGTCGGCCAACGCAATCATCAGATAAAATACTGTACAAATGCCTCAAGTCCAGATCCTGGTTGTAGTCTGCGAACACACTTCAAAAAACTGGAAGAAAAAATTCTTGACGAACTCAACTGCTGACCGAAAAGTCTAATTGGAAAGGATAGCAAACAGGTCGGCCGAAAAAAGACAGCTACAGTGGAAATTGGACTCCGGATCGAGCGACATTCCGATGTTACACTGCTCCTGATTCCCGATGTAGCTAGAGGAGTACAAGAAGTGCACCAAAGTGCTATGTTGTTTCACGTGGGATATAGCCAAAATAGGATAGCACGTTGCATCAATCAGATCGATTGATGTGCCCCAACTAGTATGCGGCCGATTGCTCCACGGAAAAGTGCATGAAAAAAAAAGTCATTAGCCTAATGCGTGCAGGACCCAGCTCAAAATTAACTAATAAAGAAACGGTAATGATAACTCCCGAACGTTCGGGATTTAAGCATGCCAACCCGAACATTTTAGATGGCAAATTTAGTTTGCACGAGATTCGGGAAACATGGCAATTTTCTGACAAAAAAACGAAAAAAATAGGAAGTTGCCATCTCTGTCAACTAAAGTTGCCATCCCCTATGAACTGTTAGGTTTAATCTTGATCTCATGTATTTGCATGTATGAGTTTTGCATGTAGTAGAGTCTAGGGTGTAAAGTTTCCGGCGTAGCTTCAGTGTTGTGCGCCCAAAGGAGGCGAGATGCCGGGCTGCTATGCAATGTGGCGAGATGCCAAATATGCCGTGCGATACGGCGATGTCGTGAGAAGCGGCAAGGCGCGGCAGAAGGTGGAGCGTGACAGGCAACATGTTGAACCGGCGAGTCATTCAGATGGGTTTGAAGCAGCCATGCATGCGTGAGGTAGTTGGCATGTTGCCGAGTGATTCGGTCATATTGATTAGTGCATGCACGTCATTAGCTGGTGGAGGTTGCATGTAGAAGAATTAGTCGAGTAGTTGCACAGGACGTGTGCATAGAAAGTGGATCAGGACGTTGGCCTCTGGCCGTGTGAGTTAGAGCGTGAGTTTAGGGATTAGCTGGTAGTACGATCATGTGTGAGTCTGTTGTACTATAAGCTATTTAAGGTGAACAAATCAATGAAAAAGCAAGGCCGTGAGGGCTGAGAAGAAAACAATGTAGCGCATGTGCTCTTGCCGGGAGATATAGGCAAAGCTAGTAGTCTCCAGGTGAGGTGTGTATGTGTCCTTGCCGTGTGTTCTTGAGAGAAACTACAAGAGAGAAGTAGAGAGAAACCGAGAAAGAGTTGTGTGAGGCAGCTCAAGGTAGAAGAAGAGCGGCGTTGTGAGAAGGCGACGCTAACATGAACTAAAGTTGCCATGTAAAAACGTTTGAAACGAAATGCTCAAAATCCGAACGTTCGGGGATTGAATCTCCCCTGTATGATGCCGGCGACTGCGGGATAGCTACAAATTCTTCGGTCCCCGTGCGGTGTGTTCCCCTCGATACACTCTGAACTAGCTCACGAGAGAGAGGTTTTGCGCAGCGAACTTGCATGCTGCTTTTCTGCTTCTTCTTCCTTTTATTCATGAACTTAAGATGATCATGCCGCAGTCCTGGCGCTCCTACCGGATCGTGCCATCCCACGATCGAGCACGCAGTCCACGGCCTCCTACGATCGCTCACGGAACGCACAAGTCGCGCCCCGCCGCAGCTGCTAACTAACCTGACAGAAAAAAACGCTAACTGAATCCTAACAGAAAACTACAACGAAGCAAAGTCTGAAACTTGACGTGCTAGCTAAACTAGCTTATTGTGCAACAAACTCCCCCTAAGCTAGGTTGGCTGGCACCTGATGACTCCCACACGATCACGCATCTCCTGGAACTGAATTCGCCCGAGCGCCTTCGTGAGGATGTGAGCGAGTTGATCACCAGTCCGCACGTACTGAACGTTGATGCTGCCATCTTCGACACACTGACGGATGAAGTGGTAGCGCAGCTCGATATGCTTGCTCCTGTCGTGGAAGACAGGGTTCTTGCTCAGTGCGATCGCGGACTTGTTGTCGATGTAGAGCTTGGTGGCGCCGTCGTTGCGCCCGAGCAGTTTTCCGATCAGCCGTGTGAGCCAGATGCCCTGGCACGCGGCTCCTGCCGCGGCGATGTACTCTGCTTCGCACGAGGAGAGAGCGACGATCTTCTGCTTGGCAGACTGCCACGACACCGGACTCCCTCGGAGGAAGAAGATGGTGCCACTGGTGCTTTTGCGATCATCCAGGTCTCCTCCACGATCTGAGTCGCTGTAGCCGACGAGCTCCGCGCCGCGTGCCTGCTGAGAGTAACAACACCCCAGCTGCCGCGAGCCGGCGATGTACCTGAGTAGCTGCTTCACGGCAGCCCAGTGCTCGCTCGTCGGTGTTTCCATGAATCTGCTGACATACCCGACGGCGTAGGTGATGTCTGGGCGAGTGTGGGTGAGGTAGCACGGACTCCCCACCACGCTCCTGTAGAATGTGCCGTCCACGGGCTCGCCAGCCCCCTCCCGCCTGAGCTTGAGGCGTGGCTGCATCTGTGTGGCCACGGGGTGACAGTCAGACATGCCGGCCTTCTCCAACAGCTTGCCGGCATACGAGGACTGCGTGATGACGATCCGGCCAGGCCTCTGGTCTACCTCGATGCCGAGGTAGTAGCTCAGTAGCCCCAGATCGCTCATCTTGAAGAGCGCCATCATCTCCTCCTTGAACTCAGTGATCGCCGCCGTGGACGCTCCGGTGATAATCAGGTCGTCCACGTACACGCCCACCAGGAGCCTGCCGCCGTCACCAGCGCGCGTGTACACCGCGTGCTCGGATGGACACTTCTCGAAGCCGAGAGCGTTGAGGCTGCTGTCGAGCTTCGCGTACCACGCCCTTGGTGCCTGGCGCAGTCCATAGAGCGCTTTGTGCAGCCGGAGCACCTTGCTCGTCGCGCCGGCGTGCTCGAAACCGGGGTGCTGCACCACATACACCTCCTCCTCCTCCAATTCGCCATTGAGGAAGGCTGATTTGACGTGGAGATGGTGCACCTCCCACCCCTCCTGTGCGGCTGCGGCGAGCAAGACACGCATGGAGTCGAGGCGGGCCACCGGGGCGAACACTTCTTCAAAGTCGATGCTGGCGCGCTGTACAAAGCCCTTCGCCACCAGGCGGGCCTTGTGTTTGATCACCTCGCCGGCGGCGTTCCTTTTCTCCTTGAAGACCCACTTCAGGCCGATGGGCCGATGACCTGCGGGCAGATCGCAGAGAGACCAGGTCTCGTTAGATTCAATGCATGCCATTTCCTCCACCATTGCCGCCCTCCATGCCGCATGGGGCTCTGCTTCTGCAAACATCGCCGGCTCTCCCTCAGGTAACAGGGGTAGTTGCTCCGTCCTCCCGGGCTGGGCCGCACCGTGGTCCAGCACGTCGTCCAGGCGACGGAAGTGGTGGACGGCGCCGGGATCGTCTGCATCGTCGAACATGTCCGCGTCATGTGGCGGCGGCGTCGCGAACTGCACATCCTGCCAAATTGGAGTGGCAGGGGATGCGGCGTCAGCTGCTGGCGAGTTCTCTGTCCCGGCATCGGGACCGTTGCGTGGCGGTGTAGGCGTGCTCGATCCAGCTCCCCCGGTGGCAGGTTCGGGTGACGGTGGAGCTGGGGTTCTTGCCGGAGTGACCACGTCCTCCAGGGGTCCACCATACGCTGATAAATTGACGACGAAGGAGCCGCCTGCTCCCACCGTCTTGTTGCCCCAGTCCCAGCTCGCGCTCTCGTCGAACACGACGTCGCGGGACACGTGCACCCGGCGACACCATGTACGGCTTGGAGCCGGGCTCGTACCCGACGAGCACCATGGGACTGCTCCGATCGTCCAGCTTCTTGAGGAAAGGGCGCGCGCTCTTGACGTGCGCCACGCACCCGAAGACACGCAGGTGGCTCACCTCTGGCTTCCTGCCGTGCCAGGCCTCGTACGGAGTCGCTCCGTCCACGCTGCGCGTGAACGATCGGTTCAGGAGATAGACGGCAGTAGTCACCGCCTCTCCCCAGAAATAATCTGGCATGCCCTTGGCCTTCATCATGCTCCTCGCCATGCCAACCACGGTCTGATTCCGCCTCTCGACAACGCCGTTTTGCTGTGGCGGGTAGGGCGCCGTCAGGTGACGCTGGACACCTGTGGACGCGAAGTGCTCCGCCAGTGCCGTGGACGTGAACTCCCCGCCGTGATCTGTGCGCAGCATGCCCAGCTTGCGCCGTGCCTCCACCTCCGCACGTGCCTGAAATTTCTTGATTGCGGATGCGGCCTCATCCTTGCTTGTCAGCAGCGTGAGTCACATGTAGCGGCTATGGTCGTCAACAAGGTGCAGGAAGTAGCGTCGTCCTCCAGGTGTCGCCGGCGCGATTGCCCTGCAGAGATCTGCGTGGATGAGGTCGAATGGCGCCTCCGCCCTGTACTTGGCCGCCTGCGGAAACGGCGTGCGCCGCTGCTTGCCCGCGAGGCAGGCCTGGCAGAGCTCTCCAGACTGCTCGATGCCCGGCATACCTCGCACCATCCCACCCCGCGCCATCCTATGCAGGGCGTCGATGTGCCAGTGGCCGAAGCGAGCATGCCATCGCCATGACACGCTGTCCGTGTGCGCGCCGAGGCAGATCGGACAAACAGGTCGTATGTGCAGTTTGTACAAACAATTGGGGGATCGTTTTACCTTTACGATGAGGGACCCACGCCGATCATGGATGCAGAGGACGCCGTGGCGGATGTTGATGTCGCAGCCGTTCTCGTCAAGCTGACCAGGGCTCACCACGCTACTCTTGAGCCTGGGGATGAAGTAGACGTCCATGAGGGCGCGTTGAGCTCCCTCGTCGACTGTGAACGCAACGGTGCCGCGTCCCTCGATCTGAACCACCGACCCGTCCCCGAACCGCACAGATCCGGTGATCGCGGTGTCGAGTTCGGCGAAGGCTGCGCGGTCGCCCGTCATGTGGTTGGACGCGCCGGTGTCCAGGTACCACGCCGGGTCCAGCGCGGCGTCTCCTACTGTAGGAGCGACGTTTGCCTGTTCTTCATTCAGAAAGACAGCGGCCTATGGCGAGCCACGGTGGCTGTCGACCTGCGGCGCCGCCTGAATGGGATGCGCGAGCTCGACTACCTCGGCGAGCAGCATCTGTGGATCGACCTCTTCGTCGGCCTGGGCGAGGAGGGCCTCCTCCTCCCTCTTCTTCCTTCTGCATTCGCGGGCCCAGTGGCCCTTGATACCGCAGTAGCGGCACTTTTCCTTGTCCCCGCCACTCTTGTCGGGGTAGTCACCACTGCGCCTGCCGCCGCGTCCGCCTCCTCGGCCGCCCCCACGGCCACGGCCACTGCCCTTTCGGCGATTGTTGTTGCCGCCTGGAGGAGGGCCCTGGTCGCCGGAGTGCAGGCGTGCCTGCCATTCCTCCCACGTGAGGAGCAAGCGGCCGCCTTGACTGCTACCACCGCCCTGCGTGTCGTCGAGGCGTTCCTGGATGACACGCAGCTTGCCGGTGACCTCGTCCAGGGAGAGCGTCCTGATGTCCAGCAGCGTCTCGATAGCGATCGCCACATGTGCGAACTGTTGCGGCACAACACAAAGAAACTTGGCGACTACCTTTGATTCTTCCAGAGTGTCTCTGAGCGCTCGCAGGCCGGAGACGATGCCGGACAACCGGAGGGAGAAATCGTCGATGGTTTCTCCGTTGCGGAAGGCGATGCTCTCGAAGTCGCGCCGGAGCTTCTGCGCGTTGGCCTCGCGCACCGTCGTGGCGCCGAGGCGTTGCGCGGCGATGGCATCCCACGCCTCCTTGGCGTTAGCCCTCTCGCCCATGGCGAGCAGCACATCCGTGGGCAGGCCACGGAGGATGGTGATCATGGCGTTGCGCTCGTCGTGGTAGGGGGCGTCGCCGTGCGACACTGCCCTCCACCAGCCATGCGCCTGAAGGTAGACCTTCATCAGCAGAGACCACTCGGGGTAATTTGTGCGTGTCAGCTTTGGGAGCGCGCCACTCGAGGCCGCCGGCTCCGCCGCCTGCTGCACCACCAAATCCCCGCGCGATCGATCTCCAGGGGTCGCCGGTGAACTTGACATGGCTCTGATGCCACTTGTTCCCCTCGATACACTCTGAACTAGCTCACGAGGGAGAGGTTTTGCGCAGCGAACTTGCATGCTGCTTTTCTGCTTCTTCTTCCTTTTATTCCTGAACTTAAGATGATCATGCCGCAGTCCTGGCGCTCCTATCAGATCGTGCCATCCCACGATCGAGCACGCAGTCCACGGCCTCCTACGATCGCTCACGGAACGCACAAGTCGCACCCCGCGGCAGCTGCTAACTAACCTGACAAAAAAAACGCTAACTGAATCCTAACAGAAAACTACAACGAAGCAAAGTTTGAAACTTGACGTGCTAGCTAAACTAGCTTATTGTGCAACACGGTGGTACTAGCGCTGGAGTGTCCTCGGCTGGAACGTGGCCGATCAGACTGCGTATTTTTTTTACTTGACCTATGCAGCGAATCATCTGGAATGCCACAGCTGGAAACGCCGCTGAACTGGATCCTCCACAAAGCGCAGGATCAGCCCGTCCTCACGAATTGTGTCTGCTGCTCGTCCGTGGCAGAGCTCGGATCCGATGCACTACCAGGCGGCGGACATGGTCGCCACCGCTCAAATTTTCTTGATCTCAATTTGATATGAACAAAGTAGCACGGAGCAGCAATCATAATCTAGTAAAAAGAAATAGTTTACGTGGAACGGATCTAACTGAAAAATATCACCTGATCATCTCATCGATCCATGATGATCACCTAGCAGGCTCTTAATTTTTTTTTTGAGCAGACGCAAGCGCTCATATACACGCGCATACACTCACCCCTATGAACGCACACACGCACACCCTACCCCTATGAGCACCTCCGAGAGACTGAGCCGGCATATCATCTTGAGATTTACGAAGTCACCGTAGGCGCCTCGTCGTCGACGGGAACGTCTCCTCCCACTGAAAGCGCATCGCCGGAAATCCTGAAATAAATCCAGGAATAATGCGAGCACCAGGATTTGAACCCTGGTGGGTTGGGGATACCACTGTCCACCTAACCATCTCAACCACAGGTTGGTTCGCACCTAGCAGGCTCTTAATGAAAGCATCAATGTCGGTTCAATATCCGGCATATCTCGTAGGGTCCTAAGCTAGGCGTCTTGGAGTGATGGTAACACGGACACGGGATTTTACACAGGTTCGGGCCCTCTTGATGGAGGTAAAACCCTACGTCCCACTTTTGATTGTATTCGTATGGGATGTAGTACATAGTACATGTGTCTACCATGAGATTGATCTAATGAATATCAGATGTTCTATTGACTAGCCTGGCCTTGGTTTATGTAACACACCGGAGGCCTAGGGTTTAGGAGAGTCCTTGTTTTGGGCGCCAAGTCTTCTGGAAACCTCCTTGTATGCGGCATGGGGTGCATGAAGTGGCCCATGAATGAACCGCCATGGGGGTCCTCGGCCCGATCCAGCTGGTCGTGAGACGA
This sequence comes from Secale cereale, assembly GCA_902687465.1. NCBI lineage: Eukaryota > Viridiplantae > Streptophyta > Magnoliopsida > Poales > Poaceae > Secale > Secale cereale. The sequence continues at coordinate 16,916,800 of LR738709.1, forward strand.
CGTGGTGAGCACCCCCTAGTCCATGGCACCGTCAGTGGGGGTAGGTAAGGTGGAGGGGAGCGCGGCAGCGAGGTAAGGTGGAGGGGAGCGAGGTGGCGAGGGAAAGTGGATGGGAGGGAATGTGGAGGGTGGTGTGGCGGCACCGCGAGGGGACCGCGGCGGCGGCGAGGTGAGGCGCTGAGGAAGAGAGTGCGGTGGTGAGGCGCTCCGAGGCAGATAGTGGAGAGAGTGTGTGCGCGGTTGTGGCTGTGAGTTGAGAGGTAGACAACACTGCGGGTTCAATACGAAAATCGCCGAGGACTTTTTTGCAAAATTGCCGCTGCGGCGAATATTTCGAGACAGAGGGAGTATAATAATAACCACTTTATCATTGCCTCTATGGCATATGTCCAACAGGAACAATAAAAAATTATATATATTTTGGAGACGTATCAGGATGCCCTTGAAGGCATCCCCTCTTTCGTCTAAAATTCATCGGTAAATTACTTGGTGCTATATTTTTATTCACCGCATGATATGAATTTTGCTTCGAGCATTGTATATTATAGTGGTCTTTTCTTTGTTTGCCTTTTAGTTTGCCACAATCATCTTTTGATGGACACACTTTTTGAGAGAGACACACATTTACTCGTGATTTGTTAAAAAAAAAATCTGTACTGCACTAATATCTTCTGAGCTAGGTAGTTGCTCTAGTGCTTCATTTATATCTTTTGGAGCATAGCGGTGGTTATATTTTGAACAAAATAGTTGCACTCTCATGCTTCACTTATATATTTTTTAGAGTCTAATAAATAGTAATGGCAATATGCACGGGTTATGAAATTGGTCCTAATATGATAGGTATTCAAGAAGGATATAATAAAAACTTTCATGTAGATCAGTGAATATGATACGTTTGATTCCTTGTAATAGTTTTGCGATATTTCGGAGGTAATATGTGGGAGGTACTAGTAAATTATTTTGGTTTAGTAAGAATATTGGTGTTAGGATTTGTGATTCCCGAAGCATGCACATAAAGTCTCTTGTTATGCTAAGAAGTTGGAGCATGATTTATTATTGATTGTCTTCCTTATGAGTGGCGGTCGGGGACAAGCGGTGGTCTTTTCCTACTAATATATCCTTCTAGGGGCATGCGTAGTAGTACCTTGATTTGATGGCTAATAAATTTCGCATTAAGTATGTGAGTTCTTTATGACTAATGTGAGTCCACGGATTATGCACAATCTCACTTTTCCGCAACTTGCTAGCCTCTTTGGTACTGTGCATCGCCCTTTCTCACATGGAGAGTTGGTGCATACTTCATCGGTGCATCCAAACCCCGTGATATGTTACGCTCTATCACACATAAGCTTCCTTATATCTTCCTCAGAACAGCCACCATACGTACCTATTATTGCATTTTCATAGCCATTGTGACAGATATTGCCCTGCAACTTCATTCCGTTCATATGACACACATAATCATTGTTATATTGATTTTCATGATAATATAGCTGACATAGTATTTGTGGCTTAGCCAATTTCATCATGTTTTACACATGTTAAGCAAGCATTATTTTGCATCCTGGTACACTGCAGAGGCATTCATATAGAGTCATATTTTGTTTTAGTGTCGAGTTGTATTATTGAGTTGTAAGTAAATAGAATTATGATGGTCATCATTTTTATTAGAGCATTGTCCCAATGAGGAAATAAATAAAGGGAAAAAAGAAAAAAAGAAGGAAAAGAGACCAAAAAGAGCCCACAAAAGAAAGAGAGAGAGAGAGAAAGAGAGAGAGAGAGAGAAGGGGCAGTGTTACTATCTTTATCCATACTAGTGCCTCAAAGTAGCACCATGTTCTTCATATAGAGAGGCTCCTATGTAGTTACGTTCATATATTAGTGGGAATTTTTCATTATAGATCTTGGCTTGTACATTCGGATGATGGGCATCCTCAAATGCCCGAGGTCTTTATGAGCAAGCAAGTTGGATGCATACCCATTTAGTTATGAGTTTGAGCTTCCATGCACTTATACCTCTTAGTGCATCTCTTGCATGGCAATCCCTACTCCATGCATTGACACCAATTGATGGACATCTTTATAGCCCGTGGATTAGCCGCGTTGATGTGAGACTATCTTGTCTTTTTGACTTCCCCTTATTAATCTCTACCACCACATTATGTTCCACCCATAGTGTTATATCCACGGCTTGCGCTCACGTAGTGTGTTGGGGTTGAAAAAGATGAAGTGTGTTAAAAACTATGAACCGATTGCTCAGCTTGTCATCGGGGTTGTGCATGATAAATACTTTGTGTTAAGAAGATGGGGCATGACAAGACTATATGATTTTTTACGGATAACTTTCTTTAGCATTTTCATTTTGAAAGGCATGAATTTAGGGATAACTTTCTTTAGTATGCCTGAGTATTGATGTATTTATATCAAATTTTAGACTATTGCTTTGAATCATTCGGATCTCAATATTAATACCTAAAAGAGAGATTACATGTTAGGTAACATTCCACATTTTTTTATCATTTACCTACTCGAGGACCAACATGAATTATGCTTGGGGGTGCTTCATACGTTTTCAACATATCTATAATTTTTTATCTTTCCATGCTATTATAGTATCAATATTGGATTTTTATATGCATTTATATATCATTTTTTTGGGACTAAACTTTTCACCCAGTGCCAAGTGGTTGTTGCTATTTTTTTTTTTGTGCCTATTTTTGGTTTTCTAGAATATCAGTAACAAACGGAGTCCAAATGCTACGTAAATTTTTGAAATTATTTTTCTCACCAAGAGAGAGCCTAGAAGCTTCGAGAGGGTACTAGAAGGCAAGCAAGGAGACGGCAAGGCAACATGGCTTGCTCAGGGGGTAGGCACAAACTGATGCCTTCTGGGCCCCTCGTGGCTCCGTTTGACCAATTCAACCTCTATTAAATTTCTAAAATAGGGAAACCAACAGAGTGCCACCTGAAAAACTTTTTCCATCGCCGCAAGTCTATTTTCTTCCGTGATCCCATCTAGATGCCCTTTCCGGTACTCTGCCGGAGGGGAAATCGATCACAGAGGGCTTCTACATCAACCTTGATGCCCATCTGATGATGCGTGAGTAGTTTACCATAGGCATACGGGTCCATAGATAGTAGCTAGATTGTTTCTGCTTTCTCCATAATCTTGTTGGAGTTCTATCCGATGTAATCTTCTTTTGTGGTGTTTTTGTTGGGATCCGATGAATTGTGGGTTTATACTTAATACTCTAGATGCATGTTGGATAGCGGTCGATGGGTGGAGTAATAGTAACAGATGCATGCAAGAGTAGGTCTACTTGTCTGAGACGTGATGCTTATATTCATGATCATTGCCTTGAATATGGGCATAACTATGAACTCTTCTATCGATTTCCCAACAGTAATTTGTTTACCCACTGTATGCTTTCTGTTTGGGAGAGAAAACTCTAGTAAAAACTATGGCCCCCGGGTCTACTTTTTCCATTGTTCTGGAAATCGGAAACTGGTAGCTGCTCGGTCCGCTTTGGAGTAAAGGTTAATTGATGGATCGTCCTATTAACTGGATTAATCGGTCCACCATTAATTGGTATATTAAATAGGAACTTGCCAACATATACCTAGTTTTTTATGTATTATACAATACTCACATGTTCTCAGCTATGTAACATACCAAGATATGCTACTGTTTGGTCATAGCATAGCTATTGAGGAGCGAGAGGGGGTGGTAGGGGTTACGAGGCAATCTTTTGGGCTTTGTTTGACCATAATTTGATGGGTCGGCAGCGATTAATCAGCCTAACAACCAATTAATCGGTCTGCAGGCTAATTAATCGGCCTCACAAGTTAACATGATGAATAAGTGTTATTCGATTAAGCCACCCTAAGAGTAGCGATAAACTGGCTTGTTAAATGATTAATCAGATGAATTCTTAAACAATGCTTTTATCATATATATAATCCAAAAATACCTTGTTGCTTTATTTTATTTTACTTTAATTTGTGTTATAATTTATCTATCTAGCACAACGAGTTTTGATCATTGCAATTAACCATCAAGGGGATTGACAACACTCTTGATCGCGTTGGGTGCAGGTATTTGCTTTTGTGTGTGTGCAGTTGTTGCTAACGAGGTTCTGTGTGAGTCTGCCACTAAATTGATAACCTTGGTTCTTAATTGAGGGAAATATTTATCTCTATTGTACTGCATCATTGTCTTCTCTTCGAGGAAATGCCAACACAGCTCACAAATAGCACGTACCATGCAACACCTTCAAGAATGACTGCGACGATGACGACACTGCTGCTCGAATGAATCCTAGGACTTCTCTAGGTAGACGGATGGAAGTGGGGGACATGTACACCCTATGCCCATCAAGAAGGATGGTGGCACCCATAGGTGTCACCACGTCGGTGCTGGCATGACCAGACAGAGATTTGTCCCGACCCCTCACACCGACAACCCAGGACCTCGGGCGCACCATGCTTGCCTCCCACCAGCATGGGCCAGCAAAGTCTTGAGGACACTACCGATGTCTCACCATGGCCAAAGATGTGAAGCCGGCCGGACCTAAACAAAGCAACCATAGACATGCATCGGCAGTACCACAACCGCGTGGGAGGGAACAACCTCCACCAGCTCAGGTGGTAGCAGACTGGATGCAGCAGCAGGAGCATACCAGGCCAACTCCCGGTCGGGCCTAGATTAGGCCCGTGAAGCTCCCACGGTCGCGCCGCAGCCGACACATCCAAGTAGCCGCCACCCCCGTCGCATGGAGCTCGACAGGTCAGCCGGAAGAGACCCAGCGGAATCCAATCTGTCCTGCCCTGACCCAGATCAGGCCTAACGGGCACACATCTGGGCATGTAGCGCGCCGCCAGCCAGCTCATGCCTCCAGCCGCCACCTCCGCTAAGGGGCCACGCCGCCGCCTCGCCACCACCCAACCAGGACAGGAACGCCGCCGTCGGAGCATACCCACTCGAGTCGGGCATCCGCGATGGGAAAGGAAGAGGCCGCCATCGCATGCCAAATAGTCGGCACGCAGGCAACGCCCGGCCGAGCTAGCTGATGGCAGTGGCATGAAGGGGAGGTGCGGGTGGGGGGGGGGGCTGGACGGCGAGGGGATAGGAGGCTTCCCCTGTCGCCTCGCTCGGGAAGGCGACGCGGGGGGTATGGTGGTCCGGCTCACGGCTCGAAATGTGAAAAACCTGTTTCCGTTTAGATAGATATATTGAAGTGTCCAATTAAATATAGTAATGAATTTCCATTGCCAATATACTTGATTTGATAAATTTCGTTCGTTCCACCAACTTAGCTTCATTATGGGAACCTCATCACAAAGAAATTTTGACTCTATGAGTAGGGCTGGGATTCAAGCCGAGTCGAGCTAGCTCGCTCGACTCGCTAGAGCTTGTTTTTTTAACGAGCTAGCTCGACTCGACTCGTTACTATAACGAGCTCAAACCTAAGATTGGCTCGACTCGTATAACTCGCAATCAGGTTCGTTTAGCTTGTTAAGCTCGTTAAAAATATGTAATAAAACCCTCAAACATGATAAAAATATTTATGTATGTATTAAACATAGACATCACTAAACAATTGTAATTTCCTTGTAACGCATGAGTCTCCTGGGCGGCTGGGCCTTCAACAGATGGGTCTTGTATTGTGCGCCTGGGACGCAGGGTGCTGAGTGGCTGATCTTTTTTTGGATTGGGAGTGGCTGATCTTTTGTACCGAGCATAATGAGTTACACGAGTACTCATTAGATTGGCTCGTTTAACTTGGTCTATAAACGATTTTAAACTAAAGCTCGGCTCGACTCGTTATTCTTCGAGTTCGAGTCGATTCAAGAGGAGTCACGAATTACTTGTTTAGCTCGCGAGATTCGAGCTTTTTACCAGCCCTGTCTATGAGACAGATCTCTATTCCCAATCCCAACTATACATAAAATGGAAGCTATGTACAACATGTGTTTCATTGAGCACACCCAACACCATTGTGATAAGCATATTTTCTGCAACTACGTACAGTGTTCAAATTGCAGAAACATTCGTAGTGCCCTACGTACCATGGAAATGTTGGATATGTTACAAATACATAGACTCTGTTGCCTTACTATAAAATAAACAAATTGCATAGAACTTGTCTGAAAAATATCCACTTGCACTTACTTTAAATAGTAAATTACAACATGATTAAAAATCTCACACGATTTCATGAAAATAACAATCACATAACTGGTTTCAGATGAAGATGTCTTTCAACGTGCAGCAGGACCTGGACCTAGGCCCACTATTGGCATCCTCAATTCGGTCCCAAATGTAGCATTACTGCTCACATCTGTGGATTGCCCACTGGCATAAGCATTATAATTCCAGCTCGAGTAATCATTGTTGTTACTGCCGGTGTTTGAGTCACGGGTGTGGCCCTCCTCGAGTTCCACGCACTCTTGTAGTTGCGCCACCACGTCTGCCATGGTGGGACGTTGCGCTGATGCCTGAGCGGTGCATTTGAGTGCGATCTCCGCCACCTTCCACACACTATTCACATTGTAACCGCCATGCATTCGTGCATCCACCACACCTTCGATGTTACCTCTCGCTAGCCGCTGTCTCACCCAATGAATAATGTTTGTGGGCTCTGGCTCCGAGAGGATGGCCGGCTTCCCAGTGACCAGCTCTAGCAGTACCACACCAAAGCTATACACATCGCTCTTGGCCGTGGGTTTCACCGTTGCCTGGTATTCTGGATCAACATATCCAGGTGTACCAACAAGTGTATTTGTTGAAATATAATTTCCATTGTGGTAATCGAAAGCCTTGGACAGGCCAAAATCTGCGATCTTGGCCTCCAGTCTAGCATTCAACAAGATGTTTGTAGCCTTAACATCCCTATGGATAAGAGGTGGGTTGCAACCCGTGTGCAGATACTCCAAACCTACAAGTGACAAGATCACCAACCATAAGATCCAAAAAACATAGATGAGCACATCACAAAGTGCCTCCAAAGAATTCAAAGGCCACAAGAGTGTTCTGTGCTATTGTACAAAAAAGTGGAAACAATAGATTGCATTTAAGCATGCACCTTGTGCAGATTCAAGTGCGATCCGAAGACTTTGCCGCCAAGGTAAACTTCGGCTAATTCCTGCAAAAACAATAACACCATGACCTCTGATAGAATAGACAATAGTTAAGGTGAGGTGACAATGACATACGTATTTGCATGGTTGTGTTTTGTATGCTATAGTTTATCATATGAGTCAAAAGGAAAAAAAATGTTAGTCAGAAATTATATTAATACCTGCAATGTGCTCTTGCAGGGTTCCTTCAGACATGTACTCATAAACAAGAGCCATATACTCCCCATCCTTGCAGTAACCAATCATGGTTACTAGATTCTTGTGATGAATCCGGGTTAGAATCTGAGCCTGCACAAGCACGTCAAATTTTAGATGGGAGTCACACATTTCTGCCAAGAGTTGAAGACGCGTGCTGTCAAAGGGTATGGTCCCACTGCACCTCTGCGAGGAACTCCTTGACTCCTTGATTGGAGGAATGAGACCGCAACTTCACCGCCACTTGAGTACCATCCTCGAGGAAGCCATCATAAACGCGACCGAACCCTCCTTGGCCAAGCACTCGTGCAAAACCATTGGTTATCATCTCGAGTTCCAAGTACGTGAACCGGCGGTTCTCGACTAGTCGCATCGAATAATTAGCACCGCCATGGCTCGTTGGCATTTCCTCCTCGTTCTGCGGCTTTATTGTGACCATATTGTCCATTGATCCTTCATGTATAAATAGGGAATTGATGAATTAATATACCAAACCGTGTGCTGGCATGATCCTGCCGGAAAATGTCCCACTCTCACCTTGCTGCTGCTTTCGTCTTCTTTGCAAGAACAAGATTAGGGCTGCCACAGATACTATCACCACAATTATAAATAAGGGGACAACAACATAGATGGCCAGTTTGCTCTTCCTTTTAGTAGCAAGCTGACATGAATTGTCGTCGGTACAAAGGTTTGGATTGTTGCCATGTCTAATAAATTAATGACCAAGTTAATTAATGTATAAGCGTTATGCAATTTATGAAGTATGTATGCGTACCTTAGGTTCAGTGAGCCATCTTGCATTCTTTTTAGAAGCCCAGAGGGAATTGATCCATTGAGTTGGTTGCCAGAAAAATCTCTGGAGGAAACAAATTAGTCGCACTATATATACACATGATGACACAAATAATTTCGTTAAAATCTTATTAATTGGTATTGCGTATGTGTGATGTGTCATGTGTCTCAGCTGGAATTAAATGTGTGTGCATACAGATCAAGATGAAATTAGCTAAGTAGTGCTAACTTGTTGCCCAACTTACATATCTGTCAGCGATTGTAATTGTGAAAGGGCATCTGGTATTGTGCCTGTCAAGTTGTTGTTTGACAAATTCCTGCAAGATATGGAAACATAATCTTTATTTTGTGATAGTTTTTGTTGCTGAAACTTATAAAAATATTAAACAACATAAATCTAGAATTCCGGATGTAGTACAAGTATTTGAGAGCCTTGAGATTTGCAAATGAAGATGATATATCACCATTCAAGCCACTGGATGACAAATTTCTACAAAAAAAAAACACATATACAAACGATCAGTTCCGTTATCCATCGGAAAATAAGGAGACTTTTGATCTCTAGATTTGGTCCTGAAACTTTCCAACAACACATCTTGGACTCTAAAATTTTCAAACTAGACAATTTTTGTCCCTGGCCTCAGCTAAAGTGGTGCATAAAAGAGTAACATGTTGAGGGTTCTGCATAGGAAAGCAGCCCATAAATAGTAGGGGTTCTGCACAGACAAATCTCCAGCGATGGGCATCACATCCCGTAAATAGTAAAGAACTAAGTAACACCGTCTAGATTAGTGCGTAACTAAAAATAACACCATCACATAGTACAGCAATAATTGCCAATCTAGATTTTACCATTTTACAATTGAAATATAAGTGCTCCAGTACTTTTTTCTTTTGCGGAGAAGTGCTCCAGTACTTTTGGTCCTGTTACTCCAAGGTATCCTATTGGGAGTACCAAACAATTATACATCTGATCTCTAAACTTATTAATAAAGGGTAGTTGGTTTCCTATTGGTTCTTTGGTGACCTTAACCTATGCCGCACAAACTTGGAATAATCTAAACCATGCCGATACTCTCCGAAAACCACGTCCTACATTAAGTCAACTAAATCAAATGAATCCTACTAAAATCTTAACTAAATCAAAAAATTATTTGCCTTTCCCTACCCATACTCCCAGCAAGTTAAATGTTACCAAAACTGATGTAAGGTATATGCCGAACAAAATTGATGTTGAACCACTATAGTACATGCCTATAGTAACGCACAGGCAGTTAGCTAGTTAGAGTAAATGAAGGGCGTATATTAATTTATGCGTAAAGTAAAAGAGCACAAGAAGTATTATATGAAGAACTATGGAATTCAAGGTAACTCGTAAACATATTGTTAGCATTCATAAAAAATAAAATAATAAAAAGTATTCCAATTATTTATGAGTTTTCTTGCATACCCAATAAATAGAAAACTCGTATATCCCTTTTTTATTTTAAAATTAATTTCTCTATATCACGATGCAACAAAAAAATCTTTTTTTTCTTTGCATATAATCAAAAATATTGAGGAAGATGTTTTTTGAATGTTTTCTTTGCTTTTCTGTTTAGTAACTAAACTTCCATGTATACGAATCTACATCCATATCATTGGTCATATATAACTTTGACCGTGTCAACCGGTCTGGGACCAATTATATTTCTCTGATTTGAAAAGTTTAGGGTCCACGAGGTACGCATGATATTATTGAAGTTGATAGATTAATTTTGTAAACAATGCGAAATAGTAGTTGAGAGACCAAATATTGTGGTATGCATGTAATTAACATTGTATATTGAGTTTTGGTTTGGTATACTATACCCCCTAGAAAGGTTTACAAATTCGATCCAGAATGGGACCAAATTCGATGCTTTTGTATACGTGTGGATCCAATGACCTACTTACATGCTTGTTATCCTCGGAGGGCTTGCAGTGGCGGAGCTGCAGGCCAGCTTATCCCACATCATAGTCTTTGGAAGGCACGGGTCACCCATCCAGTTATTCTGCACCTTGTACTTGGCCTTGATCGCCATGGCGGCCGATGCTACACGCATGCTTGCAGTAGTTAATCACATCGCACCCAGCAGTTCAATAGCACAAGGGTAGATGGATTTGCTTAATTAAATTGATTACCATCCTGGGAGTCGGTGCCAAGGTTCGTTGTGGGGATGACAGAGAACACCTCGACGGCATTGATGATGGGCGGCAGCGTGGAATTGGCTGTGGCGTTGATGGAGATGTTGTAGCGACCCTGGTGCCTGTTGATGAAGAACCTACTGAAGATGGCGTCGCTAGATAGGTAGCCCGGCGTGAAGCCCCTCGAGTACCAGAGGTCGCCGTCGAGGTTAATGTAGAACTGGCGTGTGGCGTTGCCATCGAGGAGCTGGAGCTCGGAGAAGTGCAAGGTGGCGATGTAGCCTGGCATCGGGTTATTGGGTTGGGGCTCCGCATCCCAGTACAACTCGATGTTCCCGGAGGCGTTCAGCGGGGTGATCGCCGTCTGCATCACTGCCGTGGGTGCCTCAAAATAATCGTTGTCATAGTTGGCCACCCTCTCCGTCGTCGACATGTCCGCCCAGATCGTGGTGTTGTACATAGGGTTCCAAAGCCGGTCGTATGGATCATCGGGGTACCTGATGATTGTTTCGTTTATGGGAGCGAAGTTTCGCCTGCCCAGCAGGACCAGCCCCAGCGCCGCGGTCGCCTGCGGATAGAGCGACATCTTCAGTGGCCTCAGCTCCAGCCCGGAGATGAAGGGTGTCCCGCCGCCGGTGTTCACCAGCAGGGGCGGAGCCTAATGGGCCAACCCTGTGGCACAGGCTACAGGGTCCGAAAATATTTTTAGTGCTAATTATAGGGCATAAGGCCCGAGGCAACAGGGTAGCCCATGAGGTGTGCATCAGGGTGGCCCATCAAACCAAGCAACCAGCCTGCAACCGACTCAGGTACGTACACTCGCAGCCCAACTGACCGATTGTCGCTCGATCTTGTTCGCAGGGAATGTAGAGGCGGCCCAACTTCGTGACTTTTCAGTTTTTCATTGGAGGGAAAAAAACACATCTTATTGATGTGACTTAAAAGTGACTCAACTTTGTAAGGGGGAAGTATTAGTTAAATGCAAATAATATGGACAAGTTTCTTAATAAAAGAAAGGCACTCTCACAAGATGCTCCAAAAGACATGAATTGGGAGGAGGAGATCCAATATGATCCATGCAAGAGAAAATTGATGGACCGTTATTGTCCAAATTTGAAAGATCTAGTAAGAAGAAAGTACTTGCTTAATGGGCCTTGTCAGCCAAGAGATACCAATTTTCCATATTTTGGTTCTAATGGACCTTACAATCTACTAAAGGTAATAATAAAAATTTAGTAAATTTTGGTACTTCGATTTGGGGATTTTATTATGTTCTACACTTCTATTTTTAAATTTAATTCTGTTTTTATATTGTAGGTTATTGAACCTTGGTATGTGATGAGGTGTTTTGGAATTTCAGAATGCAAGACATCCTTTTCAAGTAATTTTGTCGCTTGTTTTATGTTGCATTTTTTCTATAAATCAACTTCTATTATGTTTTGTAATCCGTGTTACAAGCTATGAAACACATCTTATTGACTGCAGCATTGGTTGAAAATTTTACGGCGAGGTTAAGTGGTGCTTCAGGGTAAGGTTAGCTCCAGCTCCGCCCCTGTTCACCAGGCACACCTGCACCACGTCTTCCGGCACGATGACGATGGCCTCTATTGCCCACGTGTTGCCCAGGTCCGACCCCCACAATGACGTGTTCACCACCGTCCACAAGTTTACGCCGATGTAGAGGTCGAAAGATGCAGGTCGCTTGTTAAGGCCGTCGTAGTTGCCATAGAGAAACGTGGCGCGGAAGAGGTACTTGAGGCCGGAGACCAGGGACTGGAGCGTGTAGCAGTTGCGGACACCATCGGGGAAACTCCGCAGGCTGTGGAGGTGCCTGGAGAGCCACGGACCGAAGTACTCAGCAGAGATGTTGTAGGGCGCGCCGGTGTCGGTGAAGCCAGCGTCTGAGAGGTAGAGCAACTTCGTCTTGTTGTCGACATAGCTCTCCCCTCCCTGTAGGCCGCAGTCTATGCTGATGAAACCTGCACATACAGATATGCAATCTAACATGAGGCTGCATGATTACAAGAAAAGCCAATAACAGAAATAACATGTTCCTTTTGGTTTTTCTGCCTGCGATGGTAGAGAGAGAGAGAGAGAGAGAGATGCCTTTGTTGTCTGGCTGGGCGCTAGCTTGGAGTATGCTCCCGGCTAGGCAGAGAACCAGCAGCCACCACAGGGGCGCCATTGTTCTACCAGCGCGTTGATTGCATGCAAGCTGCTAATGGAGAACCGTAATGGTAATATATAGAACATCTCTAAGGAAACTACATGCCTACTAAGGGTATTTGTATCCGATCTCCTAAATTGTGGAGGAGTAAACAAAGGACTAAACTTTACATGAGCACATTTGCTCCTCTAAATAAATATCATTTCTAGCTGAACCCTAAAAATTAACGGAGTAAATAAATTTGAAAGGCATATGAACACCAAAATTAACCAGCGTGACCACACCGGGCATCGCCACCACCCCAGGCGACTCGGGTGCCCCCAAACCCTAGCCTCCGGGCTCCTCCCTTCGGTCGCCGATGGCGGTGGCCGGCGATCCCCTCCCTACTCGTGATGGAGGAGGTGGGGCGGACCTCATCCCGTGAGGACACGTGGTCGATTTGGATCTTGGCAGCGAGGCGGCTTGCTCCGGGAGGCGGTCTTGGGCGGCCGCATGGCCGTCTAGTGGCAGGCCGGTGGCGGCTTCGTGGTGAGGACGCCGTAGAGGACCGGTCAGATCACGTCGGGTGCATGCGGTGGTGGCCTCCGGTCATGGCCTGGCCAGGGTGGTCACCTCGCTGCGCCGCCGCGGATGCCGAGGCATCGGCCCCGGGCGGTGGCGAATAGTGAAGCTCAGATCGTCCTTGTATGCATAGCGTGGAGGTACCCATGTCCAAGGCGTAGCTGGTCCGGCAGTTCGGCGGATTCGACCCCAGATCCCATTCGGTACGGTGACCGTGAAGAGCATGCTTGGAATTCTTCCTAGTGATAGTTATGGCATGGCTCAGTGGGCTGGCAGCCCTCTCTCCATGATCCAATGGTGGTGCTCTTCGGCAGTTGCCGGAGCTCGGGATCTACCGTGGTGGCAGTGCGGTTGTGGATGATTGCCGGATCTGGGCGGCCAGCTCCAGGGCATTGAAGGTGGTTTTGCAGATAGACAAGTTGTTGGTTGGATACTCTTGGGACGAATCCCGGTGAAAACTTAGTTTTCGGCCTATGGCCGGAGCAGGTGATTCTGACACCCATGGCATCGTTTTCTTCATGAAGGCATCATCGAGGTGAAGCTCCCAACTCCTCCCGCTACATCCGAGGGTAACCCTTGATCAGTTGATGAGAATGATGCCCCCAAGTAGGGAATGCACACCTCGGCTAATTTTACTCCTCGGCGGCCGCTTGGAGTAAATTATTTATTCACCTAATATTTTTAGGGGATCGTCTATGTCCGGTTTAGAGGAGTAAACAAGAATTTTACTCCTCTATCCTATTTTAGGGGAGCGGCTAGAGATGCCCTAATTAAGTAGAGTATTATTTGCGGACCCAAGGATCAAGTGGAAGGGATTGGGACCCATGATTTGTTAGTAAAAGTAAATCCTTATTAATCGTTGGCTATGTAAGTGTGACACTAAGTAGATTACAATTTTTCTTTAGAATCTTGCAGCTCAGAACTCTTAAAAGTCAATCATCAAAATGAGATTTTATTTGAAATGGCAAGTGGAAGGATGAGGAGTCACCATTAAAATCTAGTTTCTCATATTATTAGCACCAAGAGTCACCATCCGCAAGTTGCCGCTTCCTCACGCCTCCTCTCCAAAAAAGAGCATATGGTTCCCCTGCCTCCCGTCAGCGTTGCCACCACTCTTCCGTCTTCGGATGGCCATGGGGCCATGGGGGCGCAGTGGTTCCCGGCCCTTGCCAGCAGGAGGGCTACTTTTTAGACGTTTATTTGAGTTTTGTTAGGGTTTGTATCCTTCTCCGGAAAGCGAGACGGCGACGGCTCCCTGAAGATGGAATAAGATTCTCCCCACGCATAGCCCTTGTCCCGGTGGTGCATCTAGCATCGTTGTTAGGCGTGTGGAGGTGTCTCTCCCATGGGTATGTCTTTGGTCGATCTGATCGGACATGTGTTCAGGTTGGACCCTTCCGATCTACGCTACTCTTCATCTGCGGCTATTAATATTCTGGTGCGATGGTCCTACAGGGCCTTAGAGTGATGACTTCCCGATTATTTACTACAAAAAGTTTTTCCCAGCTCCAGTGAGGGAGGGATGATGACAGTGGCGTGCCATCGGCTCGCTTCAGTACTTGTAGTCGTTGCTAGGTGGTCTACGGATCTGGATGTAATTTTTATTATTGCCGATGTTTGTTGTACTGGCATGATTGAAGATGAATAGATTGGAAGTTTTCTCCGCAAAAAAAAGAGAGTCACCATCCGCAAAAAAGAAGAAAAAGAGTCATCAACAGCCTAGGGCACGCGATCATGGCAGCTTAATTTACCTAAAACTCATAGGTGGTCAATAGTTGCATATAAATTAACTACATGAAATGCACACGCAAACAAAATAGTCGTGATACACTGTACCACCTCTATCGGGATTGCATTGCACAAGTTTCTATGCCTTCAATTCGACCAACCAAGCTTGTGTTATATGTCACTAAAAACATATCACTGGAGTTCACTCTGAATGAAGTTTGTAAACATATATATTTTATGTTTGTTATACGCGATTTCGTAAGTCATGTAGGCAAACCAATTCTCGTGTGCCAGCAAACGTTAGGCAATTTCCCAGGTTAGAATCTATAGCAAAACACAATATATATTTCCACTCAGGCAAACTACCTAGTAGAATTACACTAAAGTCTTGGGTAAGTTGCTACAAGTGGTATGGCAAGTATCTTGATAAAAGTAGGTGGTTCATGGTTTTGCAGAGGAAGGAAGTATTATAAGCTGGAGCAAGAATTGCATTGGGGTGTTGTAGGTTGAGCCAATCCATCCAAGGGGTGGGCAAGGGTAATAACGATGTAATAGTGATTAACCGCAAATTTCATAAGCAGGCAGTTATTTCGGATATGCAAGTTATTTATCCCTAAACCACCAAAAGTTTTGGTTTGCAAACATTGTTCCAAGCAATCAAGCATTGTGCCCTTGAACAGGTGTCCACAACAACCCAGAAAAACGTTGTGTTAAGAGGATAGATTGTTTTGATTATGTTTTGGGGGATTTGAAAAATAGACATAAAGTAGGTTAGGAGTTAGTCTAGAACATTAGTTATGAGGATCAAATGGTCGCCTCTAGTGAGAATTTTTGCGTGCTAACCTTAGATGATTTTGACACAATGTTAGGTGTTTGGAGGTGACCGTGTGTGTGTGAGTGGTAGCCCAAGATAGACTTGTGGGAAAGAGGCCGTGGGGGAACCTACGATACCAAAAATAGCAAGGGTTGTTTTTTGTCCATGTGAAGGGGGGCAAAGGTTGTTTCGCATAAACTAGTTGTTAGGTCCGTGGAAAGTGTGACATCATTGACTATTACCTTTAGTTTGGAGGCCACAGTTGTGGGGCGGAAACTATAATAATCATCGTCATATTGTAGCTCGTGGGGATAAAGGTTGGTGAACCGAGGGTGGTGTAGTAGTGGTTGGTCTCAGTTGTGTTAGATGAGTTGTTGAAGCAAATTAAAAGGTATGGCAAGAGAGGGCCACCTTGCCGAAGGTAGTTTTCATGGTTGATCCTTATACCTTGGATTCCATTTAGAAGGACGGCAGTTTCCCCGGTTGATAGGTTATTATTGATCCGACCCAAATACTTAGGCGAGAATCCTCGCTGGTCTAGGATTTTGTATAGGGAGGCCCAAGAAATAGAGTAAAAGGCTTTCCTTAGTCAACTTAAAAACCTAAAAACCCATATCCGCCTTATAAATCCGGATGGAGGGGGTGCGTGCATTTTTAATGTGTGGTACAGCGTACCATTTTTTTAAAGTGGTGTATAGGCCCTCCCTTTCGTTTTTCTATTGATACCACAAAACTTTGTCGTAATTGTGGTTGTGTGCACCTATTATCACAAAACTTTCGTTTTTTTTAATGTGGTGTATAGGCACAAAGGTAGAGACGCTATTCAAGGCTTTAGCTCCTATTGTCTAAGATAATGTGGTTGTAAACGCAACACATTAACACCCCCCTCCGGCTTCTTCTCCCCGGCACCTCTTTAACTGCTTCTTTGCAGTCCTCTCGCCTTCTCGTCTCCACTGGCTCCTACCATCCCCTTTATTCGCCTAGAACTGCATGATCTCTAATTCTGGTGATTCTTCACTATGACCTCTCATGCCGCTGTTGCAAAGGAGCATATAGTTACCCATGCGATGTTGATGAGCCCATAAAGATGATGGCAGCAACTGTCGTTGAGGATAGCCACCCCTCTTTCTACTGCCCCCATCCCATATTGTTGTGCTTCTCCTACTGACGACCATCCCTCCGAAGGACACCACTAGAACGGATGCACGCTAACGCAAAGGCAAAACCATTCAATCCATAAATTTCTCCTAATACTTAAAAGTTATTTATGACTGGTTCCATCTAATGATCGCAGAAGATTAAAATTAATGTGTATCCATGTCGTCGCACACCTAATACACAACTTGCATGGTGACCATGTCCAAGCGTAAGGCTTATGAAATTTTAAACATTCGCCACTAGTTAATCCCATTCTTTTTGAAGCCATCGACTCTATACTATTTGGTATTTAAATATTCTATATGTGAAGCAAGCCCCATTATATAAAAATCGGGAAAAGGTATAGATTGTGGCAATATTTTCAGATGCTAATTTACTCACACGACTTAAAGTATTTGTTGTTAAAGTACGTTCGGAATCTTCGGTTCTCCTGCCCTTGCCAGTATTTTCACCAAATAAGAGGATATGATGCATGATACTATATGACACAAAATAACACAGGACAAGACACAGGGTGGTACACAAACTGGTCCTTATACTAGAAAGTCTTCCTGTTTCAACTAGCCAACTACTCCAACCATTTTCCATAAATTAACCAATACATAGTTGTCCCAGTTGCCAACAAAATAACGCAAGGAAGATCATAGCTAGTGTCTGCCGTGCATAGAATAATATTGTTTGTTCACTTGTCATGTTTGCTAAGCTAGCTTATTACTCGAGGCCAATCACTGTAGTTTGAAACTTGTGTACGTTATATCTGTAAATCTGTAACCAATTGACAGTTGATATTAATAGCAGTTAGCCAAGATGTCATGATCCATGTTACGCAACTAATAACATCAGGCAACTAAGTCACACCTGATTTATATATTATGTCAACATCAATTGGTACTCCAATGGTCGTGGTGGGTTAGGTATGGGATAACTGCTCTTAACTTCTTTGCAGTCCAATTGGCAAAATTAATGAGGTGAGGAGTGGTTAGAGAGTTGAATGTGTCACGAGCAATGGACAAGGGAAATAATTACGATTGACATCTTTTGCCAGGAAACTAAGATCGACTTCACGATGACCAAGTACCGGCCAACTGCGTTGTGCGCTCATTTTATGGTCGAAGAGACCTGCATTGCACTTGGTTGAAATTGAGAAATTTGGCATCAATGTACCTCACATGCAGAAAATATCATTAGGCAGAAACTGTTGCCCCAAATGATTCGGGAACAAAGGATCTACCATTGGAGATTTGGATGTCATGTGCCAGATGGCCTCTGTTCACCACATACCCTTCTGATTGTGTGTACTATCGGCAAGGTTTCTGTGTAGCCATTTAAGAGTTGACCCGCATCCCAAACTACTTTCATGCATAATGGTGTGTAATATGTATACGAAAAAACCATATTACTATTATTTAAGTTTTTAGTTCGAGAGACAACAAACAACGGCATAACACAACCGATCTTTATACTATATATCAAAACATCACCCATTTGCACATACAAAGTAGGAATCAAACAGTTAACACACAAAAAAACACATACATGTTGGCACAATGTACTCAACCGTCTCAACGCATCAATTTGCATACGAGTAGTAATTTTCATAAACAACAAAGTAGACTTAAAACCAACATTACATAGCACAGTAATGCACTCCACTCATCAAATTCAAAGAGAAGTAGATAACAGCTGTAAACCCCACATTAATTATGGTCTTTACTACCTCCTTTCGAACTAAAATGAAGACTAGTGTTTTCTCCATCACCTTCGTAGAATGCTATTATCAGCACCAACATGGTATAGAGATACGTTCCAGAGGTTGTACCTAAACCGAGATTCGATATTCCTATGTCACAGCCTGCTTA
The DNA here is from genome assembly GCA_902687465.1 of Secale cereale. Classification (NCBI taxonomy): domain Eukaryota; kingdom Viridiplantae; phylum Streptophyta; class Magnoliopsida; order Poales; family Poaceae; genus Secale; species Secale cereale. The sequence goes on from LR738709.1 coordinate 16,935,380, forward strand.
CCTTGACCTTTGTGATCGCAATTGCCTTGTTGAGAACAACACACGGGGGATGATGAATATTCTCATGGGAAATTACACCTCCCCTCAAATAAATGTTGATATACTAGATGAGAAGCTCAATATCATTAAAATATTGAAGTACGGAGATTTAAAATATTTACAGCCTATGGAGTTGAAAGCGTACAACGCTTATAATGCTGCTTCTTATAAACCGAACTTAAATGGTTGCTTATTGGTGTGGGTTAGCAGTGTAGTTTTGGGTTGGGAAACAAAATAAAGTGAGAAGAAACCTGGAAAAGGGGGCATTTGACGTATGTCTTTGAAAAACAGTGTATTCTGTAGAAAAATGGACAAATCGCATGCGAGCCTGTTAATATATCTAGTGTGGCGTGATATATGAGATTTGAGAGCGAGACAAGATCAACCATGTAAGACGCGGTAGATTATGTCAGGTTATGACTCAAGAGAGGGTTAGCACAAATAACTAGGAGCAGCTTTCTCAGTTGATTATGTCATACACGGCTTAGGAGGGGCGGACACAATAATTAAGACCAACTTGCCTTGCTCGGTTGTTGCAAGATATTACTGCTCCAAAGACAGGTCAACATCTTCCATACGATTTATTTAGCTGAGTGAAATTAGAGAGATGGAGTTTCAGCCTCCTCCCATAAGGAAACACCTAGGGTTTATTTCCGTCCCACCGGCGCCGGCGCCGGTCCGCCTCATCTCCGGTGGCCTTAGGTTCATGGTGGCTCGGTGGATCCCGGACCTTATGGACAGGAGAGCTCTGTTTTCAAATGTTCCTTCGAGTTTTTGTTATGGTTTGCGTCCTGCTCAGGAAGACAAGATGGCGGCGGCTCCCTGAAGATGGAATAAGGTTCTTCCCACATAGCCCACATCCCGGCGGTGTGTCTAGCATCGCCAGGGGGTATTTGGAGGTGTGTCTCCGGCAGATCTGTTCTTGGTGGATTTGCTCGGATCTGGTCGTAGGTCGTCTATGTTAGTGTGTCTTCGGGTTAGATCCTTTCGATCCACGCTACTCTTCGTCGGCGACGGTTGATGTTGTGTTGGGCTGGTCCTATGGGGCCTTAGCATGACGTCTTCCTGACTGTCTACTACAACAAGTTTGTCCGACTCCGGTGAGGGAGTGGGCGATGACGGCACCGCGCCTTCGGCCCGCTTCAGTGCTTATAGTCGTCGCTAGATGGTCTACAGATTTTGATGTATTTTATTTATTATTTCTACTGTTCGTTGTACAGCCGTGATTGAGGATGAATAGATTAGAAGTTTTCTCGCAATTTTTTTTAAAGAGATGGAGGAATTGTCACTGCGGATTTCAACCATTTTAATGGGAGGAGTCAATGCCTATGTCAAGGCCATGAATAAGCATGTTTCGCCCAATTTTTATATTTATTTATTTTTTTAAATGTCATTTTTAGTCAATCTCCTACAACAGATTAACGATGGCCTCCGACTGGACCTGGACCTGGACCTACTCAATGGACACATACGTGAGCACGAACTCATGCGCCACTGGGACACACACACACCACGGACACGGGCACAACCAAGAACTGTCACCCGAGCTCGCCCTAGACCTAGACACACACTGGTCATCGCGGCGAGTTGTGGTTTATGCCTAACAGCGTCTCGTCGGCACCCAGGCCAGCCAAACGTCATCAGTTACCTCGGTTCCAGTGTGAGCAGAAGCCAAGACAGCACACTCACGAATTCAGGATTACACTTGCTGTTCACATCCATGACAATAAAAAACAGCAACGTTGTGTCTGGGGTACAGACGTGCGGCCACAAGGGTTATCATCGGGATTAGGGATCTCCCGCTGGGCCCGTGTCGTGCCGCTGTCAAGCATTTCCTTGGACGCCTTGTCCTGTCGCGAGCCTTGAATCTTGACTGATCTTTTTTTTAGAATCAACGGTGGGGGGCGGGGGGAGTTCCCTACCTAAATATATTGCTCAAACGGCTGCAGAAGCAGCAGGTACATAATTATAGAGGCACGGTGCAACGTGCAGAGAGGTAGGAACGCCATGAGAAGACGTCCTCCTTGTCACCCGTATCAATGAAACGGTGTGACCAAAGGTCTAGGTCAGAGATAAGGTTTCTAACTGTTATTACAGAACATTGATCGATACTCCTAAACAGCATGTCATTACGCGCTGCCCAAATCTTCCAGAGTAGTGCGAGGAGAATGAAGGACCAGGCATTCTTGGGTAGGTGTTGAGGCAGAGGGGTGTCCCATAGCTCATTGAGGTCGTTGGTGAAGGGCAGGAAACCTACTCTTTGCCATATCCTATTTGCAAGAGGACATGTGATAAAGAGATGGGTGGAGTCTTCTGGTAACGTAGCACAGCGTGGGCACAGATTGGAGGAGATTATATGCTTATGAGCGAGGTTCACTCTAGTGTTGAGGCGGTCTTTGAAAAGAAGCCAAGAAAAAATCTTGATTTTCCGAGGAGTCTTGGTGCCCCAGATGAGGGGGGCAATGAGATCCGTGTCTGGCTTGGTCGTGAGTGTGCCGTATGCTTGCTTGGTGGAGAAGTCATGTCCCTGGAGTAGGAACCGTTGATCTTCATCAGTCGACGGCGTGAAGTCCTGCAAAATAGCCAAGAGCGAAGCAAGCTCTCTTTCTGCGGTAAGTGAGAGGCGATTACGGAGGTTGGCTTCGATACTGAAGCACAAAATGTTAGCTACTTTAACCAGTTGTAGGGTAGAGTGCGAGAAGAGGTGCGGGAAGGTGGTAGCTAAGAGTTTTGCTGTGAGCCAGGTATCCATCCAGAAGTATGTGTGTATGCCACTGTTGGTGAGTACAAAGGAGATTGACTGGAGGGTTGGCATTTGTTGGGTTATCGTGCGGCACAGGAATGAGGTTTGGGGGGCCGAGGAGACTAGGGCGTTTGGGTGTTGGGGTTCTAGCCAATCTAGCCAAGGTGACTGTGCGGAGGAGAGATCTTTGACGGCAAACTTCATTAGGAGGCAGTTGTTTTGAACATGTAGGTTTTTGAGCCCTAAACCACCAATTTTTTTTTGGTGAGCAAACGTTTTTCCACGCAATCAGACACTGAGCACCCGAGCAGGCATCTTCACCAGCCCAGAAAAATGACCTCCTTAGAGAGTTAATGACTTTGAGGGTCTTTTTTGGGATACGGAAGACAGACATGAAGTAGGTAAGGAGGGAATCGGGGACCGCAGAGATGAGGATGAGCCGATCGCCTTTGGCCAAAAGTTTTGCTCGCCAGCCAGTCAGGGGGCCTTGGTTGGAGCAAGGGGGAGTCCGAGGTAAGTTTGCGGGAAGGGGGCGCGTGAGCAGCCCATGGCGATAGCAGCTTCAATAGCTAGGCTTTCATCTGTGTGTAGGGTAGCCATGGTGGTTTTGGAGAAGTTGATGGTGAGGCCGGTAGCTTGTGCAAAGTTATTTAGGATTGTTTTAAGGACTGTGGCTGCAAGGGGGGAGGCGGCTGCGATAATAAGCGTATCGTCGGCGTATTGGAGAATGGTGGGGGCATGTGGGTAAAGATGGGATGGTGGAGGAGAGCGGGCTCAGAGTGTTGGATGATGAGTTGCTGAAGTAGATCGGCGACGATGAGGAACAAGTAAGGAGAGGTTGGGTCACCCTGTCGCAGGCCTTTCTTGCATTGTATCCAGTGGCCTGGAATGCCATTTAGGAGGATAGCAGTTTTGCCCGTGTGAAGGATGTCTTGAATCCAGGAGCGAAAGATTTGAGAGAAGCCGCGGACAGCCAAGATTGTATCAAGGGCTGCCCAGGTGACAGAATCAAATGCCTTCCTGAAATCGAGTTTGAAAACCATGGTAGGTCTTTTGCGGGAGTGGCAAGAGCTGATTAGGTCGGCTGCATAGACATAGTTTTCGGCAATATTCCTTCCGGTGATGAACCCTGTTTGGTTACCATGAACTAAACTAGGAATGAGAGGTTTGAGACGCGAAGTGATGGCTTTAGCAAAGGCTTTAACGGGGCAATTTTGTAGGAGATTCGTCTGAAGGTGTCGGGTGAAGAAGGGGATGCGTTCTTTGGGAGGAGTGCGATGTGGGTGCAATTTAAACGTTCTGTGTCTGCTACGCCTTGGTGAAGTTGTTGGAAAAAGGGTAGAATGGCATGTTTTATAGCGGGCCAGAAGGATCTATAGAAGGAGGGGCCGAAGCCATCTGGTCCAGTGCTACCTTGGGGGTTCATTTGGAAAAAGGCCAACTTAATTTCGTCTTCAGAGAAAGGTGCGTCAAGGACATGTAGACCGGGCACGGGGTGAGGATAAATGGAATTGAGGTCAAAGGCCCAGGTTGTCGTGGCAGGAGAGCCTATGAGTGAGACGAAAAAATCCCGTAGGATTTCTGCTTTGCGGGGATGAGAGGTGAAAACCGTGCCATTGCGTGTGAGGTGAAAACTGCTAACATCACTTTTCACGGCACGTCGTCTACCTCTCGCCGCATGCTCCCGCGCACGTCTTCCACCTCGCCACAACACCACCCACTCCCTCGCGCCTCTCCCTCCCCTGCGCGGCCGCGCCTCTCCCTCTCTCCCCCGCGCTTCTCCCTCGCGCTGCCGCGCATCAGATGCGTCTTCTCCGGCTCCGGCCACCATGCTGCTTCTCCAACCACCTCTCCGATATCCTGGGCCCACATGGCAGTGAGTGGGCATCTCCGGGACCGTGAGGACCGCCGGTCCGCACCGAGCTTCACGTCCGCCGGTCCGGTCCCGGAAATCAGGACGGCTGCACTCCTTAGTCCGGTCCGGACCGGACAGCCGGCGGCCGGTCCAAACGGCGGCTCGGACCGGGACCGGACCGGCCCGGACCGTGTCCACCCTTGAGGGCAATGCAGGGATGCTGAACAGCTGAAGCCTGCACCAATCACATGTACACGCTTAGGTAAATGGACTATGAGAGGTGCTGCTCAGGGCATCTTTGCTTAGGTAAATGGACTATGAGAGGTGCTGCTCAGGGCATCTTTCTGTCTATATATGGACGGCAGATTCAGGAAAGTGGCTTGTTATATTTTGATTCAGTTTGTATTAGGAAATTTGATCACATCATATTTTTGCCTTACTTTGATACTCGTTCTCAAAATATATGCCTCAGAGACCTTCATCAAAAGCGTAACACTTTGTTATTCTTTTCCCTGCACAGACGAGTACTCCCTCCGTCCTAAAATAAGTGACTCAAAAATAACTCAACTTTGTACTAACTTTAGTACAAAATTAAGACACTTTTGAGTCACTTATTTTGGGACGGAGGAAGTACTACGTAACCTTTCTGGTCAACGTGTGTTTGTTCAGGCCTTCAGGGCTTGTTCGGTTGGAGGGGATTCGAAGGGGATTGGAGTGGATTGGGGGAGGATTAGACCCCCTACAAGTCAAAATCCCCCTCAATCCCCTCCAAACCTCTCCAGGAGAGGTTTAACCAAACAAGGCCTCAGGGGCAGCAGAAACACCGCGATATTCTTCCTTCAGGAGTCCACCTCAAGACGCACTCCGTCCGAGTCAGTGAAGCCCTCGTTCTTGCAGTGCTTGCTGCATGGCTGATGGTCGCATTCGTGAGTAATATATGTCCTCCTTAGGGTCGAGCAATTCTTACCTTCAGATCATGCACAAACAGCTGCTAAGGTGGCGTCGCAGCCACCGTCGTCGACGCGGACGGCGGCGTCTAAGCCGGCTGTCACCAAGCCGGTACAGGCTACCGGAGGTACAACGCTTGCGGCTTCAGTTGAGGCCGATCGGCACCCTGTGGCTTCAGTTGAGGCCGATTGGCATGCAGCTCATGTAGAGCTACCCTTGCAAGCATGTGCTGGGGACGTGGAGCTACCTTTGCATGCATGTGAGGACGTGGAGCTACCCGTGCATGCATGTACTGAACCTGTGAAGGACTACCCCCAAGTGTGCAGACATGCGGAACTGCACCCGGGGTTGCACTTCGGTCTTTGTCCGCACCGAACAACTCCGTAGCCGCTCCTCAGTCTCAGGCGGGGCTGGACGTGTCTGCCTCATCCTTGCACGCCCCTCCAGTCAGGCCATCTTCGGAAGCGCCGCCGGGTGTTACGGCGGTCGAGTTTGCCGGGGAGGGGGTTGCTACTCCATCCTCATCCCCTCCTCCGGCGGTGGAGCTTGCGCGACACCCTCTACCAAGGATGACACCCACACGCCGAAGTGGCCGTCATGCGGTGGCCGACGATGGAAGGATGGACACTGACGAGGACTCTTTGGCCAAGGCTATGCGGCGTAAAGCGACGCAGAACCTCGACAACCAAGGTACTTCGTCATCTCTCAAATCATTTTTACCTTTTTCTAATACATCCATCGTTTCTAAGCTGAATAATGTGGGTGTTAGTCTAGGAAATAATGAGAATGATATTTCTGTTTCGACAAATGCTTTGAAACATTTGGAATATGACCGATTGAAGGTTACTCCACGAGTTTCTAGCAAATCTTTTTTCTCACATCTAGATGAGGAGGAGCTGCATGCCACATCAGATGGTCAGCTACTCGCTCATGTAGTAGGGGAGGTTTCGGACGTGGGCTTGGAGGAACCTGGGCTTAGCTCCTTGCTTGAGCTTACAGCTTCCGGTCGTAAATCCAAGTCGGACCGTTCGAAAAAATGTCGTAAGTCCTCTAAGAGGACGAAATTTTCTAAATCTCCTATTGTTTCCTCATGAATGGCATCTTCTTTAATAGCAGAGGTCTCGGTGACTTGGCTAAACATCTTTTCATTGCGGAATGTAATAGGGAACACAATTTAGAATTTTTGGCTTTATCTGAAACGGGGAGACGTGACTTCTCAGTAAGTCTTCTTAACCGTCTTTCTGGCGGGATAGACTATACTTGGATTTCTCGGCCACCGCGAGGTCGTTCTGGGGGCATTTTACTTGGCGTAAACACAGGGACTATGGATGTGTTGGCTAGTTCGGATGGTGAGTTTCACATTAAACTCCATATCTGGAACAAAGCTGACAACTTCACATGGACCCTCGTCGCTGTGTATGGAGCAGCCTAGGATGAGTTCAAGGCCGATTTTCTCCGTGAATTGGTTAATCTGGCGAAGGAGAATCCCTACCCCATTCTTATCGGTGGGGATTTTAATTTGCTACGATTTCCAAATGAGAAAAGCCGAGGTAGGTTTGATAATCATTGGCCTTTCCTTTTCAACGCTGTCATAGACAGTCTAGATTTGCGAGAGGTTTCCATGATTGGAAGACAGTTCACTTGGGCGAACAGTCTTCCGGAACCGACATACGAGAAACTAGATCGCGTATTAATGGATACCGACTGGGAATCCAGATTCCCTATGGTTTCGGTACGCACTCTACCTCGTATAGAGGCTATCTCAGACCACACACCCATCCTTTTAACTACTGGATTGCCACGACCGCAGCACGGCCGCAAGTTCAAGTTCGAACTGGGTTGGTTGCATCGGGATGGATTCCATGACATGGTCAAGAAGGTCTGGGTTAAACCGGTTGCCGGGCTTACCCCAATACACAAATGGAACGACAAAATGCGTGCATTACGTAAGTTCCTTAGTGGCTGGGCTAGGCACACTGCGGGTATCCTCAAAAAGGAGAAGCTTCGTCTTTCGTCTATCATTGATGAATTAGAAGCTTTGGCAGAGGTTAAACCTCTATCTGAGCATGAAATCGAGATCAAGAGTCATTCGAATGCACAAATAGCTAGCATGCTGCGTGAGGAGGAACTCAAATGGTACCAACATAGTAACTCTCAATTTATCCTGAAAGGTGATTCGAATACTAGATTTTTCCATGGAGTCGCCAATGGCAGACACCGGAAGAAAATTATTCATTCCCTACAACAAGATGAGGGTACAATTGAGGGGCATGAGACACTTAAATCTTATATCACTAGTTATTACAAAAATTTGTTCGGAGCCCCAGAGGAAGGAAATTTCTCAATGGATGAGTCCCGAACGGATGACATCCCCCAGGTCTCTGATGAGGAAAACAACCTTCTAACAGCCCCATACTCCGAGGAGGAAGTTAGAAAGGCGGTTTTCCTAATGAAGCACAACAAAGCCCCGGGTCCAGATGGTTTTCCCGCCGAGTTCTATCAGAACTTCTGGGAAATCATCTAGCCGGATCTCCTACTTATGTTTAGCGACCTACACGCTGGCCATCTGGAATTGTTTCGCTTAAACTTCGGTGAGATTATTTTATTACCTAAGGTTAATGAGGCTTAAAGGGTTCAACAATATAGGCCTATTTGCCTCCATAATGTTAGTTTTAAAATATTCACAAAGGTTGCGACAATTAGGCTAAATTTGGTTGCTGAACATGTGATTCGTCCTTCACATACTGCTTTTATGCAAGGAAGAAACATCCTAGATGGAGTTGTTATCCTTCATGAAACATTCCACGAATTACATCGGAAAAAGTTGAATGGGGTAGTACTCAAGATAGACTTTGAAAAAGCGTATGACAAAGTCAAATGGCCATTTCTTCAACAGACTCTCAGAATGAAAGGATTTTCTGCAGAGTGGTGCGCTATGGTCAATAGCTTCATTTCTGGAGGTAGTGTTGCCATTAAGATCAATGATGACGTTGGACACTATTTCCAAACAAAGAAGGGACTGCGACAAGGTGACTCGGTATCGCCCTTGCTATTCAATATAGTGGCGGATATGTTAGCGGTCATGATTGAGCGTGCCAAGGTTGATGGCCAAATTTGATGGGGTAGTAAGTCACCTAGTTGATGGTGGTCTATCTATACTCCAATATGCCGACGATACGATTCTCTTCATGGATCATGACCTCGAGAAAGAGAGAAATCTGAAATTAATTTTATCAGCATTCGAGCAACTCTCAGGTCTGAAGATCAACTTTCATAAAAGTGAATTGTTTTGTTTTGGTAAGGCTCAAGACGAGGCCCACTTGTACGCTGAACTGTTCGGATGTGGGTTGGGCCAGTTTCCGATCACATATTTGGGGATACCGATACATTATCAAAGACTCACAAATGCTGAATGGAAACATGTCGAGGAGAGGCTGCAAAAAAGACTAAGCAGTTGGAAAGGTAAACTGTTGTCTCTGGGTGGAAGATTGGTCCTCATAAACTCAGTACTCAGTAATATGGTACTATATATGATTTCCTTCTTCCAGTTGCCAAAAGGAGTTTTATATAGATTTGATTATTTCCGATCAAGATTCTTCTGGCAAGGAGATAGCGAGCGAAAGAAGTATCGACTGACTAAATGGAGTGTGGTGTGCCGTCCCAAAGACCAAGGCGGGTTGGGCATTCATGACCTTGAGGTTAAGAATAGGGCCCTCCTCGGCAAATGGTTGTTTAAATTACTGACCGAAAATGGTGTATGGCAAACCCTCCTGAGGAGGAAATATGTGGGATCCAAGGCGGTATCCCAAGTATACTGGAAGCCTGGGGATTCTCACTTTTAGGCAGGTCTTATGGCTACGAAGAAATATTTCTTCACCTATGGATCCTTCTCGATTAAGGACGGCTCGGAAATTAGATTCTGGGAGGACAAGTGGCTGGGAAATGCCACACTCCGGGAACAATATCCGGCTCTATACAACATTGTGCGTCACAAGGGTGATACTATTGCCACTGTAATGGAATCATTTCCGCCAAATGTGACTTCCAGAAGAGATTTAATTGGAACTAGACTCCAATCGTGGTACATCCTGCTTCAACGGTTGTCCACGGTGCAATTGTCACATGGGTCTGATGTGTTTCGATGGAACCTACGTGTGAATAGAAAATTCTCAGTGGAGTCTATGTATAGAGCGTTGATCCAGTCTGATGTGCCAGTTGATAATAATAAGAAGATCTGGAAGATGAAGATACCTCTTAAGAATAAAATATTTGCATGGTATCTTCGTCGCGGAGTCATTCTTACTAAAGATAACCTTATTAAGAGGAATTGGCATGGAAGTCCGCGATGTGTTTTTTGTCATCATGATGAGACAATAAAACATGTATTCTTCCAGTGCAAATTGGCTCGGTCTATATGGTCAGTCATCCAGATAGCTTCTGGCTTGTATCCTCCTTGTAGTGTTGCCAATGTATTTGGTAACTGGTTACATGGGATTGATCACAGGTTTAGAACTCTTCTTAGGGTGGGAGCGCTTGCCGTTATTTGGTCACTTTGGCTATGTAGAAATGATAAGGTTTTTAACGATAAAAGAACTTCTCTAATGCAGGTTATCTACAGATGTACCGGGACTCTTCGTTTATGGTCCTCTCTACAACGTGTGGAGAATCGAGACCTATTTATGGAGGTGTGTACACAATTGGAGGATACGGCGAGGGATACTTTTATCCAACATGGGTGGCAACATGATCTTAGGATTGGGTCCGTTTTAGGCGTTATACAGACTATATCTTTGTATTCCGTCTTTTTTATTTTTCATTCTTGTGAGAGGACTTTGTTGGCTGTGTGCATCTTAGTTATGCAGAAGCCGGATGTAATGCTTAAACCTTTTAAGTAATAAAGCGCCCTTTTTCGAAGAAAAAAAAGGAGACATGGAGCAAGAACATGATGCACTCATGGCAGCATACGATAGATCATGCACAACTTTTTACAAAGAAATTAACATCAGGGATGAGATAGGAACTTTACATCTGGCCAATAAAGACATAGACATAGTTGATCATGCATCCAGAAACCATGTCCTTTAGGTGCAAATTTCCGGCAAAAGCTTAACAGGGATGTTTGAAAGGAGTGCTATGAGCAGCAACGGTAGGATCAGGCATAGCGCTGGCACCTTGACGATGAAATCCATAACTCCTGGGATAATTGGTCTAAGGAAGTAAAGCCAGCGCGCCAATGAAAGAGGGTGAAGATATCCAAATGGGTCAGCACCACCATATTTCTTCTTATACCCATGCTCATCCATGGATGATCAGACTCCAGAAGAAAACTAATACACCAAGACGATAGGATGATGCAGTTCTATCTGCATATGATGCGATGCTTTGGATACAATGCAAAGATGAGAAAATTCTATCTTCAGGATGCGACGCTGGGGTATAGAGTCAAGACTCAAGAGACACTCTGAACGTTATATGAGATATGGAGCATTTAATTTACTCATCTAGCGGGTGCGACCGCGAATTTCGCGTGGTTAGAATTGGATATATCTTTAGAATAAATGGAATTACTTATGATATTTAAATTTAGAGATTTGAACACTTAATGTTGGGAAATTTATATTATAGTGTATTCAGAATCTGCATATTCAGAATCATATGAATTTTTGATTATCTCACTGTACTCCATCCATTCTATAATTCTTGTAATGAACCACGACAAGAATTATGGAACGGAGGGGGTATTATTTTTGCTTTCCATGCTATTGATGAGTGTTGACACCAGATTTTGGCACACTCAAGAACTTATCTAAGACTACCTCAAATGAAGAAGTGATCTACATGAAGGAGTTCCGTATTGTTGATATGAACATCTTTGAAGTTTGGGGCCATCACCGTCCGATTTCATATCAAAGGCCGAAACTATGCTCAAAGTACTAAGATCTTATATTTAGAGTACAGTTTGGCCGATTAAACCCTCAAGACAAACTCAAATGGAAACACTTTCTACACGAATTGTCTTTGTCTCGTCGAAACGGTCGATTTTGATTTAAAAATCATCCCAATCCGAGTTCGTATGCAAAAGTTAGAGGCAACACTTTGCGGACCGGTCCTGAGTGAAAAAGTGACGGGAGGGACCAGACACCCACCTAGGCGGTGTCTAATAGGTCGCGTGAGTTATTCGGACTTTGTCGGCTGAACGAAGATTGCCGGCCGAGTAAAAAGCTTGTCGGCAAAATGAAAAGCTTGCCGGCATTGAAAGCTTGCCGGGGTGAAACCTTCGTCCGTACAAAAGTGGTACATGAGTGTGGTTAGGGCTGCCATTGTTCTCGGATTCTCTTGGCCGAGGTGTCTAGCCAGCCATTCGTCCCGGACGCTATGTTTGATTGCCGCTAAGGCTTCGGCGTCTGGATAGTCTACAATCTGGTTCTTTTTTGTTAAGAACCGATTCCAAAGCTTACGGGCTGACCCCCTGGGTTGCTGGATTATATGACTTAAATCATCAGCATCCGGGGGCCGGACATAAGTCCCCTGAAAGTTGGCCCGAAAAGCATCCTCCAGTTCTTCCCAGCTTCCTATAGAGTTCTCTGGGAGGCTATTTGGCCAGTGCCGAGCTGGCCCTTTCAGCTTGAGGGGTAAGTATTTAATGGCGTGGAGATCATCTCCCCGAGCCATGTGTATGTGAAGAATAAAGTCTTCTATCCATACGGCTGGATCTGTTGTTCTATTGTACGCCTTGATGTTTACGGGCTTAACCCTTCTGGAAATTCATGATCCATCACCTCATCAGTGAAGCACAGAGGGTGTGAGGCACCCCTGTATTTTGTGATTTTGTGGCGTTGTTTGGAGGGTATTGGTGTTCGGTGTTGACTCCGAACTAGGATGTGACCGGCCTATTTGGCTTGATAGCCACCACCCCGTGTGTGTGTACGTTCCCTTGGTCCGTAGATTGATCTAGTCTGGCCAGCCTTTTTATTCAGGTCCTAGCGTAGGTCGTACTTATGGGCCTGAGCCGCTGTATCCTTGCCTTTACGGTGAGGAGGTGCGGGCTTGTGTACGGCGTTACTGGTCGCTTTGTCCCGTCCATGGGGTGATCGGTCTGGTTGATCGGCCTGATCATACTTTGGAGGAATTGACGCTGGTGCCTCGTCGTCGAATTGGGGCAGCAGTTTACGCTTAGGATAGCTCTTTGTTTGGCCTTTAGAGGCGTACCGTTCTTCAGCGTCTAGCACATCGTTCCATCGGTGGTTGAGCATATCCTGTTCGGCTCTAAGCCGCTGCTACTGCTTCTTCAGGCCCCTTGCAGTGGCAATGAGTTGTTGTTGGAAACGCTTCTGTTCGAGCGGTTCTTCTGGGACGATGTATTATTCGTCTCCCAGACTGATGTCCTCTTCAGAGACAGGTTGATAGCTGCTATCATCCGCGTCGCTGTGATCGGTCGGCGGTTCGTTTGGACTGTGTTCTCCATCCTCACGTTCGTCCTGCTCTATCGCCGGCTCCATGGTGTCATTGGCTTGTTCCGGGTCGTCATTGTCTTCAGTGATAGTGTTGCTCTCTTTCCATTTATGGGGTCGAGATCGATGCTTCTGACATCAGCGTTTGGGAGGTTCATTGATGGGCTTGTCCTGCTCCGGATTGATATTGGCGTCGGCCTCCTTTTCATTGGGTGTGTCCACCATGTATACATCGTATGTAGAAGTAGCCTTCCGTCGCCCCGTTGCGGGTGGGTCTGTATTTAGATCGGCTCCGGCATCATGGTCCATCCCATCGATGTCTTCGGAAGCGTAATCTAATAGATCGGTTAGGTCCTCAACCGTGGCTACCAAGTGGGTGGTGGGTAGGAAGCGAAATTCCCTGTCCTCGGCCCCCAGTTCGAACTAGGCATAATTCGTCTGGGAATCCTTCGCTAGGGAGAGAGATTTCAGTAAGTCCAGCGCTTCATATAAAGGCGAGTGTCGGTCATGTGTTCGGATATCTGCAGTGCTGAGTTCAGCAACAGCCGCTCGATTGAGCCGAAAAGACGCAGATCCTGAGAGTTCGGAACTTGTAGATGGAAATGAGCCCGGAGTTCCGGTGAGGGGAGTCCCGCTCAAGGCAGGTCTGTGTGCGGCTCAGACGTCGCTGAGTTTGCGATCTCGGTGGCGGGGTTAATCTTCCCATCCTCGGATGAAGTGATATGCTCCAGACCTAAGGCCAGAGATGCTACAAGTGTTACCCCCTTTACGGGGTCTGATGATAGATCTAAGTCATGTTCATCGTGGTGGCAGGGAGCAGCTGCCATGGGTGCAAATCCATTGAAGATCAAATCCCTGCAGACATCAGCAACGTAGTTTAAGCTTGCAAACCTGATCTGGTGACCAGGGGCATAGCTGTCAACCTACTCGAGGTGGCCTTCAGTGTTGGAACGAAGGACAAAGCCGCCAAACACGAAGAGCTGGCCGGGGAGAAAAACTCCCTCGGTAGTGGCGTCATTGGTGACGAAGCAAGCCATTGATCCTTCCGCCGACGACACAGTGGAACTCTCAATGAAAGCACCAATGTCGGTGTCAAAACCGGAAGATCTCGGGTAGGGGGTCCCAAACTATGCGTCTGAGGATCGTTGGTAATAGGAGACAGGGGACACGGTGTTTACCCGAGTTCAGGCCCCCTTGATCGAGGTAATACCCTACTTCCTGCTTGATTGATCTTGATGAATATGGGTTACAAGAGTTGATATACTTCGAGATCGTAATGGCTAAACCCTAAAAGTATAGCCTATGTGATTGCTATCATTCAGTTGTTGTCTCTACGTACTAAACCCTCCGATTTATATATGCACCGGAGGAACCTAGTGTTTGTACATGATCACCTTGCAGAGGAAGAAAAGTATTAAACCCAGACTCTAAAATTTCTATTTTACACATGGGGAGTCCTATCCGTATACAGGAGATAGTCTTCATCGATAATCTTGAGAGCCCACCAGTCCGGCCCATAATGAATGATCCGGTCACCCGAGGACCCCTTAATCTAGGACTCCCTCAACCACGACGCTACGATGAAGATCATGGTGTCAAAGTCGGTACTGATGGAGATCATGACGATGTTTTGGAGATGGAGATCAAAAGCACAAGATGATGATGGCCATATCATGTCACATATTATGATTGTATGTGATGTTTATCTTTTTATGCATCTTATTTTTCTTAGTACGGCGGTAGCATTATAAGATGATCCCTTACAAAAATTTCAAGGTACAAGTGTTCTCCCTGAGTATGTCCCGTTGTGACAGTTCGTCATGCCGAGACACCACATGATGATCGGGTGTGATAAGCTCTACGTTCACATACAACGGGTGTAAGACAGTTTTGCACATGCAGAATATTCGGGTTAAACTTGACGAGCCTAGCATGTATAGACATGGCCTCGGAATACTGAATACCGAAAGGTCGAGCGTGAATCATATAGTAGATATGATCAACATAAGATGTTCACCATTGAAAACTACTCCATCTCACGTGATGATCGGGCATGGTTTAGTTGATTTGGATCATGTGATCATTTAGATGACTTGAGGGATGTCAATCTAAGTGGGGGTTCTTTAGTAATATGATTAATTGAACATCAATTTTTCATGAACTTAGTCCTGATAGTATTGGCAAACTCTGTTGTAGATCAATAGCTCGCGTTGTAGCTCCCTATGTTTTTATATGTTCCTAGAGAAAACTAAGTTGAAAGATTTTAGTAGCAATGATGCGTACTAGGTCCGAGATCTGAGGATTATCCTCATTGCTGCACAGAAGTATTACGTCCTTGATGCACCGCTAGTTGACAGACCTATTGCAGGAGCAGATGCAAACATTATGAACATTTGGCAAAGCTCATTATGATGGCTACTTAATAGTTTAGTGCACCATGCTTTATGGCTTAGAATCGGGACTTCAAAAACGTTTTGAACACCACAGAGCATATGAGATGTTCCAAGAGCTGAAATTGGTATTTCAGACTCATGCCCATGTTGAGATGTATGAGACCTCTGACAAATACTTTGCCTATAAGATGGAAGAGAATAGCTCAGCTAGTGAGCATGTGCTCAGAATGTTTGGGTACTACAATCACTTGAAACAAGTGGGAGTTAATCTTCCAGATAAGATAGTGATTGACGGAGTTCTCTAGTCACTATCACCAAGCTACTAGAACTTCGTGATGAACTATAATATGCAAGGGATGACGAAAACGATTCCTGAGCTCTTCGCGATGCTGAAATTAGCAAAGGTAGAAATCAAGAAAGAGCATCAAGTGTTGATGGTTAAAAAAGACCACTAGTTTCAACAAAAAGGGCAAGGAAAAGAAAGGGAACTTCAAGAAGAACGTCAAGCAAGTTGCCACTCCCGAGAAGAAGCCCAAAGATAGACCCAAGCCTGAAACTAAGTGCTTCTACTGCAAAGGAAATGGTCACTGGAAGCGGAACTACCCCCAATATTTGGCGGATAAGAAGGATGGCGAAGTGAACAAAGGTATATTTGATATACATGTTATTGATGTGTACCTCATAGTGCTCGTAGTAGCCCCTGGGTATTTCATACATGTTCGGTTGCTAAGATTAGTAACTCGAAATAGGAGTTGCAGAATAAACGGAGACTAGTTGAGGGTGAGGTGAAGATGTGTGTTGGAAGTAGTTCCAATATTGATATGATCATCATCGCATACTCCCTATACTTTCGGGATTAGTGTTAAACCTAAATAAATGTTATTTGGTGTTTGCATTGAGCATGAACAAGACTGGATCGTGTTTATTTCAATACGATTATTCATTTAAGTCAGAGAATAATTGTTATTCTGTTTACATAAATAAAACCTTCTATGGTCATACACCCAAGGTGAATGGTTTATTGAATCTCGATCATAGTAATACACATATTCATAATATTGAAGCCAAAAGATGCAGAGTTGATAATGATAGTGCAACATACTTGTGGCATTGCTGTTTAGGTCATATTGGTGTAAAGCGCATCAAGAAACTCCATGCTGATGGGCTTTTGGAATCACTTGGTGCTTGCGAACCATGCCTCATGGGCAAGTTGACTAAGACTCCGTTCTCCGGAACAATAGAGCAAGCAACTGACTTATTGGAAATCATACATAGTGATGTATGTGGTCCAATGAGTGTTGAGGCTCGTGGCAGGTATCGTTATTTTCTGACCTTCACAGATGATTTAAGCAGATGGGTATATCTACTTAATGAAATATAAGTCTGAAACATTTGAAAAGTTCAAAGAATTTCAGAGTGAAGTAGAGAATCATCGTAACAAGAAAATAAAGTTTCTACGATCTGATCGCGGAGGCGAATATTTTGAGTTACGAGTTTGGTCTTCATTTGAAATAATGTGGAATAGTTTCACAACTCACGCCACTTGGAACACCACAGCATAATGGTGTGTCCAAACGTCGTAACTATACTTTATTAGATATGGTGCGATCTATGATGTCTCTTACCGATTTACCACTATCGTTTTGGGGTTATGCTTTAGAGACAGCTGCATTCACGTTAAATAGGGCACCATCTAAATCTGTTGAGATGACACCTTATGAACTGTGGTTTAGCAAGAAACCCAAGTTGTCGTTTCTTAAAGTTTGGGGCTGCGATGCTTATGTGAAAAAGCTTCAACCTGATAAGCTCGAACCCAAGTCGGAGAAATGTGTCTTCATAGGATACCCAAAAGAAACTGTTGGGTACACCTTCTATCACATATCGGAAGGCAAGATATTCGTTGCTAAGAATGGATCCTTTCTAGAGAAGGAGTTTCTCTCGAAAGAAGTGAGTGGGAGGAAAGTAGACCTTGATGAGGTAATTGTACCTTCTCCCGTGTTGGAAAGTAGTTCATCACAGAAGTCAATTCCACTGATTCCTACACCAATTAGTGAGGAAGCTAATGACGATGAT
Source organism: Secale cereale (assembly GCA_902687465.1). Classification (NCBI taxonomy): domain Eukaryota; kingdom Viridiplantae; phylum Streptophyta; class Magnoliopsida; order Poales; family Poaceae; genus Secale; species Secale cereale. The sequence continues at coordinate 16,952,882 of LR738709.1, forward strand.
CATAAAAATTCAGATCAAGTTACTACCAACCCTCGTAGGTCGACCAGAGTGCGTTCCACCCCAGAGTGGTACGGTAACCCTGTTCTGGAAGACATGTTACTAGACCATGACGATCCTACGAACTATGAGGAAGCGATGATGAGCCTAGATTCTGCAAAATGGCTTGAGGCCATGAAATCTGAGATGGGATCCATGTATGAGAACAAAGTATGGACTTTGGTTGACTTGCCCGATGATCAGCAAGCCAAATAAAATAAATGGATCTGTAAGAAGAAGACTGAAGCCGAAGGTAATGTTACTGTCTACAAAGCTCGACTTGTTGCGAAAGGTTTTCAACAAGTTCAAGGAGTTGACTACGATAAGACTTTCTCACCCATAGCGATGCTTAAGTCTGTGTGAATCATGTTAGCAATTGCCGCATTTTATGACTATGAAATTTGGCAAATGGATATCAAAATTGCATTCCTTAATGGATATCTCAAGGAAGAGTTGTACATGATGCAACCAGAAGGTTTTGTCGATCCTAAAGGTGCTGACAAAGTGTGCAAGCTCCAGCGATCCATCTATGGACTGGTGCAAGCATCTCGGAGTTGGAATATACGCTTTGATGAGGTGATCAAAGCATATGGTTTTATACAGACTTTTGGAGAAGCCGGTATTTACAAGAAAGTGAGTGGGAACTCTGTAGCATTTCTGACATTATATGTGGATGACATATTGTTCATTGGAAATGATGTAGAATTTCTGGATAGCATAAAAGTATACTTGAATAAGAATTTTTTTTAATGAAAGACATCGATGAAGCTGCTTACATATTGGGCATCAAGATCTATAGTGATAGATGAAGACGCTTGATAAGATTTTTCAATGATTACTTACCTTGATAAGATTTTGAAGGAGTTCAAAATGGATCAGTCAAAGAAGGAGTTTTGCTTGAGTTGTAAGGTATGAAGTTGAGTAAGACTCAAAACCCGACCACGGCAGAAGATAAAAAGAGAATGAAATTCATTCCCTATGCCTCGGCCATAGGTTCTATAAAGTATGACATGCTATGTACCAGACCTATTGTGTACCTTGCGATGAGTTTGGCAAGGGGGTACGATAGTGATCCAGGAATGGATCACTGGACAGCGGTCAAAATTATCCTTAGTTACGTAAGAGGACTAAGGAAATGTTTCTCGGTTATGAAGGTGATAAAGAGTTCGTCGTAAAGGGTTACATCGATGCAAAATTTAAACACTGATCCAGATGACTCAGAGTCTCAATCTGGATACATATTGAAAGTGGGAGCAATTAGCTAGAGTGGCTCCATGCAGAGCATTGTAGACATAGAAATTTGTGAAATACATACGGATCTGAATGTGACAGACCCATTGACTAAAGTTCTCTCACAAAGCCAAGATTGATCACACCTTAGTACTCTTTGAGTGTTAATCACATGGCTATCTGAACTAGATTATTGACTCTAGTAAACCCTTTGGGTGTTAGTCACATGGCGATGCGAACTATAGGTGTTAATCACATCACGATGTGAACTATCGGTGTTAAATCAATGGCGATGTAAACTAGATTATTGACTCTAGTGCAAGTGGGAGGGTGAAGGAAATATGCCCTAGAGGCAATAATAAAGTTGTTATTTTATATTTCCTTATATCATGATAAATGTTTGTTATTCATGCTAGAATTGTATTAATCGGAAACTTGATACATGTGTGGATACATAGACAAAACATCATGTCCCTAGTAAGCCTCTACTAGAATAGCTCGTTAATCATAGACATGTGTTGCCATTTAGTGAACGGGATGACATCATTAGGAGAATGATGTGATGGGCAAGACCCATCCGTTAGCTTAGCATAATGATCATGTAGTTTTATTGCTATTGCTTTCTTCATGACTTATGCAAGTTCCTCTAACTATGAGTTTATGAAACTCCTGAAGACCGGAGGAACACCTTGTGTGCTATCAAATGTCACAATGTAACTGGGTGATTATAAAGATGCTCTACAGGTGTTTCCGAAAGTTTTTGTGGTGTTAGCATAGATCGAGAATATGATTTGGCACTCCGAGTGTTGGAGAGGTATCTCTGGGCCCTCTCGGTAATACACATCATAATAATCCTTGCAAGCAAATGACTAATGAGTTAGTCACATGATGATGTTTTACGGAACAAGTAAAGAGACTTGCTGGTAACGAGATTAAACTAGGTATGATGATACCGACGATCGAATCTCGGTCAAGTAACATACCGATGAAAATGGAACATTGTATGTTGTTATGCGGTTTGACCGATAAAGATCTTCGTAGAATATGTAGGAACCAATATGAGCATCCAGGTTCCTCTATTGGTTATTGACCGGAGATGTGTCTCGGTCATGTCTACATAGTTCTCGAACCCATAGGGTCCGCACGCTTAACGTTCGATAACGATTTGTATTATGAGTTATGTGATTTGATGATCGAAGATTGTTCAGAGTCCCGGATGAGATCATGAACATGACGAGGAGTCTCGAAATGGTCGAGAGGTAAAGATCGATATATTTAAAGGCTATATTCGGACATCGGAATGGTTCCGAGTGATTCGGGTATTTTTCGGAGTACCGTGGAGTTACAGGAATTCGTCCGGGGAAGTTAATGGGCCTTATTGGGCTTTAGTGGAGAGAGGGAAGAAGGGCCACGAGGTAGCACGCGCCTCCCCCCTGCCCAAACCAAATTGGGTAAGGGGTGGGGACGCCCCCCCCTTTCCTTCTTCCTCTCCCTGCTTTCCTTCTTTCCTACACCAAAAAGGAAAGGTAATCCTACTAGGACTTGGGAGTCCTAGTAGGACTCCCTACACTTGGCGCGACCCTAGGTGGGCCCTCTTCTCTCCCTCCCTCCTTTATATACGTGGGCAGGGGGCACCCCAAAGGCACAACAGACAATCTCTTAGCCGTGTGCGGTGCCCCCCTCCACAGTTACACACCTCGGTCATATCGTTGTAGTGCTTAGGCGAAGCCCTGCGCCGGTAACTTCATCATCACACCACGCCGTCGTGCTGACGAAACTCTCCCTTGTCCTCAGCTGGATCGATGTCATCGTGCTGAACGTGTGCTGAACACGTAGGTGCCGTACATTCGGTACTTGGATCGGTTGGATCGTGAAGACGTTCGACTACATCAACCACATTACTAAACGCTTCTGCCTTTGGTCTACGAGGGTACGTGGACACACTCTCCCTGCTCGTTGCTATACTTCTCCTAGATAGATCTTGCGTGGTCGTAGGATTTTTTTTTAAATACTACGTTCCCAACAACTGAGAACATAGGTTGTTGAGTTTCAAGGGAATTCATTCTTTGAACCATAACATGTGAATTGGTTGCTACTTTAACATGAGAAATTTTATAGGAAAGAATTGATGATATGATGCTAGGAAAAGTAATTGAAATTGTCATTGATCAAACTTTTGCACTTTCCTAGCATTCACACTTCATAAATTATTTATTTTATCATTTACCTACTCGAGGACGCATAGGAATTAAGCTTGGGGATGCCGATACGTCTCCAACGTATCTATAATTTATGAAGTATTCATGTTGTTTTATTTTCATTCTTGGATTTTTACAATCATTTTATAGCAACTTTATATCATTTTTTTGGAGAACCTATTGACCCAGTGGCCAGTGCCAGTTGCTGTTTTTTGCTTGTTTTTTACATTGCAGGAAATCAATATCAAACGGAGTCCAAACACCGCGAAACTTTTTGGTGATTTTTTATGGGCTAGAACACCCAGAATGGGCCAGAGCTGCACCTGGGGGTTGCCCCGAGGGGGGCACAACCCACATGGGCGCCCCCTGGCGCGCCCTGGTGGGTTGTGCCCACCTCGGTGGCCACCCGCACCCCCTCTTTACCCTATAAATTCCCAAATATTCCGAAAACCCTCGGGGTGAACCTAGATCAGAAATTCCGCCGCCGCAAGGCTCTGTAGTCCACGAGATCAAATCTAGAGCCCTTTCCGGCACTCCGCCGGAGGGGTAAATCATGACTAGTGGCCATCTTCATCATCCCGGCAGCCACCATGGTGAGGAGGGAGTAGTCCACCCTCGGGGCTGAGGGCTTGTACTAGTAGCTATGTGTTTAATCTCTCTCGCGCGCGATCTTGAGATGTCACGATCTTGATATATCATGGGCTTTGTTAACATAGATGGATCATATGATGCTTCTCCCCTCTCTACTCTTGTTGTGATGAATTGAATCTTTACCCTTTGACGTTTTGTCATGTCAGATTGAATGTTCAGATTTGAGAACACATGATGAATGTCTTGTGGTATGAATACTTGAGGTGACAATGGGGTACCATATTGATTCACTTGATGTATGTTATGGCACTCAACTTGCGGATTCCCGCAGTGACATTAGGGTAATCTATGCATAGGGGTTGATGCATGTTTTTATTACCTTTTCTCCGATAGAAACTTTGGAGTCTCCTTGTAATTCTTTGTGTGGATTGAATATTATGATCATGAAGTTGTTTAATTATTATCGTAGAATCAACTCTTGGATATTTGTGGTGACATTGGAATATCTTGGTGACATTAGAGTTGGTTGATGTGTCTCATATGGTGTTATTTTAGTACAAACTCTTGGTTAGATTGATCGGAAAGAATAGCTTTGTGTAATTTTAGTACGAACTCTAGGATAGATTGATCGGAAAGAATAGATTTGAGGTGGTTTTGTACCCTACAAACAATTTCTATCTTTTGTTCTCCGCTGCTAGGAACTCGGGAGTGATTCTTTATTGCACTTTGAGGGATAATCATATGATCCAACTATGTTAGTATTGTTGAGAGATTGCACTAGCGAAAGTACGGATCCTACGCCTCATTTTACATCATTGCAATACCATTTGTGCTCCGTTTTACTATTACTACCTTACTGTTTTTTATTGTTCTCACATCTACTATCCATATTACACTGGTATCACCATCTCTTCGCCGAACTAGTGCACCTATACAAGTTGCCAATGTATTGGGTGTGTTGGGGACACAAGAGACTTTTTATTATTTGATTGCAGGGTTGTTTGAGAGAGACCATCTTCATCCTACACCTCCGACGGATTGATAAACCTTAGGTCATCCACTTGAGGGAAATTTGCTACTGTCCTACAAAACTCTGTGCTTGGAGGCCCAACACGAGTCTACAAGAACATGTTGTGTAGTAGACATCGGTGGCCACCGGCACAGAGCGCTAGGCAGGGGAGAGCAGAGCGCTAGGCAGAAACCCTTCATATGCGCATGCCACAAGTTTGAGCATTAAGTTTCGTGGTTCCTGCTATCTAAAAGTAAAACCTAAAGATCCAATCGCCTCGGCTGAATTATATAGCGCCTTGGATTTTCAGTCAATGGGTTTTCTAATTTTGAACGTCAAGGGCCAGAAAAAACTCGATGTAGCCGCGTGAGTTTACATCATCTCTTATACATACTCTGTTGTAGCATATTTTTACATCATCAAATATACACCATGGGCATGTTTGGTTGCCCGCATCGAGCCCAACCAGGCTCGTGTGGGAAGGAAGAGGCTTGTTTGGTTGCTTGGTTTCATTGGTGGGCCTGCATCGCATGCTTCTCAAAGTAGCCCAGAGCCTTGCTCGCTGGGAACACTCGGATCGGCAGTTTCTTGCGAGCCAAGCTAAGTGCGGCGCGAGGTTGCATGGGCAGGTGCGACGTGAGGGCGAGGGGCGATGCCGGGAGATGGGAAATCTGGTGCGCCGTCCCGGAGCCAAATCTAGCCTCACCCTCCTTTCTACTCGTTCACCCATAGCCACTTTCTTCTGAACTACCTCACCATCGGCGGCGGCTGCAATTTCAGATCTGCGCTAGAGGCGGCGGCGGCGATGGAAGAGGCGGCGGCATTTGCGGTGGATCTGGTGCTCCCCTTGCTGTTGGCCACCGTCTGGTCGACCTTGTATGTGCCATGGCTCCCCCTACGTCGTCCTCGTCTCCGATGCCGGTAAGTAGCACCCCCTCCCTCCTTCGTTAGGTCGGTGGTTAGGCCATTAGGCAAGGTGTAGGATCGATTTCCCACTGAACGAATTGTCGATGTCGACTAGGTTATGGACGCGCGGATGAGGCTGGTAATTCAGGTAGTAGCACTTGTAAGTGTGATTCAGTCATGGGTCATGTTCATGCACCAGAGAGCTGTTCGTCGTGCTAGGAGACCTTTGATCCGCTATGGCCAATGTTTATCTGGAAACAGGAGAGGATCCAAAATTTGAACTACATCTACAACTGCAATGACGTCTGTTAGAAATATGCCCTAGAGGCAATAATAAAATGGTTATTATTATATTTCCCTTTTCAAGATAATTGTCTATTGTTCATGCTTGAATTGTATTATCCGGAAACAGTGATACATGTGTGAATAGATAGACCACAACGTGTCCCTAGTAAACCTCTAGTTACTAGCTCGTTGATCAACACATGGTTATGGTTTCCTGACCATGGACATTGGATGTCATTGATAACGGGATCACATCATTAGGAGAATGATGTGATGGACAAGACCCAATCCTAAGCCTAGCACAAGATCGTGTAGTTCGTATGCTAAAGCTTTTCCAATGTCAAGTATCCTTTCCTTAGACCATGAGGTTGTGCAACTCCCGAATAATGTAGGAATACTTAGGGTATGCCAAACGTCACAACGTAACTGGGTGGCTATAAAGGTACACTACGGGTATCTCCGAAAGTGTATGTTGGGTTGGCACGAACCGAGACTGGGATTTGTCACTCTGTATGACGGAGAGGTATCTCTGGGCCCACTCGGTAATACATCATCGTAATGAGCTCAATGTGACTAAGGGGTTGGTCACGGGATGATGTGTTACAGAACGAGTAAAGAGACTTGCCATGATGAGATTGAATAAGGTATCGGTATACCGATGATCGAATCTCGGGCAAGTGCTATACCGATGGACAAAGGGAATCGTATACGGGATTGATTGAATCCTCGACATCGTGGTTCATCCGATGAGATCATCGAGGAGCATGTGGGAGCCAGCATGGGTATCCAGATCCCGCTCTTGGTTATTGGCCGGAGAGTCGTCTCGATCATGTCTACGTGTCTCCTGAACCCGTAGGGTCTACACACTTAAGGTTCGGTGACTCTAGGGTTGTAGAGATATAAGTATGCGGTAACCCAAAAGTTGTTCGGATTCCCGGATGAGATCTCGGACGTCACGAGGAGTTCCGGAATGGTGCGTAGGTAAAGAATTGTATGTAGGAAGTCCAGTTTCGGCCACCGGGAAGATTTCGGGCGTCACCGGTATTGTACCGGGACCACCGGAAAGGTCCCGGGGGTCCACTGGTGGGGCCACCAATCCCGGGGGTGGGGGCTCATGGGCTGAAAGGGGAAGGGAACCAGCCCCTGGTCGGCTGGTGCGCCCCCCTTGGGCCTCCCCTGCGGCTAGGGTTGGAAACCCTAAGGGTGGGGGGCGCCCCACCTGGCTTGGGGGGCAAGTTCACCCCTGGCCGCCGCCCCCCCTTAGAGATTTGATCTCATAGGGCCGGAGCCCCCCCCCCCCAGGGCCCCTATATATAGTGGGGGGGAGGGCAGCCGCACCCAATGCCCTGGTGCCTCCCTCTCCCTCCCGTGACATTTCTTCCTCCTCCCATGGCGCTTGGCAAAGCCCTGCTGGAATCCCGCTGCTTCCACCATCACGCCGTCGTGCTACTGGATCTACATCAACCTCTCCCCTCCTTGTTGGATCAAGAAGGAGGAGACTTCCCCGCTCTGTACGTGTGTTGAACGCGGAGGTGCCGTCCGTTCGGCGCTAGGATCATCGGTGATTTGGATCACGACGAGTACGACTCCATCATCCCCGTTCTCTTGAACGCTTCCGCTCGCGATCTACAAGGGTATGTAGATGCACTCCCCTCTCCCTCGTTGCTAGATGACTCCATAGATTGATCCTGGTGATGCGTAGAAATTTTTTGATTTCTGCTACGTTCCCCAACAGTGGCATCATGAGCTAGGTCTATGCGTAGTATCTTGCACGAGTAGAACACAAAGTAGTTGTGGGCGTATATTTGTTCACTTCTCTTGCCGTTACTAGCCTTATCTTGATTCGGAAGCATCGTGGGATGAAGCGGCCCGGACCGACCTTACACGTACGCTTACGTGAGACAGGTTCCACAGACTGACATGCACTAGTTGCATAAGGTGGCTAGCGGGTGTCTGTCTCTCCCACTTTAGTCGGATCGGATTCGATGAAAAGGGTCCTTATGAAGGGTAAATAGAAATTGGCATATCACGTTGTGGTTTTGGCTTAGGTAAGAAACGTTCTTGCTAGAAACCTATAGCAGCCACGTAAACACTTGCAACAACAATTAGAGGACGTCTAACTTGTTCTTGCAGCATGTGCCGTGTGATGTGATATGGCCAAAAGGATGTGATGAATGATATATATGTGATGTATGAGATTGATCATGTTCTTGTAATAGGAATCACGACTTGCATGTCGATGAGTATGACAACCGGCAGGAGCCATAGGAGTTGTCTTATTTTATTGTATGACCTGTGTGTCACTAAAAACGCCATGTAATTACTTTACTTTATTGCTAAACATTAGCCATAGTAGTAGAAGTAATGTTTGGCGAGACAACTTCATGAAGACACAATGATGGAGATCATGGTGTCATGCTGGTGACGATGAAGATCATGGAGCCCCGAAGATGAAGATCAAAAGGAGCAAAATGATATTGGCCATTTCATGTCACTATTTGATTGCATGTGATGTTTATCATGTTTTTACATCTTATTTGCTTAGAACGACGATAGTAAATAAGATGATCTCTCACTAAAATTTCAAGAATTGTGTTCCCCCTAACTGTGCACCTTTGCTAAGGTTCGTTGTTCCGAAGCACCACGTGATGATCGGGTGTGATAGGCTCTAACGTTCGCATACAACGGGTGTAAGCCAGATTTACAAACATGGCCTCGGAACACGGAAGACCGAAAGGTCGAACATGAGTCGTATAGAAGATACGATCAACATAAAAGATGTTCACCGTTGATGACTAGTCCGTCTCACGTGATGATCGGACACGGCCTAGTCGATTCGGATCATGTATCACTTGGATGACTAGAGAGATGTTTATCTGAGTGGGAGTTCATTAAATTTGTTTAGATGAACTTAATTTTCATGAACATAGTCTAAAATCTTTACAATATGTCTTGTGGATCCAATGGCCCACGCTAATGTTGTCCTCAACTTCAACGCATTCTTAGAGAAAACCAAGCTGAAAGACGATGGTAGCAACTATACGGATTGGGTCCGTAACTTGAGGATCATCCTCATAGCTGCCAAGAAAACATATGTCCTTGAAGCACCGCTAGTTGACGCTCCCGCCCCGGCGAACCAAGACGTTATGAACACCTGACAGTCGTGTTGTGATGATTACTCCCTGGTTCAGTGCGGCATGCTTTACAGCTTAGAATCGGGGCTCCAAAAGGGTTTTGAGCACCACGGAGCATATGAGATGTTCCAAGAGCTGAAAATGGTTTTCCAAGCTCATGCCCGAGTCGAGAGATATGACGTCTCCGACGCATTCTACATTTGTAAGATGGAGGAGAATAGTTCTGTTAGTGAGCATATACTCAAATTGTCTGGGTTGCACAATCGCTTGTCTCAGTTGGGAATTAATCTCCCAGATGAAGCAGTCATTGACGGAATACTTCAAACGCTCCCACCTAGCTACAAGAGCTTCGTGATGAACTTCAATATGCAAGGGATGGGAAGTCCATTCCCGAGGTGTATTCAATGCTGAAATCAGCGGAGGTGGACATCAAGAAAGAACATCAAGTGTTGATGGTGAATAAAACCACTAACTTCAAGAAAGGCAAGGGTAAGAAGAACTTCAAGAAGGACGGCAAAGGAGTTGTCGCGCCCAGTAAGCCAGTTGCCGGGAAGAAGCCATAGAATGGACCCAAGCCTGAGAGTGAGTGCTTTTATTGCAAAGGAACGGGTCACTGGAAGCAGAACTGCCCCAAATACTTAGTAGATAAGAAGGCCGTCAACGTCAAAGGTATATGTGATATACATGTTATTGATGTGTACCTTACAGCGCTCGTAGTAGCTCCTGGGTATTTGATACCGGTGCAGTTGCTCACATTTGTAACTCAAGGCAGGAGCTGCGGAATAAGCGGAGACTAGCGAAGGACGAGATGACGATGCGCGTCGGGAATGGTTCCAAGGTCGATGTGATCGCCGTCGGCACGCTATCTCTACATCTACCCTCGGGATTAGTTTTAAACCTCAATAATTGTTATTTAGTACCAGCTTTGAGCATGAACAATGTATCTGGATCTCGTTTAATGCGAGATGGCTACTCATTTAAATCCGAGAATAATGGTTGTCCTATTTATATGAGAGAATTGTTTTATGGTCATGCCCCGCTGGTCAATGGTTTATTCTTAGTGAATCTCGAATGTGATGTTACACATAATCATAGTGTGAATGCCAAAAGATGTAAGGTTGATAATGATAGTCCCACATACTTGTGGCACTGCCGCCTTGGTCATGTTGGTGTCAAACATATGAAGAAGCTCCATGCGGATGGACTTTTGGAGTCTCTTGATTATGAATCATTTGACACGTGCGAACCATGAATCTTGGGCAAGATGACCAAGACTCCATTCTCCGGAACAATGGAGCGAGAAACCAACTTATTGGAAATCATACATACCGATGTGTGCGGTCCAATGAGTGTTGAACCTCGCGGTGGCTATCGTTATGTTCTCACCCTCAAAGATGACTTAAGTAGATATGGGTATGTCTACTTGATGAAACACAAGTCTGAGACCTTTGAAAAGTTCAAGGAATTTCAGAATGAGGTTGAGAATCAACGTGACAGAAAAATAAAGTTCTTACGATCGGATTGTGGAGGAGAATATTTAAGTCACGAATTTGGCACGCACCTAAGGAACTGTGGAATTGTTTCACAATTGACGCCGCCTGGAACACCTCGGCGTAATGGTGTGTCCGAACGTCGTAATCGTACTCTGTTGGACATGGTGCGATCTATGATGTCTCTTACCGACTTACCGCTATCATTTTGGGTTTATGCTTTAGAGACTGCCGCATTCACTTTAAATAGGGCTCCACCTAAATCCGTTGAGACGACACCGTATGAACTTTGGTTTGGCAAGAAAACTAAGTTACCGTTTCTGAAAGTTTGGGGTTGCGATGCTTATGTCAAGAAACTTTAATCTGAAAAGCTCGAACCCAAATCGGAAAAATGCGTCTTCATAGGATACCCTAAGGAAACAATTCGGTATACCTTCTAGCTCAGATCCGAAGGAAAGGTCTTCATTGCCAAGAATGGATCCTTTCTGGACAAAGAGTTTCTCTCGAAAGAAGTGAGTGGGAGGAAAGTGGAACTTGATGAGGTGACAGTCACCCCTTCCGAACTAGAAAGTAGCGCAGCGCGGGAACTTGTTCCTGTGGTGCCTGCACCGACTAGGGAGGAAGTTACTGATAATGATCATGAAGCTTCAGATCAAGTTACTACTGAACTTCGTAGGTCCCCAAGGACACGTTCTGCACCAGAGTGGTACGGCAACCCTGTCCTGGAAATCATGTTGTTAGACAACGGTGAACCTTCGAACTATGAAGAAGCGATGGCGGGCCCGAATTCCAACAAATGGCTTGAAGCCATGAAATCCGGGATAGGATCCATGTATGATAACAAAGTATGGACTTTGGTGGACTTGCCCGATGATCGGCACGCCATAGAAAATAAATGGATCTTTAAGAAGAAGACTGACGCGGATGGTAATGTGACCATCTATAAGGCTCGACTTGTCGCTAAAGGTTATCGACAAGTTCAAGGGATTGACTACGATGAGACTTTCTCTCCCGTACTGATGCTGAAGTCCGTCCGAATCATGTTAGCAATTGCCGCATTCTATGATTATGAGATATGGCAAATGGATGTCAAAACGGCATTCCTTAATGGCTTCCTCAAGGAATAACTGTATATGATGCAGCCGGAAGGTTTTGTCGATCCCGAGAATGCTAACAAGGTATGCAAGCTCCAGCGCTCAATCTATGGGCTGGTGCAAGCATCTCGGAGTTGGAACATTCGCTTTGATGAGGTGATCAAAGCGTTTGGGTTTATACAGACTTGGGGAGAAGCCTGTATTTACAAGAAAGTGAGTGGGAGCTCTGTAGCATTTCTCGTATTATATGTGGATGATATATTGCTGAGGGGAAATGATGTAGAATTCTTGGAAGCATAAAGGCCTAATTGAATAAGAGTTTTTTAATGAAGGACCTTGGAGAAGCTGCTTACATATTAGGAATCAAGATCTATAGAGATAGATCGAGACACCTCATTGGTCTTTCACAAAGCACATACCTTGACAAGATATTGAAGAAGTTCAATATGGATGAGTCCAAGAAAGTGTTCTTGCCTGTATTGCAAGGTATGAGATTGAGCACGGCTCAATGCCCGACCACGGCAAAAGATAGAAAAAAGATGAGTGTCATCCCCTATGCCTCAGCCATAGGTTCTATTATGTATGCCAGACCTGATGTGAACCTTGCCATAAGTTTGGTGGAGAGGTACCAAAGTGATCCCGGTATGGAACACTGGGCAGCGGTTAAGAACATCCTGAAGTACCTGAAAAGGACTAAGGATATGTTTCTCGTTTATGGAGGTGACGAAGAGCTCGTCGTAAAGGGTTACGTCGATGCTAGCTTCGACACAGATCTGGATGACTCCAAGTCACAAACCGGATACGTGTATATTTTGAATGGAGGAGCAGTCAGCTGGTGCAGTTGCAAGCAAAGCTCGTGGCGGCATCTACATGTGAAGTGGAGTACATAGCTGCTTCCGAAGCAGCGCAGGAAGGAGTCTGGATGAAGAAGTTCATCACCGACCTAGGAGTTATTCCAAGCGCGTCGGGTCCGATTACTCTATTCTGTGACAACACTGGAGCTATTGTCATTGCCAAGGAGCCCTGGTTTCAGAAGAAGACCAAGCACATCAAGTGCCGTTTCAACTCCATCCGGAATTATATTCAAGATGGAGACATAGATATTTGTAAAGTGCATACGGATCTGAATGTCGCAGATCCGTTGACTAAACCTCTTCCACGGGCAAAACATGATCAACACCAGAACTCTATGGGTGTTCCATTCATCACAATGTAACTGCGTTGTGCGCTCATTTTATGGTCGAAGAGACCTGCATTGCACTTGGTTAAAATTGAGAAATTTGGCATCAATGTACCTCACATGCGGAAAATATCATTAGGCAGAAACTGTTGCCCCAAATGATTCGGCAACAAAGGATCTACCATTGGAGATTTGGATATCATGTGACAGATGGCCTCTGTTCACCACATACCCTTCTGATTGTGTGTACTATCGGCAAGGTTTCTGTGTAGCCATTTAAGAGTTGACCCGCATCCCAAACTACTTTCATGCATAACGGTGTGTAATATGTATACGAAAAAACCATATTACTATTATTTAAGTTTTTTGTTCGAGAGACAACAAACAACGGCATAACACAACCGATCTTTATACTATATATCAAAACATCACCCATTTGCACATACGAAGTAGGAATCAAACAGTTAACACACAAAAAAACATATACATGTTGGCACAATGTACTCAACCGTCTCAACGCATCAATTTGCATACGAGTAGTAATTTTCATAAACAACAAAGTAGACTTAAAACCAACATTACATAGCACAGTAATGCACTCCACTCATCAAATTCAAAGAGAAGTAGATAATAGCTGTAAACCCCACATTAATTATGGTCTTTACTACCTCCTTTCGAACTAAAATGAAGACTAGTGTTTTCTCCATCACCTTCGTAGAATGCTATTATCAGCACCAACATGGTATAGAGATACGTTCCAGAGGTTGTACCTAAACCGAGATTCGATATTCCTATGTCACAGCCTGCTTACCTTGACCTTTGTGATCGCAATTGCCTTGTTGAGAACAACACACGGGGGATGATGAATATTCTCATGGGAAATTACACCTCCCCTCAAATAAATGTTGATATACTAGATGAGAAGCTCAATATCTTTAAAATATTGAAGTACAGAGATTTAAAATATTTACAGCCTATGGAGTTGAAAGCGTACAACGCTTATAATGCTGCTTCTTATAAACCGAACTTAAATGGTTGCTTATTGGTGTGGGTTAGCAGTGTAGTTTTGGGTTGGGAAACAAAATAAAGTGAGAAGAAACCTGGAAAAGGGGGCATTTGACGTATGTCTTTGAAAAACAGTGTATTCTGTAGAAAAATGGACAAATCGCATGCGAGCCTGTTAATATATCTAGTGTGGCGTGATATATGAGATTTGAGAGCGAGACAAGATCAACCATGTAAGACGCGGTAGATTATGTCAGGTTATGACTCAAGAGAGGGTTAGCACAAATAACTAGGAGCAGCTTTCTCAGTTGATTATGTCATACACGGCTTAGGAGGGGCGGACACAATAATTAAGACCAACTTGCCTTGCTCGGTTGTTGCAAGATATTACTGCTCCAAAGACAGGTCAACATCTTCCATACGATTTATTTAGCTGAGTGAAATTAGAGAGATGGAGTTTCAGCCTCCTCCCATAAGGAAACACCTAGGGTTTATTTCCGTCCCACCGGCGCCGGCGCCGGTCCGCCTCATCTCCGGTGGCCTTAGGTTCATGGTGGCTCGGTGGATCCCGGACCTTATGGACAGGAGAGCTCTGTTTTCAAATGTTCCTTCGAGTTTTTGTTATGGTTTGTGTCCTCTCAGGAACACAAGATGGCGGCGGCTCCCTGAAGATGGAATAAGGTTCTTCCCACATAGCCCACATCCCGGCGGTGTGTCTAGCATCGCCAGGGGGTATTTGGAGGTGTGTCTCCGGCAGATCTGTTCTTGGTGGATTTGCTCGGATCTGGTCGTAGGTCGTCTATGTTAGTGTGTCTTCGGGTTAGATCCTTTCGATCCACGCTACTCTTCGTCGGCGACGGTTGATGTTGTGTTGGCCTGGTCCTATGGGGCCTTAACATGACGTCTTCCTGACTGTCTACTACAACAAGTTTGTCCGACTCCGGTGAGGGAGGGGCGATGACGGCACCGCGCCTTCGGCCCGCTTCAGTGCTTATAGTCGTCGCTAGATGGTCTACAGATTTTGATGTATTTTATTTATTATTTTTACTGTTCGTTGTACAGCCGTGATTGAGGATGAATAGATTAGAAGTTTTCTCGCAGTTTTTTTTAAAGAGATGGAGGAATTGTCACTGTGGATTTCAACCATTTTAATGGGAGGAGTCAATGCCTATGTCAAGGCCATGAATAAGCATGTTTCGCCCAATTTTTATATTATTTTTTAATGTCATTTTTAGTCAATCTCCTACAACAGATTAACGATGGCCTCCGACTGGACCTGGACCTACTCGATGGACACATACGTGAGCACGAACTCATGCGCCACTGGGACACACACACACACCACGGACACGGGCACAACCAGAACCGTCACCCGAGCTCGCCCTAGACCTAGACACGCACTGGCCATCGCGGCGAGTTGTGGTTTATGCCTAACAGCGTCTCGTCGGCACCCAGGCCCGCCAAACGGGACGTGGATTTTTAGAACATCTGCACCCGGGCCCTGCTATCCTGGCTGTCTAATATTGCTTTAAGATCTGTGCAACACAACTAACTTTCTATATGAAATTTTCTCTTTTTTGCTTCTCTCACATAGAACATGTCTTGAAGTTCAAACCTTTGCAGCGTGGCAAAGCTTTCTATTTAGAATCTAGGATAAATGTTTTCACAATTTTTTGTCAAACATAAATATACAAAAAATGATTTTTTAGATTAAAAAATTATTTTTTGTATATATATGTTTGACAAAAAATTCTGAAAAGATTTTTCCTAGATTCTAGATAGAAATCTTTGCCACGCTGCAAAGGTTTGAACTTCAAAACATGTTTTGTGCGAGAGAAACAAAAAAGAGAAATGTGTTTGCACGAATCACGATGCACTGAATGGATGGCTAGATAAGGAGGGCCTGGGTGCAGGTGTTCTATTATATGTTTTCGCCGCCAAACGTCATCAGTTACCTCGGTTCCAGTGTGAGCAGAAGCCAAGACAGCACACTCACGAATTCAGGATTACACTTGCTGTTCACATCCATGACAAAAAAAAAAACAGCAACGTTGTGTCTGGGGTACAGACGTGCGGCCCCAAGGGTTATCATCGGGATTAGGGATCTCCCGTTGGGCCCGTGCCGTGCCGCTGTCAAGCATTTCCTTGGACGCCTTGTCCTGTCGCGAGCCCTGAATCTTGAGTGATCTTTTTTTAGAATGAACGGTGGAAGGGGGGGGGGGATTGGGGGGGATTCCCCACCTGAATATATTGCTCAAATGGCTGCAGAAGCAGCGGGTACAGAATTATAGAGGCACGGTGCAACGTGCAGAGAGGTAGGAAAGCCACGAGAAGATGTCCTCCTTGTCACCCGTATCAATGAAACGGTGTGACCAAAGGTCTAGGTCAGAGATAAGGTTTCTAACTGTTATTACAGAACATTGATCGATACTCCTAAACAGCATGTCATTACGTGCTGCCCAAATCTTCCAGAGTAGTGCGAGGAGAACGAAGGACCAGGAAACCTACTCTTTGCCATATCCTATTTGCCAGAGGACATGTGATAAAGAGATGGGTGGAGTCTTCTGGTGATGTAGCACAGCGTGGGCACAGATTGGAGGAGATTATATGCTTATGAGCGAGGTTCACTCTAGTGTTGAGGCTATCTTTGAAAAGAAGCCAAGCAAAAATCTTGATTTTTCGAGGAGCCTTGGTGCCCCAGATGAGGGGGGCAATGAGATCCGTGTCTGGCTTGGTCATGAGTGTGCCGTATGCTTGCTTGGTGGAGAAGTCATGTCCCTGGAGTAGGAACCGTTGATCTTCCTCAGTCGACGGCGTGAAATCCTGCAAAATAGCCAAGAGCGAAGCAAGCTCTCTTTCTGCGGTAAGTGAGAGGCGATTACGGAGGTTGGCTTCGATACTGAAGCACAAAATGTTAGCTACTTTAACTAGTTGTAGGGTAGAGTGCGAGAAGAGGTGCGGGAAGGTGGTAGCTAGCTAAGAGTTTTTGTGTGAGCCAGGTATCCATCCAGAAGTATGTGTGTATGCCACTGTTGGTGAGTACAAAGGAGATTGACTGGAGGGTTGGCATTTGTTGGGTTATCGTGCGGCACAGGAATGAGGTTTGGGGGGGCGAGGAGACTATGGTGTTTGGGTGTTGGGGTTCTAGCCAATCTAGCCAAGGTGACTGTGCGGAGGACAGTGCTTTGACGGCAAACTTCATTAGGAGGCAGTTGTTTTGAACATGTAGGTTTTTGAGCCCTAAACCACCGATTTTTTTTGGTGAGCAAACATTTTTCCACGCAATCAGACACTGAGCACCCGAGCAGGCATCTTCACCAGCCAAGAAAAATGACCTCCTCAGAGAGTCAATGACTTTGAGGGTCTTTTTTGGGATACGGAAGACAGACATGAAGTAGGTAAGGAGGGAATCGAGGACCGCAGTGATGAGGATGAGCCGATCGCCTTTGTCCAAAAGTTTTGCTTGCCAGCCAGTCAGTAATTTTCGAGAACGTGCTATCAAGGGAGCGAATGCATTGGAGGGGGGCTTGGTTGGAGCAAGGGGGAGTCCGAGGTAAGTTTGCGGGAAGGGGGCGCGTGAGCAGCCCATGGCGATAGCAGCTTCAATAGCTAGGCTTTCATCTCTGTGTAGGGTAGCCATGGTGGTTTTGGAGAAGTTGATGGTGAGGCCGGTAGCTTGTGCAAAGTTATTTAGGATTGTTTTAAGGGCTGTGGCTGCAAGGGGGGAGGCGGCTGCGATAATAAGCGTATCATCGGCGTATTGGATAATGGTGGGGGCATGTGGGTAAAGATGGGATGGTGGAGGAGAGCGGGCTCAAAGTGTTGGATGATGAGTTGCTGAAGTAGATGGGCGACGATGAGGAACGGGCAAGGAGAGGCTAGGTCACCCTGTCGTAGGCCTTTCTTGCATTGTATCCAGTGGCCTGGAATGCCATTTAGGAGGATAGCAGTTTTGCCCGTGTGAAGGATGTCTTGAATCCAGGAGCGAATGGTTTGAGAGAAGCCGCGGACAGCCAAGATTCTATCGAGGGCTGCCCAGGTGACAGAATCAAATGCCTTCCTGAAATCGAGTTTGAAAAACATGGTCGGTCTTTTGCGGGAGTGGCAAGAGCTGATTAGGTCGGCCGCATAGACATAGTTTTCGGCAATATTCCTTCCGGTGATGAACCCTGTTTGGTTACCATGAACTAAACTAGGAATGAGAGGTTTGAGGCGCGAAGTGATGGCTTTAGCAAAGGCTTTAACGGGGCAATTTTGTAGGAGATTGGTCTGAAGGTGTCGGGTGAAGAAGGGGATGCGTTCTTTGTGAGGAGTGCGATGTGGGCGCAATTTAAACGTTCTGTGTCTGCTATGCCTTGGTGAAGTTGTTGGAAAAAGGGTAGAATGGCATGTTTTATAGTGGGCCAAAAGGATCTATAGAAGGAGGGGCCGAAGTCATCTGGTCCAGGGCTACCTTTGGGGTTCATTTGGAAAAAGGCCAACTTAATTTCGTCTTCAGAGAAAGGTGCGTCAAGGACATGTAGACCGGGAAGGGGTGAGGATAAATGGAACTGAGGTCAAAGGCCCAGGTCGTCGTGGCAGGAGAGCCTATGAGTGAGACGAAAAAATCCCGTAGGATTTCTGCTTTGCGGGGATGAGAGGTGAAAACCGTGCCATTGCGTGTGAGGTGAAAACTGCTAACATCACTTTCCACGGCACATCGTCTACCTCTCGCCGCATGCTCCCGCGCACGTCTTCCACCTCGCCACAACACCACCCACTCCCTCGCGCCTCTCCCTCCCCTGCGCGGCCGCGCCTCTCCCTCCCCTGCGCGGCTGCGCCGCTACCTCTCTCCCCCGCGCTTCTCCCTCGCGCTGCCGCGCATCAGATGCGTCTTCTCCGGCTCCGGCCACCATGCTGCTTCTCCAACCACCTCTTCGATATCCTGGGCCCACATGGCAGTGAGTGGACATCGTCGGGACAGTGAGGACCGCTGGTCCGCACCGAGCTTCACGTCCGCTGGTCCGGTCCCAGAAATCAGGACGGCTGCACTGCTCAGTCCGGTCCGGACCGGACAGCCGGCGGCCGGTCCAAACGGCGGCTCGGACCGGGACCGGACCGGCCCGGACCGTGTCCACCCTTGAGGGCAATGCAGGGATGCTGAACAGCTGAAGCCTGCACCAATCACATGTACACGCTTAGGTAAATGGAATATGAGAGGTGCTGCTCAGGGCATCTTTCTGTCTATAAATGGACGGCAGATTCAGGAAAGTGGCTTGTTATATTTTGATTCAGTTTGTATTAGGAAATTTTATCACACCATATTTTTGCCTTACTTTGATACTCGTTATCAAAATATATGCCTCAGAGACCTTCATCAAAAGCGTAACACTTTGTTATTCTTTTCAACGAAACAAATAACGCGCTATTTCGGCGTTTAAACTTCGCTATAGCATATTTGAGGGTGTCACATTACATTTTAGGCATTTTACACGCTATGACGCTATTCACGTTATAGCGTGCTATAACGACGCTAAACGCAAAAACGTTGTAGCGTTTTTAGCATGGAGCGATAGAAACACGGCATACACTCAGCCCATAGCAGCCCATCGGGCATCGGCCCAATGCAACGCAACAATAGGCTCATCTAGGATGGAAATATTGCATTTTTCTGGACGAAAACAAGAAGAATTCTCTTAAGTGCATCTAATGTGATAATTTGTACACCAGCGGTATGCATGTATGGCTCCTAGACAAAATTTTAGACGTTGAAATCCTTAATTTTTATGATATATTTGGCATTTTTCCAAAACGCTATTTTGAATATAGCACGCAAATAGCACGCAATAACTTATATAGCATTTGGAGAAGGGCTACGCTATTTTACATAGCGCGCTATTTTTCTCGTTGATTCTTTTCCCTGCAAAGACGAGTACTCCCTCCGTCCCAAAATAAGTGACTCAAAAATGACACAACTTTGTATTAACTTTAGTACAAAATTAAGACATTTTTTAGTCACTTATTTTGGGATGGAGGGAGTACTACGTAACCTTTCTGGTCAACGTGTGTTTGTTCAGGCCTTCAGGGGCAGCAGAAACACCGCGATATTCTTCCTTCAGGAGTCCACCTCAAGACGCACTCCGTCCGAGTCAGTGAAGCCCTCGTTCTTGCAGTGCTTGCTGCATGGCTGATGGTCGCATCCGTGAGTAATATATGTCCCCCTTAGGGTCGAGCAATTCTTACCTTCAGATCATGCACAAACAAAAAAAAGGAAACATGGAGCAAGAACATGATGCACTCATGGCAGCATACGATAGATCATGCACAACTTTTTACAAAGAAATTAACATCAAGGATGAGATAGGAACTTTACATCTGGCCAATAAAGACATAGACATAGTTGATCATGCATCCAGAAACCATGTTCTTTAGGTGAAAATTTCCGGCAAAAGCTTAACAGGGATGTTTGAAAGGAGTGGTATGAGCAGCAACGGTAGGATCAGGCATAGCGCTGGCACCTTGACGATGAAACCCATAACTCCTGGGATAATTGGTCTAAGGAAGTAAAGCCAGCGCGCCAATGAAAGAGGGTGAAGATATCTAAATGGGTCAGCACCACCATATTTCTTCTTATACCCATGTTCATCATTGGATGATCAGACTCCAGAAGAAAACTAATACATGCTTTGGATACAATGCAAAGATGAGAAAATTCTATCTTCAGGATGCGACCCTAGGGTATAGAGTCAAGACTCAAGAGACACTCTGAACGTTATATGAGATATGGAGCATTTAATTTACTCATCTAGCGGGTGCGACCGCGCATTTCGCGTGGTTAGAATTGGATATATCTTTAGAATAAATGGAATTACTTATGATATTTAAATTTAGAGATTTGAACACTTAATGTTGGGAAATTTATATTATAGTGTATTCAGAATCTGCATATTCAGAATCATATGAATTTTTGATTATCTCAATGTACTCCATCCATTCTATAATTCTTGTAATGAATCACGACAAGAATTATGGAACGGAGGGGGTATTATTTTTGCTTTCCATGCTATTGATGAGTGTTGACACCAGATTTTGGCACACTCAAGAACTTATCTAAGACTACCTCAAATGGAGAAGTGATCTACATGAAGGAGTTCCGTATTGTTGATATGAACATCTTTGAAGTTTGGGCCATCGCCGTCCGATTTCATATCGAAGGCCGAAACTATTCTCGAAGTACTAAGATCTTATATTAAGAGTACAATTTGTTCGATTAAACCCTCAAGACAAACTCAAATGGAAACACTTTCTACACGAATTGTCTTTGTCTCGTCGAAACGTTCGATTTTGATTTAAAAATCATCCCAATCCGAGTTCGTATGCAAAAGTTAGAGGCAACACTTTGCGGACCGGTCCTGAGTGAAAAAGTGACGGGAGGGACCAGACACCCACCTAGGCGGTGTCTAATAGGTCGCGTGAGTTATTCGGCCTTTGCCGGCTGAATGAAGATTGCCGGCTGAGTAAAAAGCTTGTCGGCAAAATGAAAAGCTTACCGGCGTTGAAAGCTTGCCGGGGTGAAACCTTCGCCCGCGCAAAAGTGGGTCATGAGTGTGGTTAGGGCTGCCATTGTTCTCGGATTCTCTTGGCCGAGCTGTCTAGCCAGCCATTCGTCCCGGACGCTGTGTTTGATTGCCGCTAAGGCTTCGGTGTCTGGATAGTCTACAATCTGGTTCCTTTTTGTTAAGAACCGATTCCAAAGCTTACGGGCTGACCCCCGGGTTGCTGGATTATATGACTTAAATCATCAGCATCCGGGGGCCGGACATAAGTCCCCTGAAAGTTGGCCCAAAAAGCATCCTCAAGTTCTTCCCAGCTTCCTATAGAGTTCTCTGGGAGGCTATTTGGCCAGTGCCGAGCTGGCCCTTTCAGCTTGAGGGGTAAGTATTTAATGGCGTGAAGATCATCTCCCCGAGCCATGTGTATGTGAAGAATAAAGTCTTCTATACATACGGCTGGATCTGTTGTTCTATTGTACGCCTTGATGTTTACGGGCTTAACCCTTCTGTAAATTCATGATCCATCACCTCATCAGTGAAGCACAGAGGGTGTGAGGCACCCCTGTATTTTGTGATTTCGTGGCGTAGTTCGGAGGGTATTGGTGTTCGGTGTTGACTCCGAACTAGGATGTGACCGGCCTATTTGGCTTGATAGCCACCACCCCATGTGTGTGTACGTTCCCTTGGTCCATAGATTGACCTAGTCTGGCCAGCCTTTTTATTCAGGTCCTGGCGTACACTAGTAAAAAAAGGGTCTAATGTGAAGCACATTAGTCCCGGTTTGTAACAGAACCGGCACTAATGTGACCATTAGTGCCGGTTCCAACGGCTAGGCGGGCGGAGATCATTAGTACCGGTTCGTGGGCAACCTCTAGTATCGGTTCATGCCATGAACCAGTACTAATGATGCTGTGTCAGGCTAGGCACCTTTAGTACCGGTTCATGGCATGGACCGGTACTAGAGTATCATAGTAAGCTGATTTTTAGTCCCACCTGGGGAAGAGAGAGGCACTAGGAGCGGTTTATAAGCCTTGAGTGCACAGAGAATGTGTGAGAGGCGCAATGTTCACCTGCACGTTGCTTAGCTTCAAACCTTGAGGAATAGTGTAGATTGCACGGAGCTATGTGCAGTACTTTGTACACTCTTCCGAAAGGCTTGAAGCTAATTAACGAGCATTGCGCCTTTTTTGAACTTTTTTGAACTCCAGACTTTTTGGTTGTTCAAGATCCACCATTCAAATCCACATCATCAATTATCAGCCCTTTCTGAATTCATTTGGTATTTTTCATTCATTTACTGATTTGTTTTGAGAGAGCTAAATGACCGTGAAATTGAAAAGCACTACAAATTGAACTCTGGAAATGTTGAAACTTGGCATGGTATCATCATTTCACCCACATGGCATGTGCAAAAAAGTAGAGAGGGTCACGGCAAAAACTGGATGCACTTCGTGTACAAAATGGACAATCTCTTTCGAAGTATCAGGGGTTAGGACAAAAACTCATATGATACAAAGGCATTGCATTTTTTTGAACTCCAGAGTTTTTGTGTGTTCAAAATGCACCATTCAAATCCACATCATCAATTATTAGCCCTTTCTGAATTCATTTGGTATTTTTCATTCATTTACTGATTTGTTTTTAGAGAGCTAAATGACCGAGAAATTGAAAAGCACTACAAATTGAAGTCTGAAAAGGCTGAAACTTGGCATGGTATCATCATTTCACCCACATGGCATGTGCAACAAACTAGAGAGGGTCACGGCAAAAATTCGATGCACTTCGTGTACAAAATGGACAATCTCTTTCGAGGTATCAGGGTTTAG
>LR738709.1:16981983-17004752 GCA_902687465.1 Secale cereale
CGTGTACAATGTGTAGTATCGTAAAATACCAGCGAATGAAAAAGAATTAAATGGAAAACACAAAATTAAATGAAAAAGAAATCATAAAACCAAAAAAAAAAACCAAACCTTGTAGTACCGGTTGGTTACCAACCGGTACTAAAGGGCTCCCGGCCCCCGGAGCTGGCTCGTGCCACGTGGTTGCCCTTTAGCACTGGTTCGTGCTGAACCGGTACTAAAGGGGGGGGGGCTTTAGTGCACACACTTTAGTGCCGGTTAGGGAACCGGCACTAAAGGGACTTACGAACCGGTGCTATTGCCCGGTTCTGCACTAGTGGTAGGTCGTACTTATGGGCCAGAGCCGCTGTATCCTTGCCTTTACGGTGAGGAGGTGCGGGCTTGTGTACGGCGTTACTGGTCGCTTTGTCCCGTCCATGGCGTGATCAGTCTGGTTGATCGGCCTGATCATACTTTGGAGGAACTGACGCTGGTGCCTCGTCGTCGAATTGGGGCAGCAGTTTACGCTTAGGATAGCTCTTTGTTTGGCCTTTAGAGGCGTACCGTTCTTCAGTGTCTAGCACATCATTCCATCTGTGGTTGAGCATATCATGTTCGGATCTAAGCCGCTGCTACTACTTCTTCAGGCTCCTTGCAGTGGCAATGAGTTGTTGTTGGAAATGCTTTTGTTCGAGCGGTTCTTCTGGGACGATGTATTATTCGTCTCCCAGACTGATGTCCTCTTCAGAGACAGGTTGATAGCTGCTATCATCCGTGTCGATGTGATCGGTCGGAGGTTTGTTTGGACTATGTTCTCCATCCTCACGTTCGTCCAGCTCTATCGCCGGCTCCATGGTGTCATTGGCTTGTTCCGGGTCGTCATTGTCTTCAGTGATAGTGTTGCTCTCTTTCCCTTTACGGGGTCGAGATCGATGCTTCTGACGTCAGCGTTTGGGAGGTTCATTGACGGGCTTGTCCTGCTCTGGATTGATATCGCCGTCGCCCTCCTTTTCCTTGGGTGTGTCCACCATGTATACATCGTATGTAGAAGTAGCCTTCCGTCGCCCCGTTGCAGGCGGGTTTGTATTTAGATTGGCTCCGACATCATGGTCCATCCCATCGATGTATTCGGAAGCGTAATCTAATAGATCGGTTAGGTCCTCAACCGTGGCTACCAAGTGGGTGGTGGGTAGGAAGCGAAATTCCCTGTCCTCGGCCCCCAGTTCGAACTAGGCATAATTCGGCTGGGAATACTCCGCTAGGGAGAGAGATTTCAGTAAGTCCAGCGCTTCATCTAAAGGCGAGTGTCGGGCATGTGTTCGGATATTTGCAGTGCCGAGTTCAGCAACAGCCGCTCGATTGAGCCGAAAAGACGCAGATCCTGAGAGTTCGGAACTTGTACACTACTAGGAAAAGGGCTACTAATGGCGCACCGATTTTGCCCATTAATGGCGCACTACTGGTGCGCCATTTGTAGCACGCCATTAGTATTATTTACTAATGGCGCACCTCTGGTGCGCCATTAGTAGTATAGTGCACGGTGCGCCATTAGTATGCCTCGCAGGGGGGCATCTATACCCAGGTGCTTTGGCATACTAATGGCGCACTACATAGATGTGCGCCATTAGTAAAAAAAAATCAAATTTTTGTTTCCAACTTTTTTTTTCATAATTTTTTTTTCTATTTTTTTTATTTTTTTTCTTAATCTCAGACCATTATGGCTTAATATGGGGTCAATTTGCTTAATCTCAAGTCAAATCGCACTCTATGGTCAAACTTCCCATAAGATCACCCATCCTCACACTACTCCAGCCCGAGCACGCTTAACTTCGTAGTTCTATCCAACCCCAGCACCAGCTCACTTCACACGGACTTGTTGATATATATATCATATCAATCCTATTAACCCTTCTTGATGTCTAGGAGTTTGTTAATGTTCATGAGTATGATGAAATTTTGAAAATATATTTCAAACTTCCCGGTCATATTACGTATCATATTTTTGAAAAAAAATTATAAATTTTTTTTCGAAAATTTTATATTTTTTTTCTGTTACTAGTGGCGCACCTAGCAAACGGTGCGCCACTAGTAAGTTTGAAATTTTTTGAATTTTTTTGCTTCTAGATCTTAAAAGCCCCGTAACTTTTTTTCTGTTAGGTTTTTGGGGATTTTGAAAATGTTTAACGGGGTTCCCACTGTTAAATTCGGATGTAACTTTTCGAGTAGATGATTTTTCATATAAAAAACTTTTTAATCCGAGTTCGTATGCAAAAGTTATACCCGTTTTACTAAATTCCAGAGATATTTTGCAAATAAAGTCAAAATTCATATTTGGAAATTTTCCCAACAAGTAGACCACATATCACATGGGAAACTTATTTTCTTTTATTTTTTTGACATTTACATCATTTTCTTTTATTTTATTTTTTGAACTGGAAAAGGCGGTCCGGGGGGTCGCAGTAATGGCCAAGTTACTAATGGCGCACCGTGGTAGTGGTGCGCCATTAGTATTTTTTGAAAATAAAATAAAAAAATAAAAACAAAATTTGAAAAAATAATACTAATGGCGCACCGTGGGAGTGGTGCGCCATTAGTAAGTTGAACTACTAATGGCGCACAACCCCCACGGTGCGCCATTAGTTTTTTTTGAAACTAAAATTAAAAAAATAAAAACAAAATTTGAAAAAAATTACTAATGGCGCACCGTGGATGTGGTGATTAGTAGTTCAACTACTAATGGCGCACTATCCACTGGTGTGCCATTAGTAGTTTTGAGAAAAATATGAAAAAAAAAATTGTTACTAATGGCGTACCACGTCAACGGTGCGCCATTAGTATATACTAATGGCGCACCGCATGTTTGGTGCGCCATTAGTGTCAACTCCATCTATAGCCCTTTTCCTAGTAGTGGTAGATGGAAATGAGCCCGGAGTTCCGGTGAGGGGAGTCCCGCTCAAGGCCAGGTCTGTGTGCGGCTCAGGTGTCGCTGAGTTTGCGATCTCCGTGGCGGGGTTAATCTTCCTGTCCTCGGATGAAGTGATATGCTCCAGATCTAAGGCCAGAGATGTTGCAAGTGTTACCCCCTGTACAGGGTCTGATGACAGATCTAAGTCATGTTCATCATGGTGGAAGGGAGCAGCTGCCATGGGTCCAAATCCACTGAAGATCAAATCTCTGCGGATATCAGCAACGTAGTTTAGGCTTCCAAACCTGATCTGGTGACCAGGGGCATAGCTGTCAACCTGCTCGATGTGGCCTTCAGTGTTGGCACGAAGGACAAAGCCGCCAAACACGAAGAGCTGGCCGGGGAGAAAAACTCCCTCGGTAGTGGCGTCGTTGGTGACGAAGCAAGCCATTGATCCTTCCGTCGAAGACATAGTGGAACTCTCAATGAAAGCACCAATGTCGGTGTCAAAACCGGAAGATCTCGGGTAGGGGGTCCCAAACTATGTGTCTGAGGATCGATGGTAACAGGAGACAGGGGACACGGTGTTTACCCGGGTTCAGGCCCCCTTGATCGAGGTAATACCCTACTTCCTGCTTGATTGATCTTGATGAATATGGGTTACAAGAGTTGATCTACTTCGAGGTCGTAATGGCTAAACCCTAAAAGTCTAGCCTATGTGATTGCTATCATTCAGTTGTTGTCTCTACGTACTAAACCATCCGATTTATATATGCACTAGAGGGACCTAGTGTTTGTACATGATCATCTTGCAGAGGAAGGAAAGTATTAAACCCAGACTCTAAAATTTCTATTTTACACATGGGGAGTCCTATCCGGATATGGGAGATAGTCTTCATCGATAATCTTGACAGCCCACCAGTCCGGCCCATAATGAATGATCCGGTCACCTGAGGACTCCTTAATCTAGGACTCCCTCAACCACGACGCTACAATGAAGATTATGGTGTCCAAGTCGGTAATGATGGAGATCATGACGATGTTTTGGAGATGGAGATCAAAAGCACAAGATGATGATGGCCATATCATGTCACATATTATGATTGTATGTGATGTTTATCTTTTTATGCATTTTATTTTGCTTAGTACGGTGGTAGCATTATAAGATGATCCCTTACAAAAATTTCAAGGTACAAGTGTTCTCCCTGAGTATGTACCGTTGCGACAGTTCGTCGTGCCGAGACACCATGTGATGATCGGGTGTGATAAGCTCTACGTTCACATACAACGGGTGTAAGACAGTTTTGCACATGTAGAATACTCGGGTTAAACTTGACGAGCCTAGCATGTACATAAATGCCCTCGAATACTGGAGACCGAAAGGTCGAGCGTGAATCATATAGTAGATATGATCAACATAAGCTGTTCACCATTGAAAACTACTCCATCTCACGTGATGATCGGACATGGTTTAGTTGATTTGGATCATGTGATCATTTAGATGACTTGAGGGATGTCAATCTAAGTGGGGATTCTTTAGTAATATGATTAATTGAACATTAATTTTTCATGAACTTAGTCCTGATAGTATTGGCAAACTATGTTGTAGATCAATAGCTCGCGTTGTAGCTCCCCTATGTTTTTTATATGTTCCTAGAACAAACTAAGTTGAAAGATGTTAGTATCAATGATGCGTACTAGGTCCGAGATCTGAGGATTATCCTCATTGCTGCACAGAAGTATTACATCCTTGATGCACCGCTAGTTGACAGACCTATTGTAGGAGCATATGCAAACATTATGAACATTTGGCAAAGCTCAATATGATGTCTACTTAATAGTTTAGTGCACCATGCTTTACGGCTTAGAACTGGGACTTCAAAAACGTTTTGAACACCACGGGGCATATGAGATGTTCCAAGAGCTGAAATTGGTATTTCAGACTCATGCCCATGTCGAGATGTATGAGACCTCTGACAAATACTTTGCCTATAAGATGGAGGAGAATAGCTCAGCTAGTGAGCATGTGCTCAGAATGTCTGGGTACTACAATCACTTGAAACAAGTGGGAGTTAATCTTCCAGATAAGATAGTGATTGACGGAGTTCTCTAGTCACTATCACAAAGCTACTAGAACTTCGTGATGAACTATAATATGCAAGGGATGACGAAAACGATTCCTGAGCTCTTCGCGATGCTGAAATCAGCAAAGGTAGAAATCAAGAAAGAGCAACAAGTGTTGATGGTTAAAAAAGACCACTAGTTTCAAGAAAAAGGGCAAGGGAAAGAAAGGGGACTTCAAGAAGAACGGCAAGCATGTTGCCACTCCCGAGAAGAAGCCCAAAGATAGACCCAAGCCTGAAACTAAGTGCTTCTACTGCAAAGGAAATGGTCACTGGAAGCGGAACTACCCCAAATATTTGGCGGATAAGAAGGATGGCGAAGTGAACAAAGGTATATTTGATATACATGTTATTGATGTGTACCTCATAGTGCTCGTAGTAGCCCCTGGGTATTTGATACATGTTCGGTTGCTAAGATTAGTAACTCGAAATAGGAGTTGCAGAATAAACGGAGACTAGTTGAGGGTGAGGTGAAGATGTGTGTTGGAAGTAGTTCCAATATTGATATGATCATCATCGCACACTCCCTATACTTTCGGGATTAGTGTTAAACCTAAATAAATGTTATTTGGTGTTTGCATTGAGCATGAACAAGATTGGATCGTGTTTATTTCAATACGATTATTCATTTAAGTCAGAGAATAATTGTTATTCTGTTTACATAAATAAAACCTTCTATGGTCATACACCCAAGGTGAATGGTTTATTGAATCTCGATCATAGTAATACACATATTGATAATATTGAAGCCAAAAGATGCAGAGTTGATAATGATAGTGCAACATACTTGTGGCATTGCCGTTTAGGTCTTATTGGTGTAAAGCGCATCAAGAAACTCCATGCTGATGGGCTTTTAGAATCACTTGGTGCTTGCGAACCATGCCTCATGGGCAAGTTGACTAAGACTCCGTTCTCCAAAACAATAGAGCAAGCAACTGACAAATTGGAAATCATACATAGTGATGTATGTGGTCCAATGAGTGTTGAGGCTCGCGGCGGGTATCGTTATTTTCTGACCTTCACACATGATTTAAGCAGATGGGTATATCTACTTAATGAAATATAAGTCTGAAACATTTGAAAAGTTCAAAGAATTTCAGAGTGAAGTAGAGAATCATCGTAACAAGAAAATAAAGTTTCTACGATCTGATCGCGGAGGCGAATATTTGAGTTACGAGTTTGGTCTTCATTTGAAATAATGTGGAATAGTTTCACAACTCACGCCACTTGGAACACCACAGCGTAATGGTGTGTCCGAACATCGTAACTGTACTTTATTAGATATGGTGCGATCTATGATGTCTCTTACGGATTTACCACTATCGTTTTGGGGTTATGCTTTAGAGACAGTTGCATTCACGTTAAATAGGGCACCATCTAAATCCGTTGAGATGACACCTTATGAACTGTGGTTTAGCAAGAAACCCAAGTTGTCGTTTCTTAAAGTTTGGGGATGCGATGCTTATGTGAAAAAGCTTCAACCTGATAAGCTCGAACCCAAGTCGGAGAAATGTGTCTTCATAGGATACCCAAAAGAAACTATTGGGTACACCTTCTATCACATATCCGAAGGCAAGATATTCGTTGCTAAGAATGGATCCTTTCTGGAGAAGGAGTTTCTCTCAAAAGAAGTGAGTGGGAGGAAAGTAGACCTTGATGAGGTAATTGTACCTTCTCCCGTATTGGAAAGTAGTTCATCATAGAAGTCAGTTCCAGTGATTCCTACACCAATTAGTGAGGAAGCTAATGACGATGATCATGAAACTTCAGATCAAGTTACTACCGACCCTCGTAGGTCGACCAGAGTGTGTTCCACCCCAGAGTGGTACGGTAACCCTGTTCTAGAAGACATGTTACTAGACCATGACGATCCTACGAACTATGAGGAAGCGATGATGAGCCTAGATTCTGCAAAATGGCTTGAGGCCATGAAATCTGAGATGGGATCCATGTATGAGAACAAAGTATGGACTTTGGTTGACTTGCCCGATGATCGGCAAGCCAAAGAAAATAAATGGATCTTTAAGAAGAAGACTGAAGCCGAAGGTAATGTTACTGTCTACAAAGCTCGACTTGTTGCGAAAGATTTTCAACAAGTTCAAGGAGTTGACTACGATAAGACTTTCTCACCCATAGCGATGCTTAAGTCTATCTGAATCATGTTAGCAATTGCCGCATTTTATGACTATGAAATTTGGCAAATGGTTATCTCAAGGAAGAGTTGTACATGATGCAACCAGAAGGTTTTGTCGATCCTAAAGGTGCTGACAAAGTGTGCAAGCTCCAGCGATCCATCTATGGACTGGTGCAAGCATCTCGGAGTTGGAATATACGCTTGATGAGGTGATCAAAGCATATGGTTTTATACAGACTTTTGGAGAAGCCGGTATTTACAAGAAAGTGAGTGGGAGCTCTGTAGCATTTCTGGTATTATATGTGGATGACATATTGTTGATTGGAAATGATGTAGAATTTCTGGATAGCGTAAAAGGATACTTGAATAAGAATTTTTTTAATGAAATACCTCGATGAAGCTGCTTACATATTGGGCATCAAGATCTATAGAGATAGATGAAGACGCTTGATAAGATTTTTCAATGAATACTTACCTTCATAAGATTTTGAAGGAGTTCAAAATGGATCAGTCAAAGAAGGAGTTCATGCCTGAGTTGTAAGGTATGAAGTTGAGTAAGACTCAAAACCCGACCACGGCAGAAGATAAATAGAGAATGAAATTCATTCCCTATGCCTCAGCCATAGATTCTATAAAGTATGACATGCTATGTACTAGACCTATTGTGTACCTTGCGATGAGTTTGGCAAGGGGGTACGATAGTGATCCAGGAATGGATCACTGGACAGCGGTCAAAATTATCCTTAGTTACCTAAGAGGACTAAGGAAATGTTTCTCGGTTATGAAGGTGATAAAGAGTTCATCGTAAAGGGTTACGTCGATGCAAACAATAAACACTGATCCAGATGACTCAGAGTATCAATCTGGATACATATTGAAAGTGGGAGCAATTAGCTAGAGTGGCTCCATGCAGAGCTGTAATGCCCAGGATGGGACTATATCTCCTACGTGTCGAGGCACGACTTAAAGATATAAGCCCATCCTAGAATGATCTCAAGTTTGGTATCTTTGCACGACTCATGTAAAAGAGGGATTAAATTGCAAAAGGAGATAGTTGGCTTACACTCGCCACTTCACACAATACATTACATGAGCAAAACATCATTCAAAACATCACAGCCCGACTACGGGTAAGATCCAAAAGAAAGATACCAAAACAACATAAAGCCACAGGTCAGGATCGAATCCTAGTAGAAACCACTACTGATCGTCGTAACGTCACAAGCATACGGCCAAACTCTTCATCGAGCTCCCAGTGAAGAACTTGAACCATCTCCTGCATCAAACTCGGCTGAACCTGCATCTGATGTGGTGAAGTAACTGTGAGCCACAGAGGACTCAGCAATCCCGTTCCCGGGTAACAAGACTATTTAAGCCTTGGGAGAGGATAAGGCTGAAGAAAAGTGTAGTGTCTGCAGCAACTAGCAACTAGCTTACGTGATAGAGAGCGAGAAGAGAAAGCCTCTGTCGAGAGATGATCATGAAGTGATCCTAACTAAAGCCAGTCAAACATAACCCCACCGTGTTCAACTCCCGAATCCCTATTCGGAAATTGACAGTCACGGTACACACGCTGGTAGTGTATTAGAACATTGTGTCAAGTTTTCTACAACCGGATATTAACAAGCTCCCATCTGCCACATAACCGCGGGCACGGCTTTCGAAAGTTCAAACCCTGCAGGGGTGTTCCAACTTGACCCATTACAAGCCCACGATCCGCGGAGTCGCAACTCCAAGGTGGGAAGACCCGAGTATTCTCGGAATCCCGTGCTCAAGTTAAACCGAACTAAGGTAAGGCTAATCCAGCAAATCCTCCCGGCGTGTCGACACCCTGATAGTAGCCGCGCGTATATAAGTCTCAGGACACGACCGGATGGGTGATGCTACAGGACCCAATCCTCGAGTTTCCCCGTGGTGGTTCCCGCAGGACCCCCGTTTGGGACCAACACCATCAGCACTGGCCCCCCTGCAATGTAGAATTAAGAATCCTCAGGGACATGACCCCCTATGCAATTAATTAATTAATTAAGTTGTTATTATGAGGCAAATAGTACCAAATGTTGGGACTTGCTGGAAAAGACTTAGCGCTTAGCGGTTTATCAAGGGGGTCCCATACACCCCAACCGTGTTAGGAACACATAATCAAGGAACATAACACCGGTTTATACGGTTCCTAACGGCATGAGTGGAACAAATCACCAAGCAAAAGGCTTAGCCTTCCACCCTTGCCAGTATATAGATGATTTCATTTAAGCATTTATATAGTGTGATATAACCCAACCAAACTTCAACATGAAGCAAGCATCTTCAATCTTCACCTGCAACTAACAATGCTATAAGAGGGGCTGAGCGAAGCGTACTTAGCCAAGAAACGGTGTGCATAGGTAGGTTGGTTAAACAGGGCAATGGTTACAAGTAGGATGCTGACAAGAAGATCATGTGCATCGAGGCAAAACTATAGAGCGGAACTACTAGCAATAGGCAAAAATCGTAATGTTATCGGGGTTCGGTCATCTTGCCTGGGATTCCACAAGGAAGAAGAACGGATCCATGAAGTAGACGAAGCAACAGATTCGAGCGAAGCCTCACAACTCCGGAACGAAACCGAAGCTAACAAGAGAAGCAACCGGAAAGAAAGAAACAACACGGTAAACACACAAGCATAGACATGGCATACAATGCACATCCAAATATGATGCATGTCCGGTTTAATTATGCATGGCATGGCAAAGTGCACAAACAACACTACAAGTTAAGTGGAGCTCAATATGCAACGAGTTGCATATTGACGAAACACCACATTTTAATTATTTAGTTGACTCTCGTTATTTACAAGACAAGGTTAAATGTTTTAACATGGCAAGAGGTGAAACAATAATAAACCTACACTATTAAGACATTTTAAATGAGGCCGGAAGAAACAACAACATATCCGGAAAATCCCCATGAGCATGTTTAGTAATTATAAGCAACAACAATTCACACATTTTAGTGTTGTTAAGATGATGCGGATGACAAGATCAAGTTTATGCAAGTTTTATTAAGAGTTGACATGAAGAGTTATGAAGCATTGTCACCGTGGTGGAAAGAAAGGGTGCCACGGCAACGATCCGAAAATGATGCAACGACATCATATCGGTACCGGTAACTCGTTGAGAGTCCGGTGCAAAAGAAAGGTGGAGTGAACGAGACAAACAAGAAGATGGGGTGCTCCCGGCTTCCGGGTTCCCACGAGTCGGCGACGAGGCAACCGAGGAACATGACAACGGACGAAACGGACACGGTGCACACAAGGGAAACATTTCATACAACACACAAGCATCACACGGGTCATCGTCTCGGGTTATACCTTTGAAGCGTGCGTTTCGAGGCGGTTGGAGACGTAGAGGAAGAAGGCGTTCACGTTCGGAGAGGAAGTAGCCGTTCCGTAGAGGTACACGTGTAGTCGTTCACATTCGTAGATGTACTCGTTCGTAGAGGAAGTAGTCGTACACGGGGCGACGTTAGACGTTCATGGAGCTCGTTTTCCCGTAGATGTTCGGGTCGGTGTCGTGGTACTTGGGGCGTCGGACTTCTTCGGGGCGACGGTAGTGGTACACGTTCCGTAGGGGTACTTGTCGCATCGCCATGTAGTTGTTCACGTTCATCGGAGAGGTACTCGCCATCGTAGCCGTTCGGTCGTCGTGGTACTTGGCGCTTCTGGCGACGGTAGGGGTACACGGCGACGGTAGTGGTACTTGGGATCTCCATGAGTAGTCGAACTAGACGCATCCGAAGGGGTACTTGGTCGGGTCGCCGTGGTACTCGTTCATGTAGTCGTTCACGGAGCTCATCTGACAAAACCACAGTACAAGGCAAAACAAAAGAACAAAAACGGCAGCACGCTAGTCGCTGTCGAGGCCATGGCAGCAGCAGGTCGAGCCGGCGAGGAAGGAACGGAGTCTTGGCGATGGAGGAGACAGCAGGCCTCGGGCGGTGGCTCAGGGGTCGCTGGCGACGCCGGTGCTGGAGGACGGCGCTGTCGCGGAGGCAGGCCGCTGGAGAGCGGACGGAGGCTGCTGCCTTGGGGAGTCAGGTGCAGGGCCAAGGGGAGGCCGGCGCGGCTTGCGGCCACGAGGAGGGAGCGGGGCTCCTGGAGGCGCTGGCTCCTGGAGGCGCTGGCGACTCGAGGCAGGAGGACGGATGGGACGCGGCCGCGGAATCCGGCCGGCGGACCTGGAGGCGACGCGGCTTTGGCTGCCTCGTGCGCGGGCGGACGGCGCGGAGGTGAGGCCCCAGGAGGCGAGGAGGAAGGGCCTCGGTGCTTGGAGGACACTCCAGGGCGCTGGCGATGCGAGGAGCGCCAGAGGGAAGGGCGCTGAGGGCCGATGACGCGAGGGAGACGCAGGGCGCACAGCACCTGGCGATGCGAGGCGCTCGGGGCCATCGCGAGGAAGGGGATCGGGGGGGCGCTCGAGGGAAGAGAGGGAATCGGCTGCGAGGAGGGGGAACGAGAGGAGAGGAGCGGTCGGGTGAGGAACGAGGGTGCGGGGTCGAGGGATCGGGTGCGGGCAACGATGCGGCGGCGCTGGGAGGAAAAGGAGAGCGAGCTCCTGGCATCGCTAGGGTTCGGTGCGGGAGGCTGGGCCGCGGCTGCTAGATGGGCCAGGGAGGGAGGTGCGGCCGGCTTAGGAAAGGAGGATGCCCAGATGGCTGGGAGCTGCTCTCCTGCTTTCCTTTAGCTGATCTTTGCAGAAAAACAAGAGAGAAGAAAAGAAAGAGGAGGGGAGTTAGGAAAAAGTTAGCACATGGAATTATATTTTTCTCGGGCTCATAAAAATAAGCACGACCGGAGAAAAATATAAAAGGCCAGATCGGAAAATAATTCAAACATATTTGAATATAATTCAAATGGGTTTGAACTAAGACTTGATTATTGAAGTGTCCAAAAATGTTCGAATTTTTGGAGGAACCTCGATAAATGGGAAAAAGAATATTGACAAGGTTTTTGAAGGAGAAACTCGAAGTAGGAAAAACATGGGGAAAATTATGCACGTGTGTTGCGGGTAATTCCAAACAAATGGAATATTTAAAATATAGCTCCCTAATAATATTGAGAGGCTTTTATATGTTTTAAAGAGAAGACAATCTTCCCTCGATTTAAATGGACCGAAGGTCCACACGATTTATTTAGTTGCAAAAATTAATGAGATGATGGCATGATGACATGATGCAATGCAAAAATAAATAAAGCAAGCACAACTGAACACACGGGAAACCCGGAACATCTGGAATCTTCTGGAAACTTCTGGAATCTTCTGGGACGTCGGTCTCCGGGCGTCACAACTCTTCCACACTAACAGAGGATCTCGAGCCGAGATCCTAGAGATATCACCGGGTAAAAACGGAAGAGGAAGAGGTAAAACAAAGTTGCTTCTTTGACAGACGAGTGAAACCAAAGAACCTTGAGAGGTTAACAAAATGACAGAAGAATACAACAGAGATGAACGAAGTTAAGAGCACTTCGTTAAAAGGAGGAACAAGAAACACAACGAGAGCCTTTTAGGTTGAAAGACATGAAACAAGAGCTTAGGAACCAAAAGAATATGAAACTGCAATGGTATAGCCAAGGAATAAGAATGACAGAATTCGGACAGCACTCTGTCTGAAAATGGAAGGAATTAACAAGAACTTGAGAAGATGGATGATACTTGATGAAATCAACAGCATACAGCCTCCGGAACAATTAAAAGAATGGCACAAGGGTTAAGAAAGATTCAGACAGCACTCCGGTTGAAAAGAGAGGCAAACTTGATAAGATGATGGAACTAGAATGTAGGTGACAACATTCCAGCTAAATAGACAGCAAGAGAAGAATATGATCTTGATAAAACGAGATGATGATTTGGAGAGAGCAACATCACAATGCCTCCGGAATGAAAGAATAGAGTATAACTCATTGAAAGAATTGAACGGAGAGAAAAAAATGACAACTTCTCCGACAAATGAATGTGAAAATCATCCTTACGAAGAAGGGTTGAATAGAGTTGTTTGAAATTCAACAACGAAAGAATAAGCTTGATGTGGGCTTATGGAAAACATCTAAAAATTATGAGGTGACAACCAGCCGCTGACAAAAGCAAATGATTGGATTGAGATCAACAAGGAGATGAAAAACTTATTTCACCGAAAGGATAAATGAAGAACTTGGGTCATTTATAAGCACCATAATTAGCAACTATCCTTAGGGAAAGCTTATAGGTGTAATACCACCCAAGATTACTCCAACGAATAAAAATGAGGGGTTGAAAGGATCTCCTAAAGAAAAAGAAATGATGGTTTAAATATCTCATTCTTGATAACTCGTGAATCATAATTCATGAAGGAATTGTCAAGAATGACATAACACCACCTCAACAGATAAGGTAGAAAGAATTGCAATTGGAAGCATGAGAAATGAAAGATGAAAAGAATAAGATTCAAGGCATGTGATGAATTAGATGGAGCTTTGAAAAGATATAATAGAAATAACTTGGAGCTCCGAAAAACAAGATGAACAACTTAGAACCTGGAATATGATATGATGAACAAGCTCCAGACAAAAGAATTAAATCACCTTGAAGGAATAAGAATATGAATTATGTTATGCATCTGCTTCACCAATTTAATTGATGACAACCAATGGATTTGGCATACAACTTATTCTCGTTGCAAAGAATTAAAGATAGATCTCGGACAGACTTGAGAAGTAATCAACGAATCACCGGTAGGATTATGAAAAGAACAAATGAATTAAAACGATAACAACGGAAGGGTAACTTGAAAGAACCACCGTAAGAATATGGAGACGAACGAAGAGACATCAATGAAGAATATTTGGAGGATGAAGTTGAAAACTGAGAACGAAGAAATATTCTGAAATGATGGCCTCCGTAGGATCACAAAGAAAAGAATTCATGAAATGCTTCGGATGGCATAAAAGAATTCCTCACAAACGGAACAATAATGAGGATGGCATGAAGCTAGAACCACGAATCTTCAAGAAGACGGGCCAACATTTAAGAGAAACACTTCTCCGGTCTCCAAATGTTGAGAGTGAAGACGAGAAATGCCATAAGAATTGTTGAGCACTCTGGAATGAAGAATTAAAAGGTTTAACCAATGATGAAAAAGAATTTGAAAGCGATCTTGGAGAAGGCATGTGACTGATGGAATCATTCTTATGTCACACTTTGAAAAGAATTTGAGTATAACTCCAGAAAACAAATAGAAGAGTCAGGTAAGATCCTCGAAAAAGACCTGTGGGTTAGGGCCCACTAAAGAAATCACCGCTGAAAAAGATTGCTTAAGAGATATTGCACCGGATGAATTAAATGGCTTGAGTAAGATGATAATCTCAAAATAGCTTGAACGGATTAAGAATGGAATTATGAATCTTCTGAGATACCTTGAACACTCCGGATATGAATAGCAAGAGGAGAATGATTAATTGGTGCACCGGAATAAGAAAGTATTGTGAAATGGGGAAAAGGATAAGATCAACACCGAATTCTTGAATTACATCCACCGGCAGAATTATTGGAATTAAGAATGATGAACTTGAAGCTCTTGAGCATCTTGACGATAAAACACCGGATAAGAACATTGAAGGAAAAGAATGAAGAAACATCACATGAATAAAATGGATACTTCATTAAGAATTCTTGACTCCGAGAAGAAGAAGGGTGGGAGGGTGGGGAAAACAAGGACAACTTGAGACGAACAAAATGGACACCGGTTGAAAAAGAATTTAACATAACCATCTTGATGATTAAGAAGGACTAGCACTCCCATAGAAATATGAGAACACCGATTAGGAAAGGTATGGAATCAACATTTGACATCGAAGCAACTCGAATACCAGAATCAAAACAAGAACAAAGGATAGATATGCAACATGATCTTCATAATATCATTCGAACAGAGACTTGAACGAATGAATTCCGCAGGTACATCAACTTGTCGAGAAGCCACTTGGAGAACAAAAGTAAATAAAAAGGAACAAAGAGCAGATAGAACAAACACAAGATAGAAGCTTCATTCCACATCTTCATGCTGAAAGCTCATGGAACGTGTTACAAAAGGGTTTTGCAATCCCCGGATCAGCATAGCCAAGGACCCTTTAAGATGCAACTCCCGATCAGAACAAGTCCATAAAACCACTTCACTTAATGCAGAACCCCAAACTTCATATCAAGCATCCGTTGGAAGAATGCCTAGAACTACTAGATGAACCCACCTATAGATTTCCGAAAGTTTCCAGTTATGCAATCAGGTGTTGGGGATACACGGGAAGCACCGCGCAATCAACTCTAAACCTACATCCAGGTGTATCCATCCTTCAACACATAACCAGTCTTTCTCGGAAACTGTTTACCTCGGACCTTCGAAACGCATCCACTATACAAGCTATGGCAATACTCCCGAACTACCTCCCCAGTACTGGGTGATGTCGGGGTTATCTTGCCACTAACCGCATAGGAGAGTTTTCGATGTCGGCCGTCTTAAGTATTCTAGTACTGCCGCGATGGATTTGTGACGACAACACCTCGGAGCTCAACTCTTCGGGACACTGCCACAACCCCTAATGTCAGGAGGCATCGAGAATAATGTTCTCGTCACAAAGACATCGAAACAATCCAAACAATACTCGCGAGATCCTAAAAAAAATTGGTGCAATTTTTTAAAAGTAGAAGAGGCAAGAGTAATCGTCAGGAGTCCGCACCAGAATGAAAAGAGATGAGGAGCAAAGAAATCCTACTCTCCGATATAAATATAGGACTCAAAACATTTTCAGTGTGTGCCTAGACTCAACCGTCAACGATTCGATCAATCAGTGGGGGCTTCTAGGTCGGAGAAGGCTCTGATACCAACTTGTAATGCCCAGGATGGGACTATATCTCCTACGTGTCGAGGCACGACTTAAAGATATAAGCCCATCCTAGAATGATCTCAAGTTTGGTATCTTTGCACGACTCATGTAAAAGAGGGATTAAATTGCTAAAGGAGATAGTTGGCTTACACTCGCCACTTCACACAATACATTACATGAGCAAAACATCATTCAAAACATCACAGCCCGACTACGGGTAAGATCCAAAAGAAAGATACCAAAACAACATAAAGCCACAGGTCAGGATCGAATCCTAGTAGAAACCACTACTGATCGTCGTAACGTCACAAGCATACGGCCAAACTCTTCATCGAGCTCCCAGTGAAGAACTTGAACCATCTCCTGCATCAAACTCGGCTGAACCTGCATCTGGTGTGGTGAAGTAACTGTGAGCCACAGAGGACTCAGCAATCCCGTTCCCGGGTAACAAGACTATTTAAGCCTTGGGAGAGGATAAGGCTGAAGAAAAGTGTAGTGTCTGCAGCAGCAACTAGCAACTAGC
Organism: Secale cereale; assembly: GCA_902687465.1. Classification (NCBI taxonomy): domain Eukaryota; kingdom Viridiplantae; phylum Streptophyta; class Magnoliopsida; order Poales; family Poaceae; genus Secale; species Secale cereale. Next base: position 16,998,535 of record LR738709.1, read on the forward strand.
TTACGTGATAGAGAGCGAGAAGAGAAAGCCTCGGTCGAGAGATGATCAGGAAGTGATCCTAACTAAAGCCGGTCAAACATAACCCCACCGTGTTCAACTCCCGAATCCCTATTCGGAAATTGACAGTCACGGTACACACGCTGGTAGTGTATTAGAACATTGTGTCAAGTTTTCTACAACCGGATATTAACAAGCTCCCATCTGCCACATAACCGCGGGCACGGCTTTCGAAAGTTCAAACCCTGCAGGGGTGTTCCAACTTGACCCATTACAAGCCCACGATCCGCGGAGTCGCAACTCCAAGGTAGGAAGACCTGAGTATTCTCGGAATCCCGTGCTCAAGTTAAACCGAACTAAGGTAAGGCTAATCCAGCAAATCCTCCCGGCGTGTCGACACCCTGATAGTAGCCGCGCGTATATAAGTCTCAGGGCACGACCGGATGGGTGATGCTACAGGACCCAATCCTCGAGTTTCCCCGTGGTGGTTCCCGCAGGACCCCCGTTTGGGACCAACACCATCAGCACTGGCCCCCCCTGCTATGTAGAATTAAGAATCCTCGGGGACATGACCCCCTATGCAATTAATTAATTAATTAATTAAGTTGTTATTATGAGGCAAATAGTACCAAATGTTGGGACTTGCTGGAAAAGACTTAGCGCTTAGCGGTTTATCAAGGGGGTCCCATACACCCCAACCGTGTTAGGAACGCATAATCAAGGAACATAACACCGGTTTATACGGTTCCTAACGGCATGAGTGGAACAAATCACCAAGCAAAAGGCTTAGCCTTCCACCCTTGCCAGTATATAGATGATTTCATTTAAGCATTTATATAGTGTGATATAACCCAACCAAACTTCAACATGAAGCAAGCATCTTCAATCTTCACCTGCAACTAACAATGCTATAAGAGGGGCTGAGCGAAGCGTACTTAGCCAAGCAACGGTTTGCATATGTAGGTTGGTTAAACAGGGCAATGGTTACAAGTAGGAGGCTGACAAGAAGATCATGGGCATCGAGGCAAAACTATAGAGCGGAACTACTAGCAATAGGCAAAGATAGTAATGTTATCGGGGTTCGGTCATCTTGCCTGGGATTCCACAAGGAAGAAGAACGGATCCATGAAGTAGACGAAGCAACAGAGTCGAGCGAAGCCTCACAACTCCGGAACGAAACCGAAGCTAACAAGAGAAGCAACCGGAAAGAAAGAAACAACACGGTAAACACACAAGCATAGACATGGCATACGATGCACATCCAAATATGATGCATGTCCGGTTTAATTATGCATGGCATGGCAAAGTGCACAAACAACACTACAAGTTAAGTGGAGCTCAATATGCAACGAGTTGCATATTGACGAAACACCACATTTTAACATGGCAAGAGGTGAAACAATAATAAACCTACACTATTAAGACATTTTAAATGAGGCCGGAAGAAACAACAACATATCCGGAAAATCCCCATGAGCATGTTTAGTAATTATAAGCAACAACAATTCACACATTTTAGTGTTGTTAACATGATGCGGATGACAAGATCAAGTTTATGCAAGTTTTATTAAGAGTTGACATGAAGAGTTATGAAGCATTGTCACCGTGGTGGAAAGAAAGGGTGCCACGGCAACGATCCGAAAATGATGCAACGGCATCATATCGGTACCGGTAACTCGTTGAGAGTCCGGTGCAAAAGAAAGGTGGAGTGAACGAGACAAACAAGAAGATGGGGTGCTCCCGGCTTCCGGGTTCCCACGAGTCGGCGACGAGGCAACCGAGGAACATGACAACGGACGAAACGGACACGGTGCACACACGGGAAACATTTCATACAACACACAAGCATCACACGGGTCATCGTCTCGGGTTATACCTTTGAAGCATGCGTTTCGGGGCGGTTCGAGACGTAGAGGAAGAATGCGTTCACGTTCGGAGAGGAAGTAGCCGTTCCGTAGAGGTACACGTGTAGTCGTTCACATTCGTAGATGTACTCGTTCGTAGCGGAAGTAGTCGTACACGGGGCGACGGTAGACGTTCACGGAGCTCGTTTACCCGTAGATGTTCGGGTCGGTGTCGTGGTACTTGGGGCGTCGGACATCTTCGGGGCGACGGTAGTGGTACACGTTCCGTAGGGGAACTTGTCGCATCGCCATGTAGTTGTTCACGTTCATCGGAGAGGTACTCGCCATCGTAGCCGTTCGGTCGTCGTGGTACTTGGCGCTTCCGGCGACGGTAGGGGTACACGGCGACGGTAGGGGTACTTGGGATCTCCATGAGTAGTCGAACTAGACGCATCCGAAGGGGTACTTGGTCGGGTCGCCGTGGTACTCATTCATGTAGTCGTTCACGGAGCTCATCTGACAAAACCACAGTACAAGGCAAAACAAAAGAACAAAAACGGCAGCACGCTAGTCGCTGTCGAGGCCATGGCAGCAGCAGGTCGAGCCGGCGAGGAAGGAACGGAGTCTTGGCGATGGAGGAGATAGCAGGCCTCGGGCGGTGGCTCAGGGGTCGCTGGCGACGCCGGTGCTGGAGGACGGCGCTGTCGCGGAGGCAGGCCGCTGGAGAGCGGACGGAGGCTGCTGCCTTGGGGAGTCAGGTGCAGGGCCAAGGGGAGGCCGGCGCGGCTTGCGGCCACGAGGAGGGAGCGGGGCTCCTGGAGGCGCTGGCTCCTGGAGGCGCTGGCGACTCGAGGCAGGAGGACGGATGGGACGCGGCCGCGGAATCCGGCCGGCGGACCTGGAGGCGACGCGGCCTCGTGCGCGGGCGGACGGCGCGGAGGTGAGGCCCCAGGAGGCGAGGAGGAAGGGCCTCAGTGCTTGGAGGACGCTCCAGGGCGCTGGCGATGCGAGGAGCGCCGGAGGGAAGGGCGCTGAGGGCCAATGACGCGAGGGAGATGCAGGGCGCGCAGCACCTGGCGATGCGAGGCGCTCGGGGCCATCGCGAGGAAGGGGATCGGGGAGGCGCTCGAGGGAAGAGAGGGAATCGGTTGCAAGGAGGGGGAACGAGAGGAGAGGAGCGGTCGGGTGAGGAACGAGGGTGCGGGGTCGAGGGATCGGGTGCGGGCAACGATGCGGCGGCGCTGGGAGGAAAAGGAGAGCGAGCTCCTGGCATCGCTAGGGTTCGGTGCGGGAGGCTGGGCCGCGGCTGCTAGATGGGCCAGGGAGGGAGGTTCGGCCGGCTTAGGGAAGGAGGAAGCCCAGATGGCTGGGAGCTGCTCTCCTGCTTTCCTTTAGCTGATCTTTGCAGAAAAACAAGAGAGAAGAAAAGAAAGAGGAGGGGAGTTAGGAAAAAGTTAGCACATGGAATTATATTTTTCTCGGGCTCATAAAAATAAGCACGATCGGAGAAAAATATAAAAGGCCAGATCAGAAAATAATTCAAACATATTTGAATATAATTCAAATGGGTTTAAACTAAGACTTGATTATTGAAGTGTCCAAAAATGTTCGAATTTTTGGAGGAACCTCGATAAATGGGAAAAAGAATATTGACAAGGTTTTTGAAGGAGAAACTCAAAGTAGGAAAAGCATGGGGAAAATTATGCACGTGTGTTGCGGGTAATTCCAAACAAATGGAATATTTAAAATATAGCTCCCTAATAATATTGAGAGGTTTTTATATGTTTTAAAGAGAAGTCAATCTTCCCTCGATTTAAATGGACCGAAGGTCCACACGATTTATTTAGTTGCAAAAATTAATGAGATGATGGCATGATGACATGATGCAATGCAAAAATAAATAAAGCAAGCACAACTGAACACACGGGAAACCCGGAACATCTGGAATCTTCTGGAAGCTTCTGGAATCTTCTGGGACGTCGGTCTCCGGGCATCACAAGAGCATTGTAGACATAGAAATTTGTGAAATACATACAGATCTGAATGTGACAGACCCATTGACTAAAGTTCTCTCACAAAGCCAAAATTGATCACACCTTAGTACTCTTTGGGTGTTAATCACATGGCGATGTGAACTAGATTATTGACTCTAGTAAACCCTTTGGGTGTTGGTCACATGGCGATGCGAACTATAGGTGTTACTCACATCACGATGTGAACTATCGGTGTTAAATCACATGGCGATGTAAACTAGATTATTGACTCTAGTGCAAGTGGGAGGCTGAAGGAAATATGCCCTAGAGGCAATAATAAAGTTGTTATTTTATATTTCCTTATATCATGATAAATGTCTGTTATTCATGCTAGAATTGTATTAATCGGAAACTTGATACATGTGTGGATACATAGACAAAACATCGAGTCCCTAGTAAGCCTCTACTAGACTAGGTCGTTAATCAAAGATGGTTAAGTTTCCTAACCATAGACATGTGTTGTCATTTGGTGAACGGGATGACATCATTAGGAGAATGATGTGATGGGCAAGACCCATCTGTTAGCTTAGCATAATGATCATGTAGTTTTATTGCTATTGCTTTCTTCATGACTTATGCATGTTCCTCTGACTATGAGTTTATGCAACTCCCGAAGACCGGAGGAACACCTTGTGTGCTATCAAATGTCACAATGTAACTGGGTGATTATAAAGATGCTCTATATGTGTTTTTGAAAGTTTTTGTGGTGTTAGCATAGATCGAGAATATGATTTGGCACTCTGAGTGTTGGTGAGGTATCCGATAGGTGTGCTGATAAAGTCATCGTTGTTGTGACTAGTGAAGTCACACAACTTGGTGTTCTCGGTGGAACCCATAGTAGCAAGAAAGCAAGATAACTATTTTTGTGATTTTCGATAAAAAGGTACTAAAGCAAAAATGAAAGGTAAACTAACAAGACTAAAAAGCAAAGGTAAAAGATAGCATGCAACTCCCCTATCCTGAAGAGTGGAGTCCCCGGCAACGGCGCCAGAAAATACTCCTTGATGGGCCTCGAACCCCTCGTTGGTTACCCCAAGTGGAAGGTGTAAGATGCAGTAAGTAGAAGTGTTTTCCCCTAGCAAAGATGCCAAGGATCGAATCCCCAGAGACTCCTAGGTTCAACAAGTAGGTGTCAATTGCTAACGGCGCAATTAGCAATCAACGTGGACCTGCACACAGATACAAATAACTTTGCTCCCAACGAGTACAGAGAGGTTGTCAATCTCTCTGGCCTTGTAGTTCACAAAGGGTTAAAAGCAATATGATAGTAGTGATAGATAGTGTTTTGTAATAGTAAGTAAATAACGAAAAGTAAATAGTGGATGTGATCAATGATGGTAATATGGACCGGAGTCTCATGATGTTCACTAGTGATGTCTCTCTCCCAAAAGACGATAAAACAGCTATGTGAGGTAACAAATTACAGCTAGGCAATTGACAGGACCACGAACGCAAACCAATGCTGATTACATTGCAAGAAAGGTTGAGGTTCAAAGCATGGGCGGTACGCCAAAGTAAGTAGACCAAAATCCATCAATATCTACTACTAATCATCCACCTTGAGATATTTATCCAGAACATCTCGCTGGTATTAAGTTGCGAGTCCCACCCATAGTGTAAACTCAATGCAACACACAACTGTATTAAAAGAACTTTGCGTAAAGTAAACAATCCTTGCACCCGCGGGCACAAGCACCGTTGTTTTCCCCCTTGTGGCAACAGCACATCCCCTAGACTCATGTTTCTGTCACTCAAGCTAGTCATCGAGGGGCATGAACCCACAATCGAGCATAACGTTCCCTCTTGGAGTCACTACTTACTACTCGGCCAAAGCAATAAATAACAACGGAGAACATGCAACAATTACTTATGAACTAAAATATAAAAGAGGTGAATCAAATATATTACTCAAGATCAATCTGAACATAATCTCATAATCCATCGGATCCCAGCAAACTCAACATAGCAACAGCATAAGGATTACATAGATGCCTCGATCATGTAGGGCAGCTCACGAGGACTAATTAGTGAAGCACAAGAACGGGAGGAGAAAATCACATAGATACTGGTCATGGACTCATGGTCCAAGGGAGACTACTCACGAGTCATCCGGGAGGTGTCCATGGTGGTGGAGAAGCTCCCGGTGGTGATCCTCCCCTCCGGCAGGGTGCCGGGAAGAGTTCTCCTGGTGCTCCCGATCTTGGAAGCGGCGGCGGCGGCGGAACAGAGATGGGATCGCGAAAAGAAGTCATGTTCTGAGGGTTACGGAGGACCCTTTAAATATATGCCAAAGTAGGGCACCGGGGGAGCCTCGGGGGGCCCAGGCACCCCCCCGGCGCGGCCC
>LR738709.1:17005846-17017653 GCA_902687465.1 Secale cereale
CCCCCCCCCCCCCCCCCCCTTTCCTTCTTCCTCTCCCTGCTTTCCTTCTTTCCTACACCGAAAAGGAAAGGTAATCCTACTAGGACTTGGGAGCCCTAGTAGGATTCCCTACACTTGGCGCGACCCTAGGTGGGCCCTCCTCTCTCCCTCCCTCCTTTATATACGTGGTTAGGGGGCACCCAAAGGCACAACAGACAATCTCTTAGCCGTGTGCGGTACCCCCCTCCACAGTTACACACCTCAGTCATATCGTTGTAGTGCTTAGGCAAATCCCTGCGCCGGTAACTTCATCATCACACCACGCCGTCGTGCTGACGAAACTCTCCCTTGTCCTCAGCTGGATCAAGAGCTCGAGGGACGTCATCGTGCCGAACGTGTGCTGAACACGGAGGTGCCGTACATTCGGTACTTGGATCGGTTGGATCGTGAAGACGTTCGACTACATCAACCACATTACTAAACGCTTCCGCCTTTGGTCTACGAGGGTACGTGGACACACTCTCCCTGCTCGTTGCTATACTTCTCCTAGATAGATCTTGCGTGATCGTAGGAATTTTTTTTAAATACTACGTTCCCAACAACTGAGAACATAGGTTGTTGAGTTTCAAGGGAATTCATTCTTTGAACCCTAACATGTGAATTGGTTGCTACTTTAACATGAGAAATTTTATAGGAAAGAATTGATGATATGATGCTAGGAAAAGTAATTGAAATTGTCATTGATCAAACTTTTGCACTTTCTTAGCATTCACACTTCATAAATTATTTATTTTATCATTTACCTACTCGAGGACGAGTAGGAATTAAGCTTGGGGATGCTGATACGTCTCCAACGTATCTATAATTTATGAAGTATTTAGGTTGTTTTATTATCGTTCTTGGATTTTTACTATCATTTTATAGCAACTTTATATCATTTTTTTAGAGAACCTATTGACCCAGTGGCCAGTGCGAGTTGCTTTTTTTGCTTGTTTTTTACATTGCAGGAAATCAATATCAAACGGAGACCAAACACCGTGAAACTTTTTGGTGATTTTTTCTGGGCTAGAACACCCAGAATGGGCCAGAGCTGCACCTGGGGGGTGCCCCGAGGGGGGCACAACCCACATGGGCACCCCCTGGCGCGCCCTGGTGGGTTGTGCCCACCTCGGTGGCCACCCGCACCCCCTCTTTACCCTATAAATTCCCAAATATTCCGAAAACCCTCGGGGTGAACCTAGATCAGAAATTCTACCGCCGCAAGGCTCTGTAGTCCACGAGATCAAATCTAGAGCCCTTTCCGGCACTCCGCCGGAGGGGTAAATCATCACCAGTGGCCATCTTCATCATCCCGGCAGCCACCATGGTGAGGAGGGAGTAGTCCACCCTTGGGGCTGAGGGCTTGTACTAGTAGCTATGTGTTTAATCTCTCTCTCTCGCGCGATCTTGAGATGTCACGATCTTGATATATCATGGGCTTTGTTAACATAGATGGATCATATGATGCTTCTCCCCTCTCTACTCTTGTTGTGATGAATTGAATCTTTACCCTTTGACGTTTTGTCATGTCAGTTTGAATGTTCAGATTTGAGAACACATGATGAATGTCTTGCGGTATGAATACTTGACGTGACAATGGGGTACCATATTGATTCACTTGATGTATGTTATGGCACTCACCTTGCGGATTCCCGCAGTGACATTAGGGTAATCTATGCATAGGGGTTGATGCATGTTTTTATTACCTTTTCTCCGATAGAAACTTTGGAGTCTCCTTGTAGTTCTTTGTGTGGATTGAATATTATGATCATGAAGTTGTTTAATTATTATCATAGAATCAATTCTTGGATATTTGTGGTGACATTGGAATATCTAGGTGACAATAGATTTGGTTGATGTGTCTCATATGGTGTTATTTTAGTACAAACTCTTGGTTAGATTGATCGGAAAGAATAGCTTTGTGTAATTTTAGTACGAACTCTAGGATAGATTGATCGGAAAGAATAGCTTTGAGGTGGTTTTGTACCCTACAAACAATTTCTATCTTTTGTTCTCCGCTGCTAGGAACTCGGGAGTGATTCTTTATTGCACTTTGACGGATAATCATATGATCCAACTATGTTAGCATTGTTGAGAGATTGCACTCGCAAAAGTACGGATCCTACGCCTCGTTTTACATCATTGCAATACCATTTGTGCTCCGTTTTACTATTACTACCTTGCTTTTTTTTTATTGTTTGCACTAACAAAACTCATATCTACTATCCATATTACACTGGTATCACCATCTCTTCGCCGAACTAGTGCACCTATACAATTTGCCATTGTATTGGGTGTGTTGGGGACACAAGAGACTTTTTATTATTTGATTGCAGGGTTGTTTGAGAGAGACCATCTTCATCCTACACCTCCCACGGATTGATAAACCTTAGGTCATCCACTTGAGGGAAATTTGCTACTGTCCTACAAAACTCTGTGCTTGGAGGCCCAACACGAGTCTACAAGAACAAGTTGTGTAGTAGACATCGGTGGCCACCGGCACAGAGCGCTAGGCAGGGGAGAGCGGAGCGCTAGGCAGAGACCCTTCATATGCGCATGCCACAAGTTTGAGCATTAAGTTTCGTGGTTCCTGCTATCTAAAAGTAAAACCTAAAGATCCAATCGCCTCGGCTGAATTATATAGCGCCTTGGATTTTTAGTCAATGGGTTTTCTAATTTTGAACGTCAAGGGCCAGAAAAAACTCGATGTAGCCGCGTGAGTTTACATCATCTCTTATACATCATCTGTTGTAGCATATTTTTACATCATCAAATATACACCATGCGCGTGTTTGGTTGCCCGCATCGAGCCCAACCAGGCTCGTGTGGGAAGGAAGAGGCCTGTTTGGTTACTTGGTTTCATTGTTGGGCCTGCATCACATGCTTCTCAAAGTAGCCCAGAGCCTAGCTCGCTGGGAACACTCGGATCGGTAGTTTCTTGCGAGCCAAGCTAAGTGCAGCGCGAGGTCGCATGGGCGGGTGCGACGTGAGGGCGAGGGGGGATACCGGGAGATGGGAAATCTAGTGCGCCGTCCCGGCGCCAAATCTAGCCTCACCCTCCTTTCTACTCGTTCACCCATAGCCACTTTCTTCCGAACTGCCTCACCATCAGCGGCGGCTGCAATTTTAGATCTGCGCTAGAGGCGCCGGCGGCGATGGAAGAGGTGGCGGCATTTGCGGTGGATCTGGTGCTCCCCTTGCTGTTGGCCACCATCCGGTCGACCTTGTATGTGGCATGGCTGCCCCTACGCTGTCCTCGTCTCCGATGCCGGTAAGTAGCACCCCCTCCCTCCTTCGTTAGGTCGGTGGTTAGGCCGTTAGGCAAGGTGTAGGATCGATTTCCCACTGAACGAATTGTCGATATCGACTAGGTTATGAACGTGCGGATGAGGCTGGTCATTCAGGAAGTAGCACTTGTAAGTGTGATTCAGTCATGGATCATGTTCATGCACCAGAGAGCTGTTCGTCATGCTAGGACACCTTTGATCCGCTATGGCCAATGTTTATCTGGAAACAGGAGAGGATCCAAAATCTGAACTACATCTACAACTGCAATGACGTCTGTTGGAAATATGCCCTAGAGGCAATAATAAAATGGTTATTATTATATTTCCTTGTTCATGATAATTGTCTATTGTTCATTCTTGAATTGTATTATCCGGAAACAGTGATACATGTGTGAATAGATAGACCACAACGTGTCCCTAGTAAACCTCTAGTTACTAGCTCGTTGATTAACAGATGGTTACGGTTTCCTGACCATGGACATTGGATGTCATTGATAACGGGATCACATCATTAGGAGAATGATGTGATGGACATGACCCAATCCTAAGCCTAGCACAAGATCGTGTAGTTCGTATGCTAAAGCTTTTCCAATGTCAAGTATCCTTTCCTTAGACCATGAGATTGTGAAACTCCCGGATACCGTTGGAATACTTTGGGTGTGCCAAACGTCACAACGTAACTGGGTGGCTATAAATGTACACTACGGGTATCTCCGAAAGTGTCTGTTGGGTTGGCACGAACCGAGACTGGGATTTGTCACTCTGTATGACGGAGAGGTATCTCTGGGCATCATCGTAATGAGCTCAATGTGTCCAAGGGGTTGGTCACGGGATGATGTGTTACAGAACGAGTAAAGAGACTTGCCATGATGAGATTGAACAAGGTATCGGTATACCGACGATCGAATCTCGGGCAAGTGCTATATCGATGGACAAAGGGAATCGTATACGGGATTGATTGAATCCTCGACATCGTGGTTCATCCGATGAGATCATCGAGGAGCATGTGGGTGCCAACATGGGTATCCAGATCCCGTTGTTGGTTATTGGCCGGAGAGTCGTCTCGTTCATCTCTACGTGTCTCCCGAACCCGTAGGGTCTACACACTTACGGTTCGGTGACGCTAGGGTTGTAGAGATACAAGTATGCGGTAACCCGAAAGTTGTTCGGAGTCCCGGATGAGATCTCGGACGTCACGAGGAGTTCCGGAATGGTGCGGAGGTAAAGAATTGTATGTAGGAAGTCCAGTTTCGGCCACCGGGAAGATTTCGGGCGTACCGATATTGTATCGGGATCACCGGAAGGGTCCTGGGGGTCCACCGGGTGGGGCCACCTATCCCGGAGGGCCTCATGGGCTGAAAGGGGAAGGGAGCCAGCCCCTGGTGGGCTGGCGTGCCCCCCTTGGGCCTCCCCCTGCGCCTAGGGTTGGAAACCCGAAGGGTGGGGGGCGCCCCACCTGGCTTGAGGGGGCAAGGCCCCCCTGGCCGCCGCCCCCCTTAGAGATTAGATCTCATAGGGCCGCCCGCCCCCCGCCCAGGGCCCCTATATATAGTGGGGGGGAGGGAGGGCAGCCGCACCCAATGCCCTGGCGCCTCCCTCTCCCTCCCGTGACACTTCTTCCTCCTCCCGCGGCGCTTGGCGAAGCCCTGCTGGAATCCCGCTTCTTCCACCACCACGTCGTCTGCTGCTGGATCTACATCAACCTCTCCCCCCCTTGCTGGATCAAGAAGGACGAGACTTCCCCGCTCTGTACGTGTGTTGAACGCGGAGGTGCCATCCGTTCGGCGCTAGGATCATCGGTGATTTGGATCACGACGAGTACGACTCCATCATCCCCGTTCTCTTGAACGCTTCCGCTCGCGATCTACAAGGCTATGTAGATGCACTCCCCTCTCCCTCATTGATAGATGACTCCATAGATTGATCTTGGTGATGCGTAGAAATTTTTTGATTTCTGCTACGTTCCCCAACAGTGGCATCATGAGCTAGGTCTATGCGTAGTATATTGCACGAGTAGAACACAAAGTAGTTGTGGGCGTAGATTTGTTCAATTCTCTTGCCGTTACTAGTCTTATCTTGATTCGGCGACATCGTGGGATGAAAAGGCCAGGAACGACCTTACACGTACGCTTACGTGAGACAGGTTCCACTGACTGACATGCACTAGTTGCATAAGGTGGCTAGCGGGTGTCTGTCTCTCCCACTTTAGTCAGATCGGATTCGATGAAAAGGGTCCTTATGAAGGGTAAATAGAAATTGGCATACCACGTTGTGGTTTTAGCGTAGGTAAGAAACGTTCTTGCTAGAAACCTATAGCAGCCACGTAAAAACTTGCAACAACAATTAGAGGACGTCTAACTTGTTCTTGCAGCATGTGTCGTGTGATGTGATATGGCCAAAAGGATGTGATGAATGATATATATGTGATGTATGAGATTGATCATGTTCTTGTAATAGGAATCACGACTTGCATGTCGATGAGTATGACAACCGGCAGGAGCCATAGGAGTTGTCTTATTTTATTGTATGACCTGCGTGTCACTAAAAACGCCATGTAATTACTTTAGTTTATTGATAAACGTTAGCCATAGTAGTAGAAGTAATGTTTGGCGAGACAACTTCATGAAGACACAATGATGGAGATCATGGTGTCATGCCGGTGACGATGATGATCATGGAGCCCCGAAGATGAAGATCAAAAGGAGCAAAATGATATTGGCCATATCATGTCACTATTTGATTGCATGTGATGTTTATCATGTTTTTACATCTTATTTGCTTAGAACGACAATAGTAAATAAGATGATCTCTCACTAAAATTTCAAGAATTGTGTTCCCCCTAACTGTGCACCGTTGCTAAGGTTCGTTGTTCCGAAGCACCACGTGATGATCGGGTGTGATAGGCTCTAACGTTTGCATACAACGGGTGTAAGCCAGATTTACACACACAAAACACTTAGTGTTCACTTGATGAGCCTAGCATGTACAGACATGGCCTCGGAACACGGAAGACCGAAAGGTCAAACATGAGTCGTATAGAAGATATGATAAACATAAAAGATGTTCACCGTTGATGACTAGTCCGTCTCACGTGATGATCGGACTTGGCCTAGTCGATTCGGATCATGTATCACTTGGGTGACTAGAGAGATGTCTATCTTAGTGGGAGTTCATTAAATTTGTTTAGATGAACTTAATTGTCATGAACATAGTCTAAAATCTTTACAATATGTCTTGTAGATCCAATGGCCCACGCTAATGTTGTCCTCAACTTCAACGCATTCCTGGAGAAAACCAAGCTGAAAGACGATGGTAGCAACTATACGGATTGGGTCCGTAACTTGAGGATCATCCTCATAGCTGCCGAGAAAACATATGTCCTTGAAGCACCGCTAGGTGACGCTCCCGCCCCAGCGAACCAAGACGTTATGAACACCTGGCAGTCGCGTTGTGATGATTACTCCCTGGTTCAGTGCGGCATGCTTTACAGCTTAGAATCGGGGCTCCAAAAGTGTTTTGAGCACCACGGAGCATATGAGATGTTCCAAGAGCTGAAAATGGTTTTGCAAGCTCATGCCCGAGTCGAGAGATATGACGTCTCCGACGCATTCTACAATTGTAAGATGGAGGAGAAATAGTTCTGTCAGCGAGCATATACTCAAATTGTCTGGGTTGCACAATCGCTTGTCTCAGTTGGGAATTAATCTCCCAGATGAAGCAGTCGTTGACAGAATCCTTCAGTCCCTCCCACCTAGCTACAAGAGCTTCGTGATGAACTCCAATATGCAAGGGATGGAGAAGTCCATTCCCGAGGTGTATTCAATGCTGAAATCAGTGGAGGTGAGATCAAGAAAGAACATCAAGTGTTGATGGTGAATAAAACCACTAAGTTCAAGAAAGGCAAGGGTAAGAAGAACTTCAAGAAGGACGGCAAAGGAGTTGCCGCGCCCGGTAAGCCAGTTGCCGGGAAGAAGCCAAAGAATGGACCCAAGCCTCAGACTGAGTGCTTTTATTGCAAGGGAACGGGTCACTGGAAGCGGAATTGCCCCAAATACTTAGCAGATAAGAAGGCCGGCAACGTCAAAGGTATATGTGATATACATGTTATTGATGTGTACCTTACCAGCCCTCGTAGTAGCTCCTGGGTATCTGATACCGGTTCGGTTGCTCACATTTGTAACTCAAAGCAGGAGCTGCGGAATAAGCGGAGGCTAGCGAAGGAAGAGGTGACGATGCGCGTAGGGAATGGTTCCAAGGTCGATGTGATCGCCGTCGGCACGCTATCTCTACATCTACCCTCGGGATTAGTTTTAAACCTCAATAATTGTTATTTAGTACCAGCTTTGAGCATGAACATTGTATCTGGATCTCGTTTAATGTGAGATGGCTACTCATATAAATCCGAGAATAATGGTTGTTCTATTTATATGAGAGATATGTTTTATGGCCATGTCCCGCTGGTCAATGGTTTATTCTTAGTGAATCTCGAACGTGATGTTAAACATATTCATAGTGTGAATGCCAAAAGATGTAAGGTTGATAATGATAGTCCCACATACTTGTGGCACTGCCGCCTTGGTCATATTGGTGTCAAACGTATGAAGAAGCTCCATGCGGATTTACTTTTGTAGTCTCTTGATTATGAATCATTTGACACGTGCGAACCATGCCTCTTGGGCAAGATGACCAATACTCCATTCTCCGGACCAAAGGAGCGAGCAACCAACTTATTGGAAATCATACATACCGATGTGTGCGGTCCAATGAGTGTTGAAGCTCGCGGTGGCTATCATTATGTTCTCACCCTCACAGATGACTTAAGTAGATATGGGTATGTCTACTTGATGAAACACAAGTCTGAGACCTTTTAAAGGTTCAAGGAATTTCAGAATGAGGTTGAGAATCAATGTGACAGAAAAATAAAGTTCTTACGATTGGATCGTGGAGGAGAATATTTAAGTCACGAATTTGGCACACACCTAAGTAACTGTGGAATTGTTTCACAATTGACGCCGCCTAGAACACCTCAGCGTAATGGTGTGTCCGAACGTCGTAATCATACTCTGTTGGACATGGTGCGATCTATGATGTCTCTTACCGACTTACCGCTATCATTTGGGGGTTATGCTTTAGAGACTGCCGCATTCACTTTAAATAGGGCTCCGTCTAAATCCGTTGAGACGACACCATATGAACTTTGGTTTGGCAAGAAACCTAAGTTATCATTTTTGAAAGTTTGGGGTTGCGATGCTTATGTCAAGAAACTTCAACCTGAAAAGCTCGAACCCAAATCGGAAAAATGTGTGTTCATAGGATACCCTAAGGAAACTATTGGGTATACCTTCTACCTCAGAACTGAAGGAAAGGTCTTTGTTGCCAAGAATGGATCCTTTCTGGAGAAAGAGTTTCTCTCGAAAGAAGTGAGTGGGAGGAAATTGGAACTTGATGAGGTGATAGTCACCCCTTCCGAACCAGAAAGTAGCGCAGCGCGGGAAGTTGTTCCTGTGGTGCCTGCACCGACTAGGGAGGAAGTTAATGATAATGATCATGAAGCTTCAGATCAAGTTACTACTGAACTTCGTAGGTCCGCAAGGACACGTTCCGCACCAGAGTGGTACGGCAACCCTGTCCTGGAAATCATGTTGTTAGACAACGGTGAACCTTCGAACTATGAAAAAGCGATGGCGGGCCCGGATTCCAACAAATGGCTTGAAGCCATGAAATACGAGATAGGATCCATGTATGATAACAAAGTATGGACTTTGGTGCACTTGCCCGATGATCGGCACGCCATAGAAAATAAATGGATCTTGAAGAAGAAGAGTGACGCGGATGGTAATGTGACCATCTATAAGGCTCGACTTGTCGCTAAAGGTTATCGACAAGTTCAAGGGATTGACTACGATGAGACTTTCTCTCCCGTAGTGATGTTGAAGTCCGTCCGAATCATGTTAGCAATTGCCGCATTCTATTATTATGAGATATGGAAAATGAACGTCAAAACGGCATTCCTTAATGGCTTCCTCAAGGAAGAACAGTATATGATGTAGCCGGAAGGTTTTGTCGATCCTGAGAATGCTAACAAGGTATGCTAGCTCCAGTGCTCAATCTATGGGCTGGTGCAAGCATCTCGGAGTTGGAACATTCGCTTTGATGAGGTGATCAAGGCGTTTGGGTTTATACAGACTTGGGGAGAAGCCTGTATTTACAAGAAAGTGAGTGGGAGCTCTGTAGCATTTCTCATATTATATGTGGATGATATATTGCTGGTGGGAAATGATGTAGAATTCTTGGAAAGCATAAAGGCCTACTTGAATAAGAGTTTTTCAATGAAGGACCTTGGAGAAGCTGCTTACATATTAGGCATCAAGATCTATAGAGATAGATTGAGACACCTCATTGGACTTTCACAAAGCACATACCTTGACAAGATATTGAAGAAGTTCAATATGGATCAGTCCAAGAAAGGGTTCTTGCCTGTATTGCAAGGTATGGGATTGAGCACGGCTCAATGCCCGACCATGGCAGAAGATAGAGAAAAGATGAGTGTCATCCCCTATGCCTCAGCCATAGGTTCTATTATGTATGCCATGCTGTGTACCAGACCCGATGTGAACCTTGCCATAAGTTTGGTGGGGAGGTACCAAAGTGATCCCGGTATGGAACACTGGACAGCGGTCAAGAACATCTTGAAGTACCTAAAAAGGACTAAGGATATGTTTCTCGTTTATGGAGGTGACGAAGAGCTCATCGTAAAGGGTTACGTCGATGCTAGCTTCGACACAGATCTGGATGACTCCAAGTCACAAACCGGATATGTGTATATTTTGAATGGAGGAGCAGTCAGCTGGTGCAGTTACAAGCAAAGCATCGTGGCAGCATCTACATGTGAAGCGGAGTACATAGCTGCTTCCGAAGCAGCGCAGGAAGGAGTCTGGATGAAGGAGTTCATCACCTACCTAGGAGTTATTTCAAGCACGTCGGGTCCGATGACTCTACTCTGTGACAACACTGGAGCTATTGCCATTGCCAAGGAGCCCAGGTTTCAGAAGAAGACCAAGCACATCAAGCGCCGTTTCAACTCCATCCGGAATTATATTCAAGATGGAGACATAGATATTTGTAAAGTGCATGCGGATCTGAATGTCGCAGATCCGTTGACTAAACCTCTTCCACGAGCGAAACACGATCAACACCAGAACTCTATGGGTGTTCGATTCATCACAATGTAACTAGATTATTGACTCTAGTGCAAGTGGGAGACTATTGTAAATATGCCCTAGAGGCAATAATAAAATGGTTAGTATTATATTTCCTTGTTCATGATAATTGTCTATTGTTCATGCTTGAATTGTATTATCCGGAAATAGTGATACATGTGTGAATAGATAGACCACAACGTGTCCCTAGTAAACCTCTAGTTACTAGCTCGTTGATCAACATATGGTTATGGTTTCCTGACCATGGACATTGGATGTCATTGATAACGGGATCACATCATTAGAAGAATGATGTGATGGACAAGACCCAATCCTAAGCCTAGCACAAGATCGTGTAGTTCGTATGCTAAAGCTTTTCCAATGTCAAGTATCCTTTCCTTAGACCATGAGGTTGTGCAACTCCCGGATACCGTAGGTATACTTTGGGTGTGCCAAACGTCACAACGTAACTGGATGGCTATAAAGGTACACTACGGGTATCTCCGAAAGTGTCTGTTGGGTTGGCACGAACCGAGACTGGGATTTGTCACTCCGTATGACGGAGAGGTATCCTGGGCCCACTCGGTAATACATCATCGTAAAGAGCTAAATATGACTAAGGGGTTAGTCACGGGATGATGTGTTATGGAACGAGTAAAGAGACTTGCCATGACGAGATTGAACAAGGTATCGGTATACCGACGATCGAATCTCGGGCAAGTGCTATACCAATGGACAAAGGGAATCGTATACGGGATTGATTGAATCCTCAACATCGTGGTTCATCCGATGAGATCATCGAGGAGCATATGGGAGCTAACATGGGTATCCAGATCTCGCTGTTGGTTATTGGCCGGAGAGTCGTCTCGGTCATGTCTACGTGTCTCCCGAACCCGTAGGGTCTACACACCTAAGGTTCGGTGATGCTAGGGTTGTAGAGATATAAGTATGCGGTAACCCGAAAGTTTTTCGGAGTCCCGGATGAGCTCCCGGACGTCACGAGGAGTTCCGGAATGGTCTGGAGGTACAGAATTGTAAATAGGAAGTCCAGTTTCGGCCACCGGGAAGATTTCGGGCATCACCAGTATTGTACCGGGACAACCGGAAGGGTTCCTAGGGTCCACCGGGTGGGGCCACCTATCCCGGAGGGCCTCATGGGCTGAAAGGGGAAGGGAACCAACCCCTGGTGGGCTGGTGCGCCCCCCTTGGGCCTCCCCCTGCGCCTAGGGTTGGAAACCCTAGGGGTGGGGACGCCCCACCTCGCTTGGGGGGCAAGTTCCCCCCCTGGCCGTCGCCCCCCCTT
>LR738709.1:17018010-17039342 GCA_902687465.1 Secale cereale
CCTCCCGCAGCGCTTGGCGAAGCCCTGCTGGAATCCCGCTGCTTCGAGCACCACGCTGTCATGCTGCTGGATCTACATTAACCTCCCACCCCCCCCCCTTGCTGGATCAAGAAGGAGGAGACGTCACCGCTCCATACGTGTGTTGAACGTGGAGGTGCCGTCCGTTCGGTGCTAGGATCATCGGTGATTTGGATCACGACGAGTACGACTCCATCATCCTCGTTCTCTTGAACGCTTGCGCTCGCGATCTACAAGGGTATGTAGATGCACTCCCCTCTCCCTCATTGCTAGATGACTCCATAGATTGATCTTGGTGATGCGTAGAATCTTTTTGATATCTGCTACGTTCCCCAACAACATCGAGGCTCTATGGATGCTTCGAATGAAAAGAGCATCATTTGCCAGGCTTGTGGAAACCTTCAGGAGCAGGGGGCTGCTACAAGATAACATCAACACCAGTGTGGAAGAGCAAGTGGCCATGTTCCTCCATGTTGTTGGCCATAACCAGTGGTTCAGGGTCATTCACAACATGTTCAGGAGAGCAATGGAGACCATCTCTAGGTACTTCAAGTAGGTGCTTTTTGCTATTGGAGAGCTTAGAGGAGAGATGATCAGGAGACCATCTGGCCGGACTCCACCCAAGATTCGCGGAAGCCTAAGATGGTATCCATACTTCAAGGTTTTTGTGGATTTTGAAAATGTTTAACGGGGTTCCCACTGTTAAATTCGGATGTAACTTTTCGAGTAGATGATTTTTCATATAAAAAACTTTTTAATCAGAGTTCGTATGCAAAAGTTATACCCGTTTTACTAAATTCCAGAGATATTTTGCAAATAAAGTCAAAATTCATATTTGGAAATTTTCCCAACAAGTAGACCACATATCACATGGGAAACTTATTTTCTATTATTTTTTTGACATTTACATCATTTTCTTTTATATTTTTTTGAACTGGAAAAGGCGGTCCAGGGGGGGTGCAGTAATGGCCAAGTTACTAATGGCGCACCGTGGGTGGTGCGCCATTAGTATTTTTTGAAAATAAAATAAAAAAAATAAAAACAAAATTTGAAAAAATAATACTAATGGCGCACCGTGGGAGTGGTGCGCCATTAGTAAGTTGAACTACTAATGGCGCACCACCCCCACGGTGCGCCATTAGTTTTTTTTGAAAATAAAATTAAAAAAATAAAAACAAAATTTGAAAAAAATTACTAATGGCGCACCGTGGATGTGGTGCGCCATTAGTAGTTCAACTGCTAATGGCGCACTATCCACTGGTGCGCCATTAGTAGTTTTGAGAAAAATATGAAAAAAAATTGTTACTAATGGCGTACCACGTCAACGGTGCGCCATTAGTATATACTAATGGCGCACCGCATGTTTGGTGCGCCATTAGTGTCAACTCCATCTATAGCCCTTTTCCTAGTAGTGGTAGATGGAAATGAGCCCGGAGTTCCGGTGAGGGGAGTCCCGCTCAAGGCCAGGTCTGTGTGCGGCTCAGGTGTCGCTGAGTTTGCGATCTCCGTGGCAGGGTTAATCTTCCCGTCCTCGGATGAAGTGATATGCTCCAGACCTAAGGCCAGAGATGTTGCAAGTGTTACCCCCTGTACAGGGTCTGATGACAGATCTAAGTCATGTTCATCATGGTGGCAGGGAGCAGCTGCCATGGGTCCAAATCCACTAAAGATCAAATCTCTGCGGATATCAGCAACGTAGTTTAAGCTTCCAAACCTGATCTGGTGACCAGGGGCATAGCTGTCAACCTGCTCGATGTGGCCTTCAGTGTTGGCACGAAGGACAAAGCCGCCAAACACGAAGAGCTAGCCGGGAAGAAAAACTCCCTCGGTAGTGGCGTCGTTGGTGACGAAGCAAGCCATTGATCCTTCCGCCGAAGGCATAGTGGAACTCTCAATGAAAGCACCAATGTCGGTGTCAAAACCGGAAGATCTCGGGTAGGGGGTCCCAAACTATGTGTCTGAGGATCGATGGTAACAGGAGACAGGGGACACGGTGTTTACCCGGGTTCAGGCCCCCTTGATCAAGGTAATACCCTACTTCCTGCTTGATTGATCTTGATGAATATGGGTTACAAGAGTTGATCTACTTCGAGGTCGTAATGGCTAAACCCTAAAAGTCTAGCCTATGTGATTGCTATCATTCAGTTGTTGTCTCTACGTACTAAACCCTCCGATTTATATATGCACCAGAGGGACCTAGTGTTTGTACATGATCACCTTGCAGAGGAAGGAAAGTATTAAACCCAGACTCTAAAATTTCTATTTTACACATGGGGAGTCCTATCCGGATATGGGAGATAGTCTTCATCGATAATCTTGACAGCCCACCAGTCCGGCCCATAATGAATGATCCGGTCACCTAAGGACCCCTTAATCTAGGACTCCCTCAACCACGACGCTACAATGAAGATTATGGTGTCCAAGTCGGTAATGATGGAGATCATGACGATGTTTTGGAGATGGAGATCAAAAGCACAAGATGATGATGGCCATATCATGTCACATATTATGATTGTATGTGATGTTTATCTTTTTATGCATCTTATTTTGCTTAGTACGGTGGTAGCATTATAAGATGATCCCTTACAAAAATTTCAAGGTACAAGTGTTCTCCCTGAGTATGTACCGTTGCGACAGTTCGTCGTGCCGAGACACCATGTGATGATCGGGTGTGATAAGCTCTACGTTCACATACAACGGGTGTAAGACAGTTTTGCACATGTAGAATACTCGGGTTAAACTTTACGAGCCTAGCATGTACAGAAATGCCCTCGAATACTGGAGACCGAAAGGTCGAGCGTGAATCATATAGTAGATATGATCAACATAAGATGTTCACCATTGAAAACTACTCCATCTCACGTGATGATCGGACATGGTTTAGTTGATTTGGATCATGTGATCATTTAGATGACTTGAGGGATGTCAATCTAAGTGGGGATTCTTTAGTAATATGATTAATTGAACATTAATTTTTCATGAACTTAGTCCTGATAGTATTGGCAAACTATGTTGTAGATCAATAGCTCGCGTTGTAGCTCCCCTATGTTTATTATATGTTCCTAGAACAAACTAAGTTGAAAGATGTTAGTACCAATGATGCGTACTCGGTCCGAGATCTGAGGATTATCCTCATTGCTGCACAGAAGTATTACATCCTTGATGCACCGCTAGTTGACAGACCTATTGTAGGAGCATATGCAAACATTATGAACATTTGGCAAAGCTCAATATGATGTCTACTTAATAGTTTAGTGCACCATGCTTTACGGCTTAGAACCGGGACTTCAAAAACGTTTTGAACACCACGGGGCATATGAGATCTTCCAAGAGCTAAAATTGGTATTTCAGACTCATGCCCATGTCGAGATGTATGAGACCTCTGACAAATACTTTGCATATAAGATGCAGGAGAATAGCTCACCTAGTGAGCATGTGCTCAGAATGTCTGGGTACTACAATCACTTGAAACAAGTGGTAGTTAATCTTCCAGATAAGATAGTGATTGACGGAGTTCTCTAGTCACTATCACAAAGCTACTAGAACTTCGTGATGAACTATAGTATGCAAGGGATGACGAAAACGATTCATGAGCTCTTCGCGATGCTGAAATCAGCAAAGGTAGAAATCAAGAAAGAGCATCAAGTGTTGATGGTTTAAAAAGACCACTAGTTTCAAGAAAAAGGGCAAGGGAAAGAAAGGGGACTTCAAGAAGAACGGCAAGCATGTTGCCACTCCCGAGAAGAAGCCCAAAGATAGACCCAAGCATGAAACTAAGTGCTTCTACTGCAAAGGAAATGGTCACTGGAAGCGGAACTACCCCAAATATTTGGCGGATAAGAAGGATGGCGAAGTGAACAAAGGTATATTTGATATACATGTTATTGATGTGTACCTCATAGTGCTCGTAGTAGCCCCTGGGTATTTGATACATGTTCGGTTGCTAAGATTAGTAACTCGAAATAGGAGTTGCAGAATAAACGGAGACTAGTTGAGGGTGAGGTGAAGATGTGTGTTGGAAGTAGTTCCAATATTGATATGATCATCATCGCACACTCCCTATACTTTCGGGATTAGTGTTAAACCTAAATAAATGTTATTTGGTGTTTGCATTGAGCATGAACAAGAATGGATCGTGTTTATTTCAATACGATTATTCATTTAAGTCAGAGAATAATTGTTATTCTGTTTACATAAATAAAACCTTCTATGGTCATACACCCAAGGTGAATGGTTTATTGAATCTCGATCATAGTAATACACATATTGATAATATTGAAGCCAAAAGATGCAGAGTTGATAATGATAGTGCAACATACTTGTGGCATTGCCGTTTAGGTCTTATTGGTGTAAAGCGCATCAAGAAACTCCATGCTGATGGGCTTTTAGAATCACTTGGTGCTTGTGAACCATGCCTCATGGGCAAGTTGACTAAGACTCCGTTCTCCAAAACAATAGAGCAAGCAACTGACAAATTGGAAATCATACATAGTGATGTATGTGGTCCAATGAGTGTTGAGGCTCGCGGCGGGTATCGTTATTTTCTGACCTTCACACATGATTTAAGCAGATGGGTATATCTACTTAATGAAATATAAGTCTGAAACATTTGAAAAGTTCAAAGAATTTCAGAGTGAAGTAGAGAATCATCGTAACAAGAAAGTAAAGTTTCTACGATCTGATCGCGGAGGCGAATATTTGAGTTACGAGTTTGGTCTTCATTTGAAATAATGTGGAATAGTTTCACAACTCACGCCACTTGGAACACCACAGCGTAATGGTGTGTCCGAACGTCGTAACTATACTTTATTAGATATGGTGCGATCTATGATGTCTCTTACCGATTTACCACTATCGTTTTGGGGTTATGCTTTAGAGACAGCTGCATTCACGTTAAATAGGGCACCATCTAAATCCGTTGAGATGACACCTTATGAACTGTGGTTTAGCAAGAAACCCAAGTTGTCGTTTCTTAAAGTTTGGGGATGCGATGCTTATGTGAAAAAGCTTCAACCTGATAAGCTCGAACCCAAGTCGGAGAAATGTGTCTTCATAGGATACCCAAAAGAAACTATTGGGTACACCTTCTATCACATATCCGAAGGCAAGATATTCGTTGCTAAGAATGGATCCTTTCTAGAGAAGGAGTTTCTCTCAAAAGAAGTGAGTGGGAGGAAAGTAGACCTTGATGAGGTAATTGTACCTTCTCCCGTATTGGAAAGTAGTTCATCATAGAAGTCAGTTCCAGTGATTCCTACACCAATTAGTGAGGAAGCTAATGACGATGATCATGAAACTTCAGATCAAGTTACTACCGACCCTCGTAGGTCGACCAGAGTGTGTTCCACCCCAGAGTGGTACGGTAACCCTGTTCTGGAAGACATGTTACTAGACCATGACGATCCTACGAACTATGAGGAAGCGATGATGAGCCTAGATTCTGCAAAATGGCTTGAGGCCATGAAATCTGAGATGGGATCCATGTATGAGAACAAAGTATGGACTTTGGTTGACTTGCCCGATGATCGGCAAGCCAAAGAAAATAAATGGATCTTTAAGAAGAAGACTGAAGCCGAAGGTAATGTTACTGTCTACAAAGCTCGACTTGTTGCGAAAGGTTTTCAACAAGTTCAAGGAGTTGACTACGATAAGACTTTCTCACCCATAGCGATGCTTAAGTCTATCTGAATCATGTTAGCAATTGCCGCATTTTATGACTATGAAATTTGGCAAATGGTTATCTCAAAGAAGAGTTGTACATGATACAACCAGAAGGTTTTGTCGATCCTAAAGGTGCTGACAAAGTGTGCAAGCTCCAGCGATCCATCTATGGACTGGTGCAAGCATCTCGGAGTTGGAATATACGCTTGATGAGGTGATCAAAGCATATGGTTTTATACAGACTTTTGGAGAAGCCGGTATTTACAAGAAAGTGAGTGGGAGCTCTGTAGCATTTCTGATATTATATGTGGATGACATATTGTTGATTGGAAATGATGTAGAATTTCTGGATAGCGTAAAAGGATACTTGAATAAGAATTTTTTTAATGAAATACCTCGATGAAGCTGCTTACATATTGGGCATCAAGATCTATAGAGATAGATGAAGACGCTTGATAAGATTTTTCAATGAATACTTACCTTCATAAGATTTTGAAGGAGTTCAAAATGGATCAGTCAAAGAAGGAGTTCTTGCCTGAGTTGTAAGGTATGTAGTTGAGTAAGACTCAAAACCCGACCAGGGCAGAAGATAAATAGATAATGAAATTCATTCCCTATGCCTCAGCCATAGATTCTATAAAGTATGACATGCTATGTACCAGACCTATTGTGTACCTTGCGATGAGTTTGGCAAGGGGGTACGATAGTGATCCAGGAATGGATCACTGGACAGCGGTCAAAATTATCCTTAGTTACCTAAGAGGACTAAGGAAATGTTTCTCGGTTATGAAGGTGATAAAGAGTTCATCGTAAAGGGTTACGTCGATGCAAACTTTAAACACTGATCCAGATGACTCAGAGTATCAATCTGGATACATATTGAAAGTGGGAGCAATTAGCTAGAGTGGCTCCATGCAGAGCTGTAATGCCCAGGATGGGACTATATCTCCTACGTGTCGAGGCACGACTTAAAGATATAAGCCCATCCTAGAATGATCTCAAGTTTGGTATCTTTGCACGACTCATGTAAAAGAGGGATTAAATTGCAAAAGGAGATAGTTGGCTTACACTCGCCACTTCACACAATACATTACATGAGCAAAACATCATTCAAAACATCACAGCCCGACTACGGGTAAGGTCCAAAAGAAAGATACCAAAACAACATAAAGCCACAGGTCAGGATCGAATCCTAGTAGAAACCACTACTGATCGTCGTAACGTCACAAGCATACGGCCAAACTCTTCATCGAGCTCCCAGTGAAGAACTTGAACCATCTCCTGCATCAAACTCGGTTGAACCTGCATCTGGTGTGGTGAAGTAACTGTGAGCCACAGAGGACTCAGCAATCCCGTTCCCGGGTAACAAGACTATTTAAGCCTTGGGAGAGGATAAGGCTGAAGAAAAGTGTAGTGTCTGCAGCAGCAACTAGCAACTAGCTTACGTGATAGAGAGCGAGAAGAGAAAGCCTCGGTAGAGAGATGATCACGAAGTGATCCTAACTAAAGCCGGTCAAACATAACCCCACCGTGTTCAACTCCCGAATCCCTATTCGGAAATTGACAGTCACGGTACACATGCTGGTAGTGTATTAGAACATTGTGTCAAGTTTTCTACAACCGGATATTAACAAGCTCCCATCTGCCACATAACCGCAGGCACGGCTTTCGAAAGTTCAAACCCTGCAGGGGTGTTCCAACTTGACCCATTACAAGCCCACGATCCGCGGAGTCGCAAGTCCAAGGTAGGAAGACCCGAGTATTCTCGGAATCCCGTGCTCAAGTTAAACCGAACTAAGGTAAGGCTAATCCAGCAAATCCTCCCGGCGTGTCGACACCCTGATAGTAGCCGCGCGTATCTAAGTCTCAGGACACGACCGGATGGGTGATGCTACAGGACCCAATCCTCGAGTTTCCCCGTGGTGGTTCCCGCAGGACCCCCGTTTGGGACCAACACCATCAGCACTGGCCCCCCCCTGCTATGTAGAATTAAGAATCCTCGGGGACATGACCCCCTATGCAATTAATTAATTAATTAAGTTGTTATTATGAGGCAAATAGTACCAAATGTTGGGACTTGCTGGAAAAGACTTAGCGCTTAGCGGTTTAGCAAGGGTGTCCCATACACCCCAACCGTGTTAGGAACGCATAATCAAGGAACATAATACCGGTTTATACGATTCCTAACGGCATGAGTCGAAGAAATCACCAAGCAAAAGGCTTAGCCTTCCACCCTTGCCAGTATATAGATGATTTCATTTAAGCATTTATATAGTGTGATATAACCCAACCAAACTTCAACATGAAGCAAGCATCTTCAATGTTCACCTGCAACTAACAATGCTATAAGAGGGGCTGAGCGAAGCGTACTTAGCCAAGCAACGGTTTGCATAGGTAGGTTGGTTAAACAGGGCAATGGTTACAAGTAGGAGGCTGACAAGAAGATCATGGGCATCGGGGCAAAACTATAGAGCGGAACTACTAGCAATAGGCAAAGATAGTAATGTTATCGGGGTTCGGTCATCTTGCCTGGGATTCCACAAGGAAGAAGGACGGATCCATGAAGTAGACGAAGCAACAGAGTCGAGCGAAGCCTCACAACTCCGGAATGAAACCGAAGCTAACAAGAGAAGCAACCGGAAAGAAAGAAACAACACGGTAAACATACAAGCATAGACATGGCATACGATGCACATCCAAATATGATGCATGTCCATTTTAATTATGCATGGCATGGCAAAGTGCACAAACAACACTACAAGTTAAGTGGAGCTCAATATGCAACGAGTTGCATATTGACGAAACACCACATTTTAATTATTTAGTTGACTCTCGTTATTTACAAGACAAGGTTAAATGTTTTAACATGGCAAGAGGTGAAACAATAATAAACCTACACTATTAAGACATTTTAAATGAGGCCGGAAGAAACAACAACATATCCGGAAAATCCCCATGAGCATGTTTAGTAATTATAAGCAACAACAATTCACACATTTTAGTGTTGTTAACATGATGCGGATGACAAGATCAAGTTTATGCAAGTTTTATTAAGAGTTGACATGAAGAGTTATGAAGCATTGTCACCGTGGTGGAAAGAAAGGGTGCCACGGCAACGATCCGAAAATGATGCAACGGCATCATATCGATACCGGTAACTCGTTGAGAGTCCGGTGCAAAAGAAAGGTGGAGTGAACGAGACAAACAAGAAGATGGGGTGCTCCCGGCTTCCGGGTTCCCACGAGTCGGCGACGAGGCATCCGAGGAACATGACAACGGACGAAACGGACACGGTGCACACACGGGAAACATTTCATACAACACACAAGCATCACACGGGTCATCGTCTCGGGTTATACCTTTGAAGTGTGCGTTTCGGGGCGGTTCGAGACGTAGAGGAAGAAGGCGTTCATGTTCGGAGAGGAAGTAGCCGTTCCGTAGAGGTACACGTGTAGTCGTTCACATTCGTAGATGTACTCGTTCGTAGCGGAAGTAGTCGTACACGGGGCGACGGTAGACGTTCACGGAGCTCATTTTCCCGTAGATGTTCGGGTCGATGTCGTGGTACTTGGGGCGTCGGACATCTTCGGGGCGACGGTAGTGGTACACGTTCCGTAGGGGTACTTGTCGCATCGCCATGTAGTTGTTCACGTTCATCGGAGAGGTACTCGCCATCGTAGCCGTTCGGTCATCGTGGTACTTGGCGCTTCCGGCGACGGTAGGGGTACACGGCGACGGTAGGGGTACTTGGGATCTCCATGAGTAGTCCAACTAGACGCATCCGAAGGGGTACTTGGTCGGGTCGCCGTGGTACTCGTTCATGTAGTCGTTCACGGAGCTCATCTGACAAAACCACAGTACAAGGCAAAACAAAAGAACAAAAACGGCAGCATGCTAGTCGCTGTCGAGGCCATGGCAGCAGCAGGTCGAGCCGGCGATGAAGGAATGGAGTCTTGGCGATGGAGGAGACAGCAGGCCTCGGGCGCTGGCTCAGGGGTCGCTGGCGACGCCGGTGCTGGAGGACGGCGCTGTCGCGGAGGCAGGCCGCTGGAGAGCGGACGGAGGCTGCTGCCTTGGGGAGTCAGGTGCAGGGCCAACGGGAGGCCGGCGCGGCTTGCGGCCACGAGGAGGGAGCGGGTCTCCTGGAGGCACTGGCTCCTGGAGGCGCTGGCGACTCGAGGCAGGAGGACGGATGGGACGCGGCCGCGGAATCCGGCCGGCGGACCTGGAGGCGACGCGGCCTTGGCTGCCTCGTGCGCGGGCGGACGGCGCGGAGGTGAGGCCCCAGGAGGCGAGGAGGAAGGGCCTCGGTGCTTGGAGGACGCTCCAGGGCGCTGGCGATGCGAGGAGCGCCGGAGGGAAGGGCGCTGAGGGCCGATGACGCGAGGGAGACGCAGGGCGCGCAGCACCTGGCGATGCGAGGCGCTCGGGGCCATCGCGAGGAAGGGGATCGGGGGGCGCTCGAGGGAAGAGAGGGAATCGGCCGCGAGGAGGGGGAACGAGAGGAGAGGAACGGTCGGGTGAGGAACGAGGGTGCGGGGTCGAGGGATCGGGTGCGGGCAACGATGCGGCGGCGCTGGGAGGAAAAGGAGAGCGAGCTCCTGGCATCGCTAGGGTTCGGTGCGGGAGGCTGGGCCGCGGCTGCTAGATGGGCCAGGGAGGGAGGTTCGGCCGGCTTAGGGAAGGAGGAGGCCCAGATGGCTGGGAGCTGCTCTCCTGCTTTCCTTTAGCTGATCTTTGCAGAAAAACAAGAGAGAAGAAAAGAAAGAGGAGGGGAGTTAGGAAAAAGTTAGCACATGGAATTATATTTTTCTCGGGCTCATAAAAATAAGCACGAACGGAGAAAAATATAAAAGGCCAGATCGGAAAATAATTCAAACATATTTGAATATAATTCAAATGGGTTTGAACTAAGACTTGATTATTGAAGTGTCCAAAAATGTTCGAATTTTTGGAGGAACCTCGATAAATGGGAAAAAGAATATTGACAAGGTTTTTGAAGGAGAAACTCGAAGTAGGAAAAGCATGGGGAAAATTATGCACGTGTGTTGCGGGTAATTCCAAACAAATGGAATATTTAAAATATAGCTCCCTAATAATATTGAGAGGCTTTTATATGTTTTAAAGAGAAGACAATCTTCCCTCGATTTAAATGGACCGAAGGTCCACACGATTTATTTAGTTGCAAAAATTAATGAGATGATGGCATGATGACATGATGCAATGCAAAAATAAATAAAGCAAGCACAACTGAACACACGGGAAACCCGGAACATCTGGAATCTTCTGGAAGCTTCTGGAATCTTCTGGGACGTCGGTCTCCGGGCGTCACAACTCTCCCACACTAACAGAGGATCTCGACCCGAGATCCTAGAGATATCACCGGGTAAAAACGGAAGAGGAAGAGGTAAAACAAAGTTGCTTCTTCGACAGACGAGTGAAACCAAAGAACCTTGAGAGGTTAACAAAATGACAGAAGAATACAACAGAGATGAACGAAGTTAAGAGCACTTCGTTAAAAGGAGGAACAAGAAACACAACGAGAGCCTTTTAGGTTGAAAGACATGAAACAAGAGCTTAGGAACCAAAAGAATATGAAACTGCAATGGTATAGCCAAGGAATAAGAATGACAGAATTCGGACAGCACTCTGTCTGAAAATGGAAGGAATTAACAAGAACTTGAGAAGATGGATGATACTTGATGAAATCAACAGCATACAGCCTCCGGAACAATTAAAAGAATGGCACAAGGGTTAAGAAAGATTCAGACAGCACTCCGGTTGAAAAGAGAGTCAAACTTGATAAGATGATGGAACTAGAATGTAGGTGACAACATTCCAGCTAAATAGACAGCAAGAGAAGAATATGATCTTGATAAAACGAGATGATGATTTGGAGAGAGCAACATCACAATGCCTCCGGAATGAAAGAATAGAGTATAACTCATTGAAAGAATTGAACGGAGAGAAAAAATGACAACTTCTCCGACAAATGAATATGAAAATCATCCTTACGAAGAAGGGTTGAATAGAGTTGTTTGAAATTCAACAACGAAAGAATAAGCTTGATGTGGGCTTATGGAAAACATCTCAAAATTATGAGGTGACAACCAGCCGTTGACGAAAACAAATGATTGGATTGAGATCAACAAGGAGATGAAAAACTTATTTCACCGGAAGGATAAATGAAGAACTTGGGTCATTTATAAGCACCATAATTAGCAACAATCCTTAGGGAAAGCTTATAGGTGTAATACCACCTAAGATTACTCCAACGAATAAAAATGAGGGGTTGAAAGGATCTCCTAAAGAAAAAGAAATGATGGTTTAAATATCTCATTCTTGATAACCCGTGAATCATAATTCATGAAGGAATTGTCAAGAATGACATAAC
This sequence comes from Secale cereale, assembly GCA_902687465.1. Classification (NCBI taxonomy): domain Eukaryota; kingdom Viridiplantae; phylum Streptophyta; class Magnoliopsida; order Poales; family Poaceae; genus Secale; species Secale cereale. The sequence continues at coordinate 17,030,084 of LR738709.1, forward strand.
ACCACCTCAACAGATAAGGTAGAAAGAATTGCAATTGGAAGCATGAGAAATGAAAGATGAAAAGAATAAGATTCAAGGCTTGTGATGAATTAGATGGAGCTTTGAAAAGATATAATAGAAATAACTTGGAGCTCCGGAAAACAAGATGAACAACTTGGAACCGGGAATATGATATGATGAACAAGCTCCAGACAAAAGAATTAAATCACCTTGAAGGAATAAGAATGAGAATTATGTTATGCATCTCCTTCACCAATTTAATTGATGACAACCAATGGATTTGGCATACAACTTATTCTCGTTGCAAAGAATTAAAGATAGATCTCGGACAGACTTGAGAAGTAATCAACGAATCACCGGTAGGATTATGAAAAGAACAAATGAATTAAAACGATAACAACGGAAGGGTAACTTGAAAGAACCACCGTAAGAATATGGAGACGAACGAAGAGACATCAATGAAGAATATTTGGAGGATGAAGTTGAAAACTGAGAACGAAGAAATATTCTGAAATGATGGCCTTCGTAGGATCACAAAGAAAAGAATTCATGAAATGCTTCAGATGGCATAAAAGAATTCCTCACAAACGGAACAATAATGAGGATGGCATGAAGCTAGAACCACGAATCTTCAAGAAGACGGGCCCATATTTAAGAGAAACACTTCTCCGGTCTCCAAATGTTGAGAGTGAAGACGAGAAATGCCATAAGAATTGTTGAGCACTCTGGAATGAAGAATTAAAAGGTTGAACCAATGATGAAAAAGAATTTGAAAGCGATCTTGGAGAAGGCATGTGACTGATGGAATCATTCTTATGTCACACTTTGAAAAGAATTTGAGTATAACTCCAGAAAACAAATAGAAGAGTCAGGTAAGATCCTGGAAAAAGACCTGTGGGTTAGGGCCCACTAAAGAAATCACCGCTGAAAAAGATTGCTTAAGAGATATTGCACCGGATGAATTAAATGGCTTGAGTAAGATGATAATCTCAAAATAGCTTGAACGGATTAAGAATGGAATTATGAATCTTCTGAGATACCTTGAACACTCCGGATATGAATAGCAAGAGGAGAATGATTAATTGGTGCACCGGAATAAGAAAGTATTGTGAAATGAGGAAAAGGATAAGATCAACACCGAATTCTTGAATTACATCCACCGGCAGAATTATTGGAATTAAGAATGATGAACTTGAAGCTCTTGAGCATCTTGACGATAAAACACCGGATAAGAACATTGAAGGAAAATAATGAAGAAACATCACATGAATAAAATGGATATTTCATTAAGAATTCTTGACTCCGAGAAGAAGAAGGGTGGGAGGGTGGGGAAAACAAGGACAACTTGAGACGAACAAAATGGACACCGGTTGAAAAAGAATTTAACATAACCATCTTGATGATCAAGAAGGACTAGCACTCCCATAGAAATATGAGAACACCGATTAGGAAAGGTATGGAATGAACATTTGACATCGAAGCAACTCGAATACCAGAATCAAAACAAGAACAAAGGATAGATATGCAACATGATCTTCATAATATCATTCGAACAGAGACTTGAACGAATGAATTCCGCAGGTACATCAACTTGTCGAGAAGCCACTTGGAGAACAAAAGTAAATAAAAAGGAACAAAGAGCAGATAGAACAAACACAAGATAGAAGCTTCATTCCACATCTTCGTGCTGAAAGCTCATGGAACGTGTTACAAAAGGGTTTTGCAATCCCCGGATCAGCATAGCCAAGGACCCTTTGAGATGCAACTCCCGATCAGAACAAGTCCATAAAACCACTTCACTCAATGCAGAACCCCAAACTTCATATCAAGCATCCGTTGGAAGAATGCCTAGAACTACTAGATGAACCCACCTATAGATTTCCGAAAGTTTCCAATTATGCAATCAGGTGTTGGGGATACACGGGAAGCACCGCGCAATCAACTCTAAACCTACATGCAGGTGTATCCATCCTTCAACACATAACCAGTCTTTCTCGGAAACTGTTTACCTCGGACCTTCGAAACGCATCCACTATACAAGCTATGGCAATACTCCCGAACTACCTCCCCAGTACTGGGTGATGTCGGGGTTATCTTGCCACTAACCGCATAGGAGAGTTTTCGATGTCGGCCGTCTTAAGTATTCTAGTACTGCCGCGATGGATTTGTGACGACAACACCTCGGAGCTCAAATCCCCGGGACACTGCCACAACCCCTAATGTCAGGAGGCATCGAGAACAATGTTCTCGTCACAAAGACATCGAAACAATCCAAACAATACTCGCGAGATCCTAAAAAAAATTTGGTGCAATTTTTTGAAAGTAGAAGAGGCAAGAGTAATCGTCAGGAGTCCTCACCAGAATGAAAAGAGATGAGGAGCAAAGAAATCCTACTCTCCTATATAAATATAGGACTCAAAACATTTTCAGTGTGTGCCTAGACTCAACCGTCAACGATTCGATCAATCAGTGGGGGCTTCTAGGTCGGAGAAGGCTCTGATACCAACTTGTAATGCCCAGGATGGGACTATATCTCCTACGTGTCGAGGCACGACTTAAAGATATAAGCCCATCCTAGAATGATCTCAAGTTTGGTATCTTTGCATGACTCATGTAAAAGAGGGATTAAATTGCAAAAGAAGATAGTTGGCTTACACTCGCCACTTCACACAATACATTACATGAGCAAAACATCATTCAAAACATCACAGCCCGACTACGGGTAAGATCCAAAAGAAAGATACCAAAACAACATAAAGCCACAGGTCAGGATCGAATCCTAGTAGAAACCACTACTGATCGTCGTAACGTCACAAGCATACGGCCAAACTCTTCATCGAGCTCCCAGTGAAGAACTTGAACCATCTCCTGCATCAAACTCGGCTGAACCTGCATCTGGTGTGGTGAAGTAACTGTGAGCCACAAAGGACTCAGCAATCCCGTTCCCGGGTAACAAGACTATTTAAGCCTTGGGAGAGGATAGGGCTGAAGAAAAGTGTAGTGTCTACAGCAGCAACTAGCAACTAGCTTACGTGATAGAGAGCGAGAAGAGAAAGCCTCGGTCGAGAGATGATCACGAAGTGATCCTAACTAAAGCCGGTCAAACATAACCCCACCGTGTTCAACTCCCGAATCCCTATTCGGAAATTGACAGTCACGGTACACACGCTGGTAGTGTATTAGAACATTGTGTCAAGTTTTCGACAACCGGATATTAACAAGCTCCCATCTGCCACATAACCGTGGGCACGGCTTTCGAAAGTTCAAACCCCGCAGGGGTGTTCCAACTTGACCCATTACAAGCCCACGATCCGCGGAGTCGCAACTCCAAGGTGGGAAGACCCGAGTATTCTCGGAATCCCGTGCTCAAGTTAAACCGAACTAAGGTAAGGCTAATCCAGCAAATCCTCCCGGCGTGTCGACACCCTGATAGTAGCCGCGCGTATCTAAGTCTCAGGACACGACCGGATGGGTGATGCTACAGGACCCAATCCTCGAGTTTCCCCGTGGTGGTTCCCGCAGGACCCCCGTTTGGGACCAACACCATCAGCACTGGCCCCCCCTGCTATGTAGAATTAAGAATCCTCGGGGACATGACCCCCTATGCAATTAATTAATTAATTAAGTTGTTATTATGAGGCAAATAGTACCAAATGTTGGGACTTGCTGGAAAAGACTTAGCGCTTAGCGGTTTATCAAGGGGGTCCCATACACCCCAACCGTGTTAGGAACGCATAATCAAGGAACATAATACCGGTTTATACGTTTCCTAACGGCATGAGTGGAACAAATCACCAAGCAAAAGGCTTAGCCTTCCACCCTTGCCAGTATATAGATGATTTCATTTAAGCATTTATATAGTGTGATATAACCCAACCAAACTTCAACATGAAGCAAGCATCTTCAATCTTCACCTGCAACTAACAATGCTATAAGAAGGGCTGAGCGAAGCGTACTTAGCCAAGCAATGGTTTGCATAGGTAGGTTGGTTAAACAGGGCAATGGTTACAAGTAGGAGGCTGACAAGAAGATCATGGGCATCGAGGCAAAACTATAGAGCGGAACTACTAGCAATAGGCAAAGATAGTAATGTTATCGGGGTTCGGTCATCTTGCCTGGGATTCCACAAGGAAGAAGAACGGATCCATGAAGTAGACGAAGCAACAGAGTCGAGCGAAGCCTCACAACTCCGGAATGAAACCGAAGCTAACAAGAGAAGCAACCGGAAAGAAAGAAACAACACGGTAAACACACAAGCATAGACATGGCATACGATGCACATCCAAATATGATGCATGTCCATTTTAATTATGCATGGCATGGCAAAGTGCACAAACAACACTACAAGTTAAGTGGAGCTCAATATGCAACGAGTTGCATATTGACGAAACACCACATTTTAATTATTTAGTTGACTCTCGTTATTTACAAGACAAGGTTAAATGTTTTAACATGGCAAGAGGTGAAACAATAATAAACCTACACTATTAAGACATTTTAAATGAGGCCGGAAGAAACAACAACATATCCGGAAAATCCCCATGAGCATGTTTAGTAATTATAAGCAACAACAATTCACACATTTTAGTGTTGTTAACATGATGCGGATGACAAGATCAAGTTTATGCAAGTTTTATTAAGAGTTGACATGAAGAGTTATGAAGCATTGTCACCGTGGTGGAAAGAAAGGGTGCCACGGCAACGATCCGAAAATGATGCAACGGCATCATATCGGTACCGGTAACTCGTTGAGAGTCTGGTGCAAAAGAAAGGTGGAGTGAACGAGACAAACAAGAAGATGGGGTGCTCCCGGCTTCCGGGTTCCCACGAGTCGGCGACGAGGCAACCGAGGAACATGACAACGGACGAAACGGACACGGTGCACACACGGGAAACATTTCATACAACACACAAGCATCACACGGGTCATCGTCTCGGGTTATACCTTTGAAGCGTGCGTTTCGGGGCGGTTCGAGACGTAGAGGAAGAAGGCGTTCACTTTCGGAGAGGAAGTAGCCGTTCCGTAGAGGTACACGTGTAGTCGTTCACATTCGTAGATGTACTCGTTCGTAGCGGAAGTAGTCATACACGGGGCGACGGTAGACGTTCACGGAGCTCGTTTTCCCGTAGATGTTCGGGTCGGTGTCGTGGTACTTGGGGCGTCGGACATCTTCGGGGCGACGGTAGTGGTACACGTTCCGTAGGGGTACTTATCGCATCGCCATGTAGTTGTTCATGTTCATCGGAGAGGTACTCGCCATCGTAGCCGTTCGGTCGTCGTGGTACTTGGCGCTTCCGGCGACGGTAGGGGTACTTGGGATCTCCATGAGTAGTCTAACTAGACGCATCCGAATGGGTACTTGGTCGGGTCGCCGTGGTACTCGTTCATGTAGTCGTTCACGGAGCTCATCTGACAAAACCACAGTACAAGGCAAAACAAAAGAACAAAAACGGCAGCACGCTAGTCGCTGTCGAGGCCATGGCAGCAGCAGGTCGAGCCGGCAAGGAAGGAACGGAGTCTTGGCGATGGAGGAGACAGCAGGCCTCGGGCGCTGGCTCAGGGGTCGCTGGCGAGGCCGGTGCTGGAGGACGGCGCTGTCGCGGAGGCAGGCCGCTGGAGAGCGGACGGAGGCTGCTGCCTTGGGGAGTCAGGTGCAGGGCCAAGGGGAGGCCGGCGCGGCTTGCGGCCACGAGGAGGGAGCGGGGCTCCTGGAGGCGCTGGCGACTCGAGGCAGGAGGACGGATGGGACGCGGCCGCGGAATCCGGCCGGCGGACCTGGAGGCGACGCGGCCTTGGCTGCCTCGTGCGCGGGCGGACGGCGCGGAGGTGAGGCCCCAGGAGGCAAGGAGGAAGGGCCTCGGTGCTTGGAGGACGCTCCAGGGCGCTGGCGATGCGAGGAGCGCCGGAGGGAAGGGCGCTGAGGGCCGATGACGCGAGGGAGACGCAGGGCGCGCAGCACCTGGCGATGCGAGGCGCTCGGGGCCATCGCGAGGAAGGGGATCGGGGGGGCGCTCGAGGGAAGAGAGGGAATCGGCTGCGAGGAGGGGGAACGAGAGGAGAGGAGCGGTCGGGTGAGGAACGAGGGTGCGGGGTCGAGGGATCGGGTGCGGGCAACGATGCGGCGGCGCTGGGAGGAAAAGGAGAGCGAGCTCCTGGCATCGCTAGGGTTCGATGCGGGAGGCTGGGCCGCGGCTGCTAGATGGGCCAGGGAGGGAGGTTCGGCCGGCTTAGGGAAGGAGGAGGCCCAGATGGCTGGGAGCTGCTCTCCTGCTTTCCTTTAGCTGATCTTTGCAGAAAAACAAGAGAGAAGAAAAGAAAGAGGAGGGGAGTTAGGAAAAAGTTAGCACATGGAATTATATTTTTCTCGGGCTCATAAAAATAAGCACGACCGGAGAAAAATATAAAATGCCAAATCGGAAAATAATTCAAACATATTTGAATATAATTCAAATGGGTTTGAACTAAGACTTGATTATTGAAGTGTCCAAAAATGTTCGAATTTTTGGAGGAACCTCGATAAATGGGAAAAAGAATATTGACAAGGTTTTTGAAGGAGAAACTCGAAGTAGGAAAAGCATGGGGAAAATTATGCACGTGTGTTGCGGGTAATTCCAAACAAATGGAATATTTAAAATATAGCTCCCTAATAATATTGAGAGGCTTTTATATGTTTTAAAGAGAAGACAATCTTCCCTCGATTTAAATGGACCGAAGGTCCACACGATTTATTTAGTTGCAAAAATTAATGAGATGATGGCATGATGACATGATGCAATGCAAAATAAATAAAGCAAGCACAACTGAACACACGGGAAACCCGGAACATCTGGAATCTTCTAGAAGCTTCTGGAATCTTCTGGGACGTCGGTCTCCGGGCATCACAAGAGCATTTTAGACATAGAAATTTGTGAAATACATACGGATCTGAATGTGACAGACCCATTGACTAAAGTTCTCTCACAAAGCCAAAATTGATCACACCTTAGTACTCTTTGGGTGTTAATCACATGGCGATGTGAACTTGATTATTGACTCTAGTAAACCCTTTGGGTGTTGGTCACATGGCGATGCGAACTATAGGTGTTACTCACATCACGATGTGAACTATCGGTGTTAAATCACATGGCGATGTAAACTAGATTATTGACTCTAGTGCAAGTGGGAGGCTGAAGGAAATATGCCCTAGAGGCAATAATAAAGTTGTTATTTTATATTTCCTTATATCATGATAAATGTTTGTTATTCATGCTAGAATTGTATTAATCGGAAACTTGATACATGTGTGGATACATAGACAAAACATCGAGTCCCTAGTAAGCCTCTACTAGACTAGGTCGTTAATCAAAGATGGTTAAGTTTCCTGACCATAGACATGTGTTGTCATTTGGTGAACGGGATGACATCATTAGGAGAATGATGTGATGGGCAAGACCCATCTGTTAGCTTAGCATAATGATCATGTAGTTTTATTGCTATTGCTTTCTTCATGACTTATGCATGTTCCTCTGACTATGAGTTTATGCAACTCCCGAAGACCGGAGGAACACCTTGTGTGCTATCAAATGTCACAATGTAACTGGGTGATTATAAAGATGCTCTATATGTGTTTTTAAAAGTTTTTGTGGTGTTAGCATAGATCGAGAATATGATTTGGCACTCCGAGTGTTGGTGAGGTATCCGATAGGTGTGCTGATAAAGTCATCGTTGTTGTGACTAGTGAAGTCACACAACTTGGTGTTCTCGGTGGAACCCATAGTAGCAAGCAAGCAAGATAACTATTTTTGTGATTTTCGATAAAAAGGTACTAAAGCAAAAATGAAAGGTAAACTAACAAGACTAAAAAGCAAAGGTAAAAGATAGCATGCAACTCCCCTATCCTGAAGAGTGGAGTCCCCGGCAACGGCGCCAGAAAATACTCCTTGATGGGCCTCGAACCCCTCGTTGGTTACCCCAAGTGGAAGGTGTAAGATGCAGTAAGTAGAAGTGTTTTCCCCTAGCAAAGATGCCAAGGATCGAATCCCCAGAGACTCCTAGGTTCAACAAGTAGGTGTCAATTGCTAACGGCGCAATTAGCAATCAACGTGGACCTGCACACAGATACAAATAACTTTGCTCCCAACGAGTACAGAGAGGTTGTCAATCTCTCTGGCCTTGTAGTTCACAAAGGGTTAAAAGCAATATGATAGTAGTGATAGATAGTGTTTTGCAATAGTAAGTAAATAACGAAAAGTAAATAGTGGATGTGATCAATGATGGTAATATGGACCGGAGTCTCATGATGTTCACTAGTGATGTCTCTCTCCCAAAAGACGATAAAACAGCTATGTGAGGTAACAAATTACAGCTGGGCAATTGACAGGACCACGAACGCAAACCAATGCTGATTACATTGCAAGAAAGGTTGAGGTTCAAAGCATGGGCGGTACGCCAAAGTAAGTAGACCAAAATCCATCAATATCTACTACTAATCATCCACCTTGATATATCTATCCAGAACATCTCGCTGGTATTAAGTTGCGAGTCCCACCCATAGTGTAAACTCAATGCAACACACAACTGCATTAAAAGAACTTTGCGTAAAGTAAACAATCCTTGCACCCGCGGGCACAAGCACCGTCGTTTTCCCCCTTGTGGCAATAGCACATCCCCTAGACTCATGTTTCTGTCGCTCAAGCTAGTCATCGAGGGCATGAACCCACAATCGAGCATAACGTTCCCTCTTGGAGTCACTACTTACTACTCGGCCAAAGCAATAAATAACAACGGAGAACATGCAAGAATTACTTATGAACTAAAATATAAAAGAGGTGAATCAAATATATTACTCAAGATCAATCTGAACATAATCTCATAATCCATCGGATCCCAGCAAACTCAACATAGCAACAGCATAAGGATTACATAGATGCCTCGATCATGTAGGGCAGCTCACGCGGACTAATTAGTGAAGCACAAGAACGGGAGGAGAACTTCACATAGCTACTGGTCATGGACTCATGGTCCAAGGGAGACTACTCACGAGTCATCCGGGAGGCGTCCATGGTGGTGGAGAAGCTCCCGGTGGTGATCCTCCCCTCCGGCAGGGTGCCGGGAAGAGTTCTCCTGGTGCTCCCGATCTTGGAAGCGGCGGCGGCGGAGGAACAGAGATGGGATCGCGAAAAGAAGTCCTGTTCTGAGGGTTACGGAGGACCCTTTAAATATATGCCAAAGTAGGGCACCGGGGGAGCCTCGGGGGGCCCAGGCGCCCCCCGGCGCGCC
>LR738709.1:17039352-17051831 GCA_902687465.1 Secale cereale
CCAGGCTGCCCTTCGGACGCAGTGTTGTTTCCGGATCGCTGATTTTTTATATAATTTTTCTGGATTTTTCTGGGCAGTTCTCGAAACGTGAAAACCTGAAATACAAAAACAGCCGAAAACAGAAACTGGCACTGGGGTGCACTGGATTAGTAAGTTAGTCCAAATATGATCAAAAGTGTATGGAAGTGTATGAATATCATAGCAATATCACCCAAAAGTGGCATGGAGCAAGCAGAAATTATAGATACGTTTTGGACGTATCAGTATCTCTGGGCCCTCTCGGTAATACACATCATAATAATCCTTGCAAGCAAATGACTAATGAGTTAGTCACATGATGATGTTTTACGGAACAAGTAAAGAGACTTGCCGGTAACGAGATTGAACTAGGTATGATGATACCGACGATCGAATCTCGGTCAAGTAACATACCGATGAAAATGGAACAATGTATGTTGTTATGCGGTTTCACCGATAAAGATCTTCGTAGAATATGTAGGAACCAATATGAGCATCCAGGTTCCTCTATTGGTTATTGACCGGAGATGTGTCTCGGTCATGTCTACATAGTTCTCGAACCCGTAGGGTCCGCACGCTTAACGTTCGATAACGATTTGTATTATGAGTTATGTGATTTGATGACCGAAGATTGTTCAGAGTCTCGGATGAGATCACGAACATGACGAGGACTCTCTAAATGGTCGAGAGGTAAAGATCGATATATTGAAAGGCTATATTCGGACATCGAAATGGTTTCGGGTGATTCGGGTATTTTTCGGAGTACCGCTGACTTACAGGAATTCGTCCGGGGGAAGTTAATGGGCCTTATTGGGCTTTAGTGGAGAGAGAGAAGAAGGGCCACAAGGTGGCGTGTGCCTCCCACCTGCCCAAACCAAATTGGGTAAGGGGTGGGGGCGCCCTCCCCCCCCCCCCCTTTCCTTCTTCCTCTCCCTGCTTTCCTTCTTTCCTACACCGAAAAGGAAAGGTAATCCTACTAGGACTTGGGAGTCCTAGTAGGACTCCCTACACTTGGCGCGACCCTAGGTGGGCCCTCCTCTCTCCCTCCCTCCTTTATATACGTGGGTAGGGGGCACCAAAAGGCACAACAGACAATCTCTTAGCCGTGTGCGGTACCCCCCTCCACAGTTACACACCTCAGTCATATCGTTGTAGTGCTTAGGCAAAGCCCTGCGCCGGTAACTTCATCTTCACACCACGCCGTCCTGCTGACGAAACTCTCCCTTGTCCTCAGCTGGATCAAGAGCTCGAGGGACGTCATCGTGATGAACGTGTGCTGAACACGGAGGTGAAGTACATTCGGTACTTGGATCGGTTGGATCGTGAAGACGTTCGACTACATCAACCACATTACTAAACGCTTCCGCCTTTGGTCTACGAGGGTACGTGGACACACTCTCCATACTCGTTGCTATACTTCTCCTAGATAGATCTTGCGTGATCGTAGGAATTTTTTTTAAATACTACGTTCCCAACAACTGAGAACATAGGTTGTTGAGTTTCAAGGGAATTCATTCTTTGAACCCTAACATGTGAATTGGTTGCTACTTTAACATGAGAAATTTTATAGGAAAGAATTGATGATATGATGCTAGGAAAAGTAATTGAAATTGTCATTGATCAAACTTTTGCACTTTCCTAGCATCCACACTTCATAAATTATTTATTTTATCATTTACCTACTCGAGGACGAGTAGGAATTAAGCATGGGGATGCTGATACGTCTCCAACGTATCTATAATTTATGAAGTATTCAGGTTGTTTTATTATCATTCTTGGATTTTTACTATCATTTTATAGCAACTTTATATCATTTTTTTAGAGAACCTATTGACCCAGTGGCCAGTGCGAGTTGCTTTTTTTGCTTGTTTTTTACATTGCAGGAAATCAATATCAAACGGAGACCAAACACCGCGAAACTTTTTGGTGATTTTTTATGGGCTAGAACACCCAGAATGGGCCAGAGCTGCACCTGGGGGGTGCCCCGAGGGGGGCACAACCCACATGGGCACCCCCCTGGCGTGCCCTGGTGGGTTGTGCCCACCTCGGTGGCCACCCGCACCCCCTCTTTACCCTATAAATTCCCAAATATTCCGAAAACCCTCGGGGTGAACCTAGATCAGAAATTCTGCCGCCGCAAGGCTCTGTAGTCCACGAGATCAAATCTAGAGCCCTTTCCGGCACTCCGCCGGAGGGGTAAATCATCACCAGTGGCCATCTTCATCATCCCGGCAGCCACCATGGTGAGGAGGGAGTAGTCCACCCTTGGGGCTGAGGGCTTGTACTAGTAGCTATGTGTTTAATCTCTCTCTCTCGCGCGATCTTGAGATGTCACGATCTTGATATATCATGGGCTTTGTTAACATAGATGGATCATATGATGCTTCTCCCCTCTCTACTCTTGTTGTGATGAATTGAATCTTTACCCTTTGACGTTTTGTCATGTCAGTTTGAATGTTCAGATTTGAGAACACATGATGAATGTCTTGCGGTATGAATACTTGAGGTGACAATGGGGTACCATATTGATTCACTTGATGTATGTTACGGCACTCAACTTGCGGATTCCCGCAGTGACATTAGGGTAATCTATGCATAGGGGTTGATGCATGTTTTATTACCTTTTCTCCGATAGAAACTTTGGAGTCTCCTTGTAGTTCTTTGTGTGGATTGAATATTATGATCATGAAGTTGTTTAATTATTATTGTAGAATCAACTCTTGGATATTTGTGGTGACATTGGAATATCTAGGTGACAATAGATTTGGTTGATGTGTCTCATATGGTGTTATTTTAGTACAAACTCTTGGTTAGATTGATCGGAAAGAATAGCTTTGTGTAATTTTAGTACGAACTCTAGGATAGATTGATCGGAAAGAATAGCTTTGAGGTGGTTTTGTACCCTACAAACAATTTCTATCTTTTGTTCTCCGCTGCTAGGAACTCGGGAGTGATTCTTTATTGCACTTTGAGGGATAATCATATGATCCAACTATGTTAGCATTGTTGAGAGATTGCACTCGCAAAAGTACGGATCCTACGCCTCGTTTTACATCATTGCAATACCATTTGTGCTCCGTTTTACTATTACTACCTTGCTTTTTTTTTATTGTTCGCACTAACAAAACTCATATCTACTATCCATATTACACTGGTATCACCATCTCTTCGCCGAACTAGTGCACCTATACAATTTGCCATTGTATTGGGTGTGTTGGGGACACAAGAGACTTTTTATTATTTGATTGCAGGGTTGTTTGAGAGAGACCATCTTCATCCTACACCTCCCACGGATTGATAAACCTTAGGTCATCCACTTGAGGGAAATTTGCTACTGTCCTACAAAACTCTGTGCTTGGAGGCCCAACACGAGTCTACAAGAACAAGTTGTGTAGTAGACATCGGTGGCCACCGGCACAAAGCGCTAGGCAGGGGAGAGCGGAGCGCTAGGCAGAGACCCTTCATATGCGCATGCCACAAGTTTGAGCATTAAGTTTCGTGGTTCCTGCTATCTAAAAGTAAAACCTAAAGATCCAATCGCCTCGGCTGAATTATATAGCGCCTTGGATTTTTAGTCAATGGGTTTTCTAATTTTGAACGTCAAGGGCCAGAAAAAACTCGATGTAGCCACGTGAGTTTACATCATCTCTTATACATCATCTGTTGTAGCATATTTTTACATCATCAAATATACACCATGCGCGTGTTTGGTTGCCCGCATCGAGCCCAACCAGGCTCGTGTGGGAAGGAAGAGGCCTGTTTGGTTACTTGGTTTCATTGTTGGGCCTGCATCACATGCTTCTCAAAGTAGCCCAGAGCCTAACTCGCTGGGAACACTCGGATCGGTAGTTTCTTGCGAGCCAAGCTAAGTGCAGCGCGAGGTCGCATGGGCGGGTGCGACGTGAGGGCGAGGGGGGATACCGGGAGATGGGAAATCTAGTGCGCCGTCCCGGCGCCAAATCTAGCCTCACCCTCCTTTCTACTCTTTCACCCATAGCCACTTTCTTCCGAACTACCTCACCATCAGCGGTGGCTGCAAGTTTAGATCTGCGCTAGAGGCGGCGGCGGCGATGGAAGAGGTGGCAACATTTGCGGTGGATCTGGTGCTCCCCTTGCTGTTGGCCACCATCCGGTCGACCTTGTATGTGCCATGGTTGCCCCTACGTTGTCCTCGTCTCCGATGCCGGTAAGTAGCACCCCCTCCCTCCTTCGTTAGGTCGGTGGTTAGGCCGTTAGGCAAGGTGTAGGATCGATTTCCCACTGAACGAATTGTCGATATCGACTAGGTTATGAACGCGCGGATGAGGCTGGTAATTCAGGAAGTAGCACTTGTAAGTGTGATTCAGTCATGGATCATGTTCATGCACCAGAGAGTTGTTCGTTATGCTAGGACACCTTTGATCCGCTATGGCCAATGTTTATCTGGAAACAGGAGAGGATCCAAAATCTGAACTACATCTACAACTGCAATGATGTCTGTTGGAAATATGCCCTAGAGGCAATAATAAAATGGTTATTATTATATTTCCTTGTTCATGATAATTGTCTATTGTTCATTCTTGAATTGTATTATCCGGAAACAGTGATACATGTGTGAATAGATAGACCACAACGTGTCCCTAGTAAACCTCTAGTTACTAGCTCGTTGATTAACAGATGGTTACGGTTTCCTGACCATGGACATTGGATGTCATTGATAACGGGATCACATCATTAGGAGAATGATGTGATGGACATGACCCAATCCTAAGCCTAGCACAAGATCGTGTAGTTCGTATGCTAAAGCTTTTCCAATGTCAAGTATCCTTTCCTTAGACCATGAGGTTGTGCAACTCCCGGATACCGTTGGAATACTTTGGGTGTGCCAAATGTCACAACGTAACTGGGTGGCTATAAATGTACACTACGGGTATCTCCGAAAGTGTCTGTTGGGTTGGCACGAACCGAGACTGGGATTTGTCACTCTGTATGACGGAGAGGTATCTCTGGGCATCATCGTAATGAGCTCAATGTGTCCAAGGGGTTGGTCACGGGATGATGTGTTACAGAACGAGTAAAGAGACTTGCCATGATGAGATTGAACAAGGTATCGGTATACCGACGATCGAATCTCGGGCAAGTGCTATATCGATGGACAAAGGGAGTCGTATACGGGATTGATTGAATCCTCGACATCGTGGTTCATCCGATGAGATCATCGAGGAGCATGTGGGAGCCAACATGGGTATCCAGATCCCGTTGTTGGTTATTGGCCGGAGAGTCGTCTCGTTCATGTCTACGTGTCTCCCGAACCCGTAGGGTCTACACACTTAAGGTTCGGTGATGCTAGGGTTGTAGAGATACAAGTATGCGGTAACCCGAAAGTTGTTCGGAGTCCCGGATGAGATCTCGGACGTCAAGAGGAGTTCTGGAATGGTGCGGAGGTAAAGAATTGTATGTAGGAAGTCCAGTTTCGGCCACCGGGAAGATTACGGGCGTACCAATATTGTATCGGGATCACGGGAAGGGTCCTGGGGGTCCATCGGGTGGGGCCACCTATCCCGGAGGGCCTCATGGGCTGAAAGGGGAAGGGAGCCAGCCCCTGGTGGGCTGGCGTGCCCCCATTGGGCCTCCCCCTGCGCCTAGGGTTGGAAACACTAAGGGTGGGGGGCGCCCCACCTGGCTTGGGGGGGCAAGTCCCCCCTGGCCGCCGCCCCCCTTAGAGATTAGATCTCATAGGGCCATCCCCCCCCTAGGGCCCCTATATATAGTGGGGGGGAGGGAGGGCAGCCGCACCCAATGCCCTGGCGCCTCCCTATCCCTCCCGTGACACTTCTTCCTCCTCCCGCGGCGCTTGGCGAAGCCCTGCTGGAATCCCGCTGCTTCCACCACCACGCCGTCGTGCTGCTGGATCTACATCAACCTCTCCCCCCTTGCTGGATCAAGAAGGAGGAGACTTCCCCGCTCTGTACGTGTGTTGAACGCGGAGGTGCCGTCCGTTCGGCGCTAGGATCATCGGTGATTTGGATCACGATGAGTACGACTCCATCATCCCCGTTCTCTTGAACGCTTCCGCTCGCGATCTACAAGGCTATGTAGATGCACTCCCCTCTCCCTCGTTGATAGATGAATCCATAGATTGATCTTGGTGATGCGTAGAATTTTTTTGATTTCTGCTACGTTCCCCAACAGTGGCATCATGAGCTAGGTCTATGCATAGTATCTTGCACGAGTAGAACACAAAGTAGTTGTGGGCGTAGATTTGTTCAATTCTCTTGCCGTTACTAGTCTTATCTTGATTTGGCGACATCGTGGGATGAAAAGGCCATGACCGACCTTACACGTACGCTTACGTGAGACAGGTTCCACTGACTGACATGCACTAGTTGCATAAGGTGGCTAGCGGGTGTCTGTCTCTCCCACTTTAGTCAGATCGGATTCGATGAAAAGGGTCCTTATGAAGGGTAAATAGAAATTGGCATATCACGTTGTGGTTTTGGCGTAGGTAAGAAACGTTCTTGCTAGAAACCTATAGCAGCCACGTAAAAACTTGTAACAACAATTAGAGGACGTCTAACTTGTTCTTGCAGCATGTGTCGTGTGATGTGATATGGCCAAAAGGATGTCATGAATGATATATATGTGATGTATGAGATTGATCATGTTCTTGTAATAGGAATCACGACTTGCATGTCGATGAGTATGACAACCGGCAGGAGCCATAGGAGTTGTCTTATTTTATTGTATGACCTGCGTGTCACTAAAAACGCCATGTAATTACTTTAGTTTATTGATAAACGTTAGCCATAGTAGTAGAAGTAATGTTTGGCGAGACAACTTCATGAAGACACAATGATGGAGATCATGATGATGGAGATCATGGTGTCATGCCGGTGACGATGATGATCATGGAGCCCCGAAGATGAAGATCAAAAGGAGCAAAATGATATTGGCCATATCATGTCACTATTTGATTGCATGTGATGTTTATCATGTTTTTACATCTTATTTGCTTAGAATGACAGTAGTAAATAAGATGATCTCTCACTAAAATTTCAAGAATTGTGTTCCCCCTAACTGTGCACCGTTGCTAAGGTTCGTTGTTCCGAAGCACCACGTGATGATCGGGTGTGATAGGCTCTAACGTTTGCATACAACGGGTGTAAGCCAGATTTACACACGCAAAACACTTAGGGTTCACTTGACGAGCCTAGCATATACAGACATGGCCTCGGAACACGGAAGACCAAAAGGTCAAACATGAGTCGTATAGAAGATATGATAAACATAAAAGATGTTCACCGTTGATGACTAGTCCGTCTCACGTGATGATCGGACTTGGCCTAGTCGATTCGGATCATGTATCACTTGGGTGACTAGAGAGATGTCTATCTGAGTGGGAGTTCATTAAATTTGTTTAGATGAACTTAATTGTCATGAACATAGTCTAAAATCTTTACAATATGTCTTGTAGATCCAATGGCCCACGCTAATGTTGTCCTCAACTTCAACGCATTCCTGGAGAAAACCAAGCTGAAAGACGATGGTAGCAACTATACGGATTGGGTCCGTAACTTGAGGATCATCCTCATAGCTGCCGAGAAAACATATGTCCTTGAAGCACCGCTAGGTGACGCTCCCGCCCCAGCGAACCAAGACGTTATGAACACCTGGCAGTCGCGTTGTGATGATTACTCCCTGGTTCAGTGCGGCATGCTTTACAGCTTAGAATCGGGGCTCCAAAAGTGTTTTGAGCACCACGGAGCATATGAGATGTTCCAAGAGCTGAAAATGGTTTTCCAAGCTCATGCCCGAGTCGAGAGATATGACGTCTCCGACGCATTCTACAATTGTAAGATGGAGGAGAAATAGTTCTGTCAGCGAGCATATACTCAAATTGTCTGGGTTGCACAATCGCTTGTCTCAGTTGGGAATTAATCTCCCAGATGAAGCAGTCGTTGACAGAATCCTTCAGTCCCTCCCACCTAGCTACAAGAGCTTCGTGATGAACTCCAATATGCAAGGGATGGAGAAGTCCATTCCCGAGGTGTATTCAATGCTGAAATCAGTGGAGGTGAGATCAAGAAAGAACATCAAGTGTTGATGGTGAATAAAACCACTAAGTTCAAGAAAGGCAAGGGTAAGAAGAACTTCAAGAAGGACGGCAAAGGAGTTGCCGCGCCCGGTAAGCCAGTTGCCGGGAAGAAGCCAAAGAATGGACCCAAGCCTCAGACTGAGTGCTTTTATTGCAAGGGAACGGGTCACTGGAAGCGGAATTGCCCCAAATACTTAGCAGATAAGAAGGCCGGCAACGTCAAAGGTATATGTGATATACATGTTATTGATGTGTACCTTACCAGCGCTCGTAGTAGCTCCTGGGTATCTGATACCGGTTCGGTCGCTCACATTTGTAACTCAAAGCAGGAGCTGCGGAATAAGCGGAGGCTAGCGAAGGAAGAGGTGACGATGCGCGTCGGGAATGGTTCCAAGGTCGATGTGATCGCCGTCGGCACGCTATCTCTACATCTACCCTCGGGATTAGTTTTAAACCTCAATAATTGTTATTTAGTACCAGCTTTGAGCATGAACATTGTATCTGGATCTCGTTTAATGTGAGATGGCTACTCATTTAAATCCGAGAATAATGGTTGTTCTATTTATATGAGAGATATGTTTTATGGCCGTGTCCCGCTGGTCAATGGTTTATTCTTAGTGAATCTCGAACGTGATGTTACACATATTCATAGTGTGAATGCCAAAAGATGTAAGGTTGATAATGATAGTCCCACATACTTGTGGCACTGCCGCCTTGGTCATATTGGTGTCAAACGTATGAAGAAGCTCCATGCGGATTTACTTTTGTAGTCTCTTGATTATGAATCATTTGACACGTGCAAACCATGCCTCTTGGGCAAGATGACCAATACTCCATTCTCCGGAACAATGGAGCGAGCAACCAACTTATTGGAAATCATACATACCGATGTGTGCGGTCCAATGAGTGTTGAAGCTCGCGGTGGCTATCATTATGTTCTCACCCTCACAGATGACTTAAGTAGATATGGGTATGTCTACTTGATGAAACACAAGTCTGAGACCTTTGAAAGGTTCAAGGAATTTCAGAATGGGGTTGAGAATCAATGTGACAGAAAAATAAAGTTCTTACGATTGGATCGTGGAGGAGAATATTTAAGTCACGAATTTGACACACACACCTAAGGAACTGTGGAATTGTTTCACAATTGACGCCGCCTAGAACACCTCAGCGTAATGGTGTGTCCGAACGTCGTAATCATACTCTGTTGGACATGGTGCGATCTATGATGTCTCTTACCGACTTACCGCTATCATTTTGGGGTTATGCTTTAGAGACTGCCGCATTCACTTTAAATAGGGCTCCGTCTAAATCCGTTGAGACGACACCGTATGAACTTTGGTTTGGCAAGAAACCTAAGTTATCATTTTTGAAAGTTTGGGGTTGCGATGCTTATGTCAAGAAACTTCAACCTGAAAAGCTTCAGATCAAGTTACTACTGAACTTCGTAGGTCCGCAAGGACACGTTCCGCACCAGAGTGGTACGGCAACCCTGTCCTGGAAATCATGTTGTTAGACAACGGTGAACCTTCGAACTATGAAGAAGCGATGGCGGGCCCGGATTCCAACAAATGGCTTGAAGCCATGAAATACGAGATAGGATCCATGTATGATAACAAAGTATGGACTTTGGTGGACTTGCCCGATGATCGGCACGCCATAGAAAATAAATGGATCTTGAAGAAGAAGACTGACGCGGATGGTAATGTGACCATCTATAAGGCTCGACTTGTCGCTAAAGGTTATCGACAAGTTCAAGGGATTGACTACGATGAGACTTTCTCTCCCGTAGTGATGTTGAAGTCCGTCCGAATCATGTTAGCAATTGCCGCATTCTATTATTATGAGATATGGAAAATGAACGTCAAAACGGCATTCCTTAATGGCTTCCTCAAGGAAGAACAGTATATGATGTAGCCGGAAGGTTTTGTCGATCCTGAGAATGCTAACAAGGTATGCCAGCTCCAGTGCTCAATCTATGGACTGGTGCAAGCATCTCGGAGTTGGAACATTCGCTTTGATGAGGTGATCAAGGCGTTTGGGTTTATACAGACTTGGGGAGAAGCCTGTATTTACAAGAAAGTGAGTGGGAGCTCTGTAGCATTTCTCATATTATATTTGGATGATATATTGCTGGTGGGAAAAGATGTAGAATTCTTGGAAAGCATAAAGGCCTACTTGAATAAGAGTTTTTCAATGAAGGACCTTGGAGAAGCTGCTTACATATTAGGCGTCAAGATCTATAGAGATAGATTGAGACACCTCATTGGACTTTCACAAAGCACATACCTTGACAAGATATTGAAGAAGTTCAATATGGATCAGTCCAAGAAAGGGTTCTTGCCTGTATTGCAAGGTATGGGATTGAGCACGGCTCAATGCCCGACCATGGCAGAAGATAAAGAAAAGATGAGTGTCATCCCCTATGCCTCAGCCATAGGTTCTATTATGTATGCCATGCTGTGTACCAGACCTGATGTGAACCTTGCCATAAGTTTGGTGGGGAGGTACCAAAGTGATCCCGGTATGGAACACTGGACAACGGTCAAGAACATCTTGAAGTACCTAAAAAGGACTAAGGATATGTTTCTCGTTTATGGAGGTGACGAAGAGCTCGTCGTAAAGGGTTACGTCGATGCTAGCTTTGACACAGATCTGGATGACTCCAAGTCACAAACCGGATACGTATATATTTTGAATGGAGGAGCAGTCAGCTGGTGCAGTTACAAGCAAAGCATCATGGCGGCATCTACATGTGAAGCGGAGTACATAGCTGCTTCCGAAGCAGCGCAGGAAGGAGTCTGGATGAAGGAGTTCATCACCTACCTAGGAGTTATTTCAAGCGCGTCGGGTCCGATGACTCTAGTCTGTGACAACACTGGAGCTATTGCCATTGCCAAGGAGCCCAGGTTTCAGAAGAAGACCAAGCACATCAAGCGCCGTTTCAACTCCTTCCGGAATTATATTCAAGATGGAGACATAGATATTTGTAAAGTGCATACGGATCTGAATGTCGCAGGTCCGTTGACTAAACCTCTTCCACGAGCGAAACACGATCAACACCAGAACTCTATGGGTGTTCGATTCATCACAATGTAACTAGATTATTGACTCTAGTGCAAGTGGGAGACTATTGTAAATATGCCCTAGAGGCAATAATAAAATGGTTAGTATTATATTTCCTTGTTCATGATAATTGTCTATTGTTCATACTTGAATTGTATTATCCGGAAATAGTGATACATGTGTGAATAGATAGACCACAACGTGTCCCTAGTAACCCTCTAGTTACTAGCTCGTTGATCAACATATGGTTATGGTTTCCTGACCATGGACATTGGATGTCATTGATAACGGGATCACATCATTAGAAGAATGATGTGATGGACAAGACCCAATCCTAAGCCTAGCACAAGATCGTGTAGTTCGTATGCTAAAGCTTTTCCAATGTCAAGTATCCTTTCCTTAGACCATGAGGTTGTGCAACTCCCGGATACCGTAGGAATACTTTGGGTGTGCCAAACGTCACAACGTAACTGGATGGCTATAAAGGTACACTACGGGTATCTCCGAAAGTGTCTGTTGGGTTGGCACGAACCGAGACTGGGATTTGTCACTCCGTATGACGGAGAGGTATCCTGGGCCCACTCGGTAATACATCATCGTAAAGAGCTAAATATGACTAAGGGGTTAGTCACGGGATGATGTGTTATGGAACGAGTAAAGAGACTTGCCATGACGAGATTGAACAAGGTATTGGTATACCGACGATCGAATCTCGGGCAAGTGCTATACCAATGGACAAAGGGAATCGTATACGGGATTGATTGAATCCTCAACATCGTGGTTCATCCGATGAGATCATCGAGGAGCATATGGGAGCTAACATGGGTATCCAGATCCCACTATTGGTTATTGGCCGGAGAGTCGTCTCGGTCATGTCTACGTGTCTCCCGAACCCGTAGGGTCTACACACCTAAGGTTCGGTGATGCTAGGGTTGTAGAGATATAAGTATGCGGTAACCCGAAAGTTTTTTGGAGTCCCGGATGAGATCCCGGACGTCACGAGGAGTTTCGAAATGGTCTGGAGGTACAGAATTGTAAATAGGAAGTCCAGTTTCGGCCACCGGGAAGATTTCGGGCGTCGCCGGTATTGTACCGGGACCACCGGAAGGGTTCCTAGGGTCCAACGGGTGGGGCCACCTATCCCGGAGGGCCTCATGGGCTGAAAGGGGAAGGGAACCAACCCCTGGTGGGCTGGTGCGCCCCCCTTGGGCCTCCCCCTGCGCCTAGGGTTGGAAACCCTAGGGGTGGGGACGCCCCACCTCGCTTGGGGGGCAAGTTCCCCCCCTGGCCGCCGCCCCCCCTTGGAGATTAGATGTCCTAG
>LR738709.1:17052039-17081319 GCA_902687465.1 Secale cereale
TATATATAGTGGGGGGAGGGAGGGTAGCTGCAGCCAATTCCCTGGCGCCTCCCTCTCCCTCCCGTGACACTTCTTCCTCCTCCCGCAGCGCTTGGCGAAGCCCTGCTGGAATCCCGCTGCTACGCTGTCATGCTGCTGGATCTACATTAACCTCCCCCCCCCCTTGCTGGATCAAGAAGGAGGAGACGTCACCGCTCCGTACGTGTGTTGAACGTGGAGGTGCCGTCCGTTCGGTGCTAGGATCATCGGTGATTTGGATCACGACGAGTACGACTCCATCATCCTCGTTCTCTTGAACGCTTGCGCTCGCGATCTACAAGGGTATGTAGATGCACTCCCCTCTCCCTCATTGCTAGATGACTCCATAGATTGATCTTGGTGATGCGTAGAAATTTTTTGATATCTGCTACGTTCCCCAACAACATCGAGGCTCTGTGGATGCTTCGAATGAAAAGAGCATCATTTGCCAGGCTTGTGGAGACCTTCAGGAGCAGGGGGCTGCTACAAGATAACATCAACACCAGTGTGGAAGAGCAAGTGGCCATGTTCCTCCATGTTGTTGGCCATAACCAGAGGTTCAGGGTCATTCACAACATGTTCAGGAGATCAATGGAGACCATCTCTAGGTACTTCAAGTAGGTGCTTTTTGCTATTGGAGAGCTTAGAGGAGAGATGATCAGGAGACCATCTGGCCGGACTCCACCCAAGATTCGCGGAAGCCTAAGATGGTATCCATACTTCAAGGTGAGCATTGACAATATACACTTTTCATGGCTTGATCTGCTTGTATTGTTCAAGTTGAGCACTAACACAGGCTTGTGATGCCATTTTCAGGATTGCATTGGGCCATTAGATGGTACTTGATAACCCACAAGTGTAGGGGATCGCAACAGTTTTCGAGGGTAAAGTATTAAACCCAAATTTGTTGATTCGACACAAGGGGAGCCAAAGAATACTCTTAGGTATTAGCAACTGAGTTGTCAATTCAGTCACACCTGGAAACTTAGTATCTGCGGCAAGATAGTTTAGTAGCACAGTAATATGATAGTAGTGGTAGCACCCATAAAAGTAAAGATAGTGTCTTTGTAGTTTTTGTGATATAAGCAACAGAAAAGTAAATAGCAACTAGCAATATAGGTAAAGCTCGTAGGCATTGGATCGGTGATGGGAAATTACGTTGGATGCAATTCATCATGTAGAAGTTATAACCTAGGGTGACACGGAACTAGCTCCTGTTCATCAATGCAATGTACGCATGTATTCCGAATATAGTCATACGTGCTTATGGAAAAGAACTTGCATGACATCCTATTGGAAACTAAGGGATATTAAGGCCTCCTTTTAATAGAGTACCGGACCAAAGCATTAACACATAGTGAATACATGAACTCCTCAAACTATGGTCATCACCGGGAGTGGTCCCGATTATTGTCACTTCGGGGTTGCCGGATTATAACACATAGTAGGTGACTATAGACTTGCAAGATAGGATCAAGAACACACATATATTCATGGAAACATAAAAGGTTCAAATCTGAAATCATGGCACTCGGGCCCTAGTGACAAGCATTAAGCATAGCAAAGTCATAGCAACATCAATCTCAGAACATAGTGGATACTAGGGATCAAACCCTAACAAAACTAACTCGATTACATGATAGATCCCATCCAACCCATCATCGTCCTGCAAGCCTATGATGGAATTACTCACACACGGCGGTGAGCATCATGGAATTGGTGATGGAGGAAGGTTAATGATGACGATGGCGACGATCTCCACTCTCCGGAGCCCCGAACGGACTCCAGATCAGCCCTCCCGAGAGAGATTAGGGCTTGGCGGCGGCTCCGTCTCGTAAAACGCGATAATTCCTTCTCCTTGATTTTTTTTCTCCACGAAACGGAATATATAGGACCTGGGGATACGTCGGTGGGGCACCGGGCTGCCCTCGAGGTAGGGGGTGCGCCCGCCACCCTCGAGGATGGCCCGTGGGCCCCCGTGTGTGGATCTTCTTGCAGGTATTTTTATATTTTCTGAAATAAATCGCCGTTGATTTTCAGGCGATTCTGAGAACTTTTTATTCTGCACAAAAATAACACCATGGTAGTTCTGCTGAAAACAGCGTTAGTCCGGGTTAGTTCCATTCAAATCATGCAAGTTAGAGTCCAAAACAAGGGCAAAAGTGTTTGGAAAAGTAGATACGTTGGAGACGTATCAACTCCCCCAAGCTTAAACCTTTGCTTGTCCTCAAGCAATTCAGTTGATAAACTGAAAGTGATAAAGAAAAACTTTGACAAACTCTATTTGCTCTTGTTGTTGTAAATATGTAAGCTAGCATTCAGGTTTTCAACAAGATCATGAACTAACCACATTCACAATAACTTTTAGGTCTCAAGACTACTGACATCAATGGCGTAATCAACTAGCGAGCAATAATAATAAACCTCGGATGACAATACTTCTCTAAACAATCATGATATGATATAACAGGATGGTATCTCGCTAGCCCTTTCTGAGACCGCAAAACATAAATGCAGAGCACCTTTAAAGATCAAGGACTGACTAGACATTGTAATTCATGGTAAAAGAGATCCATTCATGATCATACTCAATGCAAATTAATAGTAATACATGCAACGACAGATGTGCTCTCCTACTAGTGCTTTTTGATAAGAGGATGATGACTCTGCATAAAAGTAAATAGATAGGCCCTTCGCAGAGGGAAGCAGGGATTTGTAGAGGTGCCAGAGCTCGATTTTTAAATAGAGATGAATAACATTTTGAGCGGTATACTTTCATTGTCAACATAACAACCAAGAATCTCGATATCTTCCATGCTACACACATTATAGGCGGTTCCCAAACAGAATGGTAAAGTTTATACTCCCCCAACCACCAACAAGCACACTCCACGGCCAGCCGAATCCACGGGTTACCGTCCAAACAAGCAACAGTCATGGGGGATTTTGTTTAATTATTATGATTTAGAGCATGGGACTGGGCATCCCAATTACCAGCCATTTTCTCGTGAATGATGAGCGGAGTCCACTCATCGTGAGAATAACCCACATAGCATGGAAGATATAGACAGCCCTAGTTGATACATGAGCTGTTCGAGCATACAAAATAGAATTTTATTTGAAGGTTTAGAGTTTGGCACATACAAATTTACTTGGAACGGCAGGTAAATACCGCATATAGGAAGGTATGGTGGACTCATATGGAATAACTTTGGGGTTTATGGAAGTGGATGCACAAGCAGTATTCCCGCTTAGTACAGGTGAAGGCTAGAAGGAGACTGGGAAGCGACCAGCTAGAGAGCAACAACGGTCATGAACATGCATTAAAATTAATCAACAATGAATGCAAGCATGAGTAGGATATAAATCACCATGAACATAAATATCGTGAAGGCTATGTTGATTTGTTTCAACTACATGTGCGAACATGTGCCAAGTCGAGTCACTTAAATCATTCAGAGGAGGATACCACCCATCATTCCACATCACAACCATTTTAATATCATGTTGGCACGCAAGATAGACCATTATAAATTCTCAGCTAATTAAGCATGGCATAAGCAGCTATGATCTCTAATTGTCATTGCAAACATGTTTCATTCATAACAAGCTGAATCAAGAACGACGAGCTATCGTATTTACAAAAATAAGAGAGGTCGAGTTCATACCATCTTTTCTCATCTCAATTAGTTCATCATATATCATCCTTATTGCCTTTCACTCGCACGACCGAACGGTGTGGATAATAATAATAGTGCACGTGCATTGGACTAAGCTGGAATCTGCAGGCATTTAATACAAGCGGGAAGACAAGGTAATATGGCTCAAGGTTAAATCCACAACAAAGCATATGAGAGCCACTAAGCATTTTAATCATGGTCTTCTACTCTTAACCCCTAAAGAAAAGAAAAGAAACTATTTACACGGGAAAGCTCCCAACAAGCAAAAGAAGAACGGGAAATCTTTTTGGGTTTTCATTTTTAGTTACTACTACAAGCAAAGAAAGTAAACTAGCTAGAAGCTACAACTAATATTTTCTTTTGTTTTTCTGGGGTTTTCTAGCACACAAGAAAAAGACTAAGAATAAGAAAACGAAACTAAGCATGGATGGTACAGTGAAAAAGTGTGAGCACCGACAACTAGAATAAGTGTGTGAACATGAATATAAAGTCGGTGAGAAACACGTACTCCCCCCAAGCTTAGGCTTTTGACCTAAGTTGGTCTATGGCCAGAATTGGCCTGGCGGATATCCAAAGTTGTAGTTGGGGTCGTACTGAGATGCAGCAGATGCTGCCTGCTGAGCCGCAGCTCGAAGCCGGGCTTCCTCCGTCATGTTATAATGGGCATTTGCCTCCTCCATAGTTATAGTGTGTCTTCCTTTTTCCTAAAAGTTAAACAAAGTAGGGTCAGGAAGAACAATAGGAATGGCATGCTTCCGGTTAAAGATTAGTCGATATTTGAGAGTTTGATTATCCCACTCTATAAACCGGTGACTAGCCATAGCATTACAGTCTAAATAAATAGTAGGCAAGGGGTCATCATAAGGGTGCACAGACACACCAAGATAGCGGGCTATGCGAGTAGCATAGATCCCACCAAATAAATCTCCATTAGAACCATTATGGTGTAGCCTACGTGCAACAATAGCTCCCAGATTATATTGCCTATCACCTAGTACAGCACTCCTGAGAACGCTAAGTTCGGGGACACACATGTGACAAGCCTCATCTTTACCATTTAAGCATCTACCGATAAAGAGAGCAAAGTAATGAATAGCAGGAAAATGTATGCTCCCAGTGGTGGCTTGTGTGATGTCCCTGGATTCCCCTACTGTAATACTAGCTAGGAATTCTCTAAATTCAGATTTACGAGGATCACTCATACTGCCCCATTGTGGGAGCTTGCAAGCCTCATTAAAATCATCTAAGTCCATGGTTTAAGATTTATCATATAGATCAAACAAGACAGTGTGAGAATTACGTGAAGATGAAAATTTAAACCCTCTCACAAAACTTTCAGTTAAGCCACGGTATTGTACGCACTTATCTTGCATGAAGTCCTCAAGGTCAGCGTTACGCACATATGCGTAAAATTCATCTTTGATGCCCGCTTGACTCATAAATTCATCTGACGGTCATTCACAAGGCCGCACATCAGCATCCCTTGGTGGTTCATCATCCGGCTCACAGAACGCGAGCCTTGGTCCTTGCTTCCTTGAAGGACCACCTTGGAAGTTTTTCCTAGACATTTTTCTAAAATTTTCTGAAATTTTTAGTAACTCACAAATAAAAGTTAACCAAACTCAACAAGATTGATAGCAACAACTCCTATAAGTGCCTAGAAGCTATATAATGCATTAGAACTACTTGGGACCAAGAAAATTTACATGCAAGCTCAAGAACAAGGTCACCACAGCAGCACAAATTTGCAACAAATAAAGCACTAGAACAAAAACTAATTGGAACAATGGAGGAGCCACATACCAAGGAACAATCTCCCCAAACAGTTTGGTGAATGGTGCTTTGAGCAAGGAGATCGAAAATGGCAGCAAACCGAGCTAGAACTCGGGTTTGAGCTGGCTGGGGATTTTTTGGGAGGAAGAAGAAGGGAATGGGTGGAAGGATAAGTGGAGGGGGCCACGTGGGGCCCTTGAGGCAGGGCGGCGCGCCCTGTGCCCTCGAGGCCAGGTGTTGGCTCCCCTCGCTGTGTGTTCAGTGTCATATTTTCTTAAATATTCTAGAAAAAATCATATTTCATTTTCATGGCATTTGGAGAACTTTTATTTTCGGGATATATTTTATTGCACGGATAAGTCTGGGAATAGACAGATAATGCTATTTTTGTTTTATTTAACCTAATTAACAGAAAGTAAAAGGAGGGTACAGAAGGTTTGTGCTATCTAGATTCACCTATCCCATGTTCATCAAAAGGAATCCATTAACAAGGTTGATCAGGTCTTGTTAATAAACTCTTTCCGAGTAACATGAAACCGGAGAATTTTCGAATAACACTATGTTACCTCAATGGGGATATGTATGTCCCCAACAATAAGTATGTCATATGCTTTCTTGATAGTAGGAATAGGAAACTCAAAACCTCCAATAGTAATAGTTGAAGTTTTTCCAATATAATTGATACTGAAGACCTGAGGTTGTTTCCTTGGAAAGTGTGCCGTATACTCATTACCATTGACATGAAAAGTGACATTGCCTTTGTTGCAATCAATAACAGCCCCTGCAGTATTCAGAAAAGGTCTTCCAAGAATAATAGACATACTATCATCCTTGGGAATATCAAGTATAACAAAGTCCGTTAAAATAGTAACATTTGCAACTACGACAGACACATCCTCACAAATTCCGACAGGTATAGCAGTTGATTTATCGGCCATTTGCAAAGATATTTCAGTAGGTGTCAACTTACTCAAGTCAAGTCTACGATATAAAGAGAGAGGCATAACACTAACACCAGCTCCAAGATCACACAAGGCAGCTTTAACATAGTTTCTCTTAATGGAGCAAGGTATAGTCGGTACTCCTGGATCTCCTAATTTCTTAGGCATTCCACCCTCAAAAGTGTAATTGGCAAGCATGGTGGAGATTTCTACATCAGGTATCTTTCTTTTGTTGGTAATAATGTCTTTCATATACTTGGCATAAGGATTTGTTTTAAGCACATCAGTCAAACGCATACGCAAAAAGATGGGTCTAATCATTTCAGCAAAGCGTTCAAAATCTTCAACATCATTTTTCTTGGATGGTTTCGGAGGAAAAGGTATGGGTTTCTGAACCCATGATTCTCTTTCCCTATCGTGCTTCCTAGCAACAAGTCTCTCTTATCATAACATTGATTCTTTGATTGTGGGTTATCAAGATCAACAACAGGTTCAATCTCTACATCATTAGCATTGCTAGGTTGAGAATCATCATGAACATCATTATTAATGTTATCACTAGGTTCATGTTCATTACCAGATAGTGTCTCAGCATCAAAAACAGATATAGCATTGGGATTCTCAGGTGGGTGAGCTACAGGTTCACTAGAAGCATGCATTGACGGGCTTGTCCTGCTCTGGATTGATATCGCCGTCGCCCTCCTTTTCCTTGGGTGTGTCCACCATGTATACATCGTATGTAGAAGTAGCCTTCCGTCGCCCCGTTGCGGGCGGGTTTGTATTTAGATCGGCTCCGGCATCATGGTCCATCCCATCGATGTATTCGGAAGCGTAATCTAATAGATCGGTTAGGTCCTCAACCGTGGCTACCAAGTGGGTGGTGGGTAGGAAGCGAAATTCCCTGTCCTCGGCCCCCAGTTCGAACTAGGCATAATTCGGCTGGGAATACTCCGCTAGGGAGAGAGATTTCAGTAAGTCCGGCGCTTCATCTAAAGGCGAGTGTCGGGCATGTGTTCGGATATTTGCAGTGCCGAGTTCAGCAACAGCCGCTCGATTGAGCCGAAAAGACGCAGATCCTGAGAGTTCGGAACTTGTACACTACTAGGAAAAGGGCTACTAATGGCGCACCGATTTTGCCCATTAATGGCGCACTACTGGTGCGCCATTTGTAGCACGCCATTAGTAGTATAGTGCACGGTGCGCCATTAGTATGCCTCGCAGGGGGGCATCTATACCTAGGTGCTTTGGCATACTAATGGCGCACTACATAGATGTGCGCCATTAGTAAAAAAATCAAATTTTTGTTTCCAACTTTTTTTTTCAATTTTTTTTATTTTTTTTCTTAATCTCAGATCATTATGGCTTAATATGGGGTCAATTTGCTTAATCTCAAGTCAAATCGCACTCTATGGTCAAACTTCCCATAAGGTCACCCATCGTCACACTACTCCAGCCCGAGCACGCTTAACTTCGTAGTTCTATCCAACCCCAGCACCAGCTCACTTCACACGCACTTGTTGATATATCTATCATATCAATCCTATTAACCCTTCTTGATGTCTAGGAGTTTGTTAATGTTCATGAGTATGATGAAATTTTGAAAATATATTTCAAACTTCCCGGTCATATTACGTATCATATTTTTGAAAAAAAAAATTATAATTTTTTTCGAAAATTTTATATATTTTTTTCTGTTACTAGTGGCGCACCTAGCAAACGGTGCGCCACTAGTAAGTTTGAAATTTTTTGAATTTTTTTGCTTCTAGATCTTAAAAGCCCCATAACTTTTTTTCTGTTAGGTTTTTGGGGATTTTGAAAATGTTTAACGGGGTTCCCACGGTTAAATTCGGATGTAACTTTTCGAGTAGATGATTTTTCATATAAAAAACTTTTTAATCCGAGTTCGTATGCAAAAGTTATACCCGTTTTACTAAATTCCAGAGATATTTTGCAAATAAAGTCAAAATTCATATTTGGAAATTTTCCCAACAAGTAGACCACATATCACATGGGAAACTTATTTTCTTTTATTTTTTTGACATATACATCATTTTCTTTTATATTTTTTTGAACTGGAAAAGGCGGTCCAGGGGGGGTGCAGTAATGGCCAAGTTACTAATGGCGCACGGTGGTAGTGGTGCGCCATTAGTAGTTCAACTACTAATGGCGCACCACTCCCACGGTGCGCCATTAGTATTTTTTGAAAATAAAATAAAAAAAAATAAAAACAAATTTTGAAAAAATAATACTAATGGCGCACCGTGGGAGTAGTGCGCCATTAGTAAGTTGAACTACTAATGGCGCACCACCCCCACGGTGCGCCATTAGTTTTTTTTTGAAAATAAAATTAAAAAAAATAAAAACAAAATTTGAAAAAAATTACTAATGGCGCACCGTGGATGTGGTGCGCCATTAGTAGTTCAACTACTAATGGCGCACTATCCACTGGTGCGCCATTAGTAGTTTTGAGAAAAATATGAAGAAAAAAAAATTGTTACTAATGGCGTACCACGTCAACGGTGCGCCATTAGTATATACTAATGGCGCACCGCATGTTTGGTGCGCCATTAGTGTCAACTCCATCTATAGCCCTTTTCCTAGTAGTGGTAGATGGAAATGAGCCCGGAGTTCCGGTGAGGGGAGTCCCGCTCAAGGCCAGGTCTGTGTGCGGCTCAGGTGTCGCTGAGTTTGCGATCTCCGTGGCGGGGTTAATCTTCCCGTCCTCGGATGAAGTGATATGCTCCAGACCTAAGGCCAGAGATGTTGCAAGTGTTACCCCCTGTACAGGGTCTGATGACAGATCTAAGTCATGTTCATCATGGTGGCAGGGAGCAGCTGCCATGGGTCCAAATCCACTGAAGATCAAATCTCTGCGGATATCAGCAACGTAGTTTAAGCTTCCAAACCTGATCTGGTGACCAGGGGCATAGCTGTCAACCTGCTCGATGTGGCCTTCAGTGTTGGCACGAAGGACAAAGCCGCCAAACACGAAGAGCTGGCCGGGAAGAAAAACTCCCTCGGTAGTGGCGTCGTTGGTGACGAAGCAAGCCATTGATCCTTCCGCCGAAGGCATAGTGGAACTCTCAATGAAAGCACCAATGTCGGTGTCAAAACCGGAAGATCTCGGGTAGGGGGTCCCAAACTATGTGTCTGAGGATCGATGGTAACAGGAGACAGGGGACACGGTGTTTACCCGGGTTCAGGCCCCCTTGATCGAGGTAATACCCTACTTCCTGCTTGATTGATCTTGATGAATATGGGTTACAAGAGTTGATCTACTTCGAGGTCGTAATGGCTAAACCCTAAAAGTCTAGCCTATGTGATTGCTATCATTCAGTTGTTGTCTCTACGTACTAAACCCTCCGATTTATATATGCACCAGAGGGACCTAGTGTTTGTACATGATCACCTTGCAGAGGAAGGAAAGTATTAAACCCAGACTCTAAAATTTCTATTTTACACATGGGGAGTCCTATCCGGATATGGGAGATAGTCTTCATCGATAATCTTGACAGCCCACCAGTCCGGCCCATAATGAATGATCCGGTCACCTGAGGACCCCTTAATCTAGGAGATCATGACGATGTTTTGGAGATGGAGATCAAAAGCACAAGATGATGATGGCCATATCATGTCACATATTATGATTGTATGTGATGTTTATCTTTTTATGCATCTTATTTTGCTTAGTACGGTGGTAGCATTATAAGATGATCCCTTACAAAAATTTCAAGGTACAAGTGTTCTCCCTGAGTATGTACCGTTGCGACAGTTCGTCGTGCCGAGACACCATGTGATGATCGGGTGTGATAAGCTCTACGTTCACATACAACGGGTGTAAGACAGTTTTGCACATGTAGAATACTCGGGTTAAACTTGACGAGCCTAGCATGTACATAAATGCCCTCGAATACTGGAGACCGAAAGGTCGAGCGTGAATCATATAGTAGATATGATCAACATAAGATGTTCACCATTGAAAACTACTCCATCTCACGTGATGATCGGACATGGTTTAGTTGATTTGGATCATGTGATCATTTAGATGACTTGAGGGATGTCAATCTAAGTGGGGATTCTTTAGTAATATGATTAATTGAACATTAATTTTTCATGAACTTAGTCCTGATAGTATTGGCAAACTATGTTGTAGATCAATAGCTTGCGTTGTAGCTCCCCTATGTTTTTTATATGTTCCTAGAACAAACTAAGTTGAAAGATGTTAGTACCAATGATGCGTACTAGGTCCGAGATCTGAGGATTATCCTCATTGCTGCACAGAAGTATTACATCCTTGATGCACCGCTAGTTGACAGACCTATTGTAGGAGCAGATGCAAACATTATGAACATTTGGCAAAGCTCAATATGATGTCTACTTAATAGTTTAGTGCACCATGCTTTACGGCTTAGAACCGGGACTTCAAAAATGTTTTGAACACCACGGGGCATATGAGATGTTCCAAGAGCTGAAATTGGTATTTCAGACTCATGCCCATGTCGAGATGTATGAGACCTCTGACAAATACTTTGCCTATAAGATGGAGGAGAATAGCTCAGCTAGTGAGCATGTGCTCAGAATGTCTGGGTACTACAATCACTTGAAACAAGTGGGAGTTAATCTTCCAGATAAGATAGTGATTGACGGAGTTCTCTAGTCACTATCACAAAGCTACTAGAACTTCATGATGAACTATAATATGCAAGGGATGACGAAAACGATTCCTGAGCTCTTTGCGATGCTGAAATCAGCAAAGGTAGAAATCAAGAAAGAGCATCAAGTGTTGATGGTTAAAAAAGACCACTAGTTTCAAGAAAAAGGGCAAGGGAAAGAAAGGGGACTTCAAGAAGAACGGCAAGCATGTTGCCACTCCCGAGAAGAAGCACAAAGATAGACCCAAGCCTGAAACTAAGTGCTTCTACTGCAAAGGAAATGGTCACTGGAAGCGGAACTACCCCAAATATTTGGCGGATAAGAAGGATGGCGAAGTGAACAAAGGTATATTTGATATACATGTTATTGATGTGTACCTCATAGTGCTCGTAGTAGCCCCTGGGTATTTGATACATGTTCGGTTGCTAAGATTAGTAACTCGAAATAGGAGTTGCAGAATAAACGGAGACAAGTTGAGGGTGAGGTGAAGATGTGTGTTGGAAGTAGTTCCAATATTGATATGATCATCATCGCACACTCCCTATACTTTCGGGATTAGTGTTAAACCTAAATAAATGTTATTTGGTGTTTGCATTGAGCATGAACAAGATTGGATCGTGTTTATTTCAATACGATTATTCATTTAAGTCAGAGAATAATTGTTATTCTGTTTACATAAATAAAACCTTCTATGGTCATACACCCAAGGTGAATGGTTTATTGAATCTCGATCATAGTAATACACATGTTGATAATATTGAAGCCAAAAGATGCAGAGTTGATAATGATAGTGCAACATACTTGTGGCATTGCCGTTTAGGTCTTATTGGTGTAAAGCGCATCAAGAAACTCCATGCTGATGGGCTTTTAGAATCACTTGGTGCTTGCGAACCATGCCTCATGGGCAAGTTGACTAAGACTCCGTTCTCCAAAACAATAGAGCAAGCAACTAACAAATTGGAAATCATACATAGTGATGTATGTGGTCCAATGAGTGTTGAGGCTCGCGGCGGGTATCGTTATTTTCTGACCTTCACACATGATTTAAGCAGATGGGTATATCTACTTAATGAAATATAAGTCTGAAACATTTGAAAAGTTCAAAGAATTTCAGAGTGAAGTAGAGAATCATCGTAACAAGAAAATAAAGTTTCTACGATCTGATCGCGGAGGCGAATATTTGAGTTACGAGTTTGGTCTTCATTTGAAATAATGTGGAATAGTTTCACAACTCACGCCACTTGGAACACCACAGCGTAATGGTGTGTCCGAACGTCGTAACTGTACTTTATTAGATATGGTGCGATCTATGATGTCTCTTACCGATTTACCACTATCGTTTTGGGGTTATGCTTTAGAGACAGCTGCATTCACGTTAAATAGGGCACCATCTAAATCCGTTGAGATGACACCTTATGAACTGTGGTTTAGCAAGAAACACAAGTTGTCGTTTCTTAAAGTTTGGGGATGCGATGCTTATGTGAAAAAGCTTCAACCTGATAAGCTCGAACCCAAGTCGGAGAAATGTGTCTTCATAGGATACCCAATAGAAACTATTGGGTACACCTTCTATCACATATCCGAAGGCAAGATATTCGTTGCTAAGAATGGATCCTTTCTAGAGAAGGAGTTTCTCTCAAAAGAAGTGAGTGGGAGGAAAGTAGACCTTGATGAGGTAATTGTACCTTCTCCCGTATTGGAAAGTAGTTCATCATAGAAGTCAGTTCCAGTGATTCCTACACCAATTAGTGAGGAAGCTAATGACGATGATCATGAAACTTTAGATCAAGTTACTACCGACCCTCGTAGGTCGACCAGAGTGTGTTCCACCCCAGAGTGGTACGGTAACCCTATTATGGAAGACATGTTACTAGACCATGACGATCCTACGAACTATGAGGAAGCGATGATGAGCCTAGATTCTGCAAAATGGCTTGAGGCCATGAAATCTGAGATGGGATCCTTGTATGAGAACAAAGTATGGACTTTGGTTTTCTTGCCCGATGATCGGCAAGCCAAAGAAAAGAAATGGATCTTTAAGAAGAAGACTGAAGCCGAAGGTAATGTTACTGTCTACAAAGCTCGACTTGTTGCGAAAGGTTTTCAACAAGTTCAAGGAGTTGACTACGATAAGACTTTCTCACCCATAGCGATGCTTAAGTCTATCTGAATCATGTTAGCAATTGCCACATTTTATGACTATGAAATTTGGCAAATGGTTATCTCAAGGAAGAGTTGTACATGATGCAACCAGAAGGTTTTGTCGATCCTAAAGGTGCTGACAAAGTGTGCAAGCTCCAGCGATCCATCTATGGACTGGTGCAAGCATCTCGGAGTTGGAATATACGCTTGATGACGTGATCAAAGCATATGTTTTTATACAGACTTTTGGACAAGCCGGTATTTACAAGAAAGTGAGTGGGAGCTCTGTAGCATTTCTGATATTATATGTGGATGACATATTGTTGATTGGAAATGATGTAGAATTTCTGGATAGCGTAAAAGGATACTTGAATAAGAATTTTTATAATGAAATACCTCGATGAAGCTGCTTACATATTGGGCATCAAGATCTATAGAGATAGATGAAGACGCTTGATAAGATTTTTCAATGAATACTTACCTTCATAAGATTTTGAAGGAGTTCAAAATGGATCAGTCAAAGAAGGAGTTCTTGCCTGAGTTGTAAGGTATGAAGTTGAGTAAGACTCAAAACCCGACCACGGCAGAAGATAAATAGAGAATGAAATTCATTCCATATGCCTCAGCCATAGATTCTATAAAGTATGACATGCTATGTACCAGACCTATTGTGTACCTTGCGATGAGTTTGGCAAGGGGGTACGATAGTGATCCAGGAATGGATCACTGGACAGCGGTCAAAATTATCCTTAGTTACCTAAGAGGACTAAGGAAATGTTTCTCGGTTATGAAGGTGATAAAGAGTTCATCGTAAAGGGTTACGTCGATGCAAACTTTAAACACTGATCCAGATGACTCAGGGTATCAATCTGGATACATATTGAAAGTGGGAGCAATTAGCTAGAGTGGCTCCATGCAGAGCATTGTAGGCATAGAAATTTGTGAAATACATACGGATCTGAATGTGACAGACCCATTGACTAAAGTTCTCTCACAAAGCCAAAATTGATCACACCTTAGTACTCTTTGGGTGTTAATCACATGGCGATGTGAACTAGATTATTGACTCTAGTAAACCCTTTGGGTCTTGGTCACATGGCAATGCAAACTATAGGTGTTAATCACATCACGATGTGAACTATCGGTGTTAAATCACATGGCGATGTAAACTAGATTATTGACTCTAGTGCAAGTGGGAGGCTGAAGGAAATATTCCCTAGAGGCAATAATAAAGTTGTTATTTTATATTTCCTTATATCATGATAAAGGTTTGTTATTCATGCTAGAATTGTATTAATCGGAAACTTGATACATGTGTGGATACATAGACAAAACATCGTGTCCCTAGTAAGCCTCTACTAGACTAGCTCGTTAATCAAAGATGGTTAAGTTTCCTAACCATAGACATGTGTTGTCATTTGGTGAACGGGATGACATCATTAGGAGAATGATGTGATGGGCAAGACCCATCTGTTAGCTTAGCATAATGATCATGTAGTTTTATTGCTATTGCTTTCTTCATGACTTATGCATGTTCCTCTGACTATGAGTTTATGCAACTCCCGAAGACCGGAGGAACACCTTGTATGCTATCAAATGTCACAATGTAACTGGGTGATTATAAAGATGCTCTATATGTGTTTTTGAAAGTTTTTGTGGTGTTAGCATAGATCGAGAATATGATTTGGCACTCCGAGTGTTGGTGAGGTATCCGATAGGTGTGCTGATAAAGTCATCGTTGTTGTGACTAGTGAAGTCACACAACTTGGTGTTCCCGGTGGAACCCATAGTAGCAAGCAAGCAAGATAACTATTTTTGTGATTTTCGATAAAAAGGTACTAAAGCAAAAATGAAAGGTAAACTAACAAGACTAAAAAGCAAAGGTAAAAGATAGCATGCAACTCCCCTATCCTGAAGAGTGGAGTCCTCGGCAACGGCGCCAGAAAATACTCCTTGATGGGCCTCGAACCCCTCGTTGGTTACCCCAAGTGGAAGGTGTAAGATGTAGTAAGTAGAAGTGTTTTCCCCTAGCAAAGATGCCAAGGATCGAATCCCCAGAGACTCCTAGGTTCAACAAGTAGGTGTCAATTGCAAACGGCCCAATTAGCAATCAACGTGGACCTGCACACAGATACAAATAACTTTGCTCCCAACGAGTACAGACAGGTTGTCAATCTCTCCGGCCTTGTAGTTCACAAAGGGTTAAAAGCAATATGATAGTAGTGATAGATAGTGTTTTGCAATAGTAAGTAAATAACGAAAAGTAAATAGTGGATGTGATCAATGATGGTAATATGGACCGGAGTCTCATGATGTTCACTAGTGATGTCTCTCTCCCAAAAGACGATAAAACAGCTATGTGAGGTAACAAATTACAGCTGGGCAATTGACAGGACCACGAACGCAAACCAATGCTGATTACATTGCAAGAAAGGTTGAGGTTCAAAGCATGGGCGGTACGCCAAAGTAAGTAGACCGAAATCCATCAATATCTACTACTAATCATCCACCTTGAGATATCTATCCAGAACATCTCGCTGGTATTAAGTTGCGAGTCCCACCCATAGTGTAAACTCAATGCAACACACAACTGCATTAAAAGAACTTTGCGTAAAGTAAACAATCCTTGCACTCGCGGGCACAAGCACCGTTGTTTTCCCCCTTGTGGCAACAGCACATCCCCTAGACTCATGTTTCTGTCACTCAAGCTAGTCATCGAGGGGCATGAACCCACAATCGAGCATAACGTTCCCTCTTGGAGTCACTACTTACTACTCGGCCAAAGCAATAAATAACAACGGAGAACATGCAACAATTACTTATGAACTAAAATATAAAAGAGGTGAATCAAATATATTACTCAAGATCAATCTGAACATAATCTCATAATCCATCGGATCCCAGCAAACTCAACATAGCAACAGCATAAGGATTACATAGATGCCTCGATCATGTAGGGCAGCTCACGAGGACTAATTAGTGAAGCACAAGAACGGGAGGAGAACATCACATAGCTACTGGTCATGGACTCATGGTCCAAGGGAGACTACTCACGAGTCATCCGGGAGGCGTCCATGGTGGTGGAGAAGCTCCCGGTGGTGATCCTCCCCTCCGGCTGGGTGCCGGGAAGAGTTCTCCTGGTGCTCCCGATCTTGGAAGCGGCGGCGGCGGCGGAACAGAGATGGGATCGCGAAAAGAAGTCCTGTTCTGAGGGTTACGGAGGACCCTTTAAATATATGCCAAAGTAGGGCACCGGGGGAGCCTCGGGGGGCCCAGGCGCCCCCCCGGCGCGGCCCAGGGGGGGCGCGCCCACAGGGCGCCTGGAGCCCATGTGCCCCCCCCCCCAGGCTTCCCTTCGGACGCAGTGTTGTTTCCGGATCGCTGATTTTTTATATAATTTTTCTGGATTTTTCTGGGCAGTTCTTGAAACGTGAAAACCTGAAATACAAAAACAGCCGAAAACAGAAACTAGCACTGGGGTGCACTGGATTAGTAAGTTAGTCCAAATATGATCAAAAGTGTATGGAAGTGTATGAATATCATAGCAATATCACCCAAAAGTGGCATGGAGCAAGCAGAAATTATAGATACGTTTTGGACGTATCAGTATCTCTGGGCCCTCTCGGTAATACACATCATAATAATCCTTGCAAGCAAATGACTAATGAGTTAGTCACATGATGATGTTTTACGGAACAAGTAAAGAGACTTGCCAGTAAGGAGATTGAACTAGGTATGATGATACCGACGATCGAATCTCGGTCAAGTAACATACCGATGAAAATGGAACAATGTATGTTGTTATGCGGTTTGACCGATAAAGATCTTCGTAGAATATGTAGGAACCAATATGAGCATCCAGGTTCCTCTATTGGTTATTGACCGGAGATGTGTCTCGGTCATGTCTACATATTTCTCGAACCCGTAGGGTCCGCACGCTTAACGTTCGATAACGATTTGTATTATGAGTTATGTGATTTGATGACCGAAGATTGTTCAGAGTCCCGGATGAGATCACGAACATGACGAGGACTCTCGAAATGGTCGAGAGGTAAAGATCGATATATTGAAAGGCTATATTCGGACATCAAATGGTTTCGAGTGATTCGGGTATTTTTCGGAGTACCGCGGACTTACAGGAATTCGTCCGGGGGAAGTTAATGGGCCTTATTGGGCTTTAGTGGAGAGAGAGAAGAAGGGCCACAAGGTGGCGCGTGCCTCCCACCTGCCCAAACCAAATTGGGTAAGGGGTGGGGGCGCCCTCCCCCCCCCCCTTTCCTTCTTCCTCTCCCTGCTTTCCTTCTTTCCTACACCGAAAAGGAAAGGTAATCCTACTAGGACTTGGGAGTCCTAGTAGGACTCCCTACACTTGGCGCGACCCTAGGTGGGCCCTCCTCTCTCCCTCCCTCCTTTATATACGTGGGTAGGGGGCACCCCAAAGGCACAACAGACAATCTCTTAGCCGTGTGCGGTGCCCCCCTCCACAGTTACACACCTCAGTCATATCGTTGTAGTGCTTAGGCAAAGCCCTGCGCCGGTAACTTCATCATCACACCACGCCGTCGTGCTGACGAAACTCTCCCTTGTCCTCAGCTGGATCAAGAGCTCGAGGGACGTCATCGTGCTGAACGTGTGCTGAACACGGAGGTGCCGTACATTCGGTACTTGGATCGGTTGGATCGTGAAGACGTTCGACTACATCAACCACATTACTAAACGCTTCCGCCTTTGGTCTACGAGGGTACGTGGACACACTCTCCCTGCTCGTTGATATACTTCTCCTAGATAGATCTTGCGTGATCGTAGGAATTTTTTTTAAATACTACGTTCCCAACAACTGAGAACATAGGTTGTTGAGTTTCAAGGGAATTCATTCTTTGAACCCTAACATGTGAATTGGTTGCTACTTTAACATGAGAAATTTTATAGGAAAGAATTGATGATATGATGCTAGGAAAAGTAATTGAAATTGTCATTGATCAAACTTTTGCACTTTCCTAGCATTCACACTTCATAAATTATTTATTTTATCATTTACCTACTAGAGGACGAGTAGGAATTAAGCTTGGGGATGCTTATACATCTCCAACGTATCTATAATTTATGAAGTATTCAGGTTGTTTTATTATCATTCTTGGATTTTTACAATCATTTTATAGCAACTTTATATCATTTTTTTAGAGAACCTATTGACCCAGTGGCCAATGCGAGTTGCTTTTTTTGCTTGTTTTTTACATTGCAGGAAATCAATATCAAACGGAGACCAAACACCGCGAAACTTTTTGGTGATTTTTTATGGGCTAGAACACCCAGAATGGGCCAGAGCTGCACCTGGGGGTGCCCCGAGGGGGGCACAACCCACATGGGCACCCCCCCTGGCGCGCCCTGGTGGGTTGTGCCCAACTCGGTGGCCACCCGCACCCCCTCTTTACCCTATAAATTCCCAAATATTCCGAAAACCCTCGGGGTGAACCTAGATCAGAAATTCTGCCGCCGCAAGGCTCTGTAGTCCACGAGATCAAATCTAGAGCCCTTTCCGGCACTCCGCCGGAGGGGTAAATCATCACCAGTGGCCATCTTCATCATCCCGGCAGCCACCATGGTGAGGAGGGAGTAGTCCACCCTTGGGGCTGAGGGCTTGTACTAGTAGCTATGTGTTTAATCTCTCTCTCTCGCGCGATCTTGAGATGTCACGATCTTGATATATCATGGGCTTTGTTAACATAGATGGATCATATGATGCTTCTCCCCTCTCTACTCTTGTTGTGATGAATTGAATCTTTACCCTTTGACGTTTTGTCATATCAGTTTGAATGTTCAGATTTGAGAACACATGATGAATGTCTTGCGGTATGAATACTTGAGGCGACAATGGGGTACCATATTGATTCACTTGATGTATGTTATGGCACTCAACTTGCGGATTCCCGCAGTGACATTAGGGTAATCTATGCATAGGGGTTGATGCATGTTTTTATTACCATTTCTCCGATAGAAACTTTGGAGTCTCCTTGTAGTTCTTTGTGTGGATTGAATATTATGATCATGAAGTTGTTTAATTATTATCGTAGAATCAACTCTTGGATATTTGTGGTGACATTGGAATATCTAGGTGACATTAGAGTTGGTTGATGTGTCTCATATGGTGTTATTTTAGTACAAACTCTTGGTTAGATTGATCGGAAAGAATAGCTTTGTGTAATTTTAGTACGAACTCTAGGATAGATTGATCGAAAAGAATAGCTTTGAGGTGGTTTTGTACCGTACAAACAATTTCTATCTTTTTTTCTCCGCTGCTAGGAACTCGGGAGTGATTCTTTATTGCACTTTGAGGGATAATCATATGATCCAACTATGTTAGCATTGTTGAGAGATTGCACTCGCAAAAGTACGGATCCTACGCCTCATTTTACATCATTGCAATACCATTTGTGCTCCGTTTTACTATTACTACCTTGCTTTTTTTTATTGTTCGCACTAACAAAACTCATATCTACTATCCATATTACACTGGTATCACCATCTCTTCGCCGAACTAGTGCACCTATACAATTTGCCATTGTATTGGGTGTGTTGGGGACACAAGAGACTTTTTATTATTTGATTGCAGGGTTGTTTGAGAGAGACCATCTTCATCCTACACCTCCCATGGATTGATAAACCTTAGGTCATCCACTTGAGGGAAATTTGCTACTGTCCTACAAAACTCTGTGCTTGGAGGCCCAACACGAGTCTACAAGAACAAGTTGTGTAGTAGACATCGGTGGCCACCGGCACAGAGCGCTAGGCAGGGGAGAGCGGAGCGCTAGGCAGAGACCCTTCATATGCGCATGCCACAAGTTTGAGCATTAAGTTTCATGGTTCCTGCTATCTAAAAGTAAAACCTAAAGATCCAATCGCCTCGGCTGAATTATATAGCGCCTTGGATTTTTAGTCAATGGGTTTTCTAATTTTGAACGTCAAGGGCCAAAAAAAACTCGATGTAGCCGCGTGAGTTTACATCATCTCTTATACATCATCTGTTGTAGCATATTTTTACATCATCAAATATACACCATGCGCGTGTTTGGTTGCCCGCATCGAGCCCAACCAGGCTCGTGTGGGAAGGAAGAGGCCTGTTTGGTTACTTGGTTTCATTGTTGGGCCTGCATCACATGCTTCTCAAAGTAGCCCAGAGCCTAGCTCGCTGGGAACACTCGGATCGGTAGTTTCTTGCGAGCCAAGCTAAGTGCAGCGCGAGGTTGCATGGGCGGGTGCGACGTGAGGGCGAGGGGGGATGCCGGGAGATGGGAAATCTAGTGTGCCGTCCCGGCGCCAAATCTAGCCTCACCCTCCTTTCTACTCGTTCACCCATAGCCACTTTCTTCCGAACTGCCTCACCATCAGCGGCGGCTGCAATTTTAGATCTGCGCTAGAGGCGGCGGCGGCGATGGAAGAGGTGGCGGCATTTGCGGTGGATCTGGTGCTCCCCTTGCTGTTGGCCACCATCCGGTCGACCTTGTATGTGCCATGGCTGCCCCTACGCCGTCCTCGTCTCCGATGCCGGTAAGTAGCACCCCCTCCCTCCTTCGTTAGGTCGGTGGTTAGGTCGTTAGGAAAGGTGTAGGATCGATTTCCCACTGAACGAATTGTCGATATCGACTAGGTTATGAACGCGCGGATGAGGCTGGTAATTCAGGTAGTAGCACTTGTAAGTGTGATTCAGTCATGGATCATGTTCATGCACCAGAGAGCTGTTCGTCATGCTAGGACACCTTTGATCCGCTATGGCCAATGTTTATCTGGAAACAGGAGAGGATCCAAAATCTGAACTACATCTACAACTGCAATGACGTCTGTTGGAAATATGCCCTAGAGGCAATAATAAAATGGTTATTATTATATTTCCTTGTTCATGATAATTGTCTATTGTTCATTCTTGAATTGTATTATCCGGAAACAGTGATACATGTGTGAATAGATAGACCACAACGTGTCCCGAGTAAACCTCTAGTTACTTGCTCGTTGATTAACAGATGGTTACGGTTTCCTGACCATGGACATTGGATGTCATTGATAACGGGATCACATCATTAGGAGAATAATGTGATGGACATGACCCAATCCTAAGCCTAGCACAAGATCGTGTAGTTCGTATGCTAAAGCTTTTCCAATGTCAAGTATCCTTTCCTTAGACCATGAGGTTGTGCAACTCCCGGATACCGTAGGAATACTTTGGGTGTGCCAAACGTCACAACGTAACTGGGTGGCTATAAATGTACACTACGGGTATCTCCGAAAGTGTCTGTTGGGTTGGCACGAACCGAGACTGGGATTTGTCACTCTATATGACGGAGAGGTATCTCTGGGCATCATCGTAATGAGCTCAATGTGTCCAAGGGGTTGGTCACGGGATGATGTGTTACAGAACGAGTAAAGAGACTTGCCATGATGAGATTGAACAAGGTATCGGTATACCGACGATCGAATCTCGGGCAAGTGCTATATCGATGGACAAAGGGAATCGTATACGGGATTGATTGAATCCTCGACATCGTGGTTCATCCGATGAGATCATCGAGGAGCATGTGGGAGCCAACATGGGTATCCAGATCCCATTGTTGGTTATTGGCCGGAGAGTCGTCTCCTTCATGTCT
The DNA here is from genome assembly GCA_902687465.1 of Secale cereale. Taxonomy (NCBI): domain Eukaryota; kingdom Viridiplantae; phylum Streptophyta; class Magnoliopsida; order Poales; family Poaceae; genus Secale; species Secale cereale. The sequence goes on from LR738709.1 coordinate 17,073,883, forward strand.
ACGTGTCTCCCGAACCCGTAGGGTCTACACACTTAAGGTTCGGTGACGCTAGGGTTGTAGAGATACAAGTATGCGGTAACCCGAAAGTTGTTCGGAGTCCCGGATGAGATCTCGGACGTCACGAGGAGTTCCGGAATGGTGCGGAGGTAAAGAATTGTATGTAGGAAGTCCAGTTTCGGCCACCGGGAAGATTTCGGGCGTCACCGATATTGTATCGGGATCACCGGAAGGGTCCTGGGGGTCCACCGGGTGGGGCCACCTATCCCGGAGGGCCTCATGGGCTGAAAGGGGAAGGGAGCCAGCCCCTGGTGGGCTGGTGTGCCCCCCTTGGGCCTACCCCTGCGCCTAGGGTTGGAAACCCTAAGGGTGGGGGGCGCCTCACCTGGCTTGGGGGGGCAAGTCCCCCCCTGGCCGCCGCCCCCTAAGAGATTAGATCTCATAGGGCCGCCCCCCCAGGGCCCCTATATATAGTGGGGGGGAGGGAGGGCAACCGCACCCAATGCCCTGGCGCCTCCCTCTCCCTCCCGTGACACTTCTTCATCCTCCCGCGGCGCTTGGCGAAGCCCTGCTGGAATCCCGCTGCTTCCACCACCACGCCGTCGTGCTGCTGGATCTACATCAACCTCTCCCCCCCTTGCTGGATCAAGAAGGAGGAGACTTCCCCGCTCTGTACGTGTGTTGAACGCGGAGGTGCCGTCCGTTCGGCGCTAGGATCATCGGTGATTTGGATCACGACGAGTACGACTCCATCATCCCCGTTCTCTTGAACGCTTCCGCTCGCGATCTACAAGGCTATGTAGATGCACTCCCCTCTCCCTCGTTGATAGATGACTCCATAGATTGATCTTGGTGATGCGTAGAAATTTTTTGATTTCTGCTACGTTCCCCAACAGTGGCATCATGAGCTAGGTCTATGCGTAGTATCTTGCACGAGTAGAACACAAAGTAGTTGTGGGCGTAGATTTGTTCAATTCTCTTGCCGTTACTAGTCTTATCTTGATTCGGTGGCATCGTGGGATGAAAAGGCCAGGACCGACCTTACACGTACGCTTACGTGAGACAGGTTCCACTGACTGACATGCACTAGTTGCATAAGGTGGCTAGCGGGTGTCTGTCTCTCCCACTTTAGTCAGATCGGATTCGATGAAAAGGGTCCTTATGAAGGGTAAATAGAAATTGGCATATCACGTTGTGGTTTTGGCGTAGGTAAGAAACATTCTTGCTAGAAACCTATAGCAGCCACGTATAAACTTGCAACAACAATTAGAGGACATCTAACTTGTTCTTGCAGCATGTGTCGTGTGATGTGATATGGCCAAAAGGATGTGATGAATGATATATATGTGATGTATGAGATTGATCATGTTCTTGTAATAGGAATCACGACTTGCATGTCGATGAGTATGACAACCGGCAGGAGCCATAGGAGTTGTCTTATTTTATTGTATGACCTGCGTGTCACTAAAAACGCCATGTAATTACTTTAGTTTATTGATAAACGTTAGCCATAGTAGTAGAAGTAATGTTTGGCGAGACAACTTCATGAAGACACAATGATGGAGATCATGATGATGGAGATCATGGTGTCATGCCGGTGACGATGATGATCATGGAGCCCCGAAGATGAAGATCAAAAGGAGCAAAATGATATTGGCCATATCATGTCACTATTTGATTGCATGTAATGTTTATCATGTTTTTACATCTTATTTGCTTAGAACGACAGTAGTAAATAAGATGATCTCTCACTAAAATTTCAAGAATTGTGTTCCCCCTAACTGTGCACCGTTGCTAAGGTTCGTTGTTCCGAAGCACCACGTCATGACCGGGTGTGATAGGCTCTAACGTTTGCATACAACGGGTGTAAGCCAGATTTACACACGCAAAACACTTAGGGTTCACTTGACGAGCCTAGCATGTACAGACATGGCCTCGGAGCACGGAAGACCGAAAGGTCAAACATGAGTCGTATAGAAGATATGATAAACATAAAAGATGTTCACCGTTGATGACTAGTCCGTCTCACATGATGATCGGACCTGGCCTAGTCGATTCGGATCATGTATCACTTGGGTGACTAGAGAGATGTCTATCTGAGTGGGAGTTCATTAAATTTGTTTAGATGAACTTAATTGTCATGAACATAGTCTAAAATCTTTACAATATGTCTTGTAGATCCAATGGCCCACGCTAATGTTGTCCTCAACTTCAACACATTCCTGGAGAAAACCAAGCTGAAAGACGATGGTAGCAACTATACGGATTGGGTCCGTAACTTGAGGATCATCCTCATAGCTGCCAAGAAAACATATGTCCTTGAAGCACCGCTAGGTGACGCTCCCGCCCCAGCGAACCAAGACGTTATGAACACCTGGCAGTCGTGTTGTGATGATTACTCCCTGGTTCAGTGCGGCATGCTTTACAGCTTAGAATCGGGGCTCCAAAAGTGTTTTGAGCACCACGGAGCATATGAGATGTTCCAAGAGCTGAAAATGGTTTTCCAAGCTCATGCCCGAGTCGAGAGATATGACGTCTCCGACGCATTCTACAATTGTAAGATGGAGGAGAAATAGTTCTGTCAGCGAGCATATACTCAAATTGTCTGGGTTGCACAATCGCTTGTCTCAGTTGGGAATTAATCTCCCAGATGAAGCAGTCGTTGACAGAATCCTTCAGTCCCTCCCACCTAGCTACAAGAGCTTCGTGATGAACTCCAATATGCAAGGGATGGAGAAGTCCATTCTCGAGGTGTATTCAATGCTGAAATCAGTGGAGGTGAGATCAAGAAAGAACATCAAGTATTGATGGTGAATAAAACCACTAAGTTCAAGAAAGGCAAGGGTAAGAAGAACTTCAAGAAGGACGGCAAAGGAGTTGCCGCGCCCGGTAAGCCAGTTGCCGGGAAGAAGCCAAAGAATGGACCCAAGCCTCAGACTGAGTGCTTTTATTGCAAGGGAACGGGTCACTGGAAGCGGAACTGCCCCAAATACTTAGCAGATAAGAAGGCCGGCAACGTCAAAGGTATATGTGATATACATGTTATTGATGTGTACCTTACCAGCGCTCGTAGTAGCTCCTGGGTATCTGATACCGGTTCGGTTGCTCACATTTGTAACTCAAAGCAGGAGCTGCGGAATAAGCGGAGGCTAGCGAAGGAAGAGGTGACGATGCGCGTCGGGAATGGTTCCAAGGTCGATGTGATCGCCGTCGGCACGCTATCTCTACATCTATCCTCGAGATTAGTTTTAAACCTCAATAATTGTTATTTAGTACCAGCTTTGAGCATGAACATTGTATCTTGATCTCGTTTAATGTGAGATGGCTACTCATTTAAATCCGAGAATAATGGTTGTTCTATTTATATGAGAGATATGTTTTATGGCCATGTCCCGCTGGTCAATGGTTTATTCTTAGTGAATCTCGAACGTGATGTTACACATATTCATAGTGTGAATGCCAAAAGATGTAAGGTTGATAATGATAGTCCCACATACTTCTGGCACTGCCGCCTTGGTCATATTGGTGTCAAACGTATGAAGAAGCTCCATGCGGATGGACTTTTGTAGTCTCTTGATTATGAATCATTTGACACGTGCGAACCATGCCTCTTGGGCAAGATGACCAAGACTCCATTCTCCGGAACAATGGAGCGAGCAACCAACTTATTGGAAATCATACATACCGATGTGTGCGGTCCAATGACTGTTGAAGCTCGCGGTGGCTATCATTATGTTCTCACCCTCACAGATGACTTAAGTAGATATGGGTATGTCTACTTGATGAAACACAAGTCTGAGACCTTTGAAAGGTTCAAGGAATTTCAGAATGAGGTTGAGAATCAACGTGATAGAAAAATAAAGTTCTTACGATTGGATCGTGGAGGAGAATATTTAAGTCACGAATTTGGCACACACCTAAGGAACTGTGGAATTGTTTCACAATTGACGCCGCCTAGAACACCTCAGCGTAATGGTGTGTCCGAACGTCGTAATCATACTCTGTTGGACATGGTGCGATCTATGATGTCTCTTACCGACTTACCGCTATCATTTTGGGGTTATGCTTTAGAGACTGCCGCATTCACTTTAAATAGGGCTCCGTCTAAATCCGTTGAGACGACACCGTATGAACTTTGGTTTGGCAAGAAACCTAAGTTATCATTTCTGAAAGTTTGGGGTTGCGATGCTTATGTCAAGAAACTTCAACCTGAAAAGCTCGAACCCAAATCGGAAAAATGCGTGTTCATAGGATACCCTAAGGAAACTATTGGGTATACCTTCTACCTCAGATCCGAAGGAAAGGTCTTCGTTGCCAAGAATGGATCCTTTCTGGAGAAAGAGTTTCTCTCGAAAGAAGTGAGTGGGAGGAAATTGGAACTTGATGAGGTGATAGTCACCCCTTCCGAACCAGAAAGTAGCGCAGCGCGGGAAGTTGTTCCTGTGGTGCCTGCACTGACTAGGGAGGAAGTTAATGATAATGATCATGAAGCTTCAGATCAAGTTACTACTGAACTTCGTAGGTCCACAAGGACATGTTCCGCACCAGAGTGGTACGGCAACCCTGTCCTGGAAATCATGTTGTTAGACAACGGTGAACCTTCGAACTATGAAGAAGCGATGGCGGGCCCGGATTCCAACAAATGGCTTGAAGCCATGAAATACGAGATAGGATCCATGTATGATAACAAAGAATGGACTTTGGTGGACTTGCCCGATGATCGGCACGCCATAGAAAACAAATGGATCTTGAAGAAGAAGACTAACGCGGATGGTAATGTGACCATTTATAAGGCTCGACTTGTCGCTAAAGGTTATCGACAAGTTCAAGGGATTGACTACGATGAGACTTTCTCTCCCGTAGTGATGTTGAAGTCCGTCCGAATCATGTTAGCAATTGCCGCATTCTATTATTATGAGGTATGGAAAATGAACGTCAAAACGGCATTCCTTAATGGCTTCCTCAAGGAAGAACAGTATATGATGCAGCCGGAATGTTTTGTTGATCCTGAGAATGCTAACAAGGTATGCCAGCTCCAGCGCTCAATCTATGGGCTGGTGCAAGCATCTCGGAGTTGGAACATTCGCTTTGATGAGGTGATCAAGGCGTTTGGGTTTATACAGACTTGGGGAGAAGCCTGTATTTACAAGAAAGTGAGTGGGAGCTCTGTAGCATTTCTCATATTATATGTGGATGATATATTGCTGGTGGGAAATGATGTAGAATTCTTGGAAAGCATAAAGGCCTACTTGAATAAGAGTTTTTCAATGAAGGACCTTGGAGAAGCTGCTTACATATTAGGCATCAAGATCTATAGAGATAGATTGAGACACCTCATTGGACTTTCACAAAGCACATACCTTGACAAGATATTGAAGAAGTTCAATATGGATCAGTCCAAGAAAGGGTTCTTGCCTGTATTACAAGGTATGGGATTGAGCACGGCTCAATGCCCGACCATGGCAGAAGATAGAGAAAAGATGAGTGTCATCATCTATGCCACAGCCATAGGTTCAATTATGTATGCCATGCTGTGTACCAGACCTGATGTGAACCTTGCCATAAGTTTGGTGGGGAGGTACCAAAGTGATCCCGGTATGGAACACTGGACAGCTGTCAAGAACATCTTGAAGTACCTAAAAAGGACTAAGGATATGTTTCTCGTTTATGGAGGTGACGAAGAGCTCGTCGTAAAGGGTTACATCGATGCTAGCTTCGACACGGATCTGGATGACTCCAAGTCACAAACCGGATACGTGTATATTTTGAATGGAGGAGCAGTCAGCTGGTGCAGTTACAAGCAAAGCATCGTGGCGGCATCTACATGTGAAGCGGGGTACATAGCTGCTTCCGAAGCAGCGCAGGAATGAGTCTGGATGAAGGAGTTCATCACCGACCTAGGAGTTATTCCAAGCGCGTCGGGTCCGATGACTCTACTCTGTGACAACACTGGAGCTATTGCCATTGCCAAGGAGCCCAGGTTTCAGAAGAAGACCAAGCACATCAAGCGCCGTTTCAACTCCATCCGGAATTATATTTAAGATGGAGACATAGATATTTGTAAAGTCCATACGGATCTGAATGTCGCAGATCCGTTGACTAAACCTCTTCCACGAGCGAAACACGATCAACACCAGAACTCTATGGGTGTTCGATTCATCACAATGTAACTAGATTATTGACTCTAGTGCAAGTGGGAGACTATTGTAAATATGCCCTAGAGGCAATAATAAAATGGTTAGAATTATATTTCATTGTTCATGATAATTGTCTATTGTTCATGCTTGAATTGTATTATCCGGAAATAGTGATACATGTGTGAATAGATAGACCACAATGTGTCCCTAGTAAACCTCTAGTTACTAGCTCGTTGATCAACATATGGTTATGGTTTCCTGACCATGGACATTGGATGTCATTGATAACGGGATCACATCATTAGAAGAATGATGTGATGGACAAGACCCAATCCTAAGCCTAGCACAAGATCGTGTAGTTCGTATGCTAAAGCTTTTCCAATGTCAAGTATCCTTTCCTTAGACCATGAGGTTGTGCAACTCCCGGATACCGTAGGAATACTTTGGGTGTGCCAAACGTCACAACGTAACTGGATGGCTATAAATGTACACTACGGGTATCTCCGAAAGTGTCTGTTGGGTTGGCACGAACCGAGACTGGGATTTGTCACTCCGTATGACGGAGAGGTATCCTGGGCCCACTCGGTAACACATCATCGTATTGAGCTAAATATGACTAAGGGGTTAGTCACGGGATGATGTGTTACGGAACGAGTAAAGAGACTTGCCTGACGAGATTGAACAAGGTATCGGTATACCGATGATCGAATCTCGGGCAAGTGCTATACCAATGGACAAAGGGAATCGTATACGGGATTGATTGAATCCTCAACATCGTGGTTCATCCGATGAGATCATCGAGGAGCATATGGGAGATAACATGGGTATCCAGATCCCGCTGTTGGTTATTGGCCGGAGAGTCGTCTCGGTCATGTCTACGTGTCTCCCGAACCCGTAGGGTCTACACACCTAAGGTTCGGTGATGCTAGGGTTGTAGAGATATAAGTATGTGGTAACCCGAAAGTTTTTCGGAGTCCCGGATGAGATCCTGGACGTCACGAGGAGTTCCGGAATGGTCCGGAGGTACAGAATTGTAAATAGGAAGTCCAGTTTCGGCCACCGGGAAGATTTCGGGCGTCACCGGTATTGTACCGGGACCACCGGAAGGGTTCCTAGGGTCCACCGGGTGAGGCCACCTATCCCGGAGGGCCTCATGGGCTGAAAGGGGAAGGGAACCAACCCCTGGTGGGCTGGTGCGCCCCCCTTGGGCCTCCCCCTGCGCCTAGGGTTGGAAACCCTAGGGGTGGGGACGGCCCACCTGGCTTGGGGGGCAAGTTCCCCCCCTGGCCGCCGCCCCCCCTTG
>LR738709.1:17081638-17096526 GCA_902687465.1 Secale cereale
CGGGCCCCTATATATAGTGGGGGGAGGGAGGGTAGCTGCAGCCAATGCCCTGGCGCCTCCCTCTCCCTCCCGTGACACTTCTTCCTCCTCCCGCAGCGCTTGGCGAAGCCCTGCTGGAATCCCGCTGCTTCGAGCACCACGCTGTCATGCTGCTGGATCTACATTAACCTCCCCCCCCCCTTGCTGAATCAAGAAGGAGGAGACGTCACCGCTCCGTACGTGTGTTGAACGTGGAGGTGCCGTCCGTTCGGTGCTAGGATCATCGGTGATTTGGATCACGACGAGTACGACTCCATCATCCTCGTTCTCTTGAACGCTTGCGCTCGCGATCTACAAGGGTATGTAGATGCACTCCCCTCTCCCTCATTGCTAGATGACTCCATAGATTGATCTTGGTGATGCATAGAAATTTTTTGATATCTGCTACGTTCCCCAACAACATCGAGGCTCTGTGGATGCTTCGAATGAAAAGGGCATCATTTGCCAGGCTTGTGGAGACCTTCAGGAGCAGGGGGGCTGCTACAAGATAACATCAACACCAGTGTGGAAGAGCAAGTGGCCATGTTCCTCCATGTTGTTGGCCATAACCAGAGGTTCAGGGTCATTCACAACATGTTCAGGAGATCAATGGAGACCATCTCTAGGTACTTCAAGTAGGTGCTTTTTACTATTGGAGAGCTTAGAGGAGAGATGATCAGGAGACCATCTGGCCGGACTCCACCCAAGATTCGCGGAAGCCTAAGATGGTATCCATACTTCAAGGTGAGCATTGACAATATACACTTTTCATGGCTTGATCTGCTTGTATTGTTCAAGTTGAGCACTAACACAGGCTTGTGATGCCATTTTCAGGATTGCATTGGGCCATTAGATGGTACTTGATAACCCACAAGTGTAGGGGATCGCAACAGTTTTCGAGGGTAAAGTATTAAACCCAAATTTGTTGATTCGACACAAGGGGAGCCAAAGAATACTCTTAGGTATTAGCAACTGAGTTGTCAATTCAGTCACACCTGGAAACTTAGTATCTGCGGCAAGATAGTTTAGTAGCACAGTAATATGATAGTAGTGGTAGCACCAATAAAAGTAAAGATAGTGTTTTTGTAGTTTTTATGATATAAGCAACAGAAAAGTAAATAGCAACTAGCAATATTGGTAAAACTCGTAGGCATTGGATCGGTGATGGGAAATTACGTTGGATGCAATTCATCATGTAGAAGTTATAACCTAGGGTGACACAGAACTAGCTCCAGTTCATCAATGCAATGTACGCATGTATTCCGAATATAGTCATACGTGCTTATGGAAAAGAACTTGCATGACATCTTTTGTCATACCCTCCCGTGGCAGTGGGGTCCTATTGGAAACTAAGGGATATTAAGGCCTCCTTTTAATAGAGTACCGGACCAAAGCATTAACACATAGTGAATACATGAACTCCTCAAACTATGGTCATCACCGGGAGTGGTCCCGATTATTGTCACTTCGGGGTTGCCGGATCATAACACATAGTAGGTGACTATAGACTTGCAAGATAGGATCAAGAACAAACATATATTCATGGAAACATAATAGGTTCAAATCTGAAATCATGGCACTCGGGCCCTAGTGACAAGCATTAAGCATAGCAAAGTCATAGCAACATCAATCTCAGAACATAGTGGATACTAGGGATCAAACCCTAACAAAACTAACTCGATTACATGATAGATCCCATCCAACCCATCACCGTCCTGCAAGCCTATGATGGAATTACTCACACACGGCGGTGAGCATCATGGAATTGGTGATGGAGGAAGGTTAATGATGACGATGGCGACGATCTACACTCTCCGGAGCCCCGAACGGACTCCAGATCAGCCCTCCCGAGAGAGATTAGGGCTTGGCGGCGACTCCGTCTCGTAAAACACAATAATTCCTTCTCCTTGATTTTTTTCTCCACGAAACGGAATATATAGGACCTGGGGATACGTCGGTGGGGCACCGGGCTGCCCTCGAGGCAGGGGGCGCGCCCCCCACCCTCGAGGATGGCCCGTGGGCCCCCATGTGTGGATCTTCTTGCAGGTATTTTTTATATTTTCTGAAATAAATCTCCGTTGATTTTCAGGCGATTCCGAGAACTTTTTATTCTGCACAAAAACAACACCATGGTAGTTCTGCTGAAAACAGCGTCAGTCCGGGTTAGTTCCATTCAAATCATGCAAGTTAGAGTCCAAAACAAGGGCAAAAGTGTTTGGAAAAGTAGATACGTTGGAGACGTATCAACTCCCCCAAGCTTAAACCTTTGCTTGTCCTCAAGCAATTCAGTTGATAAACTGAAAGTGATAAAGAAAAACTTTGACAAACTCTATTTGCTCTTGTTGTTGTAAATATGTAAGCTAGCATTCAGGTTTTCAACAAGATCATGAACTAACCACATTCACAATAACTTTCAGGTCTCAAGACTACTGACATCAATGGCGTAACCAACTAGCGAGCAATAATAATAAACCTCGGATGACAATACTTCTCTAAACAATCATGATATGATATAACAGGATGGTATCTCGCTAGCCCTTTCTGAGACCGCAAAACATAAATGCAGAGCACCTTTAAAGATCGAGGACTGACTAGACATTGTAATTCATGGTAAAAGAGATCCATTCATGATCATACTCAATGCAAATTAATAGTAATACATGCAACGAAAGAGGTGCTCTCCTACTAGTGCTTTTTGATAAGAGGATGATGACTCTGCATAAAAGTAAATAGATAGGCCCTTCGCAGAGGGAAGCAGGGATTTGTAGAGGTGCCAGAGCTCGATTTTTAAATAGAGATGAATAACATTTTGAGCGGTATACTTTCATTGTCAACATAACAACCAAGAATCTCGATATCTTCCATGCTACGCACATTATAGGCGGTTCCCAAACAGAATGGTAAAGTTTATACTCCCCCAACCACCAACAAGCACACTCCACGGCCAGCCGAATCCACGGGTTACCGTCCAAACAAGCAACAGTCATGGGGGATTTTGTTTAATTATTATGATTTAGAGCATGGGACTGGGCATCCCAATTACCAGCCATTTTCTCGTGAATGATGAGCGGAGTCCACTCATCGTGAGAATAACCCACCTAGCATGGAAGATATAGACAGCCCTAGTTGATACATGAGCTGTTCGAGCATACAAAACAGAATTTTATTTGAAGGTTTAGAGTTTGGCACATACAAATTTACTTGGAACGGCAGGTAAATACCGCATATAGGAAGGTATGGTGGACTCATATGGAATAACTTTGGGGTTTATGGAAGTGGATGCACAAGCAGTATTCCCGCTTAGTACAGGTGAAGGCTAGAAGGAGACTGGGAAGCGACCAGCTAGAGAGCAACAACGGTCATGAACATGCATTAAAATTAATCAACAATGAATGCAAGCATGAGTAGGATATAAATCACCATGAACATAAATATCGTGACGGCTATGTTGATTTGTTTCAACTACATGTGCGAACATGTGCCAAGTCGAGTCATTTAAATCATTCAGAGGAGGATACCACCCATCATTCCACATCACAACCATTTTAATATCATGTTGGCACGCAAGATAGACCATTATAAACTCTCAGCTAATTAAGCATGGCATAAGCAGCTATGATCTCTAATTGTCATTGCAAACATGTTTCATTCATAACAAGCTGAATCAAGGACGACGAGCTATCGTATTTACAAAAATAAGAGAGGTCGAGTTCATACCATCTTTTCTCATCTCAATTAGTTCATCATATATCATCCTTATTGCCTTTCACTCGCACGACCGAACGTTGTGGATAATAATAATAGTGCACGTGCATTGGACTAAGCTGGAATCTGCAGGCATTTAATACAAGCGAGAAGACAAGGTAATATGGCTCAAGGTTAAATCCACAACAAAGCATATGAGAGCCACTAAGCATTTTAATCATGGTCTTCTACTCTTAACCCCTAAAGAAAAGAAAAGAAACTATTTACACGGGAAAGCTCCCAACAAGCAAAAGAAGAACGGGAAATCTTTTTGGGTTTTCATTTTTAGTTACTACTACAAGCAAAGAAAGTAAACTAGCTAGAAGCTACAACTAATATTTTCTTTTGTTTTTCTGGGGTTTTCTAGCACACAAGAAAAAGACTAAGAAAAAGAAAACGAAACTAAGCATGGATGGTACAGTGAAAAAGTGTGAGCACCGACAACTAGAATAAGTGTGTGAACATGAATATAAAGTCGGTGAGAAACACGTACTCCCCCCAAGCTTAGGCTTTTGACCTAAGTTGGTCTATGGCCAGAATTGGCCTGGCGGATATCCAAAGTTGTAGTTGGGGTCGTACTGAGATGCAGCAGATGCTGCCTGCTAAGCTGCAGCTCGAAGCCGGGCTTCCTCCGTCATGTTATAATGGGCATTTGCCTCCTCCATAGTTATAGTGTGTCTTCCTTTTTCCTGAAAGTTAAACAAAGTAGGGTCAGGAAGAACAATAGGAATGGCATGCTTCCGGTTAAAGATTAGTCGATATTTGAGAGTTTGATTATCCCACTCTATAAACCGGTGACTAGCCATAGCATTACAGTCTAAATAAATAGTAGGCAAGGGGTCATCATAAGGGTGCACAGACACACCAAGATAGCGGGCTATGCGAGTAGCATAGATCCCACCAAATAAATCTCCATTAGAACCATTATGGTGTAGCCTACGTGCAACAATAGCTCCCAGATTATATTGCCTATCACCTAGTACAGCACTCCTGAGAACGCTAAGATCGGGGACACACATGTGACAAGCCTCATCTTTACCATTTAAGCATCTACCGATAAAGAGAGCAAAGTAATGAATAGCAGGAAAATGTATGCTCCCAGTGGTGGCTTGTGTGATGTCCCTGGATTCCCCTGCTGTAATACTAGCTAGGAATTCTCTAAATTCAGATTTACGAGGATCACTCATACTGCCCCACTGTGGGAGCTTGCAAGCCTCATTAAAATCATCTAAGTCCATGGTATAAGATTTATCATATAGATCAAACAAGACAGTGTGAGAATTACGTGAAGATGAAAATTTAAACCCTCTCACAAAACTTTCAGTTAAGCCACGGTATTGTAGGCACTTATCTTGCATGAAGTCCTCAAGGTCAGCGTTACGCACATATGCGTAAAATTCATCTTTGATGCCCGCTTGACTCATAAATTCATCTGACGGTCATTCACAAGGCCGCACATCAGCATCCCTTGGTGGTTCATCATCCGGCTCACAGAACGCGAGCCTTGGTCCTTGCTTCCTTGAAGGACCACCTTGGAAGTTTTTCCTAGACATTTTTCTAAAATTTTCTGAAATTTTTAGTAACTCACAAATAAAAGTTAACCAAACTCAACAAGATTGATAGCAACAACTCCTATAAGTGCCTAGAAGCTATATAATGCATTAGAACTACTTGGGACCAAGAAAATTTACATGCAAGCTCAAGAACAAGGTCACCACAGCAGCACAAATTTGCAACAAATAAAGCACTAGAACAAAAACTAATTGGAACAATGGAGGAGCCACATACCAAGAAACAATCTCCCCAAACAGTTTGGTGAATGGTGCTTTGAGCAAGGAGATCGAAAATGGCAGCAAACCGAGCTAGAACTCGGGTTTGAGCTGGCTGGGGATTTTTTGGGAGGAAGAAGAAGGGAATGGGTGGAAGGATAAGTGGAGGGGGCCACGTGGGGCCCTTGAGGCAGGGCGGCGCGCCCTGGGAAGGGGGGCGCGCCTTGTGCCCTCGAGGCCAGGTGTTGGCTCCGCTCGCTGTGTGTTCAGTGCCATATTTTCTTAAATATTCTAGAAAAAATCATATTTCATTTCCATGGCATTTGGAGAACTTTTATTTTTGGGATATATTTTATTGCACGGATAAGTCTGAGAATAGACAGATAATGCTATTTTTGTTTTATTTAACCTAATTAACAGAAAGTAAAAGGAGGGTACAGAAGGTTTGTGCTATCTAGATTCACCTATCCCATGTTCATCAAAAGGAATCCATTAACAAGGTTGATCAGGTCTTGTTAATAAACTCTTTTCGAGTAACATGAAACCGGAGAATTTTCGAATAACACTATGTTACCTCAATGGGGATATGTATGTCCCCAACAATAAGTATGTCATATGCTTTCTTGATAGTAGGAATAGGAAACTCAAAACCTCCAATAGTAATAGTTGAAGTTTTTCCAATATAATTGATACTGAAGACCTGAGGTTGTTTCCTTGGAAAGTGTACCATATACTCATTACCATTGACATGAAAAGTGACATTGCCTTTGTTGCAATCAATAACAGCCCCTGCAGTATTCAGAAAAGGTCTTCCAAGAATAATAGACATACTATCATCCTTGGGAATATCAAGTATAACAAAGTCCGTTAAAATAGTAACATTTGCAACTACGACAGACACATCCTCACAAATTCCGACAGGTATAGCAGTTCATTTATCGGCCATTTGCAAAGATATTTCAGTAGGTGTCAACTTACTCAAGTCAAGTCTACGATATAAAGAGAGAGGCATAACACTAACACCAGCTCCAAGATCACACAAGGCAGTTTTAACATAGTTTCTCTTAATGGAGCAAGGTATAGTCGGTACTCCTGGATCTCCTAATTTCTTAGGCATTCCACCCTCAAAAGTGTAATTGGCAAGCATGGTGGAGATTTCTACATCAGGTATCTTTCTTTTGTTGGTAATAATGTCTTTCATATACTTGGCATAAGGATTTGTTTTAAGCACATCAGTCAAACGCATACGCAAAAAGATGGGTCTAATCATTTCAGCAAAGCGTTCAAAATCTTCAACATCATTTTTCTTGGATGGTTTCGGAGGAAAAGGTATGGGTTTCTGAACCCATGATTCTCTTTCCCTATCGTGCTTCCTAGCAACAAGTCTCTCTTATCATAACATTGATTCTTTGATTGTGGGTTATCAAGATCAACAACAGGTTCAATCTCTACATCATTAGCATTGCTAGGTTGAGAATCATCATGAACATCATTATTAATGTTATCACTAGGTTCATGTTCATTACCAGATAGTGTCTCAGCATCAAAAACAGATATAGCATTGGGATTCTCAGGTGGGTGAGCTACAGGTTCACTAGAAGCATGCATTGACGGGCTTGTCCTGCTCTGGATTGATATCGCCGTCGCCCTCCTTTTCCTTGGGTGTGTCCACCATGTATACATCGTATGTAGAAGTAGCCTTCCGTCGCCCCGTTGCGGGCGGGTTTGTATTTAGATCGGCTCCGGCATCATGGTCCATCCCATCGATGTATTCGGAAGCGTAATCTAATAGATCGGTTAGGTCCTCAACCGTGGCTACCAAGTGGGTGGTGGGTAGGAAGCGAAATTCCCTGTCCTCGGCCCCCAGTTCGAACTAGGCATAATTCAGCTGGGAATACTCCGCTAGGGAGAGAGATTTCAGTAAGTCCTGCGCTTCATCTAAAGGCGAGTGTCGGGCATGTGTTCGGATATTTGCAGTGCCGAGTTCAGCAACAGCCGCTCGATTGAGCCGAAAAGACGCAGATCCTGAGAGTTCGGAACTTGTACACTACTAGGAAAAGGGCTACTAATGGCGCACCGATTTTGCCCATTAATGGCGCACTACTGGTGCGCCATTTGTAGCACGCCATTAGTATTATTTACTAATGGCGCACCTCTGGTGCGCCATTAGTAGTATAGTGCACGGTGCGCCATTAGTATGCCTCGCAGGGGGGCATCTATACCCAGGTGCTTTGGCATACTAATGGCGCACTACATAGATGTGCGCCATTAGTAAAAAAAATTCAAATTTTTGTTTCCAACTTTTTTTTTCATAAATTTTTTTTCAATTTTTTTTATTAATCTCAGATCATTATGGCTTAATATGGGGTCAATTTGCTTAATCTCAAGTCAAATCGCACTCTATGGTCAAACTTCCCATAAGGTCACCCATCCTCACACTACTCCAGCCCGAGCACGCTTAACTTCGTAGTTCTATCCAACCCCAGCACCAGCTCACTTCACACGCACTTGTTGATATATCTATCATATCAATCCTATTAACCCTTCTTGATGTCTAGGAGTTTGTTAATGTTCATGAGTATGATGAAATTTTGAAAATATATTTCAAACTTCCCGGTCATATTACGTATCATATTTTTGAAACAAAATTATAAAAAAAAAATCAAATTTTTTTTTTCTGTTACTAGTGGCGCACCTAGCAAACGGTGCGCCACTAGTAAGTTTGAAAATTTTTTCAATTTTTTTGCTTCTAGATCTTAAAAGCCCCGTAACTTTTTTCTGTTAGGTTTTTGGGGATTTTGAAAATGTTTAACGGGGTTCCCACGGTTAAATTCGGATGTAACTTTTCGAGTAGATGATTTTTCATATAAAAAACTTTTTAATCCGAGTTCGTATGCAAAAGTTATACCCGTTTTACTAAATTCCAGAGATATTTTGCAAATAAAGTCAAAAATCATATTTGGAAATTTTCCCAACAAGTAGACCACATATCACATGGGATACTTATTTTCTTTTATTTTTTTTGACATTTACATCATTTTCTTTTATTTTATTTTTGAACTGGAAAAGGCGGCCCAGGGGGGGTGCAGTAATGGCCAAGAAACGTTCTTGCTAGAAACCTATAGCAGCCACGTAAAACTTGCAACAACAATTAGAGGACGTCTAACTTGTTCTTGCAGCATGTGTCGTGTGATGTGATATGGCCAAAAGGATGTGATGAATGATATATATGTGATGTATGAGATTGATCATGTTCTTGTAATAGGAATCACGACTTGCATGTCGATGAGTATGACAACCGGCAGGAGCCATAGGAGTTGTCT
Organism: Secale cereale; assembly: GCA_902687465.1. Lineage (NCBI taxonomy): Eukaryota > Viridiplantae > Streptophyta > Magnoliopsida > Poales > Poaceae > Secale > Secale cereale. The sequence continues at coordinate 17,090,493 of LR738709.1, forward strand.
TATTTTATTGTATGACCTGCGTGTCACTAAAAACGCCATGTAATTACTTTAGTTTATTGATAAACGTTAGCCATAGTAGTAGAAGTAATGTTTGGCGAGACAACTTCATGAAGACACAATGATGGAGATCATGATGATGGAGATCATGGTGTCATGCCGGTGACGATGATGATCATGGAGCCCCGAAGATGAAGATCAAAAGGAGCAAAATGATATTGGCCATATCATGTCACTATTTGATTGCATGTGATGTTTATCATGTTTTTACATCTTATTTGCTTAGAACGACAGTAGTAAATAAGATGATCTCTCACTAAAATTTCAAGAATTGTGTTCCCCCTAACTGTGCACCGTTGCTAAGGTTTGTTGTTCCGAAGCACCACGTGATGATCGGGTGTGATAGGCTCTAATGTTTGCATACAACGGGTATAAGCCAGATTTACACACGCAAAACACTTAGGGTTCACTTGACGAGCCTAGCATGTACAGACATGGCCTCAGAACACGGATGACCGAAAGGTCAAACATGAGTCGTATAGAAGATATGATAAACATAAAAGATGTTCACCGTTGATGACTAGTCCGTCTCACGTGATGATCGGACTTGGCCTAGTCGATTCGGATCATGTATCACTTGGGTGACTAGAGAGATGTCTATCTGAGTGGGAGTTCATTAAATTTGTTTAGATGAACTTAATTGTCATGAACATAGTCTAAAATCTTTACAATATGTCTTGTAGATCCAATGGCCCACGCTAATGTTGTCCTCAACTTCAACACATTCCTGGAGAAAACCAAGCTGAAAGACGATGGTAGCAACTATACGGATTGGGTCCGTAACTTGAGGATCATCCTCATAGCTGCCAAGAAAACATATGTCCTTGAAGCACCGCTAGGTGACGCTCCCGCCCCAGTGAACCAAGACGTTATGAACACCTGGCAGTCGCGTTGTGATGATTACTCCCTGGTTCAGTGCGGCATGCTTTACAGCTTAGAATCGGGGCTCCAAAAGTGTTTTGAGCACCACGGAGCATATGAGATGTTCCAAGAGCTGAAAATGGTTTTCCAAGCTCATGCCCGAGTCGAGAGATATGACGTTTCCGACGCATTCTACAATTGTAAGATGGAGGAGAAATAGTTCTGTCAGCGAGCATATACTCAAATTGTCTGGGTTGCACAATCGCTTGTCTCAGTTGGGAATTAATCTCCCAGATGAAGCAGTCGTTGACAGAATCCTTCAGTCCCTCCCACCTAGCTACAAGAGCTTCGTGATGAACTCCAATATGCAAGGGATGGAGAAGTCCATTCCCGAGGTGTATTCAATGCTGAAATCAGTGGAGGTGAGATCAAGAAAGAACATCAAGTGTTGATGGTGAATAAAACCACTAAGTTCAAGAAAGGCAAGGGTAAGAAGAACTTCAAGAAGGACGGCAAAGGAGTTGCCGCGCCCGGTAAGCCAGTTGCCGGGAAGAAGCCAAAGAATGGACCCAAGCCTTAGACTGAGTGCTTTTATTGCAAGGGAACGGGTCACTGGAAGCGGAACTGCCCCAAATACTTAGCAGATAAGAAGGCCGGCAACGTCAAAGGTATATGTGATATACATGTTATTGATGTGTACCTTACCAGCGCTCGTAGTAGCTCCTGGGTATCTGATACCGGTTCGGTTGCTCACATTTGTAACTCAAAGCAGGAGCTGCGGAATAAGCGGAGGCTAGCGAAGGAAGAGGTGACGATGCGCGTCGGGAATGGTTCCAAGGTCGATGTGATCGTCGTCGGCACGCTATCTCTACATCTACCCTCGAGATTAGTTTTAAACCTCAATAATTGTTATTTAGTACCAGCTTTGAGCATGAACATTGTATCTGGATCTCGTTTAATGTGAGATGGCTACTCATTTAAATCTGAGAATAATGGTTGTTCTATTTATATGAGAGATATGTTTTATGGCCATGTCCCGCTGGTCAATGGTTTATTCTTAGTGAATCTCGAACGTTAGGTTACACATATTCATAGTGTGAATGCCAAAAGATGTAAGGTTGATAATGATAGTCCCACATACTTGTGGCACTGCCGCCTTGGTCATATTGGTGTCAAACGTATGAAGAAGCTCCATGCGGATGGACTTTTGTAGTCTCTTGATTATGAATCATTTGACACGTGCGAACCATGCCTCTTGGGCAAGATGACCAAGACTCCATTCTCCGGAACAATGGAGCGAGCAACCAACTTATTGGAAATCATACATACCGATGTGTGCGGTCCAATGAGTGTTGAAGCTCGCGGTGGCTATCATTATGTTCTCACCCTCACAGATGACTTAAGTAGATATGGGTATGTCTACTTGATGAAACACAAGTCTGAGACCTTTGAAAGGTTCAAGGAATTTCAGAATGAGGTTGAGAATCAACGTGACAGAAAAATAAAGTTCTTACGATTGGATCGTGGAGGAGAATATTTAAGTCACGAATTTGGCACACACCTAAGGAACTGTGGAATTGTTTCACAATTGACGCCGCCTAGAACACCTCAGCGTAATGGTGTGTCCGAACGTCGTAATCATACTCTGTTGGACATGGTGCGATCTATGATGTCTCTTACCGACTTACCGCTATCATTTTGGGGTTATGCTTTAGAGACTGCCGCATTCACTTTAAATAGGGCTCCGTCTAAATCCGTTGAGACGACACCATATGAACTTTGGTTTGGCAAGAAACCTAAGTTATCATTTCTGAAAGTTTGGGGTTGCGATGCTTATGTCAAGAAACTTCAACCTGAAAAGCTCGAACCCAAATCGGAAAAATGCGTGTTCATAGGATACCCTAAGGAAACTATTGGGTATACCTTCTACCTCAGATCTGAAGGAAAGGTCTTCGTTGCCAAGAATGGATCCTTTCTGGAGAAAGAGTTTCTCTCGAAAGAAGTGAGTGGGAGGAAATTGGAACTTGATGAGGTGATAGTCACCCCTTCCGAACCAGAAAGTAGCGCAGCGCGGGAAGTTGTTCCTGTGGTGCCTGCACCGACTAGGGAGGAAGTTAATGATAATGATCATGAAGCTTCAGATCAAGTTACTACTGAACTTCGTAGGTCCACAAGGACACGTTCTGCACCAGAGTGGTACGGCAACCCTGTCCTGGAAATCATGTTGTTAGACAACGGTGAACCTTCGAACTATGAAGAAGCGATGGTGGGCCCGGATTCCAACAAATGGCTTGAAGCCATGAAATACGAGATAGGATCCATGTATGATAACAAAGAATGGACTTTGGTGGACTTGCCCGATGATCGGCACGCCATAGAAAATAAATGGATCTTGAAGAAGAAGACTGACGCGGATGGTAATGTGACCATCTATAAGGCTCGACTTGTCGCTAAAGGTTATCGACAAGTTCAAGGGATTGACTACGATGAGACTTTCTCTCTCGTAGTGATGTTGAAGTCCGTCCGAATCATGTTAGCAATTGCCGCATTCTACTATTATGAGGTATGGAAAATGAACGTCAAAACGGCATTCCTTAATGGCTTCCTCAAGGAAGAACAGTATATGATGCAGCCGGAAGGATTTGTCGATCCTGAGAATGCTAACAAGGTATGCCAGCTCCAGCGCTCAATCTATGGGCTGGTGCAAGCATCTCGGAGTTGGAACATTCGCTTTGATGAGGTGATCAAGGCGTTTGGGTTTATACAGACTTGGGGAGAAGCCTGTATTTACAAGAAAGTGAGTGGGAGCTCTGTAGCATTTCTCATATTATATGTGGATGATATATTGCTGGTGGGAAATGATGTAGAATTCTTGGAAAGCATAAAGGCCTACTTGAATAAGAGTTTTTCAATGAAGGACCTTGGAGAAGCTGCTTACATATTAGGCATCAAGATCTATAGAGATAGATTGAGACACCTCATTGGACATTCACAAAGCACATACCTTGACAAGATATTGAAGAAGTTCAATATGGATCAGTCCAAGAAAGGCTTCTTGCCTGTATTGCAAGGTATGGGATTGAGCACGGCTCAATGCCCGACCATGGCAGAAGATAGAGAAAAGATGAGTGTCATCCCCTATGCCTCAGCCATAGGTTCTATTATGTATGCCATGCTGTGTACCAGACCTGATGTGAACCTTGCCATAAGTTTGGTGGGGAGGTACCAAAGTGATCCCGGTATGGAACACTGGACAGCGGTCAAGAACATCTTGAAGTACCTAAAAAGGACTAAGGATATGTTTCTCATTTATGGAGGTGACGAAGAGCTCGTCGTAAAGGGTTACGTCGATGCTAGCTTCGACACAGATCTGGATGACACCAAGTCACAAACCGGATACGTGTATATTTTGAATGGAGGAGCATTCAGCTGGTGCAGTTACAAGCAAAGCATCGTGGCGGCATCTACATGTGAAGCGGAGTACATAGCTGCTTCCGAAGCAGCGCAGGAAGGAGTCTGGATGAAGGAGTTCCTCACCGACCTAGGAGTTATTCCAAGCGCGTCGGGTCCGATGACTCTACTCTGTGACAACACTGGAGCTATTGCCATTGCCAAGGAGCCCAGGTTTCAGAAGAAGACCAAGCACATCAAGCGTCGTTTCAACTCCATCCGGAATTATATTTAAGATGGAGACATAGATATTTGTAAAGTCCATACGGATCTGAATGTCGCAGATCCGTTGACTAAACCTCTTCCACGAGCGAAACACGATCAACACCAGAACTCTATGGGTGTTCGATTCATCACAATGTAACTAGATTATTGACTCTAGTGCAAGTGGGAGACTATTGTAAATATGCCCTAGAGGCAATAATAAAATGGTTAGTATTATATTTCCTTGTTCATGATAATTGTCTATTGTTCATGCTTGAATTGTATTATCCGGAAATAGTGATACATGTGTGAATAGATAGACCACAATGTGTCCCTAGTAAACCTCTAGTTACTAGCTCGTTGATCAACATATGGTTATGGTTTCCTGACCATGGACATTGGATGTCATTGATAACGGGATCACATCATTAGAAGAATGATGTGATGGACAAGACCCAATCCTAAGCCTAGCACAAGATTGTGTAGTTCGTATGCTAAAGCTTTTCCAATGTCAAGTATCCTTTCCTTAGACCATGAGGTTGTGCAACTCCCGGATACCGTAGGAATACTTTGGGTGTGCCAAACGTCACAACGTAACTGGATGTCTATAAAGGTACACTACGGGTATCTCTGAAAGGGTCTGTTGGGTTGGCACGAACCGAGACTGGGATTTGTCACTCCGTATGACGGAGAGGTATCCTGGGCCCACTCGGTAATACATCATCGTAATGAGCTAAATATGACTAAGGGGTTAGTCACGGGATGATGTGTTACGGAACGAGTAAAGAGACTTGCCTGACGAGATTGAAACAGGTATCGGTATACCGATGATCGAATCTCGGGCAAGTGCTATACCAATGGACAAAGGGAATCGTATACGGGATTGATTGAATCCTCAACATCGTGGTTCATCCGATGAGATCATCGAGGAGCATATGGGGGATAACATGGGTATCCAGATCCCGCTGTTGGTTATTGGCCGGAGAGTCGTCTCGGTCATGTCTACGTGTCTCCCGAACCCGTAGGGTCTACACACCTAAGGTTCGGTGATGCTAGGGTTGTAGAGATATAAGTATGTGGTAACCCGAAAGATTTTCGGAGTCCCGGATGAGATCCTGGACATCACGAGGAGTTCCGGAATGGTCCGGAGGTACAGAATTGTAAATAGGAAGTCCAGTTTCGGCCACCGGGAAGATTTCGGGCGTCACCGGTATTGTACCGGGACCACCGGAAGGGTTCCTAGGGTCCACCGGGTGGGGCCACCTATCCCGGAGGGCCTCATGGGCTGAAAGGGGAAGGGAACCAACCCCTGGTGGGCTGGTGCGCCCCCCTTGGGCCTCCCCCCTGCGCCTAGGGTTGGAAACCCTAGGGGTGGGGACGCCCCACCTGGCTTGGGGGGCAAGTTCCCCCCTTGGCCGCCGCCCCCCCTTGGAGATTAGATGTCCTAGGGCCGGCGCCCCCC
>LR738709.1:17096679-17120766 GCA_902687465.1 Secale cereale
GCCCCCCCCCCCCCGGGGCCCCTATATATAGTGGAGGGAGGGAGGGTAGCTGCAGCCAATGCCCTGGCGCCTCCCTCTCCCTCCCGTGACACTTCTTCCTCCTCCCGCAGCGCCTGGCGAAGCCCTGCTGGAATCCCGCTGCTTCGAGCACCACGCTGTCATGCTGCTGGATCTACATTAACCTCCCCCCCCCCTTGCTGGATCAAGAAGGAGGAGACGTCACCGCTCCGTACGTGTGTTGAACGTGGAGGTGCCGTCCGTTCGGTGCTAGGATCATCGGTGATTTGGATCACGACGAGTACGACTCCATCATCCTCGTTCTCTTGAACGCTTGCGCTCGTGATCTACAAGGGTATGTAGATGCACTCCCCTCTCCCTCATTGCTAGATGACTCCATAGACTGATCTTGGTGATGCGTAGAAATTTTTTGATATCTGCTACGTTCCCCAACAACATCGAGGCTCTGTGGATGCTTCGAATGAAAAGAGCATCATTTGCCAGGCTTGTGGAGACCTTCAGGAGCAGGGGGCTGCTACAAGATAACATCAACACCAGTGTGGAAGAGCAAGTGGCCATGTTCCTCCATGTTGTTGGCCATAACCAGAGGTTCAGGGTCATTCACAACATGTTCAGGAGATCAATGGAGACCATCTCTAGGTACTTCAAGTAGGTGCTTTTTGCTATTGGAGAGCTTAGAGGAGAGATGATCAGGAGACCATCTGGCCGGACTCCACCCAAGATTCGCGGAAGCCTAAGATGGTATCCATACTTCAAGGTGAGCATTGACAATATACACTTTTCATGGCTTGATCTGCTTGTATTGTTCAAGTTGAGCACTAACACAGGCTTGTGATGCCATTTTCAGGATTGCATTGGGCCATTAGATGGTACTTGATAACCCACAAGTGTAGGGGATCGCAACAGTTTTCGAGGGTAAAGTATTAAACCCAAATTTGTTGATTCGACACAAGGGGAGCCAAAGAATACTCTTAGGTATTAGCAACTGAGTTGTCAATTCAGTCACACCTGGAAACTTAGTATCTGCGGCAAGATAGTTTAGTAGCACAGTAATATGATAGTAGTGGTAGCACCAATAAAAGTAAAGATAGTGTTTTTGTAGTTTTTGTGATATAAGCAACAGAAAAGTAAATAGCAACTAGCAATATAGGTAAAGCTCGTAGGCATTGGATCGGTGATGGGAAATTACGTTGGATGCAATTCATCATGTAGAAGTTATAACCTAGGGTGACACAGAACTAGCTCCGGTTCATCAATGCAATGTACGCATGTATTCCGAATATAGTCATACGTGCTTATGGAAAAGAACTTGCATGACATCTTTTGTCATACCCTCCCGTGGCAGCGGGGTCCTATTGGAAACTAAGGGATATTAAGGCCTCCTTTTAATAGAGTACCGGACCAAAGCATTAACACATAGTGAATACATGAACTCCTCAAACTATGGTCATCACCGGGAGTGGTCCCGATTATTGTCACTTCGGGGTTGCCGGATCATAACACATAGTAGGTGACTATAGACTTGCAAGATAGGATCAAGAACACACATATATTCATGGAAACATAATAGGTTCAAATCTGAAATCATGGCACTCGGGCCCTAGTGACAAGCATTAAGCATAGCAAAGTCATAGCAACATCAATCTCAGAACATAGTGGATACTAGGGATCAAACCCTAACAAAACTAACTCGATTACATGATAGATCCCATCCAACCCATCACCGTCCTACAAGCCTATGATGGAATTACTCACACACGGCGGTGAGCATCATGGAATTGGTGATGGAGGAAGGTTAATGATGACGATGGCGACGATCTCCACTCTCCGGAGCCCCGAACGGACTCCAGATCAGCCCTCCCGAGAGAGATTAGGGCTTGGCGGCGGCTCCGTCTCGTAAAACGCGATAATTCCTTCTCCTTGATTTTTTTCTCCACGAAACGGAATATATAGGACCTGGGGATACGTCGGTGGGGCACCGGGCTGCCCTCGAGGCAGGGGGCGCGCCCCCCACCCTCGAGGATGGCCCGTGGGCCCCCATGTGTGGATCTTCTTGCAGGTATTTTATATATTTTCTGAAATAAATCTCCGTTGATTTTCAGGCGATTCCGAGAACTTTTTATTCTGCACAAAAACAACACCATGGTAGTTCTGCTGAAAATAGCGTCAGTCCGGGTTAGTTCCATTCAAATCATGCAAGTTAGAGTCCAAAACAAGGGCAAAAGTGTTTGGAAAAGTAGATACGTTGGAGACGTATCAACTACCCCAAGCTTAAACCTTTGCTTGTCCTCAAGCAATTCAGTTGATAAACTGAAAGTGATAAAGAAAAACTTTGACTAACTCTATTTGCTATTGTTGTTGTAAATATGTAAGCTAGCATTCAGGTTTTCAACAAGATCATGAACTAACCACATTCACAATAACTTTCAGGTCTCAAGACTACTGACATCAATGGCGTAATGAACTAGCGAGCAATAATAATAAACCTCGGATGACAATACTTCTCTAAACAATCATGATATGATATAATAGGATGGTATCTCGCTAGCCCTTTCTGAGACCGCAAAACATAAATGCAGAGCACCTTTAAAGATCAAGGACTGACTAGACATTGTAATTCATGGTAAAAGAGATCCATTCATGATCATACTCAATGCAAATTAATAGTAATACATGCAACGACAGAGGTGCTCTCCTACTAGTGCTTTTTGATAAGAGGATGATGACTCTGCATAAAAGTAAATAGATAGGCCCTTCGCAGAGGGAAGCAGGAATTTGTAGAGGTGCCAGAGCTCGATTTTTAAATAGAGATGAATAACATTTTGAGCGGTATACTTTCATTGTCAACATAACAACCAAGAATCTCGATATCTTCCATGCTACGCACATTATAGGCGGTTCCCAAACAGAATGGTAAAGTTTATACTCCCCCAACCACCAACAAGCACACTCCACGGCCTGCCGAATCCACGGGTTACCGTCCAAACAAGCAACAGTCATGGGGGATTTTGTTTAATTATTATGATTTAGAGCATGGGACTGGGCATCCCAATTACCAGCCATTTTCTCGTGAATGATGAGCGGAGTCCACTCATCGTGAGAATAACCCACCTAGCATGGAAGATATAGACAGCCCTAGTTGATACATGAGCTGTTCGAGCATACAAAACAGAATTTTATTTGAAGGTTTAGAGTTTGGCACATACAAATTTACTTGGAACGGCAGGTAAATACCGCATATAGGAAGGTATGGTGGACCTATATGGAATAACTTTGGGGTTTATGGAAGTGGATGCACAAGCAGTATTCCCGCTTAGTACAGGTGAAGGCTAGAAGGAGACTGGGAAGCGACCAGCTAGAGAGCAACAATGGTCATGAACATGCATTAAAATTAATCAACAATGAATGCAAGCATGAGTAGGATATAAATCACCATGAACATAAATATCGTGAAGGCTATGTTGATTTGTTTCAACTACATGTGCGAACATGTGCCAAGTCGAGTCACTTAAATCATTCAGAGGAGGATACCACCCATCATTCCACATCACAACCATTTTAATATCATGTTGGCACGCAAGATAGACCATTATAAACTCTCAGCTAATTAAGCATGGCATAAGCAGCTATGATCTCTAATTGTCATTGCAAACATGTTTCATTCATAACAAGCTAAATCAAGAACGACGAGCTATCGTATTTACAAAAATAAGAGAGGTCGAGTTCATACCATCTTTTCTCATCTCAATTAGTTCATCATATATCATCCTTATTGCCTTTCACTCGCACGACCGAACGGTGTGGATAATAATAATAGTGCACGTGCATTGGACTAAGCTGGAATCTGCAGGCATTTAATACAAGCGAGAAGACAAGGTAATATGGCTCAAGGTTAAATCCACAACAAAGCATATGAGAGCCACTAAGCATTTTAATCATGGTCTTCTACTCTTAACCCCTAAAGAAAAGAAAAGAAACTATTTACACGGGAAAGCTCCCAGCAAGCAAAAGAAGAATGGGAAATCTTTTTGGGTTTTCATTTTTAGTTACTACTACAAGCAAAGAAAGTAAACTAGCTAGAAGCTACAACTAATATTTTCTTTTGTTTTTTCTGGGGTTTTCTAGCACACAAGAAAAAGACTAAGAAAAAGAAAACGAAACTAAGCATGGATGGTACAGTGAAAAAGTGTGAGCACCGACAACTAGAATAAGTGTGTGAACATGAATATAAAGTCGGTGAGAAACACGTACTCCCCCCAAGCTTAGGCTTTTGACCTAAGTTGGTCTACGGCCAGAATTGGCCTGGCGGATATCCAAAGTTGTAGTTGGGGTCGTACTGAGATGCAGCAGATGCTGCCTGCTGAGCTGCAGCTCGAAGCCGGGCTTCCTCCGTCATGTTATAATGGGCATTTGCCTCCTCCATAGTTATAGTGTGTCTTCCTTTTTCCTGAAAGTTAAACAAAGTAGGGTCAGGAAGAACAATAGGAATGGCATGCTTCCGGTTAAAGATTAGTCGATATTTGAGAGTTTGATTATCCCACTCTATAAACCGGTGACTAGCCATAGCATTACAGTCTAAATAAATAGTAGGCAAGGGGTCATCATAAGGGTGCATAGACACACCAAGATAGCGGGCTATGCGAGTAGCATAGATCCCACCAAATAAATCTCCATTAGAACCATTATGGTGTAGCCTACGTGCAACAATAGCTCCCATATTATATTGCCTATCACCTAGTACAGCACTCCTGAGAACGCTAAGATCGGGGACACACATGTGACAAGCCTCATCTTTACCATTTAAGCATCTACCGATAAAGAGAGCAAAGTAATGAATAGCAGGAAAATGTATGCTCCCAGTGGTGGCTTGTGTGATGTCCCTGGATTCCCCTACTGTAATACTAGCTAGGAATTCTCTAAATTCAGATTTACGAGGATCACTCATACTGCCCCACTGTGGGAGCTTGCAAGCCTCATTAAAATCATCTAAGTCCATGGTATAAGATTTATCATATAGATCAAACAAGACAGTGTGAGAATTACGTGAAGATGAAAATTTAAACCCTCTCACAAAACTTTCAGTTAAGCCACGGTATTGTAGGCACTTATCTTGCATGAAGTCCTCAAGGTCAGCGTTACGCACATATGCGTAAAATTCATCTTTGATGCCCGCTTGACTCATAAATTCATCTGACGGTCATTCACAAGGCCGCACATCAGCATCCCTTGGTGGTTCATCATCCGGCTCACAGAACGCGAGCCTTGGTCCTTGCTTCCTTGAAGGACCACCTTGGAAGTTTTTCCTAGACATTTTTCTAAAATTTTCTGAAATTTTTAGTAACTCACAAATAAAAGTTAACCAAACTCAACAAGATTGATAGCAACAACTCCTATAAGTGCCTAGAAGCTATATAATGCATTAGAACTACTTGGGACCAAGAAAATTTACATGCAAGCTCAAGAACAAGGTCACCACAGCAGCACAAATTTGCAACAAATAAAGCACTAGAACAAAAACTAATTGGAACAATGGAGGAGACACATACCAAGGAACAATCTCCCCAAACAGTTTGGTGAATGGTGCTTTGAGCAAGGAGATCGAAAATGGCAGCAAACCGAGCTAGAACTCGGGTTTGAGCTGGCTGGGGATTTTTTGGGAGGAAGAAGAAGGGAATGGGTGGAAGGATAAGTGGAGGGGGCCACGTGGGGCCCTTGAGGCAGGGCGGCGCGCCCTGGGAAGGGGGGCGCGCCCTGTGCCCTCGAGGCCAGGTGTTGGCTCCCCTCGCTGTGTGTTCAGTGCCATATTTTCTTAAATATTCTAGAAAAAATCATATTTCATTTTCATGGCATTTGGAGAACTTTTATTTTCGGGATATATTTTATTGCACGGATAAGTCTGGGAATAGACAGATAATGCTATTTTTGTTTTATTTAACCTAATTAACAGAAAGTAAAAGGAGGGTACAGAAGGTTTGTGCTATCTAGATTCACCTATCCCATGTTCATCAAAAGGAATCCATTAACAAGGTTGATCAGGTCTTGTTAATAAACTCTTTCCGAGTAACATGAAACCGGAGAATTTTCGAATAACACTATGTTACCTCAATGGGGATATGTATGTCCCCAACAATAAGTATGTCATATGCTTTCTTGATAGTAGGAATAGGAAACTCAAAACCTCCAATAGTAATAGTTGAAGTTTTTCCAATATAATTGATACTAAAGACCTGAGGTTGTTTCCTTGGAAAGTGTACCGTATACTCATTACCATTGACATGAAAAGTGACATTGCCTTTGTTGCAATCAATAACAGCCCCTGCAGTATTCAGAAAAGGTCTTACAAGAATAATAGACATACTATCATCCTTGGGAATATCAAGTATAACAAAGTCCGTTAAAATAGTAACATTTGCAACTACGACAGACACATCCTCACAAATTCCGACAGGTATAGCAGTTGATTTATCGGCCATTTGCAAAGATATTTCAGTAGGTGTCAACTTACTCAAGTCAAGTCTACGATATAAAGAGAGAGGCATAACACTAACACCAGCTCCAAGATCACACAAGGCAGTTTTAACATAGTTTCTCTTAATGGAGCAAGGTATAGTCGGTACTCCTGGATCTCCTAATTTCTTAGGCATTCCACCCTCAAAAGTGTAATTGGCAAGCATGGTGGAGATTTCTACATCAGGTATCTTTCTTTTGTTGGTAATAATGTCTTTCATATACTTGGCATAAGGATTTGTTTTAAGCACATCAGTCAAACGCATACGCAAAAGGATGGGTCTAATCATTTCAGCAAAGCGTTCAAAATCTTCAACATCATTTTTCTTGGATGGTTTCGGAGGAAAAGGTATGGGTTTCTGAACCCATGATTCTCTTTCCCTATAGTGCTTCCTAGCAACAAGTCTCTCTTATCATAACATTGATTCTTTGATTGTGGGTTATCAAGATCAACAACAGGTTCAATCTCTACATCATTAGCATTGCTAGGTTGAGAATCATCATGAACATCATTATTAATGTTATCACTAGGTTCATGTTCATTACCAGATAGTGTCTCAGCATCAAAAACAGATATAGCATTGGGATTCTCAGGTGGGTGAGCTACAGGTTCACTAGAAGCATGCAAAGTCCTATCATTTTTCTTTTTATTCTTCTTAGAAGAACTAGGTGCATCTATATTAGCTCTCTGAGAATCTTGCTCAATTCTCTTAGGGTGGCCTTCAGGATACAGAGGTTCCTGAGTCACTTTACCACCTCTAGCTGCAACTCTAACAGCATAGTCATTGTTCTTACTATTCAATTCACTAAGCAAATCATTTTGAGCCTTAAGTACTTGTTCCACTTGAGTGGTGACCATAGAAGCATGTATTCTAATAAGTTTCAGTTCATCCTTAGCATTAGACAGATAACCATTCAAGCGTTCAATCATATGAGCATTGTGTTGTAATTGTCTACCAACATAAGAATTGAAGTTTTCTTGTTTCACAATGAAATTGTCAAACTCATCTAAGCATTGGCTAGCAGACTTATAACGAGGAATATCACTTTCATCAAATCTATAAAGAGAATTTACCTTTACTACCTATGTCGGGTTATTAAGACCATGTATTCTTCAATAGGCGGTAAATTCTTAACATCTTCAGCTTTAATACCTTTTTCTTTCATAGATTTCTTTGCCTCTTGCATATCTTTAGGACTGAGAAATAGAACACCTCTTTTCTTCGGAGTTGGCTTAGGGGCTGGTTCAGGAAGTGTCCAATTATTTTCATTGGCTAGCATATTATTCAATAGTAATTCAACTTGTTCAACTGTTCTTTCCCTGAAAACACAACCAGCACAACTATCCAGGTGGTCGCTGGAAGCATCGGTTAGTCCATTATAAAAGACATCAAGTATATCATGCATCTCAAGAGGATGATCAGGTAAAGCATTAAGTAACTGGAGAAGCCTCCCCCAAGCTTATGGGAGACTCTCTTCTTCAGTTTGAGAAAAGTTATATATTTCTCGTAAGGCAGCTTGTTTCTTATGAGCGGGAAAATATTTAGCAGAAAAGTAATACATCATATGTTGGGGACTACGCACACAACCAGGATCAAGAGAATTAAACCAAGTCTTAGCATCACCCTTTAAAGAGAACAGAAACAACTTAAGGATATAGTAGTAGCGAATCTTTTCATTATTGGTAAACAGGGTGGCTATATCATTCAACTTGGTAAGATGTGCCACAACAGTTTCAGACTCATAGCCATGGAAAGGATCAGATTCAACCAAAGTAATTAACTCAGGATCAACAGAGATTTCAAAATCCTTATCAGTAACACAAATAGGTGAAGTAGCAAAAGCAGGGTCATGTTTCATTCTAGCATTCAAGGACTTTTCTTTCAACTTAGCTAATAACTTCTTAAGATCATATCTATCTTTGCAAGCAAGAAAGTCTCTAGCAGTTTCTTCATCCATAACATAACCCTCGGGCACAATAGGTATTCATATCTATTGGGAGTAGTTTCATCATCACTTTCATAAATATCATCAACATTTGCACTCTCCCTAACCTTAGCAATTTGTTCATCTAGAAATTCACCTAGTGGCACAGTATCAGGCATAGAGGTAGTCTCATCATACATAGCATAAGTAGCATCATCAAGAACATACGACATATCAGATTCAATAGCAAGAGTAGGTGTCGCAAGTTTACTCATAACAGAAGGAGAATCAAGTGCAGAGCTAGATGACAGTTCCTTACCTCCCCTCGTAGTTGAGGGTAAGATCTTGGTTTGTGAGTCCTTCGGATTCTTCATAGTGATAAGCAGATATAAATCCCAAGTGACTTAAAGAATAGAGCTATGCTCCCCGGTAACGGCGCCAAAAAATAGTCTTGATAACCGAAAAGTGTAGGGGATCGCAACAGTTTTCGAGGGTAAAGTATTAAACCCAAATTTGTTGATTCGACACAAGGGGAGCCAAAGAATACTCTTAAGTATTAACAACTGAGTTGTCAATTCAGCCACACCTGGAAACTTAGTATCTGCAGCAAGATAGTTTAGTAGCGCAGTAATATGATAGTGGTGGTAGCAGCAATAAAAGTAAAGATAGTGTTTTTGTAGTTTTTGTGATATAAGCAACGGAAAAGTAAATAGCAACTAGCAATATAGGTAAAGCTCGTAGGCATTGGATCGGTGATGGGAAATTACGTTGGATGCAATTCAGCATGTAGAAGTTATAACCTAGGGTGACATGGAACTAGCTCCAGTTCATCGATGCAATGTAGGCATGTATTCCGAATATAGTCATACGTGCTTATGGAAAAGAACTTGCATGACATCTTTTGTCCTACCCTCCCGTGGAAGTGGGGTCCTATTGGAAACTAAGGGATATTAAGGCCTCCTTTTAATAGAGTACCGGACCAAAGCATTAACACATAGTGAATACATGAACTCCTCAAACTATGGTCATCACCGGGAGTGGTCCCGATTATTGTCACTTCGAGGTTGCCAGATCATAACACATAGTAGGTGACTATAGACTTGCAAGATGGGATCAAGAACACACATATATTCATGGAAACATAATAAGTTTAGATCTGAAATCATGGCACTCGGGCCCTAGTGACAAGCATTAAGCATAGCAAAGTCATAGCAATATCAATCTCAGAACATAGTGGATACTAGGGATCAAACCCTAACAAAACTAACTCGATTACATGATAGATCCCATCCAACCCATCACCGTCCAGCAAGCCTATGATGGAATTACTCACACACGGCGGTGAGCATCATGGAATTTGTGATGGAGGAAGGTTAATGATGACGATGGCGATGATCTCCACTCTTCGGAGCCCCGAACGGACTCCAGATCAGCCCTCCCGAGAGAGATTAGGGCTTGGCGGCGGCTTCGTCTCGTAAAACGCGATAATTCCTTCTCCTTGATTTGTTTCTCCGTGAAACGGAATATATAGGACCTGGGGATACGTCGGTGGGGCACCGGGCTGCCCTCGAGGCAAGGGCGCGCCCCCCACCCTCGAGGACGGCCCGTGGGCCCCCAGGTGTTGATCTTCTTGCAGGTATTTTTTATATTTTCTGAAATAAATCTCCATTGATTTTTAGGCGATTCCGAGAACTTTTTATTCTGCACAAAAACAACACCATGGCAGTTCTGCTGAAAACAGCGTCAGTCCGGGTTAGTTCCATTCAAATCATGCAAGTTAGAGTCCAAAACAAGGGCAAAAGTGTTTGAAAAAGTATATACGTTTGAGACGTATCAGTACTCATGTCACTGCCAGAGTTCCTAGGTCATAGTCTGTAGCATAGAGAGGAGGAAGCACAACACAAGCCAGAATGTGCTTACTGCTGTTGACATTGATCTGAAGTTCACATATGTGTTGGCTGGCTAGGAGGGGTCAGCGCATGATGCTAACATTCTCACTGACAGCATGATTCGATCTGATGGGATTAACATCCCCGACGGCAAGTTCTACCTTGGAGATGCTAGCTATGCATGTCGGTCGGCTGTTCTTCCACCCTTTAGGAAAACCAGGTACCATCTCAACGAGTTCTCTGGTAGGAACTATCCTAGGACTGCATAGGAGCTGTTTAATCTCAGACACTCCAGCCTTAGAGTAAATGTTGAGAGGGCATTTGGAGCTCTGAAGAATAGGTTTAAGATTCTGGATCAGAAGCCATTCCACCCATACTCCACTCAGGTTAAGCTTGTTCTTGCTTGTTGCATTCTGCATAACTAGATCCTCCAGTGGGGGTTTGATGAACACGTGCGTGAGGAGGAAGAGGTCGAGCCTAACAATGTTGTTAGCTCCAGACATGGTGTGGAGGCATTTGACAATGACGCTTGGAAGAATAGAAGGTTGGAGTGGGCAGAGGCAATGTGACTTAACAGAGGTCGGTGCAGGATTCGAAGAAGAGGAAGAAGAAGCAGCAGCAGCAACAACAGAAGAAGAAGTAGAAGAAGAGGAAGATTAAGAGGAAGATCTGGTAGCAGCAGCACCGATGAATTATCTCCTATTTAGCCAATGGCTCTTAATAATTTGTTCTGTTATTTGATAGTAGTTAGCAGGAACTGTCATTTGTTTAACTAGCTCGCACTATATGTTTAGATTGTGTGTGGTAAGCTCACCACTCATTAGAAGTGGTGACAACACCTTATGCAGGTTGCAACCAAACACCATGTCATATGTGCGCCTAATGCAATGCGAGCAACCAAATGTCGGATCAAAAATGGTTGTCTCATGCAACTAAGATACATGCAGGCAACCAAACTATGTGCATCTGGGATCTTTTTGCCTGCATCCCCTCAAACCAAGCTCGCTGGGCCAGGTTTGATTGGCAATGTAACCAAACACGTCTCATATGTTGGCTATTCTTTAATGATATAAAAAACTTTTAATGATATAATTATACAACACCTACTTTTAATCTCCAAATATACATAATCTATTGAAGATGCTCTAAGAGAGGCTGGGAAACGGGAGGGGGCGACCTAATAATTAACGAAAATACTCATTTCCTACCGTTGATGGTGGTTGCTCACGCTCCACACCATCGACAAGTGGCCATGAGGCCATGACACACATGTTCTTTTGTAAACAAGAACCTGCGCACATGTACTGACCTACTAGGCATCAGAAGACTGCAGGCGCTCTGTTCTAGGGCAAATTCTGGACTGCAAACGACTGGGCATTTCCTATTCGGCGCTTTCTGTTAAGGTGCATTCTGTTAACTAGCGTTGAAGGCGCTCTGACCGAGGCAAGCAACAAGTTTAAAACAAGCAACCTCTGCACTTGGAAGTAAATCACACCAACTACTATTTTACTAGGCTTTCCACCCGTTGTGATAATCCTCCCTCCATTTCTAAATATAGGTCCTTTTTAGATATTTCGGTATGAACTATGTACGGTATTTTAGGGTGTAGTTCACTCATTTTTCTCTGTATATAGTTCGTAGTGAAATATATAAAAGGACATATATTTAGGAATGGAGGGAGTACTTGCTTTTTCCCTTTTTATTTGTTTCTTCAGTTCATGGTTTTTTCTTCTTCTTTTTTTGTCCTGTCTTTCTTCGTTTCTTCAGTTCGATGAACTCTTCTTCAAATTTGATGACTTTTTTTCAAAGTCAAAGAACTTTTTTTATTAATTGACCAAAATGTTTTCATTTTTTCAGAATTTTTTTACGAATTTTAAAATATATTTTTTCAAAATTGACGGACTTTTTTCAAATCGATGAAATTTTTCCAAGTTTGTGGTTATTTTTTAAAAATTTATGAACTTTTTCCCAAAAATCAATGAACTTTTCCCAAATCCATGATTTTTTTTAAAAAGAACCTTTCTTTACATTTGTGAACTTTTTAAAAAAATGACAAACCTTTCTTTAACATTGTGAACAAGTTTAAAAAATATCATGAAAAAAATTTATTCAGGATTTTTTTTCCTAATTTTATAGATTTTCTGTTTTTGTTGGTTTTTCATATTTATTCAAAAGTCAAGTGCGAACTAGTTACCCGTCGTGAATAAAAGGAGGGAAATGATTGTATCGCGGTTTGAATCATGGTGTGCACACCTTTTGAAAGAGGGAAATAAGTGTGAACCGGCCAGTGCATTCGTTTTTAAAACTGGAGCATCGCGGTTTGAATCATGGTGTGCACTCCTTTTGTGATTTATTTAACCAGAGAAAAAAAGAAGGAATAATGGGCCCGCCCACTAAGCGTTGCAGTGAGCGCCGGCGCTAAGAGCGCTGAATAGGAGCTACCGCCATGCTTTTAAACAGTCACTTTTTGCGGGCTAGCCCCACAAATTGAGAATCCAGCACACCCATGGGCCGTTTGGCTGTTAGACAAAAAAAATATTTGCCTCAATAAAAAGACAAAAAAAAATATTGTCTAACAATACCCTTATACCTACTAGTAAGCGTGCACGTGCAATGCACGTATAACTTTAGAAAAAAAATTAATACACCGATCTTGCATCAAGACCCCTTGTGGCTTAAGAACACACATCTAATAGGTTACTGATGACATTCTCCACCCCATCAGTCTCTATCTCCAAGCATATTTCCCTTCATTTCATACCAAAAAAATATTTGAAGAAAAAAATGTGACATGGTAGTTCACCTCACCATTAACTTGCATCGTCTTTGCTCTCCCGTAGTATACAGTAAGCGTTGTAGCTGTAGAAAAAAAGTTCCGACACTTTTCCTGACTTTCCATGCAGCAGTGACATGTTATTGTGTATTACATTAACCATTGCAAACATGTATGTGAATTCCATTGCTTCTGAATTATTATTACATCACAAGATTTGGGTCAACCAAAATAATAGTTACATAAAATGAACTGCTGCTAATTCAAGTATAACTGCAGTTATTAACATAAAGGAATTGTCTATGAGTATATATGCTCACACAGGTAAGTACTCATCCATCACAAATGTTGACCCTAAGGCTGTGGTCATCATCACTTTAGCAATTATCCTTGAGTATACGTATACACACATATTACAGACAGGAACCAGAAATACATCTTTATGACGTGTAAGTCTTTTACTTACAACCAAGAATAATTGCATCAAGTACTAAACAAATAAGATCATTCCATCTCGTTGATGCAACTTATTAACAACACCCTGTATGAGAAACCAAATGTCAGACAGAGTAGGAAGGGTAGTCACAATTGTTAAGATATTCCTATCAACCAACTATCCCAAAAGACCTATCTGAATGATCAACACCTCCCCCCACGCCCGACGTGGGCGTGGATAACGTGGGCGTGGATAAATGAAAGGGGAAATGCGGGCACTGAGACTTGAACCCAAGACCTTAGGTCCGATACCATGTTAAGATATTCCTATCAACCATCTATCCCAAAAGACCGATCTGATAGGAAGAGGAGATATAATATACTTAACAACAATATCATAAGTGGTCATAGAGTTAAGTACCCCGAGGTCCACAAGCTCAAATGTGGTTAGATTTTTCTTTTGCGGTCAATATAAAAAATGTATTATGTACTATGGAAATATCTTGACTATCCTCCTGGTATAGATATATTAACCACAAGTGCTCATTAGCAAAAAAAAGGATATGTTTATGTACTGCTGAATGCTGAGGCTCAAGCATAGGGTTCGCTCTCCCATGCTAATTGAAATATACGAAAACACTGAATTTTACCTTTCCACAAAAGCAAGGTAGATTACTAATAATTGTAAAGCAGAGAAAGTACATAGCATATTCATCTACTACATTGCTGGCAAGACAAAATAAATGTATTTATGTGTGAAAGCAAATTTGGTACATGCTCCCAACACAAGGAATGAACCAAGTGCAGACATCATACCGCACTGTCCTCAAAAACCCATTTCCCTCATATCCAGAATATTCTGGAAATTATCACCCACACTAACATTACTTGTTCCGGTAGCTTCACAATAAATATCGCAACATCAATGCCAGCATTTGCAGCTATGGTGATCAGGGGAGCCTGCAAAATTCAGAAATAATTCATATATGTCAAGGAACAACTATGGAGTAATAGGCCTGAGACATAAATTGGAGAGCATGTACAACATATAATTATATTGCAAAAAACAGAGTAATAAGAAAAAAAGTGGAGAAATATCTTTATTAAGATGGTAAAGGAAAGTGTGATTACCTGTCAATACATAATAGAAAATGATCACAATTCACTCTCCTGCAATGTTCTAGGATGATCAATTAACCTAGAGGGAGAACACCAATCAAGGATAGCAGCATGTTCAGAGAAACTATTTGTCAAATCTTTTTGCATTGATCTCATTGACTTGATTCCTCCAAACTTCACATCTCAATGATTATATATCCTAATGAGCAATATAATCAAGAAACTGTCAATTACTTATCTGGACCAGGAATAAAACACTCTGTGATATCTTTGTCAGACAAAAACTGACTTTATCCCAAGTACGCATGCAAGCTGACAGTGAGCAGGCATCTGAGGATGCATGCCAATCATCATGTATTATATTCGGCAAGTAGCCGTTCATTCCTTTTATGTCGAAGCTAGTAATACAGATCATTGAACTACTTTTTTTTAAACAATGTACTCCAAGAAGGCAATGTTAATTAGTAGCTCATGTCTCTACATAATGGAAGACTAAAACAAGATTAGTGACTGCATTGACTATTTGGAAAATGACAATGTATAAATAGCTCTTGTACCTCAGGTTGTATCGTAGCCTCGCATTCAGCATCACAACATCCATTATCCATGAAGGAAGCCTTCAGACAACGCTGAACACACAACCATGGGGGCTGAGAAACACCATAACGGTGTGCCTGACTCTGGAATGTGCACCTTCCCCGTCGTCGCCTCGGGGATTTGGTTCGCATATGCGCATGTGTACCTCTTCGTCGCGCTGGTCCGTCCATCCCGGGCGGTCTCATCCTCCTGGCGGGCTTCGTCGGCGTATACTGGAGCCGCCGCGGCGCCGCCAGCTCCTTGCTTTGTACCTCTTCGCCATGCCGGCGTGATGATTGCCACGCTCCTCGTCTTTGCCTTCGTCGTCACCAGCGGTTCGGAGGTGAGGCCCAAGGCTGCAGGGAGGCCGTGGTAGAAAAACGCCGTGCTGTTGCGCCCAATCCCCGTGTGCGCTGAAGCCGCGTCAGACCAAAGACATAGGGATCCCACCGTTTGAGAAAGTATTGCAGTCATGAGCTGGGCATCCACTGCTTGAGAGAGAGAGAGAGAGAGAGAGCAGAAGATGGTTGCTCACGCCAATCTGCTTTTGCTGCCCCGCCGCCGCCTCATGCCCTCGTTTCGTCGCTGCCGCTCGAGCTTCCGCCTGGCGGGGGTGTTAACTCGGGCGTGGTGATAGGCGAGCGAGAGAGGGGGCGATTTGGTGGGGACAAAAAGGATCTCCATGTTGGCCGATCCAAAATTTCAGGCGTGTCAGAGGGCACGACTTGCGTGGGATTGATTTTTTCCGTTGGAGGAAGAACGTGCGTAGGATTGATGTCCTGTGGCAGAACATTTATTCTCAGCCATTAGATGGGATGGCAGACCACTGAGTCAATTAGGACTGTTAGATTTAACTACGTGGATTAGATCCTAAGGTGCTAATTGGTTTGTGTACATCAAGTTTGGTGGTTCTAGGGGAATTCATGTTTGCTCTCTTAATAGTAGTAGAGATTTCTATTCCGCGCCTTTACTGTCGTTTTTTACTATTGTGGCAACTTTGAGCAACCCCCTCCGTCCCGGGCTTGGCCTATTTACTTATTTTATTTTCTGTTAATCTTCAAAAAAAAAATAGGAGGCTGAGATGGAGACAAGAACTTACTTGCTGCGCACGCTGACTTCTCTTTTTTCTCTTGCGTGGCAAATGTACCACTAAAAAAGCTGTGCATTCCGTGGTTTCCTTCCTAGGATATTTAGTACTCCCTCCGGACCAGTGCATTACCATGTTATAAGTATAATGTTTATTTAGAAAATAATAGGTAATGTAGAATTTATTTTATCTTGTCTTATACTTCAAGATAATAATGTACTTCTATATATATACTCATAAGGGTGCGTTCGAAGTGCACGAAAAGTTACAGGAATCAGATCCTACAGGATTTTCTGCACGACTCAAGCAATAAACATTTAGCGATTTCACCAATCCTTTCTAAGCCCTTCTAGCATGGTATCAGCCTAACCGATCTAACTCTAGCCGCCATCCCCGGGGTGATCGGCTTCTATGACCGTCGCCGGGGACTGCGCCGTCCATACCTAGGGTTCATCTGCCTGTCGTGTTGACTGGTTGCCCTAAAGAGTCTTTCTTTCGATCCTTTGATCCTGGGTTTTCACTTTCTCGCATACCATTTTGATGGGTGTTTACTTTTTTGGGTTTTCAATCAAAGATCGGTTTGCGTCACCTGCCACCGTCGTCGATCCCTTCAAACCGGCCGGCCACTTCTCAGACCCGGCGCCCTCGAGCGACAGGCAACCCGTCATGGCCATCGTTCACGCCTCTGCGCGCCCGTCACCCTGCGTCAACCGTCACCACCACCGTATTTCGACCGGAACTTCTTCAACAATACTATGACTATCTACCTCAGCTGCATCATACTTCTTCCTGCAGGACGGCGCATCTTGGTGCAACTCGTAGCCACCTCATGCCATGAAACCGCAGGTCACCGCGTATCCCACGCACGCGTTGGATGCAACGACCACGGCTGCAGAAGTCTAGCTGGCCCGGTCACACCAGATGCTTGGGTTTGTGGCTTGGCACAACGTGTGCCCCTAGCCAGTCGTCGTGTACTGTTACATCAGACGAAATGCACACCGAGGAGCACGCTTCGACACCGTAGAGGTTTGGACTGATCAGGCTGAGCATATGCGATACGTGATCGCAAAAAAAAAAAATGCGATACGTCTCATCTACACCGTACGACTGACCTGACCCGTCGATAGAGCGCGCCTTGGTAGGTCTCGTGAAGACTATCCCAATACAGCGCACCCCTCCACTGATCGAGCATCGGGTTGTCATTGTGTTGCCCCATCATGCCGGGGCTGCACCGGCTCGTGTTGTGGCTTCATCGCCCCTTCGTGCCATAGCGCCACAACACGTGGTCCCCGCCGCCCGAGGTCGTCCCAGTGGCTGCACCGACCCGCGCACTACCGATGCGCCCCTCATTCGGGCTGTAACGCTGCGGCATGCGATCCACCTCGCCGCCCCGGGATCTTCCCGTCGTCGCCCCTACCCGACTGCTACCGCGACATCACCCCTTTGGGCTATACTGCCGCGGCCCGCAATCCACTTCCCCGTCCCCGCGCATCGACTTCCACGTGGTATGCGTCGCGCTGCCTCCCTTGGCGCGGGAATGCCACCATCAACGCCGGTCTTCGTCACGCTGTCGGGTTCCTCGCCTACTTCGAGCATCGCTGCCGGACTACTAACCCGGCGGACACTCTTCTTCGGTGCCGGTGTCGGTGCCGCTCTCTCACCTGAGTCGCGCCGCCCGTTGACCTCCTTGTCTTCGTCCAGCACCAGCTCATCGCCAGCGTCGTCGTCATCTTCCCCGGCCACTTCTTCTACTCTGACCATCGTCAGCGACATCGACCTCGCCCCGACTGGCGTCACTACCGTCATCGATTCTCCTTCTCTGTTGGCCCTCCGACTGCTCGACATAGTGTACAGCTCATGTAGGTCCCTCGTCTACACATGCCTAGTGCTGGCAACACCGATGCATGCCTTCATCCACGACGTGTCCCCGGGCCTGGCAAGCCTAGGGCGGCGCTTCATCAACTTTGCTTTCGTCCGTCTACACATGTCCGGTGCTGAAACACCGATGCGTGACTTCGTCCATGATGTATCACCGTGCTTGGCAAACCCTGTTGGAAATATGCCCAAGAGGCAATAATAAAATGGTTATTATTATATTTCCTTGTTCATGATAGTTGTCTATTGTTCATGCTTCAATTGTATTATCCGGAAACAGCGATACATGTGTGAATACATAGACCACAACGTGTCCCTAGTAAGCCACTAGTTGACTAGCTCGTTGATCAACAGATGGTCACGGTTTCCTGACCATGGACATTGGATGTCATTGATAACGGGGTCGCATCATTAG
This sequence comes from Secale cereale, assembly GCA_902687465.1. Lineage (NCBI taxonomy): Eukaryota > Viridiplantae > Streptophyta > Magnoliopsida > Poales > Poaceae > Secale > Secale cereale. Next base: position 17,115,300 of record LR738709.1, read on the forward strand.
GAGAATGATGTGATGGACAAGACCCAATCCTAAGCCTAGCACAAGATCGTGTAGTTCGTAATGCTAAAGCTTTTCAAATGTCAAGTATCTTTTCCTTAGACCATGAGGTTGTGCAACTCCCGGATACCGTAGGAATACTTTGGGTGTGTCAAACGTCACAACGTAACTGGGTGGCTATAAAGGTATACTACGAGTATCTCCGAAAGCATCTGTTGATTTGGCACGAACCGAGACTGAGATTTGTCACTCCGTATGACGGAGAGGTATCTCTGGGCCCACTCGGTAAGACATCATCATAATGAGCTCAGTGTGACTAAGGGGTTGGTCACGGGATGATGTGTTACGAAACGAGTAAAGAGACTTGCCATGACGAGATTGAACAAGGTATCAGTATATCGACGATCGAATGTCGGGCAAGTACTATACCGATAGACAAAGGGAATCGTATACGGGATTGATTGAATCCTTGACATCGTGGTTCATCCGATGAGATTATCGTGGAGCATGTGGGAGCCAACATGGGTATCCAGATCCCGATGTTGGTTATTGACCGGAGAGTCGTCTCGGTCATGACTACGTGTCTCCCGAACCCGTAGGGTCTACACACTTAAGGTTTGTTGACGCTAGGGTTGTAGAGATATAAGTATGCGGTAACCCGAAAGTTGTTCGGAGTCCCGGATGAGATCCCGGACGTCATGAGGAGTTCTGGAATGGTCCGGAGGTAAAGATTTATATATAGGAAGTCAGGTTTCAGCCACCGGGAAAGTTTCGGGGGTCACCGGTATTGTACCGGGACCACCGGAAGGGTACCGAGGGTCCACCGGGTGGGGCCACCTATCCCGGAGGGCCCCATGGGCTGAAGTGGGAGGGGAACCAGCCCCTGGTGGGCTGGTGCACCCCCCCTCCCCTTGGGCCTCTCCCTGCGCCTAGGGTTGGAAACCCTAGGGGTGGGGACGCCTCCACCTGGCCTGGGGGGCAAGTTTCCCCCCTGGCCGCCCCCCCCCCCCTTGGAGATGGGATCTCCTAGGGCCGGCGCACCCCCCTAGGGGCCCTATATATAGTGGGGGAAGGGAGGGCAGCTGCACCCTATGCCCTGGCGCCTCCCTCTCCCTCCGTGACACATATCCCTCCTCCCGCAGCGCTTGGCGAAGCCCTGCTGGAATCCCGCTACTTCCACCACCACGCCGTCGTGCTGCTGGATCTCCATCAACCTCTCCTCCTCCCTTGCTAGATCAAGAAGGAGGAGACGTCGCTGCTCCGTACGTGTGTTGAACGCGGAGGTGCCGTCCATTCGGTGCTAGGATCATCGGTGATTTGGATCACGACGAGTATGACTCCATCATCCCTGTTCTCTTGAACGCTTCCGCGCGCGATCTACAAGGGTATGTAGATGCACTCCCCTCTCCCTCGTTGCTAGATGACTCCATAGATTGATCTTGGTGATGTGTAGAAATTGTTTGATTTCTGCTACGTTCCCCAAGAGTGGCATCATGAGCTAGGTCTATGCGTAATATCTTGCACGAGTAGAACACAAAGTAGTTGTGGGCGTAGATTTGTTCAATTCTCTTGCCATTACTGGTCCTATCTTGATTCGGTAGCATCGTGGGATGAAGCGGCCCGGACCGACCTTACACGTACGCTTACGTGAGACGGGTTCCACCGACTGACATGCACTAGTTGCATAAGGTGGCTAGCGGGTGTATGTCTCTCCCACTTTAGTCGGATCGGATTCGATGAATAGGGTCCTTATGAAGGGTAAATAGAAATTGGCATATCATGTTGTGGTTTTGGCGTAGGTAAGAAACGTTCTTGCTAGAAACCTATAGCAGCCACGTAAAAACTTGCAACAACAATTAGAGGACGTCTAACTTGTTCTTGCAGCATGTGCCGTGTGATGTCATATGGCCAAAAGGATGTGATGAATGATATATATGTGATGTATGAGATTGATCATGTTCTTGTAATAGGAATCACGACTTGCATGCCGATGAGTATGACAACCGGCAGGAGCCATAGGAGTTGTCTTATTTTATTGTATGACCTGCGTGTCAATGAAAAACGCCATGTAATTACTTTACTTTATCGCTAACCGTTAGCCATAGTAGTTGAAGTAATGTTTGGAGAGACAACTTCATGAAGACACGATGATGGAGATCATGATGATGGAGATCATGGTGTCATGCCGGTGACGATGATGATCATGGAGCCCCGAAGATGAGGATCAAAAGGAGCAAAATGATATTGGACATATCATGTTACTATTTGATTGCATGTGATGTTTATCATGTTTTACATCTTATTTGCTTAGAATGACGGTAGTAAATAAGATGATCTCTCACTAAAATTTCAAGAATTGTGTTCCCCCCTAACTGTGCACCGTTGCTAAGGTTTGTTGTTCCGAAGCACCACGTGATGATCGGGTGTGATAGGCTCTAATGTTCGCATACAACGGGTGTAAGCCAGATTTACACACGCAATACACTTAGGGTTCACTTGACGAGCCTAGCATGTACAGACATGCCCTCGGAACACGGAAGACCGAAAGGTCGAACATGAGTCGTATAGAAGATACGATCAACATGAAGATGTTCACCGTTGATGACTAGTCTGTCTCACGTGATGATCGGACACAGCCTAGTCGATTCGGATCATGTATCACTTAGATGACTAGAGAGATGTCTATCTGAGTGGGAGTTCATTAAATTGTTTAGATGAACTTAATTGTCATGAACATAGTCTAAAATCTTTACAATATGTTTTATAGATCCTATGGCCCACGCTCATGTTACCCTCAACTTCAACGCGTTCCTAGAGAAAACCAAGCTGAAATACGATGGTAGCAACTATACAGATTGGGTCCGTAACTTGAGGATCATCCTCATAGCTGCCAAGAAAACATATGTCCTTGAAGCACCGCTAGGTGACGCTCCCGCCCCAGCGAACCAAGATGTTATGAACGCCTGGCAGTCGCGTTGTGATGATTACTCCCTAGTTCAGTGCGGCATGCTTTACAGCTTAGAATCGGGGCTCCAAAAGCGTTTTGAGCACCACGAAGCATATGAGATGTTCCAAGAGCTAAAAATGGTTTTCCAAGCTCATGCCCGAGTCGAGAGATATGACATCTCCGACGCATTCTACAGTTGTAAGATGGAGAAGAATAGTTCTGTCAGCGAGCATATACTCAAATTGTCTAGGTTGCACAATCGCTTGTCTCAGTTGGGAATTAATCTCCCAGATGAAGCAGTCGTTAACAGAATCCTTCAGTCGCTCCGACCTAGCTACAAGATCTTTGTGATGAACTTCAATATGCAAGGGATGGAGAAGTCCATTCCCAAGGTGTATTCAATGCTGATATCAGCGGAGGTGGAGATCAAGAAAGAACATCAAGTGTTGATGGTGAATAAAACCACTAAGTTCAAGAAAGCCAAGGGTAAGAAGAACTTCAAGAAGGACGGCAAAGGAGTTGCCGCGCCCGGTAAGCCAGTTGCCGGGAAGAAGCCAAAGAATGGACCCAAGCCTGAGACTGAGTGCTTTTATTGCAAGGGAACGGGTCACTGGAAGCGAAACTGCCCCAAATACTTAGCAGATAAGAAGGCCGGCAACGTCAAAGGTATATGTGATATACATGTTATTGATGTGTACCTTACCAGCTCTCGTAGTAGCTCCTGGGTATTTGATACCGGTGCAGTTGCTCACATTTGTAACTCAAAGCAGGAGCTGCGGAATAAGCGGAGACTGGCGAAGGACGAGGTGACGATGCGCGTCGGGAATGGTTCCAAGGTCGATGTGATCGCCGTCGGCACGCTACCTCTGCATCTACCTTCGGGATTAGTTTTGAGCTTCAATAATTGTTATTTAGTACCAGCTTTGAGCATGGACATTGTATCTGGATCTCGTTTAATGCGAGATGGCTACTCATTTAAATCCGAGAATAATGGTTGTTCTATTTATATGAGAGAGATGTTTTATGGTCATGCCCCGCTGGTAAATGGTTTATTCTTAATGAATCTCGAACGTGATGTTACACATATTCATAGTGTGAATGCCAAAAGATGTAAGGTTGATAATGATAGTCCCACTGTTGGAAATATGCCCTAGAGGCAATAATAAAAGGATTATTATTATATTTCTTTGTTCATGATAATTGTCTATTATTCATGCTTAAATTGTATTGTACAAAAACAGCGATACATGTGTGAATACATAGACCACAACGTGTCCCTGGTAAGCCTCTCGTTACTAGCTCGTTGATCAACAGATGGTCACAGTTTCCTGACCATGGACATAGGATGTCACTGATAACGGGATCACATCATTAGGAGAATGATGTGATGGACAAGACCCAATCCTGAGCCTAGCACGAGATCGTATAGTTCGTAATGCTTAAGCTTTTCCAAAGTCAAGTATTTGTTCCTTAGACCATGAGATTGTGCAACTCCCGGATACCGTAGGAATACTTTGGGTGTGCCAAACGTCACAACGTAACTGGGTGGCTATAAAGGTACGCAACGGGTATCTCCTAAAGTGTCTGTTGGGTTGGTACGAACCGAGACTGGGATATTGTCACTCCGTATGACGGAGAGGTACCTCTGGGCCCTCTCGGTAAGACATCATCATAATGAGCTCAAAGTGACTAAGGAGTTAGTCACGGGATGATGGATTACGGATCGAGTAAAGAGACTTGCCATGACGAGATTGAACAAGGTATCGGGCATACCGACGATCGAATCTCGGGCAAGTACCGTACCGATAGACAAAGGGAATAACATACGGGATTGAGTGAATCTTTGACACAGTGGTTCATCCGATGAGATCATCGAGGAACACGTGGGAACCAACATGGTTATCCAGATCCCGCTGTTGGTTATTGACCGGAGAGTCGTCTCGGTCATGTCTGCGTGTCTCCCGAACCCGTAGGGTCTACACACTTAAGGTTCGGTGACGCTAGGGTTGTAGAGATACATGCACATGGAAACCCGAATGATGTTCGGAGTCCCAGATGAGATCCCGGACGTCACGAGGAGTTCCGTAAGCGTCCGGAGGTAAAGAATGATATATAGGAAGTCCAGTTTCGGCCATCAGGAGAATTCTGGGGGTCATCGGGAGTGTCCCGAGATCACCGGAGGGGTCCCGTGGGTCCACCGGGTGGGGCCACCCATCCCAGAGGGCCCCGTAGGCCGCAAAGGGGAAGGGGGCCAGCCCCTGGTGGGCTGGCGCACCCACATGGGCCCCCCTCCATGCGCCTAGGGTTGAAACCCTAGGGTGTGGGGCGCCCCCTATGCCTTGGGGGGCAAGTCTCCCCCCTGGCCGCCGCCCCCCTAGGAAATTGCATCTCCTAGGGCCGGCGCCCCCCACTGGCCCCTATATATAGTGGGGGGAGAGAGGGCAGCCGCACCCCAAGCCTCTGGCGCCTCCCCCCCCCCCCCCCCCCCCCCCCCCCCCCCCCCCCCCCCCCCCCCCCCCCCCC
>LR738709.1:17123193-17144782 GCA_902687465.1 Secale cereale
ATACCTTGTTCAATCTCGTTATGGCAAGTCTCTTTACTCGATCCGTAATTCATCATCCCGTGACTAACTACTTAGTCACATTGAGCTCATTATGATGATGACTTACCGAGTGGGCCCAGAGGTACCTCTCCGTCATACGGAGTGACAACATCCCAGTCTCGGTTCGTACCAACTCAACAGACACTTTCGGAGATACCCGATGCGTACCTTTATAGCCACCCAGTTACGTTGTGACGGTTGGCACACCCAAAGTACTCCTACGGTATCCGGGAGTTGTACAACCTCATGGTCTAAGGAATAAATACTTGACACCGAAAAGCTTATGCATTACGAACTATACGATCTCGTGTTATGCTCAAGTTTGGGTCTTGTCCATCACATCATTCTCCTAATGATGTGATCCCGTTATCACTGACATCTCATGTCCATGGTCAGGAAACCGTGACCATCTTTTGATCAACGAGCTGGTTACTAGAGGCCTACCAGGGACTCATTTTGGTCTATGTATTCACACATGTATCGTTGTTTCCGTACAATACAATTCAAGCATGAATAACAGACAATTATCATGAACAAGGAGATATATTAATAATGCTTTTATTATTGCCTCTAGGGCATATCTCCAACAGTCTCCCACTTGCACTAGAGTCAATAATCTAGTTACATTGTGATGAATCGAACACCCATAGAGTTCTGGTGTTGATCATGTTTTGCCCGTGAAAGAGGTTTAGTCAATGGGTCTGCGACATTCAGATCCGTATGCACTTTACAAATATCTATGTCTCCATCCTGAACATAATTCCGGATGGAGTTGAAACGGCGTTTGATGTGCTTGGTCTTCTTGTGAAACCTGGGCTCCTTGGTAATAGCAATAGCACCAGTGTTGTCACAGAAGAGAGTCATCGGGCTTGACGCGCTTGGAATGACTCCTAGGTTGGTGATGAACTCCTTCATCCAGACTCCTTCCTGTGCTGCTTCAGTAGCAGCTATGTACTCCGCTTCACATGTAGATGCTGCCACCACGCTTTGCTTGCAACTGCACCAGCTGACTGCCCCTCCATTCAAAATATACACGTATCCGGTTTGCGACTTAGAGTCATCCAGATCTGTGTCGAAGCTAGCATCGACGTAACCCTTTACGACGAGCTCTTCGTCACCTCCATAAACAAGAAACATATCCTTAGTCCTTTTCAGGTACTTCAGGATGTTCTTGACTGCTGTCCAGTGTTCCGTACCGGGATCACTTTGGTACCTCCCTACCAAACTTATGGAAAGGTTCACATCAGGTCTGGTACACAGCATGGCATACATGATAGAACCTATTGCCGAGGCATAGGGAATGACACTCATCTTTTCTCTATCTTCTGCCGTGGTCGGCGACTGAGTCTTACTCAATCTCATACCTTGCAAAACAGGCAAGAATCCTTTCTTAGACTGATCCATATTGAACTTCTTCAATATTTTGTCAAGGTATGTACTTTGTGAAAGACCTATGAGGTGTCTCGATCTATCTCTATAGATTTTGATGCCTAATATGTAAGTAGCTTCTCCAAGGTCCTTCATTGAAAAACTTTTATTCAAGTAGGCCTTTACATTTTCCAAGAATTCTATATCATTTCCCATCAGCAATATGTCATCCACATATAATATGAGAAATGCCACAGAGCTCCCACTCACTTTCTTGTAAATACAGGCTTCTCCATAAGTCTGTATAAAGCCAAACGCTTTGATCACCTCATCAAAGCGAATATTCCAACTCCGAGATGCTTGCACCAGCCCGTAAATCGAGCGCTGGAGCTTGCATACCTTGTTAGCGTTCTCTGGATCGACAAAACCTTCCGGTTGCATCATATACAACTCTTCCTTGAGGAAGCCATTAAGGAATGCTGTTTTGACATCCATTTGCCATATCTCATAATCATAGAATGCGGCAATAGCTAACATGATTCTGACTGACTTCAGCATCGCTACGGGAGAGAAAGTCTCGTCGTAGTCAATCCCTTGAACTTGTCGATAACCCTTAGCGACAAGCCGAGCTTTATAGATGGTCACATTACCATCCGTGTCTGTCTTCTTCTTAAATATCCATTTGTTTTCTATGGCGTGCCTATCATCAGGCAAGTCCACCAAAGTCCATACTTTGTTTTCATACATGCATTCTATCTCGGATTTCATGGCTCCAAGCCATTTATTGGAATCTGGGCCCGCCATCGCTTCTTCATAGTTCGAAGGTTCACCGTTGTCTAACAACATGATTTCCAGTACAGGGTTGTCGTACCACTCTGGTGCGGAACGTGCCCTTGTGGACCTTCGAAGTTCAGTAGTAACTTGATCTGTTTCTTCATGATCATTATCATCAACTTCCTCCCTTGTCGGTGCAGGCACCTCAGGAACAGTTTCCTGTGCTGCGCTACTTTCCGGTGCAGGAGTGGTGACTGTCACCTCATCAAGTTCTACTTTCCTCCCACTCACTTCTTTCGAGAGAAACTCTTTCTCCAGAAAGTATCCATTCTTGGCAACAAAGACTTTGCCTTCAGATCTGTGGTAGAAGGTGTACCCAATAGTTTCCTTTGGGTATCCTATGAAGACGCATTTTTCCGATTTGGGTTCGAGCTTTTCAGGTTGAAGTTTCTTGACATAAGCATCGCAACCCCAAACTTTCAGAAACGACAGCTTCGGTTTCTTGCCAAACCAAAGTTCATATGGAGTCGTCTCAACGGATTTTGACGGAGCCCTATTTAAAGTGAATGCGGCAGTCTCTAAAGCATAACCCCAAAAAGATAGCGGTAAATCGGTGAGGGACATCATAGATCGCACCATGTCCAACAGAGTACGATTTCGACGTTCGGACACACCGTTACGTTGAGGTGTTCCGGGCGGTGTCAATTGTGAAACAATTCCACAGTTTCTAAGGTGTGTGCCAAATTCATGACTTAAATATTCACCCCCACGATCTGATCGCAAGAACTTTATTTTTCTGTCACGCTGATTCTCAACCTCATTCTGAAATTCCTTGAACTTTTCAAAGGTCTCAGACTTGTGTTTCATCAAATAGATATACCCGTATCTACTCAAGTCATCCGTGAGGGTGAGAACATAACGGTAGCCTCCGCGAGCCTCAACACTCATTGGACCGCACACATCGGTATGTATGATTTCCAACAAGTTGGTTGCTCGCTCCATTGTTCCGGAGAACGGAGTCTTGGTCATCTTGCCCAAGAGGCATGGTTCGCATGTGTCAAATGATTCATAATCAAGAGACTCTAGAAGTCCATCTGAATGGAGCTTCTTCATACGTTTGACACCAATATGACCAAGGCGGCAATGCCACAAGTATGTGGGACTATCGTTATCAACTTTACATCTTTTGGCATCTACACTATGAATATGTGTATCACTACGTTCGAGATTCATCAAAAATAAACCATTGACCAGCGGGGCATGACCATAAAACATATCTCTCAAATTAATAGAACAACCATTATTCTCCGATTTGAAAGAATATCCATCTCGCATAAGACGAGATCCAGAAACAATGTTCATGCTCAAAGCTGGTACTAAATAACAATTATTAAGGTTTAAAACTAATCCCGAGGGTAGATGTAGAGGCAGCGTGCCGACGGCGATCACATCGACCTTGGAACCATTCCCGACGCGCATCGTCACCTCATCCTTCGCCAGTCTCCGTTTATTCCGCAGCTCCTGTTTTGAGTTACAAATGTGAGCAACTGCACCGGTATCGAATACCCAGGAGCTACTACGAGTGCTGGTAAGGTACACATCAATAACATGTATATCATATATACCTTTGACGTTGCCGGCCTTCTTGTCTGCTAAGTATTTGGGGCAGTTCCGCTTCCAGTGGCCCGTTCCCTTGCAATAAAAGCACTCAGTCTCTGGCTTGGGTCCATACTTTGGCTTCTTCCCGGCAACAGGCTTGCCAGGCGCGGCAACTTGCTTGCCGTCCTTCTTGAAGTTCTTCTTACCCTTGCCTTTCTTGAACTTAGTGGTTTTATTGACCATCAACACTTGATGTTCTTTCTTGATGTCAACCTCCGCTGATTTCAGCATTGAATACACCTCGGGAATGGACTTCTCCATCCCCTGCATATTGAAGTTCAGCACGAAGCTCTTGAAGCTTGGTGGAAGCGACTGGAGGATTCTGTCAACGACCGCTTCATCTGGGAGATTCATTTCCAGCTGAGACAAGCGGTTGTGCAATCCTGAAATCTTGAGGATGTGCTCACTGACAGAACTGTTCTCCTCCATCTTACAGCTGTAGAATGCGTCGGAGACATCATATCTCTCGACTCGGGCATGAGCTTGGAAAACCATTTTCAGCTCTTCGAACATCTCATATGCTCCGTGGTGCTCAAAACGCTTTTGGAGCCCCGATTCTAAACTGTAAAGCATGCCGCACTGAACCAGGGAGTAATCATCACTACGCGACTGCCAGACGTTCAAAACGTCTTGGTCAGCATCGGGAGCAGGTGCATCACCTAGCGGTGCTTCTAGGACATATGATCTCTTGGCAGCTATGAGGATGATCCTCAGGTTACGGACCCAATCCGTATAGTTGCTACCATCGTCTTTCAGCTTGGTTTTCTCTAGGAACGCGTTGAAGTTGAGGGAAACTGGAGCGTGGGACATTTGATCTACAAGAGATATTGTAAAGAATTTAGACTAAGTTCATGATAATTAAGTTCATCTTAATCAAATTTTGATGAACTCCCACTCAGAATGACATCTCTCTAGTCATCTAAGTGATACACGATCCGAATCGAGTAGTCCGTGTCCGATCATCACGTGAGACGGACTAGTCAAAAACGGTGAACATCTTCATGTTGATCGTATCTTCTAAACGACTCGTGTTCGACCTTTCGGTCTTTCGTGTTCCGAGGCCATGTCTGTACATGCTAGGCTCGTCAAGTGAACCCTAAGTGTATCGCGTGTGTAAATCTGTCTTACACCCGTTGTATGTGAACGTTAGAACCTATCACACCCGATCATCACGTGGTGCTTCGGAGCAACGAACTTTAGCAACGGTGCACAGTTAGGGGAAACACATTACTTGAAATTTTAGTGAGAGATCATCTTATTTACTACCGTCGTTCTAAGTAAACAAGATGCAAAAACATGATAAACATCACATGTAATCAATTATAGTGACATGATATGGCCAATATCATCTTGCTCCTTGGATCTCCATCTTCGGGGCACCATGATCATCTTGTCACCGGCTCGACACCATGATCTTCATCATCATGTCTTGAAGAAGTCGTCACGCCAACTATTACTTCTACTACTATAGCTAACGTTTAGCAACAAAGTAAAGTAATTACATGGCGTTATTCAGTGACACGCAGGTCATACAATAATAAAGACAACTCCTATGGCTCCTGCCGGTTGTCAAGTTCATCGACATGCAATTCGTGATTTCCTATTACAAAAACATGATCAATCTCATACATCACATATATCATTCATCACATCTTCGTTCTTGGCCATACCACGTCACAAAACACATGCTGCAAAAACAAGTTAGACGTCCTCTAATTGTTGTTGCAAGTTTTACGTGGCTTCTATAGGATTTCTAGCAAGAACGTTTCTTACCTATGCCAAAACCACAACGTGATTTGTCAACTTCTATTTACCCTTCATAAGGACCCTTTTCATCGAATCCGATCCGACTAAAGTAGGAGAGACAGACACCCGCCAGCCACCTTATGCATCTAGTGCATGTCTGTCGGTGGAACCAGTCTCACGTAAGCGTACGTGTAAGGTCGGTCCGGGCCGCTTCATCCCACAATACCGCCGAATCAAGATTGACTAGTAACGGTAAGAAAGTTGAACAAGATCATACGCCCACAACTGCTTTGTGTTCTACTCGTGCAAGATGCTACGCATAAAACCTAGGCTCAGATGCCACTGTTGGGTAACGTAGCATAAATCAAAAAAATTCTACGTCTTCACCAAGATCCAACTATGGAGACATCTAGCAACGAGTAACTAAGAGTGCATCTACATACCGTTATGAAGATTGCGTGCGGAAGCTTTCAACGAAGCAAGGATGAAGTAGTCGTACTCTTCACGTTCTTCGTCACCGATGATCTAGCGCCGAACGGACGGCACCTCCGCGTTCAACACACGTACGGTGCAGCAACGTCACCTCCTTCTTGATCCAGCAAGGGGGGAGGAGAAGTCGTCAGAGATCCGGCAGCACGACGGTGTGATGACGGATGCAGTGGAAATTGCAGCAGGGCTACGCCGGGCGCCCTGCGAAGGAGTTGGGAGGTGTGACGGGAGGGGGAGAGGCGCCAGGGCTGAGGTGCGGCTGCCCTCTCCCCCCCCCCCCCACATATATATAGGGGCCAGGGGGGCGCCTGGACCCCCTGCAGATCCAATCTGCAAGGGGGCGGCGGCCAAGGGGGGTTCCTTGCCCCCCAAGGCAAGTGGAGCCCCCCTCCCCTTTAGGGTTTGAACCCTAGGCGCAGGGGAGGTGGGCCTCCCTTAGTGGTGCGCCAGCCCAGAGGGCTGGACACATCCCCTTGTGGCCTAGGGGCCCCACCGGGATGGGTGGCCCCACCCGGTGGACCCCCGGGGCCCCTCCGGTGGTCCCGGGACGCTCTCGGTGACCCCCGGAGATCACCCGTTGGCCGAAACTGGACTTCCCATATATCAATCTTTACCTCCAGACCATTCCGGAACTCCTCGTGACGTCCGGGATCTCATCCGGGACTCCGAACAACTTTCGGGTTTCCACGTGCATTAATCTCTACGACCCTAGCGTTACCGAACCTTAAGTGTGTAGACTCTACGGGTTCGGGAGACACGTAGACATGACCGAGACCACTCTCCGGTCAATAACCAACAGCGGGATCTGGATACCCATGTTGGTTCCCACGTGTTCCTCGATGATCTTCATCGGATGAACCACTGTGTCAAGGATTCACTCAATCCCGTATGTTATTCCCTTTGTCTATCGGTACGGTACTTGCCCGAGATTCGATCGTCGGTATTCCCGATACCTTGTTCAATCTCATTATGGCAAGTCTCTTTACTCGATCCGTAATTCATCATCCCGTGACTAACTACTTAGTCACATTGATCTCATTATGATGATGACTTACCGAGTGGGCCCAGAGGTACCTCTCCGTCATACGGAGTGACAACATCCCAGTCTCGGTTCGTACCAACTCAACAGACACTTTCGGAGATACCCGATGCGTACCTTTATAGCCACCCAGTTACGTTGTGACGGTTGGCACACCCAAAGTACTCCTACGGTATCCGGGAGTTGTACAACCTCATGGTCTAAGGAATAAATACTTGACACCGAAAAGCTTATGCATTACGAACTATACGATCTCGTGTTATGCTCAAGTTTGGGTCTTGTCCATCACATCATTCTCCTAATGATGTGATCCCGTTATCACTGACATCTCGTGTCCATGGTCAGGAAACCATGACCATATGTTGATCAACGAGCTGGTTACTAGAGGCCTACCAGGGACTCATTTTGGTGTATGTATTCACACATGTATCGTTGTTTCCGTACAATACAATTCAAGCATGAATAACAGACAATTATCATGAACAAGGAGATATAATAATAATGCTTTTATTATTGCCTCTAGGGCATATCTCCAACATCAAATATATTACTCACACACAATCTGAACATAATCTCATAATCCATCGGATCCCAGCAAACTCAGCATATCAACAGCATAAAGATTACATATGTGCCTCGATCATGTAGGGCAGCTCACGAGGTCTAATCGATGAAGAACAAAGAGGGGAGGAGAACATCACATAGCTACTGGTCATGGACCCATGGTCCAAGGGGTACTACTCACAAGTCATCCGGGAAGCGTCCATGGTGGTGGAGAAGCTCCCGGTGGTGATCCTCCCCTCCGGCAGGGTGCCGGGAAGAGTTCTCCTGGTGCTCTCGATCTTGGAAGCGCGGAGGCGGCGGAACAGAGATGAGATCGCGAAAAAGGGTTCCGTCCTCGAGGGTTTCGGGACGCGTGCAATATATATGCCAAAGGGGGGCACCAGAGGCGGAGGTGGGGCCCCAGGCGCCCCCCTGGCGCGGCCAGGGGTGGGGCCGCGCCGGGTGGCCGCCTGGGCCCCCCCCCCCCCAGGCTCCCCTCTGGCCCTGCCTTGGTTTTTCCGGAAGCTCCCGATACGCTGATTTTTCCTGTATTTTTCCCGGAATTTTTAGGGCACTTTTAATATGGGGGAAACCTGAAATAGAAAAACAGCAGAAAACAGGAACTGGCACTGTGGTGCACTGAGTTAATAGGTTAGTCCAAATATGATCAAAAGTGTATGGAAGTGTATAAATATCATAGCAATATCACACAAAAGAGGCATGGAGCAAGCAGAAATTATAGATACGTTTTGGACGTATCAATCCACCACCACGCCGTCGTGCTGCTGGATCTCCGTCAACCTCTCCTCCGCCCTTGCTGGATCAAGAAGGAGGAGACGTCGCTGTACCATACGTGTGTTGAACGCGGAGGTGCCGTCCGTTTGGCGCTGGGATCATCGGTGACGAGGATCACGAAGAGTACGACTCCATCATCCACGTTCCTTCGAACGCTTCCGCACGCGATCTACAAAGGGTATGTAGATGCACTACTTTATGCTCGTTGCTAGATGACTCCTTAGATTGATCTTGGTGAAGCGTAGGAATTTTTTTGAATTCTGCTACGTTCCCCAACAGTGGCATCTGAGCTAGGTCTTTGCGTAGCATCTTGCACGAGTAGAACACAAACAAGTTGTGGTCGTTGAGTTTGTTCAATTCTCTTGCCGTTACTAGTCCAATCTTGATTCGGCGGCATCGTGGGATGAAGCGGCCCGGACCGACCTTATACGTACGCTTACGTGAGACTGGTTCCACCGACAGACATGCACTAGTTGCATAAGGTGGCTGGCGGGTGTCTGTCTCTCCCACTTTAGTCAGATCGGATTCGATGAACAGGGTCCTTATGAAGGGTAAATAGAAATTGACAAATCACGTTGTGGTTTTGGCGTAGGTAAGAAACGTTCTTGCTAGAAAACCTATAGAAGCCACGTAAAAACTTGCAACAACAATTAGAGGTCGTCTAACTTGTTCTTGCAGCATGTGCTATGTGATGTGGTATGGCCAAGAAGATTTGATGAATGATATATGTGATGTATGAGATCGATCATGTTCTTGTAATAGGAAATCACGATTTGCATGTCAATGAAAATGACAACCGGCAGGAGCCATAGGAGTTGTCTTAATTATTGTATGACCTGCGTGTCACTGAATAACGCCATGTAGTTACTTTACTTCATTGCTAAACGTTAGCCATAGTGGTAGAAGTAATAGTTGGCGTGACGACTTCATGAAGACACGATGATGGAGATCATGATGATGGAGATCATGGTGTTGTGCATCTTGTTTACTTAGAACGACGGTAGTAAATAAGATGATCTCTCACTAAAAATTTCAAGAATTGTGTTCCCCCTAACTATGCACCGTTGCTAAGGATCGTTGTTCCGAAGCACCACGTGATGATCAGGTGTGATAGGCTCTAACGTTCGCATACGACGGATGTAAGCCAGATTTACACACGCAATACACTTAGGGTTCACTTGACGAGCCTAGCATGTACAGACATGGCCTCGGAACACGGAAGACCGAAAGGTCGAACTTGATTCGTATAGAAGATACGATCAACATGAAGATGTTCACCATTGATGACTAGTCCATCTCACGTGATGATCGGACACGGGCTAGTCGATTCGGATCATGTATCACTTAGATGACTAGAGAGATATCAATCTGAGTGGGAGTTCATTAAAATTTGATTAGATGAACTTAATTGTCATGAACTTAGTCTAAATTCTTTACAATATGTCTTGTAGATCAAATGGCCCACGCTCATGTCACCCTCAACTTCAACGCGTTCCTAGAGAAATCCAAGCTGAAAGACGATGGTAGCAACTATACGGACTGGGTCCGTAACCTGAGGATCATCCTCATAGCTGCCAAGAAAACTTATGTCCTAGAAGCACCGCTAGGTGACGCTCCCGCCCCGGCAAACCAAGATGTTATGAACGCTTGGCAGTCGCGTTCTGATGATTACTCCCTGGTTCAGTGCGGCGTGCTCTACAGCTTAGAATCGGGGCTCCAAAAGCGTTTTGAGCACCACGGGGCATATGAGATGTTCCAAGAGCCGAAAATGCTTTTCCAGGCTCATGCCCGAGTTGAGAGATATGATGTCTCCAACGCATTCTGCAGCTGTAAGATGGAGGAAAACAGTTATGTCAGTGAGCACATACTCAAGATTTCTGGGTTGCACAACCGCTTGTCTCGGTTGGGAATGAATCTCCCAGACGAAACGGTCGTTGACAGAATCCTCCAGTCGCTCCCACCTAGCTACAAGAGCTTTGTGTTGAACTTCAATATGCAAGGGATGGAGAAGTCCATTGCCGAGGTGTATTCAATGCTGAAATCAGCGGAGGTGGAGATCAAGAAAGAGCATCAAGTGTTGATGGTCAATAAAACCACTAAGTTAAAGAAGGGCAAGAGTAAGAAGAACTTCAAGAAGGACGGCAAGGGAGTTGCCGCGCCCGGTAAGCCAGTTGCCGGGAAGAAGCCAAAGTATGGACCCAAGCCTAAGACTGAGTGCTTTCATTGCAAGGGAACGGGTCACTAGAAGCGGAACTGCTCAAGTACTTAGCAGACAAGAAGGTCGGCAACATCAAAGGTATATGTGATATACATGTTATTGATGTGAACCTTACGAGCGCTCGTAGTAGCTCCTGGGTATTTGATACCGGTGCAGTTGCTCATATTTGTAACTCAAAGCAGGAGCTGCGGAATAAGCGGAAACTGGCGAAGGACGAGGTGACGATGTGCGTCGGGAATGGTTCCAAGATTGATGTGATCGCTGTCGGCACACTGCCTCTACATCTACCCTCGGGATTAGTTTGAAACCTTAATAATTGTTATTTAATACCAGCTTTGAACATGAACATTGTATCTGGATCTCGTTTGATGCGAGATGGCTACTCATTTAAATACGAGAATAATGGTTGTTCTATTTATTTGAGAGATATGTTTTATGGTCATGCCCCGCTGGTCAATGGTTTATTTTTGATGAATCTCGATTGTGATGATACACATATTCATAGTGTGAATGCCAAAAGATGTAAAGTTGACAATGATAGTCCCACATACTTGTGGCATTGCCGCCTTGGTCATATTGGTGTCAACCGTATGAAGAAGCTTCATGCAGATGGACTTCTGGAGTCTCTTGATTATGAATCATTTGACACGTGCGAACCATGCCTCTTGGGCAAGATGACCAAGACTCCGTTCTCCGGAACAATGGAGCAAGCAACCAACTTATTGGAAATCATACATATCGATGTGTGCGGTCCAATGAGTGTTGAGGCTCGCGGAGGCTATCGTTATGTTCTCACCCTCACAGATGACTTGAGTAGATATGGGTATATCTACTTGATGAAGCACCAGTCTGAGACCTTTGAAAAGTTCAAGAAATTTCAGAATGAGGTTGAGAATCAACGTGACAGAAAAATAAAGTTCTTGCGATTGGATCGTGGGGGTGAATATTTAAGTCATGAATTTGGCACGCACCTTAGGAACTGTGGAATTGTTTCACAATTGACACCGCCCGGAACACCTCAGCGTAATTGTGTGTCCGAACGTCGAAATCGTACTCTGTTGGACATGGTGCGATCTATGATGTCTCTCACCGACTTACCGCTATCTTTTTGTGGTTATGCTTTAGAGACTGCCGCATTCACTTTAAATAGGGCTCCGTCGAAATCCGTTGAGACGACACCGTATGAACTTTGGTTTGGGAAGAAACCTAAGCTGTCGTTTCTAAAAGTTTGGGGTTGCGATGCTTATGTCAAGAAACTTCAACCTGAAAAGCTCGAACCCAAATCGGAAAAATGCGTCTTCATAGGGTACCCAAAGGAAACGATTTGGTACACCTTCTACCATAGATCCGAAGGCAAGGTCTTTGTTTCCAAGAATGGATCCTTTCTGGAGAAAGAGTTTCTCTCGAAAGAAGTGAGTGGGAGGAAAGTAGAATTTGATGAGGTGACAGTCACCCCTCCCGAACCGGAAAGTAGCGCAGCGCAGGAAATTGTTCCTGAGGTGCCTGCACCGACAAGGGAGGAAGTTAATGATGATGATCATGAAGATACAGATCAAGTTACTACTGAACTTCGAAGGTCCACAAGGACACGTTCCGCACCAGAGTGGTACGGCAACCCTGTCATGGAAATCATGTTGTTAGACAACGGTGAACCTTCGAACTATGAAGAAGCGATGGCGGGCCCGGATTCCAATAAATGGCTTGGAGCCATGAAATCCGAGATAGAATCCATGTATGAAAACAAAATATGGACTTTGGTGGACTTTCCCGATGATAGGCACGCCATAGAAAATAAATGGATATTTAAGAAGAAGACAGACGCGGATGGTAATGTGACCATCTATAAGGCTCGGCTTGTCGCTAAGGGTTATCGACAAGTTCAAGGGATTGACTACGACGAGACTTTCTCTCTCGTAGCGATGCTGAAGTCAGTCCGGATCATGTTAGCAATTGCCGCATTCTATGATTATGAGATATGGCAAATGGACGTCAAAACGGCATTCCTTAATGGTTTCCTCAAGGCAGAGTTGTATATGATGCAGCAGGAAGGTTTTGTCGATCCAGAGAATGCTAACAAGGTATGTAAGTGATACGTCCAAAACGTATCTATAATTTCTGCTTGCTCCATGCCTCTTTTGTGTGATATTGCTATGATATTTATACACTTCCATACACTTTTGATCATATTTGGACTAACCTATTAACTCAGTGCACCCCAGTGCCAGTTTCTGTTTTCTGCTGTTTTTGTATTTCAGGTTTTCCCATTACGTAAACTGTCAGAAAAATTCCGGAAAATTATATAAAAAATCAGCGTTCCGGAAGCTTCCTTGCGGCCAAAGTAGGGCCGGAGGGGGGCCACCAGGGCTCCAGGCGCCCTGGCCACGCGGCCCCCCTCCAGGCCGAGCCGGGGGGCGCCTGGGCCCCCCTTAGCTCCCCTGGCGACCCCCTTTGGCATATATTTACACCGCGTCGCAGAAACCCTGATTCCGGAACCCTTTTCTCCAGAAGCTATTCCGATCTCCACCGCCATTGCCACCAAGTTTCGGGGGACCAGAATTCCTGTGCCGGCACCCTGCCGGGACGGGGAAGTGCCCCCGGATTCATCTCCATCGACGTTGCTTCCTCCCTCCATGATGCGGGAGTAGTTCCTCCTCGGGGCTGAGGTTTCTACCAGTAGCTATGTGGTCAATTCTCTCTCCCATGATGTGATCTTCGTTGTGATCATAGGCTATGTTAATCTAGGGTGATCCCATGATATTTCCCCTTCCTCTATGTATTGGATTGATGTACTCACTTGTCTTTATCTAGTATAATCCCCGAGACCAAGGTGACAGCGGTCTATTGGACATGGATTAGAAAAATATTTTCATGAGTGATTTCCTCTCTTGTGAGTTGATTGAAGATTGAGAGTCTCTTGGTGCTTGTCTTTGACTATCCTTTAGATATGTTGTGGTGATTGTGGGACTCTCTTTGGATTGTCGCGGTGACATTGGGAAATCCTTAGATTGAGAACTACGAACTTTGAGGTGTGCTTTTGTAGCCCTACATAATTCTCGTCCTCTCTTGACCATGGAGGAATGACCTCCGGGTGCGTCTCCATTGCATGTTTTATGGGAAATATCATGTGATTCGATTATGTTAATGTTGTTGGGAGTTGCCACTAGTGAAATGATCCCTAGGCCTTGTTTCCACCATTGCAATACCATTTGTGCTCACGTTTACCACTTGTTTGCTTGCTGCACTTTTTATTACAGATTTATATTACTTTGCTTTGCCACTCCTATCATCCATATTTTACCATCTCTTCGCCGAACTAGTGCACCTATACAACTCCTAGTTGTATTAGGTGTGTTGGGGACACAAGAGACTTCTTGTATCTTAGTTGCAGGGTTGCTTGAGAGAGACCATCTTCAACCTCTACTTCCCTCAGTTCGATAAAACTTAGGTCATCCACTTGAGGGAAATTGCTGCTGTCCTACAAACCTCTGTGCTTGGAGGCCCAACATAGTCTACAAGAGTAGAAGCGTGTGTAGACATCAAGCTATTTCTGGCGCCGTTGCCGGGGAAGTGAGTGCTTGAAGGTATATCTTTAGATCTTGCAATTAAATCTTTTTGTTTCTTGTTTTTATTTCACTAGTTATGTTTATGGAAAACCTCATTCTTAGTTCGTTGCTTGTGGGAAGACGCCCCACACCTGTGGTGGTTGCTCCTCCTACTGAAATTGTGCCCTATAAAATACCGGCTGGTATTATCGATTATATTTTGGCTAATCGTTATGCAGGAGACAGACATCCCGGTGAACACTTGCCATATCTGTCACAACTATGTTCATTATTTAAGCTTGCAGGTGTATCAAGGGAGTTTGTCATGAGGAAATTGTTCGCCGTATCACTTATAGATAAAGCTTCAGATTGGTATAAGCTTCTCGATAACTCGCACTTGCTTGATTGGCAAGAGCTTATGTCTCTCTTTTATACTAAGTTTTATCCTCTTCATGAAATTCATCGAGACAGGAACTATATCTATAACTTTAGGTCTCGTGACGGAGAGAGCGTAGCTCAAGCTTGGGGGAGACTGAAAACGTTAATGCTAAAATGTCCTAACCATGGGCTCCCCAAAGATGCTTATGTGGAGAGTAAGAGTACCTTTTTGCATGTGGATCATGGTAACAATGCTTTATGTGATGCTTATATTGTTGAGTTTATTCGTGATCCCACTGAAAATTATTATGAGAAGGGAACATATGCTTATAGATATTTCAATAATATCAAGTTCCCTCTCTTTATGTTGAAGGTTTTGAAGCTGCGCTTGTTTTGTCTTCCTATGCTTATTGCTTTGTGCTTCAATGAATTATTCTATTGCAATATTCCTATGCATAGGAAGCATGTTAGGCTTAAATGTGTTTGGTATTTGCTTCTTGATGCTCTCTTTTGTTCTTCAGCTCTTATTCCTACGAGAGCATCATTAAAGTCTTAAGCCTATCTTTATGGCTATAAAGAAAGAGCTCTAGGGAGACAACCCTTGTTATCTTTGCTTTCAATTTTAGTGGTCTTGATGTTTTTTACTACTGTAGCAACATCATTGTATCTTTATTTTTCAGCTTTGTGCCAAGTTTAGCCTCTGATTGCAAGAAAGTTCAAAAGTTGTGACGTGTTGTCCAGGAAACAGATTCTGTCCTTGGACAGAAAAAATCGTATAAAATCACCAGATCATCTTTTTGGTCTGAATTTTTTCGACAGCGTGCTCTATACAATTGGCTT
The DNA here is from genome assembly GCA_902687465.1 of Secale cereale. Taxonomy (NCBI): domain Eukaryota; kingdom Viridiplantae; phylum Streptophyta; class Magnoliopsida; order Poales; family Poaceae; genus Secale; species Secale cereale. The sequence goes on from LR738709.1 coordinate 17,138,624, forward strand.
TCGGGCCTCTGTTCTGAGTTTTTTGATTTGAGTTGCAAAAGTGCCCCGAAAAAATTATTTACTACCTGCTGGTCTGTTTTTCACAGATTCTGTCCTGTTTTGCCTTTCCATCATTTTGCAAACCTTGAGCTTGCTTTTTCTTTGCAAAAACCTTTTGGCAATCTTGAGAAACAGTAGATCTTCAAGAATATCCTTATTTCCAGCAAGGAAAAATTATTTTATTATGGGTACTAACCTCGCTAATCAGATTATGATGAGTTATGTATGAAGGGAGTTTTCAAGTGTGCGAGGGAAGATGATAAAAAGATTCAGGAGTGTAAAACGCTCAAGCTTGGGGATGCCCCCATGCACCCCCAAGAAATATTCAAGAAGACTCAAGCGTCTAAGCTTGGGGATGCCCCCGTGCATCCCCTTCTCCATCAACATTATCAGTTCGTCTTTCGTTCCACTATATTTTTATCACTTCATGTGTTATGTGCTATGCTTGGAGCGTCTTGCTTTTAGTTTCTTTTTTAGTTTTCTTTAGCTTTGCTTGTTGTTCATAACGAGTTGGAACTCAGCTTTCTTTGTGTGGGAGAGAAACACGCTCCACTTTAACCTAGAACATAACATAGAATTTTCATGTCTATCCTTGCTGTGTGTGTTCTTTGTCTTTCAATAGCTACTGTCATGCTTAGCTCTTAGTTTTCATGCTTTTCTTTTTAAAGAGCTTTTGTTTAGTTGGTCGCTGGAACTCTCTTTAGTTATCATGCTTATCTTGTTAAGAGAGTTTGCTTCTGTTGCACTGGTTGATATGTCTCTGATAAAAATGCTATGTGCATGATGGTGCCTAGTAGTTCATGTTTTCTTATGGTTAGTCTCAAATAGCTGGGGGATTCTTAATGTGTTATTGAAGTACCAACATGATTTGTTTGCCTATGATGTGGTATGGTTTAGTGATATCTTCCTCCAAGAATTTATTTTAATTGACTTGGCATATGCTCACGCATATTTAAGACTGTAAAGAAAGTCTATCAAGCCTTGATGATCTTTAATTTCTGAGTAGCGATATAACTTCCATGCCCGATTCAATGTTGTTTTGTCGCTCTGCATGATTATGACCGTCATTGCTCTTCTAGTTGGTCGCTCCCAGTCTTTTGCTAACCTTCGCCTGTACTAAGCGGACTGACTGCTTGTGCATCCAAAATCCTTTAAACCAGTTATGCCATATGAGTCCACCATATCTTCCTATACATGGTATTTACCTGCCATTCCTAACGAAGACTTTCATGTACCATCTCGAATTTATTCAAAAAAGCATTTCTCTTTTGTGCCTCTGTTTTAGCTCATGAGGAAGTAGTAGTTAATTCATGATCTTTTTAAGTTGGACAAGCTTCACCCCGGGATTGCATGTCTAATGTGCAAACCCATAATACGAGAAGGAACTGGCATAGAGTGCGCCCGGCTCATTAAAAAATATACAACAAACAAATCCTCCTTCACGCTTTGTTCATGAGAAATCAGAAAACTTTGGCAGTGATAAACAAAGGAGATTAAGAGGATGTGATCGTCCTCATGCGGGAGCCGTTCCTCGAAACTTGTCCAGCTCAAGAAGTAATTGAGTTATCTACTAGCATTCGTTGACGAAATATGCATATTCTAAAAAAAAATTACCTCTGTTTTTAAAACCAAGAGCTCTGGTACATGTTTTGTCTTTGTTTCCGACCACGGATTTTCAACCTTGCCAACAAAAGCCACGGTTCGAGAGACTCCACCTTCTTTCTTCAAAGCACCAACTATTGAGAGCATGATTGTCATTCTGAGTGTAATGTGCATTGTCCCAAAGTACCATTGTCTTTTGCATGATTATGATATCGTTTATTCTGAAATCATTGTATCTAGTCGTCACTTAAACTTTTGAGGTGCCCCTGCATTTATGTTTTGCTTCACTAAAGGGGGCAAGCGAGGTATCACTTTGTCATGTTTGCACACCATGCTCACTACAAATCTATTGAGTATTTCAGTATCATATTGTAAAACTTTCAGTTCTTTGTGATTTTCTCATGAGGCAACTTAATTACTACAGACTCATTGTCTCAGTAAGCACTTGTCATGTGACTATAAAAAGTCCTTATATGTTAATAGCATGTCACCACAGAAATTATGCTTGTTATCATTTACCTACTCGAGGACGAGCAGGAATTAAGCTTGGGGATGTTGATACGTCCAAAACGTATCTATAATTTCTGCTTGCTCCATGCCTCTTTTGTGTGATATTGCTATGATATTTATACACTTCCATACACTTTTGATCATATTTGGACTAACCTATTAACTCAGTGCACCCCAGTGCTAGTTTCTGTTTTCTGCTGTTTTTGTATTTCAGGTTTTCCCATTACGTAAACTGCCAGAAAAATTCCGGAAAAATTATATAAAAAATCAGCATTCCGGAAGCTTCCTTGCGGCCAAAGTAGGGCCGGAGGGGGGCCACCAGGGCTCCAGGCGCCCTGGCCACGCGGCCCCCCTCCAGGCCGCGCCGGGGGGGGCGCCTGGGCCCCCCTTAGCTCCCCTGGCGACCCCCTTTGGCATATATTACACCGCGTCGCAGAAACCCTGATTCCGGAACCCTTTTCTCCAGAAGCTGTTCCGATCTCCGCCGCCATCGCCACCAAGTTTCGGGGGACCAGAATTCCTGTGCCAGCACCCTGCCGGGACGGGGAAGAGCCCCCGGATTCATCTCCATCGACGTTTCTTCCTCCCTCCATGATGCGGGAGTAGTTCCTCCTCGGGGCTGAGGTTTCTACCAGTAGCTATGTTGTCAATTCTCTCTTCCATGATGTGATCTTCGTTGTGATCATAGGCTATGTTAATCTAGGGTGATCCCATGATATTTCCCCTTCCTCTATGTATTGGATTGATGTACTCACTTGTCTTTATCTAGTATAATCCCCGAGACCAAGGTGACAGCGGTCTATTGGACATGGATTAGAAAAATATTTTCATGAGTGATTTCCTCTCTTGTGAGTTGATTGAAGATTGAGAGTCTCTTGGTGCTTGTCTTTGACTATCCTTTAGATATGTTGTGGTGATTGTGGGACTCTCTTTGGATTGCCGCGGTGACATTGGGAAATCCTTAGATTGAGAACTACGAACTTTGAGGTGTGCTTTTGTAGCCCTACATAATTCTCGTCCTCTCTTGACCACGGAGGAATGACCTCCGGGTGCGTCTCCATTGCATGTTTTATGGGAAATATCATGTGATTCGATTATGTTAATGTTGTTGGGAGTTGCCACTAGTGAAAGTATGATCCCTAGGCCTTGTTTCCACCATTGCAATACCATTTGTGCTCACGTTTACCACTTGTTTGCTTGCTGCACTTTTTATTACAGATTTATATTACTTTGCTTTGCCACTCCTATCATCCATATTTTACCATCTCTTCGCCGAACTAGTGCACCTATACAACTCCTAGTTGTATTAGGTGTGTTGGGGACACAAGAGACTTCTTGTATCTTAGTTGCAGGGTTGCTTGAGAGAGACCATCTTCAACCTCTACTTCCCTGAGTTCGATAAACCTTAGGTCATCCACTTGAGGGAAATTGTTGCTGTCCTACAAACCTCTGCGCTTGGAGGCCCAACATAGTCTACAAGAGTAGAAGTGTGTGTAGACATCAGCAAGCTCCAGCGCTCGATCTACGGGCTGGTGCAAGCATCTCGGAGTTGGAATATTCGCTTTAATGATGTGATCAAAGCGTTTGGCTTTATACAGACTTGGGGAGAGGCATGTATCTACAAGAAAGTGAGTGGGAGCTCTGTAGCATTTCTCATATTATATGTGGATGACATATTGCTGATGGGAAATATATAGAATTCTTGGATAGCATAAAGGCCTACTTGAATAAGAGTTTTTCAATGAAGGACCTTAGAGAAGTTGCTTACATATTAGGCATCAAAATCTATAGAGATAGATCAAGACGCCTCATTGGTCTTTCACAAAGCACATATCTTGACAAGATATTGAAGAAGTTCAATATGGATCAGTCCAAGAATGGGTTCTTGCCTGTTTTGCAAGGTATGAGATTGAGCACGGCTCAGTCCCCGACCACGGCAGAAGATAGAGAAAAGATGAGTGTCATTCCCTATGCCGCAGCCATAGGTTCTATCATGTATGCCATGCTATGTACCAGACCTGATGTGAACCTTGCCATAAGTTTGGTAGGGAGGTACCAAAGTGATCCCGGTATAGAACACTGTACAGCGGTCAAGAACATCCTAAAGTACCTGAAGAGGACTAAGGATATGTTTCTCATTTATGGAGGTGACGAAGAGCTCGTCGTAAAGGGTTACGTCGATGCTAGCTTCGACACAGATCTGGATGACTCCAAGTCACAAACCGGATACGTGTATATTTTGAATGGAGGGCCAGTCAGCTGGTGCAGTTGCAAGCAAAGCGTCGTGGCGGCATCTACATGTGAAGCGGAGTACATAGCTGCTTGCGAAGCAGCGCAGGAAGGAGTCTGGATGAAGGAGTTCATCACCGACCTAGGAGTTATTCCAAGCGCGTCGGGCCCAATGACTCTCTTTTGTGACAACACTGGAGCTATTGCCATTGCCAAGGAGTCCAGGTTTCACAAGAAGACCAAGCACATCAAGCGTCGTGTCAACTCCATCCGGAATTATATTCAAGATGGAGACATAGATATTTGTAAAGTGCATACGGATCTGAATGTCGCAGATCCGTTGACTAAACCTCTTCCACGAGAAAAACATGATCAACACCAGAACTCTATGGGTGTTCGATTCATCACAATGTAACTAGATTATTGACTCTAGTGCAAGTGGGAGACTGTTGGAAATATGCCCTAGAGGCAATAATAAAAGGATTATTATTATATTTCTTTGTTCATGATAATTGTCTATTATTCATGCTTGAATTGTATTATCCGGAAAGAGCGATACATGTGTGAATACATAGACCACAACGTGTCCCTGGTAAGCCTCTAGTTACTAGCTCGTTGATCAACAGATGGTCACAGTTTCCTGACCATGGACATAGGATGTCATTGATAACGGATCACATCATTAGGAGAATGATGTGATGGACAAGACCCAATCCTGCGCCTAGCACGAGATCGTATAGTTTGTAATGCTTAAGCTTTTCCAGTGTCAAGTATTTGTTCCTTAGACCATGAGGTTGTGCAACTCCCAGATACCGTAGGAATACTTTGGTTGTGCCAAACGTCACAACGTAACTGGGTGGCTATAAAGGTACGCAACGGGTATCTCCGAAAGTGTCTGTTGGGTTGGTACGAACCGAGACTGGGATATTGTCACTCCGTATGACGGAGAGGTACCTCTGGGCCCTCTCGGTAAGACATCATCATAATGAGCTCAAAGTGACTAAGGAGTTAGTCACGGGATGATGGATTACGGATCGAGTAAAGAGACTTGCCATCACGAGATTGAACAAGGTATCGGGCATACCGACGATCGAATCTCGGGCAAGTACCGTACCGATAGACAAAGGGAATAACATACGGGATTGAGTGAATCCTTGACACAGTGGTTCATCCGATGAGATCATCGAGGAACACGTGGGAACCAACATGGGTATCCAGATCCCGCTGTTGGTTATTGACCGGAGAGTCGTCTCGGTCATGTTTGCGTGTCTCCCGAACCCGTAGGGTCTACACACTTAAGGTTCGGTGATGCTAGGGTTGTAGAGATACATGCACATGGAAACCCGAATGTTGTTCGGAGTCCCGGATGAGATCCCGGACATCACGAGGAGTTCCGGAAGGGTCCGGAGGTAAGGAATGATATATAGGAAGTCCAGTTTCTGCCATCGGGAGAATTTCGGGGGTCATCGGGAGTGTCCCAGGACCACCGGAGGGGTCCCGGGGGTCCACCGGGTGGGGCCACCCATCCCGGAGGGCCCCGTAGGCCGCAAAGGGGAAGAGGGCCAGCCCCTGGTGGGCTGGCGCACCCACATGGGCCCCCCTCCATGCGCCTAGGGTTGAAACCCTAGGGGATGGGGGCGCCCCCTATGCCTTGGGGGGCAAGTCTCCCCCCTGGCCGCCGCCCCCCCTAGGAGATTGCATCTCCTAGGGCCGGCGCCCCCCTGGCCCCTATATATAGTGGGGGGAGAGGGCAGCCGCACCCCAAGCCTCTGGCGCCTC